>CM074720.1:512711503-513911503 GCA_037306005.1 Rhinophrynus dorsalis
TTCAAGTGTAAAATAAAACTACACGGATGATTTCATCCAAGAGGCTCTGATATGCCACTTACAAACACTACTTTGAATATGTATAGAGTTTTATGAATTGACATGTTAAAGTAAGACAAGAACCCCTTAGTATCAGAATGATAAATATTGCAGTAAAGGTGATAAAATATTGGTCTTTTGCATTTCATTTACAGGTGGGACACTAAGATAAGAAATAATATGGAAACATGTTCCTGTACTTTACCAACTCCTGACACATAAAATATTAAGATTACATAGATATGCGAAGTAGTGTTGAGCGAGCATGCTCGGCCGATTCTCGGATCGGCTCGAGCATCGCTCTGCTCGGCACATGGCGGTACTCGTACGAGTACCGCATGTGCTCGTCCGCCATGTTCGGGTCTCCTCCCCGCACGTTTCGCGGCTGCTGCGCAGCCAATAAACGTGCAGGGAGACTCTGACATCAGTGTAATGCCAGCAGCCATGTTGGCTGTTGGCATTACACTGATTGGCTGGCCAGAACCCGTGGTCGGGTGCTGTATAGCACCTGACCAGCGAGTTCGGCTCAGTCTTAGCCAGGGAGAGATGAGGATAGGAAGGGAAAGTCAGTGTAGGGAGAAAAAAAGCAAATTTGTAAAAAAAAAGACCCAAAAGTCCTTTTTAGGACTACTGTGTGTGGGGGCAGCAGTTTATTTTGTGTGTGGGGAAAAAAAACAAAACAAAAAAAACTTCATATATTCTGTTTAGTGTGCAAAGTTGCAGATTAGAGCACATTCTGTTTAGTGTGCAAAGTTGCAGATTAGAGCACATTCTGTTCAGTGTGCAAAGTTGCAGATTAGCAGCACATTCTTTTTAGTGTGCAAAGTTACAGATTAGAGCACATTCTGTTTAGTGTGCAAAGTTGCAGATTAGAGCACATTCTGTTTAGTGTGCAAAGTTGCAGATTAGAGCACATTCTGTTAAGTCTTCAAACTGTAAAATATCAAAGTCACATATTCCATTCAGTGTGCGTCGCCGCAGTTTAGCAGCACATTCTGTGTACTGTGCACAGTTGCAGAATAGGAAAAAATACTGTTAAGTCTTCAAACTGTAAAATATCAAAGTCACATATTCCATTCAGTGTGCGTCGCCGCAGTTTAGCAGCACATTCTGTGTACTGTGCACAGTTGCAGAATAGGAAGAAATACTGTTAAGTCTTCAAACTGTAAAATATCAAAGTCACATATTCCATTCAGTGTGCGTCGCCGCAGTTTAGCAGCACATTCTGTGTACTGTGCACAGTTGCAGAATAGGAAAAAATACTGTTAAGTCTTCAAACTGTAAAATATCAAAGTCACATATTCCATTCAGTGTGCGTAGCCGCAGATAAGCAGCTAATTCTGTTTACTGTGCAAAGTTGCAGAATAGGAAGAAATACTGTTAAGTCTTCAAACTGTAAAATATCAAAGTCACATATTCCATTCAGTGTGCGTCGCCGCAGTTTAGCAGCACATTCTGTGTACTGTGCACAGTTGCAGAATAGGAAGAAATACTGTTAAGTCTTCAAACTGTAAAATATCAAAGTCACATATTCCATTCAGTGTGCGTAGCCGCAGATAAGCAGCAAATTCTGTTTACTGTGCAAAGTTGCAGAATAGGAAGAAATACTGTTAAGTCTTCAAACTGTAAAATATCAAAGTCACATATTCCATTCAGTGTGCGTCGCCGCAGTTTAGCAGCACATTCTGTGTACTGTGCACAGTTGCAGAATAGGAAGAAATACTGTTAAGTCTTCAAACTGTAAAATATCAAAGTCACATATTCCATTCAGTGTGCGTAGCCGCAGATAAGCAGCAAATTCTGTTTACTGTGCAAAGTTGCAGAATAGGAAGAAATACTGTTAAGTCTTCAAACTGTAAAATATCAAAGTCACATATTCCATTCAGTGTGCGTCGCCGCAGTTTAGCAGCACATTCTGTGTACTGTGCACAGTTGCAGAATAGGAAGAAATACTGTTAAGTCTTCAAACTGTAAAATATCAAAGTCACATATTCCATTCAGTGTGCGTAGCCGCAGATAAGCAGCAAATTCTGTTTACTGTGCAAAGTTGCAGAATAGGAAGAAATACTGTTAAGTCTTCAAACTGTAAAATATCGAAGTCACATATTCCATTCAGTGTGCGTAGCTGCACATTCTGTGTACTGTGCAAAGTTGCAGATTTGCAGCACATATTCCGTGTAATATGAAGAAGGCGGGTAAAAAGGGACGGGGAAGTGGACGTGATCCTGATAGTTCAGGGCGCGGGTCAGGACGCGTAGAAACTGTGCCTGGTGCCAGAGCACAAGAAAGAAAGACATCCACCATACCTAGCTTCATGTCTCATTTTACAGGGCGTCGCAGGACATCACTCTCGAGGTCCGACCACTGCGAACAGGTGGTCGGTTGGATGTCAGCTGATACTGCTTCCAGTCGGTTAAGCACCACCCTGTCTTCCACCAAGTCCACTCTCAGTAGCCAAGAGTCTGGTCAACATAATCCTCACTCTGATCATCCTTCCTCCCACCATAGAGGGTCTGGTCAAAGAAGTGATCCCACACTGGGATATAGTGAGGAGCTCGTCTCATCACCAATCCTTCATTTGACCCTCTCTCCAAGCACGCTTGCAGAGGAACATGACATCTTGTGCCCTGATTCACAACCTCTAGAGGGTACCCAATCACAAGAAGATGACAGATGTGAACGGCATTTAAGGTCAAAGGAAGTAGTGGATGATGATGATGATGAGACACAGCTGCCATTAAATCAACCACTATTACTGTCTCAAGACCTTGATGAGGAGGATGATATACAGTTGTCAATGACTGAGTATGTGGTGGGATCAAGACATGAGGAGGATGATCAGAGTGAGGAAGTGGAGGAGGACTTGGTGGACGATGAGGTGACTGACCCCACCTGGGAAGGTGTAGAGCCGAGCGATGACAGCAGTCCTGAGGGTGAGCCATCTGCAGCACCGCAACAGGCTGGAAGAGGCAGTGGTGTGGCTACAGAAAGAAGGCGGACCGCACCAAACCGGCCCGCAAATGTTCCACGGAGCACCCCCTTGCGTAAATCTACCTTGCCAAGGGGTAGGTGTTCCGCGGTGTGGCGTTTTTTTAAGGAAAGTGCGGACGACAAAAGAATTGTAGTTTGCAACCTGTGCCACACCAGAATGAGCCAAGGCATGAACACTAGAAACCTCACCACCACCAGCATGATCCGACACATGGCATCCAAGCACCGTAATAAGTGGGAGGAACGCCTGGATCGCCCATCTGTGTCTGCAGGCCACACCACTGCCTCCTCTTCCCCTGTTTTCGGTGCCGGCCAATCGCCTGTCGAAGGCGCAGGCCCGCATACCTCCCACCCTGCACCTGTACCATCTGAAGCACCATCAGCGACCACATCCACTTCCCTGTCCCAGCGCAGTGTCCAAATGTCGTTACCCCAGGCATTTGAGCGCAAGCGAAAATACCCAGCCACCCACCCACAGGCCATAGCACTAACCTCACACCTTTCCAAATTACTGGCCATCGAAATGCTGCCATTTAGGCTTGTGGAGACTGAGTCCTTCCGCAGCCTGATGGCAGCAGCTGTCCCTCGGTACGCGGTCCCCAGCCGCCACTATTTTTCCCGGTGTGCCATCCCCGCATTACACCACCACGTGTCCCGTAACATCACCCGTGCCCTGACCAACGCAGTTACTGGGAAGGTCCACTTAACGACTGACACATGGACAAGTGCTTGTGGCCAGGGACGCTACATTTCCCTGACGGCACACTGGGTGAATGTCGTGGAGGCTGGGAGCGACTCGGACCCTGGGATGGCACGGGTGCTACCCACGCCGAGGATTGCGGGCCCTACCTCCATCAGGGTTTCCGCCAGCACCTACGTTATTGGCTCCTCCTCCTCCGTTTCCACCTCCGAATTCTCTGCACGCAGCGCCACTCACCCATCAGCCGGTAGCTGGAAGCAGTGTAGCACTGCAGTGGGGAAGCGTCAACAGGCCGTGCTGAAGCTGATCTGCCTTGGGGACAAACAGCACACGGCCTCAGAGCTGTTGCAGGGGATTAGTCACCAGACCGAGCAGTGGCTCTCGCCACTCAACCTGCAACCAGGCATGGTTGTGTGTGATAATGGGCGTAACTTGGTGGCGGCTTTGGAGCTCGGCAAGCTCACACACGTACCATGCCTAGCGCATGTATTTAATTTAGTGGTTCAGCGATTTCTAAAAACCTACCCCAATGTGCATGATCTCTTGACCAAGGTGCGCCGCGTGTGTGCACATTTCCGTAAGTCCTCAACAGCTTCAGCCGGCCTGTTGAAGCTGCAGCAGCGCTTACAATTGCCAGCTCACCGGCTGCTGTGTGACGTGAGCACGCGCTGGAACTCCACCTTCCACATGTTGGCCCGGCTTTGTGAGCAGCAGAGGGCAGTAGTGGAGTACCAGCTGTTACACGGTCGTCGCCTCTCCGTTCAACTTCCTCTAATCAGAAGTGAGGAGTGGGAATGGATGTCAGACCTCTATGAGGTTTTACGCAATTTTGAGGAATCGACACAGATGGTGAGCGGCGATAACGCTATTATCAGTGTAACCATCCCACTTCTGTGTCTACTGAAACGCTCGCTGCTCACAATTAAAACCGACGCTTTGCATGTGGAAGAGATGGAAATGCGGGAGGAAGAGCTTACACAAGGTGATAGCCAGAGCACCCTCACTTCGTCTTCTCAGCGACAATTGGAGGAGGCGGAGGAGGAGGAGGAGGAAGACACGGTTGCCTCCGCTACAGAGGGTAGCCATGGAACTTTAGTTCCATCTCTTCAGCGTGGGTGGGCAGAAGAGGAGGAAGAGGATGAGGAGATTGAGAGTCATCCTCCTGGTGAGGACAGCGAAATCTTGCCTGTTGGTACTCTGGCACACATTAGGCTGCCTTTCCCGTGACCCACGCGTTATACGCATTTTGGACAACACGGATTACTGGGTGTTCACCCTTCTGGACCCCCGCTACAAAGAGAATTTCTCATCTCTCATTCCTACGGTGGAGAGGACAAGCAAAATGGTGCAATACCAGAAGGTTCTTGTCGAAAAATTGCTCCAAAATTTTCCATCTGACAACGCTGGCGGCAGAGTACGTGCTACCTTGGCCAACCGAGAAGGGGAGAAAAGGGGAGCACACAGCAGTTCCGACAAAGGCAGGGCAACACTCTCCAAGGCGTGGGACACCTTCATGACACCCCGCCAGCACCCTCAACCTGATGCGCAGCCTAGTGTCACAAGGAGGGAAAAGTTTTGGAAGATGGTGAAGGAGTAAGTAGCAGACCGTGTCAGCGTCCTCAATGATCCCTCTGTGCCTTACAACTACTGGGTGTCCAAGCTGGACACGTGGTATGAACTGGCACTCTACGCCTTGGAGGTGCTGGCCTGCCCTGCCGCCAGCGTTCTGTCTGAGCGGGTATTTAGTGCTGCTGGTGGCATCATAACAGATAAGCGTATTCGCCTTTCCACCGACAATGCTGATAGGTTGACACTTATAAAAATGAACAAGGCCTGGATTTCCCCTGACTTCTCCACTCCACTGGAGGAAAGCCCCGGGGGAACATAAAGTCACTTTATATATGTTATTTACAATGATGGGAATACTCTGTATTCCCATTCACCCCTTCCACCCAAAAAACGGGTATATGGTTGACTCTTAATCTTCTCATCCTCCTCCTCCTCTTCCATATGCCCTGTGATATAATTTTTATATAGGGCCAGCTCACCAGCGGGCCCTGTGATATAATTTTTATATAGGGCCAGCTCACCAGCGGGCCCTGTTTGACAATTTTTGTATAGGTCAGCTCACCAGCGGGCCTTCTCATATAATGTTTTATTGGGTCAGCTCTCTAGCGGGCCCTCTCATATAATGTTTTATAGCGTCAGTTCACTAGCGGGCCTTCGCATATAATGTTTAGGATGGTCAGCTCCGCAGCAGACCCTCACCCATAATGTTTTAGATGGTCGGCTCAGCACACGTTTCCCTCTTAATCATGGCCTCAGTTCAGAAAAATCAAGGAAATTTTTGGGAGAATTTGCCTCTGCGCACGTTTCCCTCTTAATCATGGCCTCAGTTCAGAAAAATCGAGGAAATTTTTGGGAGAATTTGCAGATGATATACAAGTAAATATACAGCAAATACTGTTTGGTAACAATTTTTCGCCTAAAGTCGTTTTTATCTGCCTTTTTGTGTGTTTTACGGTCAGTCTGTAAAAATGGCGTACTACGGGCGAAAGATCGTTCCCAGCAGCGACGTTGGAGTCCAAGATGCATCCAGACATCCTCCCTATGCTGTCCCTGAACCATTTCTGTGGTGTTTCCATCATTTTCTGCCCTTTTCCTATGGACCAGGCACCCTCCCCTCATCAGAGCAGGGGGTGCCTGGTGTAATGCTCGAATCCTCCCATTGACTTCAATGGGGCTCGGGTGCTCGGCCGAGCACTCGAGCCTCCGGGGGTGCTCGGTCAGAGCACCCGAACACCCGAGCATTGGGGTGCTCGCTCATCACTAATGCGAAGCAGTTATCAATCACTTAGGGGTCTATTCATGTCTGATAAGAGCAGCATATCAGATATGGTGCTCATTGTCTCAATTATTGACAGATACATTAATCTATTAATAAACATATTTTGATTTTGATTATGTGAGGCAGGAAAGTACCAGAAAAATATGGTATAAGTTGGTAATTACCATAATGCACATAAATGCATATACTGCTTATCTGTATATGTGTGTCCTCCCCACACATTTCTGAAAGATCTGCTAGATGAGAATGATAGATCAGTCTAGCACTCGCTTATTGATGGTCAAGCAAGTGCCAAAAAGATCCATCCATTGATGAACTTGTGAGTGGTGAATACACAAGGAAATCAGAATATTTACTTTTGTATTCAGCCATTAAGCCTTTAACGAATAGATCCCCTAGTGTACGCAAGTTAAAAATGTATGCTACGACCACATGTGCCCCCACTCCCACCACTTGCTTAACTGTGACTCCCCCTTCTCATGGACCACTTCAGTTTCCCAGCAAGCAGAGCCTGCATGCACAAAGCACAATATATGGAATTTCTCTGGTTGAGTTTGCCAGTAACTCCACACGCATTCTGCCCATTCCACACAAACTGTATATATGTGATTCTGTGATGAACAGCAGAACAAGGCTAGAATGTTAGACATTGTATGTGTGTGTCTGTGACTACCACTGGAACAAGGGTAGGGTGTCAGACAGCATATGTGCGATTCTGAGACTACCAGTCATACAAGGTTAAGGTGTCATACAGTATATAGGTAGTTTTGTGACTGGCAGTGGACAGTGGAATAAGGTTGGCATGGCAGACAGTGTTTATGTGGCAGTGGACAGTAGAACACCTTTGGATTGACTACCAGTGGACAGTGGAACAGTTTATGTGGACTGGAAAAACCGAGTAGCAGGTTCAGCCAGGAGTAGAGATATCCTAAATTCTTTACAAGGATTAGCTCTTAGTCAATTAGTAGAAGAGCCGACTAGGAAGGAAGCCACACTACATTTATTATTTACTAATGGAGACTTGGTATCAGATGTAGCTGTAGGAGAGTGTTTGGGCTCCAGTGATCATCATTCTGTGTGGTTTAATATTAAAACAGAGGCTGAGTTGCACCACACAAAAACAAAGGTTCTAGACTTTAGAAAGGCTGATTTTTCTAAAATGGAAACATTTTTATGTCAGTCTTTAACAACTTGGAGATCTTTAGATGGAGTCCAGGAGAAATGGGATTATCTGAAATGTGTTTTACTAAACGCAACAGAGCATTGCATTAGACATGTCAGCAAGGGTAAAAGAAAGAGAAAACCACTGTGGTACTCAGCAGAAGTGGCAAATATAGTAAAAGAGAAAAAAGAAGCATTTAAGAAATATAAGCAGACGCAGAAGGAAGAAGATAGGTATCGGTACAAAACTAGGTTGAAGGAGGCCAAATGTATTATTAGATGTGCCAAAGCACACACAGAGGAAAAAATTGCCCAGTCAATAAAAAAGGGGGATAAAACATTTTTTAGATATATAAGTGAAAGGAGGAAAACGAAACAAGGAATAGTTAGACTAAAAACAAAAGATGGAAACTATGTAAATGAGAATAAAGGGCTAGCTGACTGTCTCAATGAATATTTCTGTTCAGTTTTTACACAGGAAGATGAAGGGAAGGGACCTCTGTTAGAAAAAAGAAATGGCAAGACACGGGAAACATGCATGTTTACAGAAGAAGAAGTTCTAATTCAACTTTCTAATGTAAAAACAGATAAATCAATGGGTCCAGATGGGATACACCCAAAGTTATTAAAAGAACTTAAGTGTGTTCTGGCAAAACCTTTAACAGATTTATTCAATCAGTCACTAGCAACAGGAATTGTTCCAGAAGATTGGAAGGTAGCAAATGTAGTACCGCTTCACAAAAAAGGTAGCAGGGAAGAGTCTGGTAACTACAGACCAGTAAGTCTTACATCAGTAGTGGGAAAATTAATGGAGACTATGTTAAAGGAAAGAATTGTTGAATATCTGAATATAAATAGCTTGCAAGATACCAAACAGCATGGGTTTACAGCAGGGAGATCTTGTCAAACTAACCTCATAGATTTTTTTGACTGGGTAACTAAAATAATAGATCAAGGGGGAGCAGTAGATATAGCTTATCTAGATTTCAGTAAAGCATTTGACACTGTCCCTCATAGAAGACTCATAAATAAATTGCAGTGTTTGGGTCTAGATGTAAAAATAGTGAAATGGATAAGGCAATGGCTGAGTGACAGGAGACAGAAGGTGGTAGTCAATGGAGAATATTCGGACAAAAGGAGTGTTACTAGTGGAGTACCTCAGGGATCTGTACTGGGGCCCATTCTTTTTAATATTTTTATTAGTGATATTGCAAAAGGTCTTCAAGGAAAGGTATGCCTTTTTGCAGATGATGCAAAGATCTGCAATAGGGTAGACATTCCAGGGGGAAAAAGCCAAATGGCGAATGATTTAGGTAAATTAGAAGAATGGTCAAGAGTGTGGCAGATGCACTTTAACGTTGATAAATGTAAAATAATGCACTTGGGACATAAAAATCCAAAGGAAAAATATACCATTAAGGGTACTGTGCTGTCAGAGACAACAGAGGAAAGGGATTTGGGAGTAATTATTTCTAATGACTTAAAGGTAAGCAGGCAATGTAATAAAGCGATGGGGAATGCAAGCAGGGCACTGGGTTGTATAGCTAGGGGCATTAGTAGCAGAAAAAGGGAAGTAGTCATGCCACTGTACAGATCTCTAGTTAGACCTCACCTAGAATATTGTGTACAGTACTGGAGATCCCATCTCCAGAAGGATATTGATACTCTAGAGAAAATTCAAAGAAGGGCTACTAAAATGGTGACTGGTCTACAGGAAAAGAAATATCAGGATAGACTAAAGGATCTGAATATGTATAGCTTGGAGGAGAGAAGAGAGAGAGGGGATATGATAGAAACATTCAAATACATGAAGGGATTCAACAAAGTACAGGATGGAAGTATATTTCAAAAGAGTAAAAACGTTAGGACAAGAGGCCATAGTCTAAAACTAGAGGGACACAGGTTTAGATGTAATGTAAGAAAGTTTTACTTCACTGAGAGGGTAGTAGACAAGTGGAATAGCCTACCAGCAGAAGTGGTAGATGTCAATACAGTGACAGAATTTAAGCATGCATGGGATAGGCATAAGGCGGTCCTTAACATAAGAAAAGACCAAGGACCAAAAAAGGTTTGAGGTTTTTTTTTTTTTTTTTTTTTTTTTTTACACAGTAGGAAATTGGGCAGACTAGATGGGCCGAATGGTTCTTATCTGCCGTCAAATTCTATGTTTCTATGTTTCTATGTTTATGCATTATTCTCTGTATAGGTGGTTCCATGACTCCCAGAGGAGAGTGGAACAAGACTGGCATGTCAGACAATATATGCATTTTCTGTGGGACAGGGGAACAAGATTGGGATGTCAGACTGTATGTGTGGCTCTGTAAAAATACTGTGGACAGTGAAACAAGTCAAGGGTGTCAGACATTGTGTGTGTGGTTTTGTGGCTACCAGTGAACAGTGGAATATGTTTGTGTGTCAGACAGTGTATGTGTGGTTCTGTGACTTTTAGAGGACAGAAGAACAAGTCTGGTGTGTGTGTGTGTGTGTGTGTGTGTGTGTGTGTGTGTGTGTGTGTGTGTGTGTGTGTGAGAGAGAGACTTTCAGTGGAAAGAGGAACAAGTCTGGTGTGTGTTATAGAATCACCATAGGGCTTCTATAGGTAAGTGTGAACAAAGGTTTAAGCATTCCTGGAAACTTTAGAAATTAGCTTATTCTGAGATCTTTTAAATATTAACCCTTAATACTTGCAAGAAAGTAGATTCTAGGTGCTATGTCAATGTTTGCTATAACCCAGAGATGATCCAGGCAGTCCTCAAGGGACTTTTAACATGTTACAGTTGTGAGATATCACTTCTTAAATGCTCACAAGACAAGTAAGTCTTCGCCCTTTGCCTTTCTGGTAGAAATTTCACAAATTTGGACATAAAAGCAGTAAATTGGTGTAAATCATATAGAAGGAAAAACTGGAATCTCTCAAACTGAGAATTTGGTCCTTTACCTTGAGACTTGGTTTAAAACCCCAAGTTTCAGGGTCAAACCCTGAAAGTTGCCAGGTATGGTTGTATGTTATTTTAGTCACAGCTGCTAAATTGTCTGGATTCCAGGTCTAACTGGCAAGTTTCATAAACATTTGTTTTGAAGTTGCAGAGTACCAAACTGCTTAAAAAACAAAATTTTCCTATTCATAGAAACATAGTAATATAGTAAATTAGGTTGAAAAAACAGACTTGTCTTTCAAGTTCAACCTTTGCCTCAAAATTCTAATGAGAATTAGATCCTGCCTCTAAAATGAGTACTAGTCTATTTACCGGAACTTCCTGTTTTACCAATTTATACACAGTATAACCCTGTACATTGCCTCTTGAGAGAAATGGATATAATCTTCTCTTAAATGTATCCATTACATAAGCTATTTCCACATCCTTGGGCAAAGAATTCCACAATTTAACAGACTTTTTGTAAAAAAAAACCTTTCTCTGCTAAATTTGAAACATCCTTTCCTCAAATCATAATGGGCATCCCCTAGTCATTTGATCAGGATTAGAGAGATCCTTGTGTTGGCCTTGTGTATATAAAATAACAAGATCCCCTCTTAGGAATCTTTTTTCTAGAGTAAATAAACCAAGTTTAGCTAGACATCCTTCACACTTCAAATTCTCCATTCTCTTAATTAATTTTATTGCTCTTCTCTGTATTCTCTCCAGTTCCAGAATATCCATTTTCAGAACTTGTGCCCAAAACTCCACTGCATATTTGAGTTGAGGTCTTACCAATGATTTGTACAGTGGCAAAATTATGTTATCCACTCTTACTTTAATATCCCTTTTTATTCAAGACAGTACTGTTTTTTACTTTTGATCCTGCCGTTTGACTCTTTGAAAGTCTACAGCTTACGAGGACTTCCAGATCTTTCTCTAGCAATGAGTCTCCTAGAATGATTCCATTAAAATAAATTCATAAGTAGCATTACGATTTGCTTGTCCCAAATGCATAACTTTATCCTTTCCAACAATAAATGTAATATTCCATTTGTTTACCTAGTCTGCCATTATATGTAGATCCCTTTTTAGATAACAAACATACTGCTCTGAATATTTTACTGTGCATGATGTAGTGTTGTTTGCAAATATTGAAATTTTGCTTTCTATATCTATTTTCAGGTCATTTATTAATATGTTAATTAAGGGCTTATAATTTTAAGTCCTTTGCTACTAGCCAGACCTGAAAAGTTACTCGCCACTGCAAGCCAAAACATACCCACCATGGCTGAATTTCTACTTGCCAGGGCTACATTTTCACTCACCATTGGCTAGTGGCGAGTGGAAATTTTGAGCCCAGTGTTAAATATCACTAGTCCAAGTACTGAAACCTGAGGCACTCCACTCTCAATGGATTTTCCATTTACAACAACACACTGTTCCCTATCCTTCATCCACTTTTCTTTCCAATTACAAAGGTTATCCCCTAGGTCCAATTTCCTTATTTTATACATGAACCTCCTGTGCGGCAATGTATAAAACACTTTTGCAAAATCTACATATATTGTATCAACTGCTTTGCCATTATCAAGGTTCCTACTTACATATTCATAGAAGCTCAAAAGATTTGTTTGGCAAGATTTACATTAATCATGTGGCACAGAGTCTATCAAGACAGGTCTTGATAACACTACACTGAGTTCCTAAAGGATCCTTGGATGTGTGTCATCAGGCCCAGGTGCTTTGTTAGTCTTAAATTTGTCCAGTGTTCCCTTGACCTCTTCCTGTGTTAACCCTGTATCGGATAATGCTATAGTTGCAATTGTTGTTTGTTGAGGCTCTTCTACCATTTCTTGTTCCCTGGTATATACAGTTGAAAATAATCTGTTTTAGAACATCAGCCTTTCCCTTATCCTCCTTAAAAAATTTGCCTATATTATTTTTGAGAGGTCCACTTTTTTTATATATTTGAAAAAATCTTAGGATTCTTTTTGCTCTTCTCTGCAATTCCTATATCATTATATATTTTATAACTGACTTTTTTGCAATCTTTGTTGCACTCTCTGTATTTCAGAAAATAATAATCTGTTCCTTAAGACTTAAATAGTTAAAATGGCTTTTTTATCTTATTTCCTTCTTTACATGTGCATTTAACCACGATATACTTCTTTTGCATTTGTTCCTCCAGGAGTACATACAGTATAATATATTTCTGCAACCTAGATTAAAATTTCGACAATTTTCCTCAGTATATTTTTCTTTTAATGATTCATCTCAGTCTATGTTTTGCATTGATGCTGTTAACATTTTGAAGTTAGCCTTTTAACATGAAATGTTTTGGTTGTACCTATACATATATGTTTTTTCAAGCTGATCTCTAATGAAACCAAGTTGTGATCACTGTTTCCTGAATGCTCACCTACTTTAACACTGGACACCATATCTATGTTATTTGTTACAACTAGGTCCAATACTTTGTTATTTCTTGTCAACAGGGGAGTGAAAAATCTATCGCATGACTTTTTGTGAAAACTTGAAGATTTTTAGCTTTTTCCACTAACGTTTTCTCCGCCCGTGCAAAAATGTCTTCCCTTTCACCTGTTTTAACACATTTTTCACCTATATTTCCTATTGATACTACATTTCGCACTGTAATATTACTTCTTATGAGGGCTGTAGTTTAGAAATAAGTGGCTGAAAGTCAAAGTTGTGAGTCCTACAGCAACATATGTCTTGAAAAATGTGCTAGCATACAGAATGCATTTGTCCTTTGCCAACAACAATAACTTCCTGCTTAAAGGGATAGTAATACTTCGTTTTAACTTTATTTTATTTTGTAGGCATTAAGAAAACATGAAGAATGATATAAGTCTTATATCTCAAACATTTATGGAATGCAGTCCATGGACTGGACAGATAACAGCAGGGGACACTCTTATTCCTATGAAAACAATGAAATCCCTGCCCCCCTTGACAAGCTTTTCAGGTTTTTCCATTATCTTAATTGAAGATTGTCCCTCTCTGCAGTCTACCTGGCACCTTCCTTCTGCTTTGGCTGAGCAGTAAAAGGGGCGGGAGGGGGACACTTTGCTTGTGAATATCTCTTAAACCATAAAGGGTTGAGAGATAAGACTTATATCATTCTTCATGTTTTTTTAATGCCTACAAAATAAAATAAAGTTAAAATGAAGTATTACTATCCCTTTAAGTGACACTGGCAGATATTCATGATGATGTCAAGAGATTTAAAAAAAAAAATACATCCTACAGTGTGGCAGATGTGTACTGTAGTGGTGGTGGTGGGGAACTGGCTGGTATGGTGTGATTTGTGTATGTATATAGTTTTTACCATTGTCATGTTTGCGTCAAATCTCTATCCTCCTCAGATTATTGACACATATTACTTGTCACTCATAGCAGTGGTCCCAAGTGGGGTAAATGGTGGCAACCCTTCTTCACATCCCTCCTCCACCTCCTCATCTGTGCTGATGTTAGTATATTTGTCCTGGCTTTGTCTATCATACTCCTCTGCAGCAGGAGCCATTGGTGTTATTTGGACTGAACTAACTGGTGGCACTGGCAGTAGCGCACTCTCTGACACATAAATAACTTCACTATTTCTTTTTCTGCCCTAGAGCCCTGGGAACTTTTTAAAGTGATTCTGCTGCTGCTAGTTGTGGCACCTTTGGCCTGCTGATAGTGTGTCTCCCAGTCAGACCTGTGGTTGTGCTTCAGGTGGGATCTCATAGATGAGGTGCCTAGGTGTGAGCCTGCTTTCCCCCTGCTCATGTGCTCTCTGCACAGACAACAGATAGCAACATGCTTAGCTTGAGGATCCTGAGTGAAGTATCTCCATACTGTGGACTTCATGGAATGAGGGGTTCCTGAGGTATTGCTGCTCCTACTACTAGTGGGGATAGATGTTGATACAATTCTACTGCCACTACTACTAGGTGTCAAAGGTACAGAACTTACAGCAGTGGCACTGGTCATATCTAACATTGTGGATGTTAACAACTTGTATTGCTGTTGCTCAAAACAGGTGTGTGTGGCTGAGCCATCATCAACACTTGAATGTGACTTGTTGTCTTCAGTGTTCTTATATGGTTCTCTATTTCTCCTGGCACTGGTGGTGCTGGAACTAGTTTTGCTGGGACCTTAACAAACTGCATCCTCCCTTGGAGAAGATCGATCATTATTATTTATTTTATTATTATTCTTTATTTATATAGCGCCAACTAATTCTACAGCACTGTAAAATAAGGAATAGACATACAGAGATATTAAATAGTACAAATCAAATGTGGAGAACAGAAGGATCAGAGGTTCCTGCTCGTGAAATTTAAAGTGCTCCTTCTGCTGCTAGTTGTGGCACCTTTGGCTCGTGAAAGCTTTCATTCTAGAGGAAGGAAGGATGGACATAGAAGGAATAAGTGCTATTGGGAGTAAGTGCCTCCTGCCACATGAACTGCCGCTCAGTGGGTGTGAGAGAGAAGTGCTGTTGAGTGCAGTGGTCCAGGAAAGAGGTGGTTCTTGGTGATAATGGTTATGGGGGTAGTTGATAGGCTTCCCTAAAGAGGTGAGTTTTCATGGAGTGTCTGAAGATCTGAAGGCTGGGGGAGAGTCTGATGGGGTGGGAGAGGGAATTCCAGAGCTCAGGTGCAGCACAGGAGAAGTCCTGTAGGCGGGAGTGGGAGGATGTAATAAGAGCTGTGGACAACAGAAGGTCTTGTGCATTATCATCATCATCATTGATTGCACATGCTGCAGCAACCATTGCTGCAGTCAGTTTTTGAATACTACTTTACTCTCACTGGCTTTGCTTAAGCCCAGTCAGCTGTCTGTCACTGTCACCTAATATATTTAGTTTTTTATTATTTTTTATTTTTTTTTATTTTTTTGTTTTATTTTACATCTCCATCCTTTTCACCACTAACCTAAGATACTACCTGCTCAGTGAGCTCCAAGCTCCTTTCCAGGTTTCCAATATCACGCAGTGTTGCAATATTTATTTTCAGATCCATTATCTTAGATTCCAAAAAGATAAAAAAAGATAATCTGTTTATATTTTCTACAGAGCAATGCCCCTTGGAACAACCACTCTAAGTGTTCAAACATGTGACAAGATGTGCACAAGAGACTGTCCAACCTGGTACCACTCATGCTTATAGTTCTACAAGTCAATTGGTGTTACAGTGTCCACTAACACTCTTAGCTCAAATATACCAGGTTTAAATCTATGAGTCCAGTAAACTGCTTAAAAACCAAAATCTGTAATGAAACTCCTCTTTGCAATCACCAGACCAATTCCCTTGAAATTACCTGCACCACAGAGATCTATTGATTTCAAAATATTGCTTCTGTTCTAACTCCTGATTGTTTCAAACTCCACTTGTCTGTGAGCCAACAGATGAGGTGGATCCCCTTTTTCAATCAAGCCTTCACACAGGAGGGAAGACATTTTTTTTGTAATAAAAATCATTTGTTTTTTAAACTTTATGTACCTAATCACCCACAAATTATTTTTTAATTCTTTGTAAACCCAAGCACAACTCACAAGTACTTTTTTATGTTTCCCCTGACTCTTTCAAACTCCCCTCTACTGTCAGCCACTTCTCTGTAAGCAAATAGAGCAGGACCCAAAAGAGTCAGGCACTTGTGTATAAAACATAGCCATACACAAGTGGATTCCCTTTTTCAATCAATATATTTTTAACCCTTTATATACTCATATACCCAATGGTTTTTTTGCCTCTTTATTTACCGAAGCACAACTCAAAAGGACTTTTTGTATACCTTTCACCTGAATGTTTCAAATTTCACTTGTCTTTTAGCCACTTCTCTGTAAGCTAATAATATCAAAGCAGTTTACCGGGAAGAATACATTGAGATTGTCTCTCATATTCAAGTATGTCCTGGGGTATAGATATTATTACCCAATTTAATGGTCCTCGTGTTTTCGACCTCGGAAGGATGAAAGGCTGAGTTGACTCTGCTGGGACTAGAACCTGTGCCCTTGCGATTTGAACAGATTCTGTAGCTGGTGCCTTAACCAGCTGAGAGATCTCACCAGCAAATTGCAGTGTTATAAGAAACTGTGTGTGGGGAGGGGATTTATAAAACTGAAGTAATATAGAAAGTGTCTAATATTGTGTCAAAGTGACATAAATATATCTATAAACATTTACCAACATTTTCATCAAGTACTAACTTCAGTAGTAAAGGTTTTGTCCAAATAAGAACTGTGGTGCAATGTATTTATAAAGAAACTAGTTATAAAGCCCGTATACATGGGCTGATCCGGAGTGGGGAGCTCTGGATGACTCACAGCCTGTCTGTGCTCCCAGCTCCTGGGCAGCAGCAGAGGCTTTCTCCCTTGCTGCTCCCGACCTCTGGAACTCCCTACCACCCAGTATTCCCCAAGCATCAACCCGCAACAACTTTAAATCTAAACTAAAAGAGCACCTTTTAAATATAGCAACAGCGCAGTATGGAAACAGTATCTCATATGTCAAAAACTGCACTTCCTCCTCTACCAGATCGTATCTGTATGTCACCCATCCTATACTTAGATTGTAAGCTCTACGGGGCAGGGACCTTTCATCCTCATGTATACTCACCTGTTGTTCCCCTTATGATGTCTTTATAAGCACTTAATCACTGCACTTATTGTACCCCTCTATATCAAATATAAACTGTAAAGTGCCAAGTACACTGGTTGGCGCTATATAAATAAAATATACAATACAATACAAAATACAATTTTAAAGAGATAGTAATGGCTGCTTTTACCAAAGTTTAATATTGTAGATATTAAAAAAGTAAATGCATTGATGTAAGTATAGTTTGAGAGATATAAGCTTCTAAAGTTCCCCCCGACCTCCCCTTTCACAGAAGTCAGTGCACTAGCTGACACATGAGATTCGAAATAACACTATCTAAAAAGAAATACTTCATTAGAACGGTCTACAAAGTGTGACTTACAACAATTCATTTATTTTTTTGTAATATCTACAATATTAAACTTTGGTAAAAGCAGCGATTACTATCCCTTTAACGCCAGGAATAAACTGTACTCAAATGGATAGTAATACTAATCCCCATGTTGTAGCTTTGTTAAAAAGAAACTTATTGACCCCAGTGTCATCCCTCACACCCTTATGGTTTGAGAGATGATAGCGCTCAAAGTTCACCCCTCCCACCCCCTTCCCTGACTGAACACTGACTGCAGGGATATTCGGTATTAGTTGCATCAGGCGGCTCTGCAGCATTGCCGAGATCGCGTTTATAAAAAAGAAATCTTTCACTAAAACGGTCTTCTACGTGTGCTTGCAAATCAAGTACAAACCAAGCACACGTAGAAAACTATTTATTTTTTATAAACGCGATCTCAGCTCAGCTGCAGAGCCGCCTGATGCATATAAGACTGTCATACGACAGCTTCCCCTGCAGTCATCGTTCAGCGTTCAGTCAGGGAAGGGGGAGGGGGGAACTTTGAGCGCTATCGTCTCTCAAACCATAAGGGTTTGAGAGATGACACAGGGGCAACAAATTTATTTTATCAAAGCTACAATATGGGGATCAGTAATTTGCGAGTATTACTATCCCTTTAATGGAAGTATATAGTGATAGTTATGTATGAGAAAAAATATTGTCATTCTGAGAATTTTCTCTGAATATTTTTTAAAAATTCTCAGACATATTTATAAACTTGACTTTGTTTCTTTATAAATATTTCCCAAGGCTGTGTAGTTTAGAGAGAGTTTAGAGACACTAAGTGTGCTTTTTGTGAATCGCCTCCTATATTCTGACCTACAGCCAAACTAGCCTGTAGATTTTTAACAACAATTTAGGGAAAATGTGCACTTTTTTAAGCTTGTAAATTGCATGTGTACAGCTGGAGATCTTAGTATTTAAAATAAAAAAACACAACAGTTATGGCATTAACTTAACTGCTGCACATGCTCAGTAGAGAGCTCACAATGAAGCAATAATGATTCTAGGTGTAGTACTGGCTTTCATTAATAGATGGCACTACAGGACTACAAATGAGATTTAATGAACTACAAAATATCAAGATAAACCTAATCAATGGTAGATGAGAAAAAAATGTATAAAGACCCTGTCAATCCCTGAAATTCATTTCTGAATAAACATGCATCATGATGACCAAACTTAACAAGAGGTTCACCATATACTGGAGTAGAATTTACATATTTAATGCCTACACTATCATATTTTATGTATTTCTTGGTTCTATGCTTTGCAATGACAGCTATAATAAGATCCCAACCTCATGTTGGCACTGTTGGGGCTGTGAACACTGACAGCACAGTCAGCTGTGGACTCATGTAGATGTCAGCATATTTTTAGTAGATTCATAGATATGTGATGGTGAAGACATCTTAAGTTAAGATTTTATACAATAAGGGTGGTAAAGCAATGGAATTCTTTGCCTCGGGATATTGTACCTGCAGGTACTGTAACTGCTTTAAAAAAGCAATGGATGCCTATGTAGCACAGAACAATAATGAGAATAATGACAGTTCAGATAGGATGTTGATCCAGGGGACTATCTGACTGCCATTGGAGTTGGGAAGGAATTTTTTTACCCACTTGGTGCTAAATTAGAAATGGCTTTGGTGTCTTTTCTTTTTTTTTGCCTTCCTCTGGATCAAGACGGGTGTTTTGGCATGGGCTGGTTTTGATGGATGCAAGTCTTTTTTCAGCTTTGTCAACCAGGTTACTATGAGATATCATTGAAGCAAATACACCACCATATCACCATCCTGGTCCATTATCAAACCTTAGCGCCTCTTCGCCCTGGAGTGTTCCTTGAATGCCAGTGATTGCATTGTGATGCAATAATTTCAAGACCTTTCTAGCATTCAGTGAGTTGAAATAATTGGGAATTGTATTATTTTTAGCTTTGGTGCAGTTGCTTTGCTCTAGAATGCATGGACTTTTACTTTGATTTATGCCACCAGCTTGTGGGCTATGTCTGGGTTCATTCATAGCACTGTGTCCCCAACAAATAAAGGTTAATTTATCAAAAGCTATTTATATTACAAACACATGGCTATTGCAACATGGGGGCAGTTTTTCATACACTTTCAAATTAAATAAAGTGGGATTAACATTTCCTAATAACAACCCCCAATAAATTCCGATGGCCACTATTAATATTGCCCTTCCCTTTCTTTGTTCAGGAGGTAACAACTTCACTACGTCTTGAATGTCAGTCCATGGAGGTGGACATGAAAGTTGCTAGCGGTTTCTTCAAACTGAAAACGGAACTACCACCCGACAAAATCTGTAGCTTAACTAAGTCCTCATCTGGCAACTAGCTGCTTAGTAGTAGCGCTAGTCTCCAGAATTATTACCTTATTTAATAGATTTCTGCTCTCTTCCATGGGTGACAGGCAGGATGGATCGCGGACATCTTGGCATTGTGACGTCCGCATGCCTGTGCTGTCAGTCCCAGCTGGGTCTAGGAGGCGTTGCTAGGAGCCATTTGGCTCCGGAAGGGACTGACAGAGCAGGCATTCGGACGTCACAATGGCAAGATGTCCCCGCTCCGTCCTGCCTGTCAACCATGGAAGAGAGCAGAAATCTATTAAATAAGGTAATTATTCTGGCGACTAGCGCTACTAAGCAGCTAGTTGCCAGATAGGGACTTAGTTAAGCTAAAGATTTTGTCGGGTGGTAGTTCTGCTTGAAGTGTATGAGCCTACTTAGCTCTTTAAAGGGATAGTAATACTTAAAATGTAAAAAAAAAATGTTATAGTGTTTATCTCCCTGAGTAAAACAAGGGTACACCCTCTGCTGAAAGATGTTTCATTCAAAAGTTATTACAGATAAAACTTGAGTTTTTTTAGGGTGCAGTAGCACAGTCGCCTAAAATTACACTGTGGTGCTGTTGCTATAACATACTATGGACAGCTCTGCTCATTTGACCACAAATCTTCATAGGATGGTATAGCAACAGCACCGCAGTACAAATTCAGGCCACTGTGATACTGCTCCTAAAAAAATTAAGTTTGAGATGTAATAACTTTTGAATAAAACATCTCTCAAGAGAATAAACCCTACAATATATATCTTTACATATTAGGTTTTACTATCCCTTTAATGACCAGGAAAGTATAAAATGAATTGCTATTTTCTGGCCATAGAAAGACAAGTGGGGGGAGGGGAATTATTAGTAGATATTACTTCCCCTTTAACCCTTTGAGTGTCAGAGGGATGTACAACCCATTGGTCCATGAAGGGTTAAGGATTTGGCTATAAGCTGAAAAACATATCATACCTGTCTATATAGCACCCTGCGGTATCACTTTTTGAAATGTTGTAGTAGTTACTAAGTTGCATTTCATTTATTCAAATGTACATGAAAGCCAAAAGATACATATCTTTAATATCTTAATTTGTATTGGATGGAATACTTTCATTAGTCATTTTCTTGATGGAGGAAGTAACAGAGAACATTTGTTAATCATTTAGGTGCAGTAGGTCTAGTAACCAGTAGGCTTTCATGGTCTATATAAATGAACAAGTCTAATGGCTATTCAAGAAAGATTTATTTCTCTAGAAGTAATTACAGACCCGAGTCGATGAAAGGATGTCAATGGAAAGTCTCACTCTATTTCTTTTGATGGACTGAGACACAGCACAAACTACTCCATCCTGAGGACTTTCAGGGAAATAAAACATTTTCACAACCCATTTGTATCCTGGGGAACGTATAAGTGTTTCAACTGAGGTCCAGAACTCAGGAGACATCTCTAGGTAAAAAAACAAAGTTTACAGAAGCAACCTGGTTGCTCTGCATTCTGGTAAATGCCAAGCCATCCGTGCTATCTTACCTGAGATATAGATATATATATATACTGCATTCTCCCCTGTAAGTCTGTCAAATGGGGGGACAGGCAGAGGTGTCACAAGGTGGGCCAGTGTGGGTGTTGGCTGTGTATAATTGGTTGATGCACAGATGGGTCAGCCAATCACTGTGTAATGTGAATGGCATTGTATCCTCCAGAAACTCTTGTGTGAAAGGTCTGTGCTATGGCTCATATGGGAAATGGGTGTTACTGTGTTAGCCACTGAAAATGCAGGAGACTAGTAGAATAAAAATTATACCTTTTAATCTTTAAAGACATCTAGGTCTCTTCTTCAGACATAATTGAAAGTATTCCTGAAGAAGAGGCCTAGTATCTAGCATGTATCCTAGTGTCAATAAGGTATCATTTTACTCAACTAATATCCTGCGTTTTCAATGGCTAACATAGTAACACATATTATCCATATGAGCCATAGCACAGTCCATTCACACAAGAGTTCTGGAGGATACAATGCCATTCACATTCTCCAGTGATTGGCTGACCTATCTGGGCACCATCCAATTATACACAGCCAATTCCCACATGGGCCCTCCTTATGACACCTCTGCCTGTCCCCCATTTGACAGACTTACATGGGAGAATGCAGTATATACATCTTACATATATTTCTGGAGGATACAATGCAATTCACATTCTTCTGTGTATAAATAAAAAAATAAAACAACTGTAAGCAGTGGAAATACCCTTTTTCACTCCGAATGATAAGCCATACTATATATTTTTTAACATATTAAACTTTGAGTGCCAGTGGGGTATCCAAACACATTACTTTGCAATGCATTGCACACCCCTCTGGCATGCAAGTGTTCCTTTAAAGAAAAGTTATTATGGCTTGTAATCATAGCCTTTTACAGGCTATTTAATAAAATGAACTGGAGCAATTCTGGTGCAAATAAATTACACCATAGGTGATAAATAAAATTCCAATTGATTTAAATGGGGCTTTGAACCCTTTGAATGCTAGAGCAGTCTCTAACGCATTGCACAGCACTGCTGGCAAGGAATAATGAGAGTCAGTATCTGGCAACATCTGGAGGGCCTCATGTTTCCTGTCCATGTTCTGGACCAAGAGAGTTGGTGTGGGGGTGTTTTATTACATGGGCATACCTGCCATTCTCTGACAGACTCCACTTGCAGGACATCCTCATTTTGAGTTTATAAATGTCCCTGATTTTCATCAACGAGAAAATTTAATCCCCTGATCAGACAGAAGAGATGCTGCCTTGGGTGCACGAAATACCAGTTTGGCTGTTTTGTCTACAAATATTAATGGGCCTGAGGAAGGCAACCACAACACTGAAAGGTATTCTAATGTATTACTATATTCAGGGACCTCCATTCACTATTTCACCAGGTGCCTCAATGGTCCTGGGTCACATACACACACTCACAGGATTTAGGTTGACTTGTGTTTTACATTATGATCTGCAACAATGTATTGTTAATTTATTGTCTAAATTAGTGATATTTCTACAAGAAAGGCTGAAGGAGGAGTCCTGAACATCTTGTGAGTGTTTAAGATGTGATATTCCAGAATAGCCCTTTATTGACTTTTGTCATCCAAATATCAGTCTGACTTTAAAGGGGATCTATCACCACATACATGTTTGTCTAAAACTTTAGTGTATATAGCGATTCGATTGAAAACTGTTTTCATTTTTTTAAAAAAATCGTTATTTTGCCCAAATTCTTCTGGACAGGCTGCGGTTAACTGATCTGTTCCACAGACTGTCACTCTTCCTCTACTCCCCTCCCTCTATCCAGCCTCCTCCAATGATGGAGACTTTCTGCATGTAAGCTGGAGCATCTCATTGGCCAGAGCGCCAACGTCATCAGAGGAGGCTGGATAGAGTGAGGGTAGCAGAGGAAGAGTAACAGACTGTAGTACAAAGCTGGTAACTCCAGTGTGTCCTAAAGGAAGCCGCGGTCTAATCTTTAGACGTTTAATTTGGGCAACATAATGATTAAAAAAAATGTAAGCAGTTTTCAATCTAATCTCTATATACACTAACGTTTTAGACAAACATGTATAGGGGTGAAAGATCCCCTTTAATGAATTCTCTGACTATATTTGGACACTTTAGGCTAGATTGTATTACAGGTGCTAATTTTATCACTGCTTTTGTCTCCAGTTTTCTCCATAGACTTCAATAGGAAAATGTTTGATAAAACGGGTGTTAACATTTAGCACCTGTAATAGAATCCAGCCCTTTGTGCACTGTTAGAAAAGCTGTGCTGATGTCACACTGGAGCGATGTTGCCTACTCCTGCTGAATATTTTACAACATCATTTTCACGTGTGGTTTGTTTTAACATAGGTGCAATTCAGAGAGCTAACAAAGTGCAATTTTGAGCCAACAAACTGCGCCACAGTGGTCAAATGAAAATTTCCATTGATATAAATGGGGCTTTTAACCATATGAATGATAAAGAGATCTCCAAAGCAATGTGATGGAGATCTCTCTGGCATTCAACGAGTTAAAACTAAATTTGAATCAAAAGGAAATTCAGGAACCTTTATTTTTTCCCCTACAGCGTTATTGGTTGGTTCCAGAATTGTACCTTAATCCTTTGAGTGCCAGAGGGATATGCAACGCATTGCTTTGCATACCCCTCTGGCACTCAAAGGGTTAAATACAGTAAACCTGTGCAACCTGTGCAATTAAAATGGCAAATATCATACAATAATATAAAAGGCCATATGTATGTCTGTCCGATGCAGTCATACGCAGCAGAGGCTGCCCGAATGCACAGAATTCTGGGAGGTGTAGTTCTGCAGTAGTAAGTGCCCATGCACACTGCCTTTTACACTAGTATGCTATAATCAAAAGCAAAAATACATGATTCTCATAGGGAAAATATTATTAGAGGATATTTTTGCGTGTCCTGACTTGCCTTTTTCAGTGCACATGAGCAAATTATAAAAATTATGTTCGCCAGCAGATAAAATTGGTTTTAGTCCGGAAAACAGCTCATTTTTTAATACTCTATATAATGAAATATCTTCAAAATGTCATCACCAGCTTAGCTGCCTCTATGGATTTTTGCCAAAACTATTTGAAAATAATTTTTTATTCGTTTATCTAGTATGAACAATAAATAGAGTGTCAAAGTTTTACAATATAGAAAACATTATTAAAGAAAATCTTGCAACAGGGTTGGGCAACCTGATGTTCTCCAGCTGCTGTGAATTACAGCTCCCATCATCCCCCAGCTGAATGGACGGGGATGATGGGAAATTAATTCCACAACAGCTGGAGGGCCTCAGGTTGGCCAACCCTGTCCTACAATGAATCTTCAGCTTTTGTATTTGTGGACAATTTATTAATCTGATGGAATTCTATCTTTTGAACGACTAGAGGTTTTGACCCAAATCTCAAGACCTCAAGGTAAAGTGCCAAAATCTCAGGGTCAGGATAGATCAGTGTTACCCAGTATATGATCTGCACAAAGGACCTGCTTCTTTAGTCTCTAAATTGGGGTTCACATTGAAAATGTTGCACACAAAACAGCATGCAACTACGCAGAGCAGTAACCATGTTGCCGTGATTAAAAGGGCTTCATGAGAATCTCACCCTGCATCAGAGCGTGAGATTCTCATGTTGCACCCCTTAAACATTGTCATTGTAGTGCCCGCAGTACTGTTCCTCCAGGCCTTGCAATGTTGTATGTGAATGCAAGATCACAGGAATAGATACAGGAAACGGCAGAGGAACAGTAGTGACTGGGTACAATAGAGAAGAGACAGAGCAGGGGCTGGGGACAGTGAAGGAGCATGGGTTCTGTGTGCAGCGTCATTAAAGCTACACTAAGGTATGTAGACACTAAGTTAGATGCTGCACACACTAAATTGTCAATGTTTAAGGAAGCGACATGTGAATCTTGCTCTTTGATGAAGGTGAGATTCTCATGTCACCCTTTTCAACACGGCAACATGGTTAATGTGCTATATAGTCGAATGCTGTTTTGTGTGCAACATTTTCAAATGATACACTAATTTGGTGCATTTCTATGAGAAAGGCAGAGGAAGAAGTCCTGCTTGTCTAGTATACATTCAAGCAGTGTTATCTCAAAGTCGTATTATACTAAATATCCCTTGTGGACAGACTGAGGAACCTCAGAGTTTGGGCAAATAGGAACATTTTGCCCAGAATCTATGTGCTGGGGAATTTTAAGGGTTAATATTCCATGAATCTCAAGTTCTGACCTTTTTTGAAAGTTCCCAGGCATGTACATGAATAGGTAATCAGGAAGGACAAAATGAGGATCTTGCCTGAGGAGAACTTATAGGGTATTTAACCCCTTGATTGCCAGATGGGTATGCAATGCAGTGCTTTGCAATGTGTTGTATATCCCTCTGGCACTCAATGCGTTGTGTACCTTTCTGGCACTCAAAGGGTTAAAGACTATAAAAAGTCTATCTGCATTACTAAAAATATTTATATATAAAGTGGTAAGAAAACGTGTATGTGAGATTTAATTTCTTTAGGTCCTCTTTACCTTGAGGATGTCAGAGAGGTGAGAAACACATTTCTTTACCAAGTACTACTCATGCCTGTTATACATATTAACAACTTGCATGCCGGCGATGTCCCCAATGGATTGTTAAGCAATGCATCTCCAGCATCCAGGAGAATTACAATATTGATAGGCAACATCTCTTCACTCTTCTGGGTGCACCTTGTCATGTATTCTGGGGTCAAGGTAATTGGGGATAGATGAAAAATCCTGTTTTCTTTTTTTTTTGTGGCTAAAACTATTTTTTTTTCTTTTTCAAGGAACTTCCCGTAGTTAGAAAATCCAATAAAATGTTTTGATACCATCAATGAAATTCTCATAACAATGTGGCAATATCAGCATATGCTTTCTATGGCTTCGAGAATTCCTGCCGAAATACTATTGTTTGTCTTTTCTAGAATATATGATGCCTGCCAGTATAGCATCTGTCACTCTAAGTCTCAGTCAACATGGAGACATGGGTGTTATTGTTACTGAAGAAAAGGTTGTCCTACTCCCTGAAATGTCTATCTACCTCATCTCGGTGAACTATTAGTAGTGCTGCTATTCCTACTTCTACTGCTACTTGTTGCATGTCTGACAATCTTCTGGATTGTCTTACAGTCAGACCTGCGGTTGTGCCGGCAATTGTCGCCTGCATAGATCATCTCTCCTACTGGATAGGTGATCCATGCTAGGGGGTGTCAGGAGGGGTCTCGATGCCCCCCTTTAGGTTTGAACTATATTTGTTTTAATAAAATGTCACATAAAATAAACATATACACATATGGGCAAGGTATGCAGCTGCATACCTTGCCTATTAACTCTTTGAGTACAATAGGGGTAGCAAACGCATTACAAAGCAATTTTTTGCTACCCCTCTGGTACTCAAAGGGTTAAGTGCTGAACAAAGGGCAGTTTCTGTTGAATGAAGGGCAGTTTCTGTCAAATAAAGTTATTATGTTGAATGGGAGCAATATATGTCAAATTACTAAGTGTGGGTTAATATGTCGAAGGGAGGCAATCTGTGTCAGATTTCTATAATGTGGGGAACAAAACCATTGTATGTTAGCCCTATATACATTGTCTGACACCAGCCTTTTTCCCTTGTCCAGGCAATGGCCTTGGGGATTTGTGGCTAGCAGTGGGCAAGGGGAAAAGGCTGGAAAGGGTTAAACAGTGTACATGGGGATCTGTGGTTAACAGTGGTCAAGGGAACAAGTGTGGGGGGCCAAGCTGGGGGGCAAGTAACATAGTAATTTAGGTTGAAAAAAAAGACTTGCGTCCATCTAGTTCAACCCTTTTCCTATTCCTGTTTACGATCGTTGATCAAAAAAAAACCCTCAATATAGCAATTTCAAATTCTGCCTTGAATGGGGGGAAAAAAATTCCTTCTTGATTCCAAATGGCAATCAGATTTGTGGTAACCACAAATCCCCATAGACGCTGCGTGACCCCCAGTCTTGTTCCCCTGTGAGTGCACAACATGTATAATATATGATACATAGGTTAGGGATAATTGTGTAGTGCTAGGTGTACTGTTTTTGTTTATTTTAACCCTTTGAGTGCCAGAGGGGTGGGCAATGCACATCCCTATGACAGTCAATGCTGTCCGTGGTGCTGAAAGCCTTATCTTTATTCCGCTACTGGACAAGAAGGAGCCAGAGAGAAAATGCTGTTCAACTTCAGAATTATCATAGTAAGGAGATGTATGGAGGGAGGACATCCCATCCACATCGACAGGACTTTGTTGCAAATAGGGACCTTCTCCACCCCTCCCCTTGCATCCGACAATTTTAGTGAATATATCGATGTGTGTGTGTAGATCGAGATGTAGAAGTGTTTAGAACACATCAACAAGATCATTTAGACAGAGCATTGACCTTTAGTGAATGTAGGCCCTGATAATCTTTTTAATGCAGGATGCTAATGAAAAAACATACCCTACAGCACACATAAAAACCTTAAGATATATATCAGTGATTGAGATTATGTAAGGACAAAGAACTTGACTGTGTCCCTGCTTGAGTACAGGAGAGATCAGAGGCTCAGTCATTGCGATTATCTCACCTGTGCTCAAGTAGGGAATTCCTCATGTCCTAGAAAGTTAGTGAGCCTTGAGGTCACCAGTGGAGAACCACTGTTCTCGTGCTCTGCTGATAACAGCAGAGGAAAGTGATATGAGAGTAATTATATCTGATGATTTAAAGGTAGCTAAGCAATGCAGCAAACCCACAGGAAAAACAAGTAAAATACTAGATTGTCTAGGAAGAGACATTAGCAGTTGAAAAAGAGAGGCTCAGATTTTACTTTATAGATCAAGTAGACCTCACTTAGGACTAGATGTTCAAAAAGTCATCACAGGGCTCAAAATTTCCACTCGCCACAAGCCAATGGCGAGTGAAAATTTAGCCCTGGCGAGTAGAAATTCAGCCCTGGTGGGTATGTTTTGGCTTGCAGTGGCGAGTGACTTTTCAGGTCTGGCTAGTAGCAAAGGACTTAAAATTATAAGTCCTGAGTCATCATAATGAAAACATTGTTGCATCATGAGTTGGTGGCAACAGAAGGACAATATTGTCAGAAATAAATACATCACTATGAAAATGTGTCATAAAGAATTAAAAATGACTGTAAGAAGATATTCATGAATATTGCCCATAAAAATTCTGATGTTAAAAATGTATTTGATTTTGTCTTTGAAATGGAAATTTTAAAAGAAACAAAAAATTTTTTTTGTCATTAAAAATACTATTTTTTTACACCAGTTAACTCCATACTACTGCTTATCATTACTAACAGCACTTTGTCTTCTCCAAGTTTAGACCATTTTTATTTTGTCGGGGAAAAATGATATTAATCAGACAAAAAAGTGACGGCTAAAAAAATTTTCCTGAAAATAATCTGACGATAGATGAAACCATGCCACTTTTAAGATGGCATTTGACCTTTTGACTGAGGTGGTGGATGCAAAAAATTATGTTAACCCCTTAGTGACAGCCACGTGCGTACACGGCTGTCACCTTAACGCCCAGCTAAAATTTATTTTTTTTACTAAATGATTCCGGAGTTCCCGAATGGAGTGCAGCTGCACGGAGACCCGGACTTCAGGGACTTACCAGGTACATCCTCTGTCACTAAGTAACAGTTTTTGCAAGAACTTTTTTATTCTGATTGCAGACTATTTCAGTTACCACAACTTTTTGCACATCTTTCCCTTACTGTACAGTGCAGAAATATTTTAATATATTATAGTCATAGAAGGTCTACTGAAATAGTGCATGGTCTATAAAAGGAATATCAAAAAAGACTTGCATACCTTAATGTGTCTTGGAGGATAGAAAGGGGAGGATGATATGGTTGAAGCCTTCAAAATGTCAGTGCAAATATTTGAGCATCTTGGTACAGAAGATATATTTGTATTTGGACTAACAGTTTATATTTTCACCCAAGCTTTTGGGAAATACGTTCCCTTATTCAAGTCAGGTTGTATTAAATTGTGTCAATCTCAGAGTTTGCTTAAAGTGATAGTATTGCTTCCCCAAAAAAGCAGCTCTGATTAATCTTCATTGTATTTGGGCCATGGAGAGTGTTATTTCAATACTGGCAGAGTTGTAGTTCGAGAATAATTGAATAATGAAATATTTCCCTCCTGCCCCTTTTACCTAGTGTAAGCCACCTCCCCTCAGATGTGGAATCTGTTCTCTTGACCGGACATGTCGCAGCAAGGGACAATCTTCTTGCTCTGAGCATAAGAAAAAAATCTGCCACCATTGACAGGGTTTTCCCTTATACTAATTGAAGATTGTCCCTCTCTGAGATCCATTTGGACAGTCTTGTTACTCTGAGGTGAATAGTGTTACATCAGTAAAAGGGGCAGTAGGGGGATACTATCATTCAATTACTCTTGAACTACAAATCTGACAGTATTGAAATAACACTCTCCATTGCCCAAATACTATGAGGATTAACCAGAGCTCCTTTTTTTGTGAAACATTATTATACCTTTAAAACAAAGCTGAATTACAAAGAAAAATAGTATAGGGTATCGCTGTAAGAAACATCTAACCATGAGCACATAGGCAGTGTTGTAAAGAAAACAAAAGAGTGGCGAGGGAAGGGGATTTGGTAACTTGTTAAAAATACCATATCATCATGTTTTCATGGGTCTTAAACACTTATCATCCTTAGTTCAAAAATCTTTCTTTTTTGGGTGCTATGAACATTCCCCTTAAGGATCCTGACTGTGAAATTGTTCACTGAGTGGTCTGGATGTTAAAAATGATATCCAGCTGTAATTCAGTGTTCCCTACTTTATGATGTGTTATGTCTGTACTGCTTGTTTCACCAATGTAGCATTCTTGGTCAAATTTATGGCATTGAATCATAATCCTATATAATAATTCGCTAAAATGTGTGTAACGACGCAGTCATGCACAGTAGAAACTGCTGCGCGTGCTGCAGTCATGCGCAGTAGAGACTGCCCACGATGCAACTGATACAGAGCTGGACACTCCAAAGAAGCATCCAGCTCTGTATCAGCCGCACCGTGGGCAGTCTCTACTGTGCATGACTGCCCCTCGACTGTCTGGCAGTGGCACTGTGGCCCATGTAACGGGCTCTTCAACTAGTCATATATATTAGATTCCTGGATGTGCAGCAGTATGATACATTGATGTTATGGTTTCTGTATTCTGAATTTTAGTTCAGTTCAGAGATATTAGGGAGGTGACACGCTCTATGTTGTTGCTGGGGGTGTAAAATTGTTGTTGCACTTTTAATGAATTGATGGCTTTTCTGTGAAATATATACTCCCACCACAGTCTGCTGAACAGTTCTTCCAGACCCAAGTATAATCTGATTTGATCCAGTTTGGTGGTGTTTATCTTTTACACAGAAAAGATATTTCAGGTTTACACAACTTGTATTCTGAATGGGTTAATATCCCGGGGGAGATTCACTAAGTAGTGATAAAGAAGTGATAAAGTGGAGATGACTTCTCCAGTTTATCACTTCTCCAGTTCCTATGCTTTTCTATGGAACCTATTCACTAAGATTTCTTCAGCTTTGGAGCTGTTAGTGCAGTGTTTCTCAACTCCTGCCCTCAGGACCCACTAACAGGCCAGGACTTAGGGATTTCTCTGCTAGAGCGCAGGTGTGGTGATCAGAGGTTCATTCACATTGATTAACTCACCTGTGTTCTAACAAGGAAATCATCCAATCCCGGCCTGTTAGTGGGTTGTGATGACAGGAGTTGATAAACACTGTTTTAGTGAATAGGCTCCATAGAATAACATAGGAACTGGAGAAGTGATATCACTAGAGAAGTCACCTCCACTTTATCACCTTTTTATCACCACTTAGTGAATATCCACCCCACAGTGTTACTACTGTCTAAACTTTGTGGTTAGTGATACCAGGTAGGTGGTTTTTGTTTTATTTTGTTTCCAGGTTTTTGTCATAATAATCTTTTCTTATAGGAGAGTTGATAGGCGGTATATTAGTATCTTGTTTTGCTCCCATGATTTATTATTTTACTGGTATAGTGAATGGAGGTGTATTATAGATTGCTCTCCAAAGCTTGTACTTAATTTTCACTTTCTCAGTGGTTTCAAAATAATTCTGGACATTTGTATGTTTTTGAGACTTAATATCATATATTTTTTAGAACAGATGAAAAACACATTTTCCCCATTTCTCACTAGTTATTTTTCAGGGCTCTTCAGAACACAGCAATTTGTAAGTGGAATCTTAATTCTAAACCTACATGATATAAATATTTAATACATTTACAGAAAGGGTAATAAATACATGGAATGACCTCCCAGCAGAAGTGATGAGACTAAAACCAGTAAATAAATGTAAGAAATATTTGGATAGATATATGGCTATCTTAATGATTAAATATATCCGAGCTTGTTAGAGAAATTGGCAGAATAGGCAGGGCAATGGGTTCTTAATGACTATCATATTATATAAAGGTTATGTAATAAGAATTACTGGAGCAATTCTGGGGAGAACCAACTGCAACACAGGGTTCCCATTGATTTTAATTGGATTTTAATTAATGGAATGCTTCACGGTGTTTTGAAGAACTCTTTAATATTCAAGGGGTTACAAGACCCATTTAGACCATTGGGTATTTTAAAGGCATAGTACTGTTTCAAAATAAATGCAGCTCCAATTATTCTTTATAGTTTTTGGGCCATGTAGAGTGGTATTATCATTCTCTATGATGTGTAAATCCAGAGTATTTGAGTTATAAAGTGTCCCCTCCAATCCCTTTTACCTATGTAAAGCTGCACATTAAGATACAGTGGATGGATCACAGCAAGGGGCAATCTTCTGTTAACATAAGGAAACACCTGAACTCCTCCTTAAAGGGGGCAGGGTTTTCCTTATGATCACAGTAAGAACATTGTCCCTCGCTGTTATCTGTCTGGTCAAGAGACCAGATTCCACATCTGAGGGGAGATGGCTTACACTAGGTAAAAGGGGCGGGAGGGGGATACTTTATCATTCAATTACTCTGGAACTCCACATCAATCCTATATAATAATTTGCTAAGTTGTGTGTAACGCCCGACATGCGCAGTAGACACTGCTGCTCGTGCGGCAGTCATGTGCAGTACAAACTGCCCGCGCCGCGGCTGATACAGAGCTGGGCGCTCCGAAGGAGCGTCCTGCTCTGTATCAGCAGTGGCGCGGGCAGTCTCTACTGCGCGTGACTGCCCCGCGACCGGCTGCCAGAGGCATTGTGGCCCGTGTAATGGGCTGTTCAACTAGTAGAGAATAATACCGCTCTACATGGCCCAAAACCTATACAGAATAAATGGAGCTGCATTTATTTTGAAACATTACTATCCCTTTAAGAACAGTATTTGTCCCCTGTGGTGCAGATGGTTTGCTCCAGTTATAGGGGACCATAAATCTCCATAGGATGGTGTAGCAACAGCGCCACTGTACAATTTCAGGCCACTGTGATATTGCACCTAAAAAAAATCAACTTTGAAAATTAATAACTTTTGAATGAAACACCTTTCAGTGGTGGGAGTACTCTTGTTTTACTCAGGGGGATAAACCCTACAACATATTTTTTTTACATTTTAAGTATTACTATCCCTTTAATTGGAGCTGCTTTTATTATGAAACATTACTATACCTTTAAAGCTGAATTTCCACAGCTAAATATCCATTAGTTCCTCCTTTTTATGTGTGGCATTTGTAAGAACAATGTGGCACACCGCGGTCATTTGATTGTAAGTGACAACTGCAACAATCCTTTTTTACTTAACAATTCACAAGAAGATATGTGGTGAGCAAAGTAAATGATTAGTCATTGAATCAAATCTGTGCAGTCTAGCTTCAATCTGCTTGTCATTAGTATGTAAATAGTTTCCTTTAATCTTTTCGTACAAATACATTAAGGATTAGGAAATTAAGAGATCTAAAAGCAGTTTTACTTTTCAAGGTTTAATACCAACCACTTCTTTACACGAAACAGACAATAGCCTGAAACGTATTTTTTAAAATTCATTGTGCGAGTTTTCTGTTTATATTTATGAATTGGACCCAATTGATGCTACAGTGTTCTACAAAGCATTGCAAAGGGAATAAAAATATGCAAATAATTTAAATGAATTGAAACAGGAATTGACAAAAATGCGTTTTACCATCCGGTTTCTATAGCTATATACTTTATAAATATAGTTTATGTAGATAGATGAATATGTGGGATGTAGGTGAGATTTACTGACACTAATACTAACTAATCAGGCACTGGGATTGATTTTCTGGTGCTATGCCTGCCTAATGCCAGTGTATTAAGTAAATTAAGCTGAAAAGTCTCCCCTTAAAGGGACAGTAATGTCCCATAAAAAATGCTTATAGTTTTGAAAAGGTTAAAAATATAAACGATATGACACAAATCCTATCTCTCAAACCGCTAAGATTTGAGAGATATCCTCCGCTAAAGTTCCCTGCTCCCTGATGTCAGCAGTAAAGCTGACAGAAGGCGATCCGTGTTGGCCGACACAAGGAGGCTCTTCAGCAGAGCCGCAATTTAAAAGGAAATACTTCTGTGGAACGGTCTAAAAAGTGTGCTTGCATACCAGGCACACTTTGTAGACCGCTCCAAAGAAGTATTTCTTTTTAAATTGCGCTACTGCGGATCTGCTGAAGAGCCGCTTGTCGGTTCCCGGACCAGGAACTCCTGCTGTCAGCTTACAGCTGACGTGAGGAGAAGAGGAGGGAGAGAGGAACTTTAACGAAAGATATCTCTCAACCCATAGCGGTGTGAGAGATAGGATTGTGTCATATTGATTATTTTTTTAACCTCTACAAAGCTCTAAGCATTTTTTATGGGACACTACTGTCCCTTTAATGCGGTTTATGATAATGGGAGTGTATTGTCGGAATTTATAGGCATTTTGGGACATTCCTCTGTGTCTTGTTTTATCCTAAAATAGGTGCACTGTTTAGAAACAAATCCTGTTTAAGTTCCCTGGTAAGATGTTGATGCCAGTGAAAGCTTATGGGGACATAGTATTTGCTCCGTGAACCTATCTTGGTAAATTTGATATGCTGTATAACTCATTATGCTGCTGTATCTTCTAATTACACTGCACATCACTGTAACATGTTTAAGGACCTAAATTGGATAACACTCGAATCTAGAAGTGCTCTTCACCTTTCTCGCTTAGTATACAATCATATACAAAAGACGAAAGAGGCATTTGGAGGAGGGCAGTGTAATAATTAATTCAAGACCAAAATTAATGTGATTCAGCTTTATTTGAATTCCTCCCACAAACCAGAGACCAGTTCAGTGGATGAGTTTTGTTGGGCCAGTCAAAGGAAACATAAGACTTAACCTTTTTTGGATTGAATTAAAATAAAAATAATAAAGTGTATCCTTTATAAATCCGCAATGTGAAGTAAAATTCTCATAATCCTGTATGACCACCTGCTTGTCAATACAGGGTTATGTATTAAAAGAAAAAGCTGCAATTACTACTCCCAATTCCCTATAATTGTAACAATAGCCACTGTTTAGTCTATACTCTAATAAGTAACAGGTTAATTTCTTCAGCCTAAGTACATATTAGGTCAGGAGCCAAACTCGTATACTTGTAGAAGCCTCTACCCAGAGTGTTATCCAGCTCATTGCTTTGGGTTAAAGTATGAGTATTAAAGAGCTTGGCTGACATCAGTCATACCCTTTAACACTTTTCAATACAGGGAGCACTGCATGTTTACTGAATGCAAAATAAAGTGTAGTATAGCTTTAAATGTATCAAATTATTGATGAGTGATGATTCATGAATTCAAAACATTTATTTGGAGCATATGTTTACGTGCCAGTAGCCATGATATACCATAAAATCTCAGGTATGATACGCACCTGTGCATAATAAGCAGGTGTACATTATACCCAAGATTTTAGGGGAAAACAAGTATCTATCTATAATACGCACCCTTGTTTTCCCCCCTTACTAAAAAAAATGAGAGCTGCCAGATACCTTCCCTCCCTCCCGCAGTGCAATCCGCTCTAAAAATAATTATTACTTCCACTGACGTCCCCATCTTCCCTGCGGGTGGCATGCTTGCATTTGCCACCCGTTTCCTTCAATGGGCTGTCAGGACCTTCCACCTCTAGCCAATGGTAATGCCCTGTGTGGATCTCAAGGTCCTCGCAGGGCAACACCATAGGCGGAAGGTCCTGACAGCGCATTGAAAGAAGCGGGTGGCAAATGCAGGCATGCCGCCCAAGAGGAAGATGGGGACTTCAGTGGAAGTAAGTAAGGATTATTTTGAGAGCGGATTATGCTGGTGGGAGGGAGGGAAGGTATCTGGCAGCTCTCTTTTTTTATAGTAGCAAGATAACAAACTAAAAAAAGTAACCAAAAAAAAAAAACTCTCGTGTATAATACGCACCCCCACTTCACATAAGGTGAAGAGGTGTAAAATTGTGAGTATTATACCTGAGATTTTATGGTGGCTAATTTTCTGTCTCACCCTCCAGGGAAGAAAAAACTCAGTCTCTCAAGGCAGCTACAAATTAAGAGCCACTTCTTCCTTAGGTAACATTCCTCTTTAAAAGGTGCTGCTTCTGACCATAGTCCACGAACCATTTGAGTGCCAGAGGGATACGCAACGCATTGCAAAGGCACTCAAATGGTTAACAGACAGACCAGCCCACCACTGCCACTGTATTGATGGTTATACATATGACAAGGGCCCTTTAACCCTTTAAAGACCAGAGAGGGGTGCTTTGTAATGCATTCCACAGCCCCTGTTTCTTTAATGGTTAAATTGCTCTGCACACCTTTGGAAGGAATGCAACAGCAAAAATGTAGGGATGATGGCTAATAGCATAGGCCAGGAATGTCACAATGGCTTCTACAATGCAGGGCTCTGTATTGTCCGATTATTCCAAGTAAACGCCTGCAGCACATTTTTACATGTGGGCACAGTAGGTAGAGAACATGTTGCATCCTAAATTCAAAAGAAAATTAGAGTCATTCTGGGGCAAACCAAACTGCTCCATAGGAAATAAATAAAAAAAAATCCTAAAATTCCTATTGATTTCACTCTTCCTTGTATTTCCTTCAATATGCAATAGAAACGCTAGAAGCATTCAAGGGGTTAAATATTCCAGTTACATCAATAGGATTTTTGATTGGTCCCCTACACTGCGGTTGATTGCACCTCTTTAGCACTATGAATGAAATACAGTAATGCTTGCTTCATCTGTACGAGGTCATTTGTTTCATACTTAATTGTGTATTCACTGGAAACAGTAAGTGACATGGATGGTGGGTTATTTAAAATATTCAAATTAAATGCGTTGGATACCTCTCTAACACTCAAAAGGTTAAACAACATGTCAATAGTTTTGTTAAATCAAATTAACCAGGCCAGTTTGCTGTTAGCTACTTTAAAGGAATAGTAAACTTTTTTTATGAAAAAATATATATTGTAGGGCTTTTCCTATTGAATAAAATAAGGGAACACCCACTGCTGAGAGATTTATATTTCCAGAGTTATTACAGTTTAAACCCATGTTTTTTACATTATCAATGCCCTGTAGTGGTCAAATTCTAATTAGAAATTCTGTTACATTCTAATGGAGAGGAAAGTCAGTGAATTACAGTTCTCCATAGAATGTAATAGAAACTGCTGAGTCACTTCCTGTCAGTTAGAACTTCCAGTAAGTACTCTTACAGTAAATTCACTTCCTGATTATTTGAACCGTTATAAATGTTAAATAAAACAACTGACAACAGTTAGTGTACCCTTGTTTTACTCATCAGAAAAGGCTCTATAACATAAATGTTTTCATAAAAAAGTGTACTGCTCCTTTAAAAGCAAACTAACTCCTCCTAATAGTGACCCCTTCCCTTGCCTAACTATGGCCAGAAAATTCTAATGGCCCTATGAGTTCTACCCTTGCTCCTCTGTTCAAAAGGTGCTGTTGCTATTGGTCTCTTTAGGGAACTATGGTTAAGGTGGCTCTATAAAAGTTTGTCTTAAATGGAAGCTTATATAGTGACTAGCTGGAGGCTTTGTACGTGTAAGCTGGAGCGCTCTCTGGCTAATGAGAGTGCTCCAGCTTGCATGCAGAAAGCCTACATCATCGGAGAAGGCTGGATAGAGGGAGGGGAGCAGAGGAAGAGTGAAAGACTGCAGGTAAAGAGCTGTACCCTCAGTCTATCCGGAAGGAAGACACAGGGTCATCTTAAAGGAGCAGTAAACTTTTTTTATGAAAACACATATTTTACAGAGCATTTCCTGCTGAATAAAACATGGTCACTCCCACTGCCGTCATATGTTTTATTAAAAATTTACAGCAGTTCAAATAATCAGGAAGTGAATTTACTGTGTTTACTTCCTGATTGTTCTAACTGACAGGAAGTGACAGTCAGTTTCTATCACATTCTATGGAGAACTGTATGTCTCTGACTTTCCTGACTTTCCTCTCCATTAGAATCTAACAGGAAATCTAATTAGAATTTGACCACTAAAGGCACTGCTAATGTAAAACAACATGGGTTTAAACTGTAATAACTCTGGAAATATAAATCTCTCGGTACTGGGAGTACCCTTATTTCAATCAATAGAAAAATCCCTACAATACATATATTTTTTCATAAAAAAACTTTACTGCTCCTTTAACATGTTTAATTTCGGCCAAACACAGAAAAAAAGAATACATTTGTATAACAGCTAGTCACTATATAAGCTTCCATTTAAGACAACCTTGTATAGGGGTGATAGAGCTCCTTTAGTGACAGAATTTCTCAAAATATTGAAGAACAATTTAAAAAAAAAAACTTTAACCCTTGAGTGCCAGATAGCTATCTAGTGCATTACAGTGCAATGCATCGGATACCTTTCTGGATCTAAGATGGTTAAAGTTTGGTACCAACTTCTCCGCTGATAAAAGTGGGTTATAACATTACTTGTCTTATCACTACTTGAATCATTTTCCCACTATATGCTGCACTGAAAAAGATCATCCACATGATTTAATATCTCTTAACCCTTTGTGTGCCAATGGGATGTTCAACAAATGCATGTTTACTGCAGTTCGAGATATAGACAGTTATATATACTGCTATACAAACTAAGCTTTTCTTAGGATGACAAGTTCGCTTTAAAATGAGCACTAGCCAAAGAATGTGTTTTAATTTAAGCTCATACATTGAAGTTGACTGAATGAATTCTTCAATCCAAGGTGTCTTGCCGTAGTTGGAAAGTGAGTCACTATACTTATTGTAGAGCTGTGCCCCATCTCTCTGTTCACTAAGGAGCTTTTCACACATGTATTGTGTTAATGTTCTTAGTCTGATACCATGCTGGGCGCCAGCATGACCCACTCACATTTTATGTCAACGATCTGAAAATTGAATTCTAGTGCTTTATTTTACAAATGGTTTCTAGCAGATGTGTGGCACACTTTATTAACTTAAGTACCCACTAGTTAAGAATTTAATTAGTTTGAAGGAAAGGGGATATGTTTCTTCAATGTGGCTAGCATGGGTGGACTCTTTGTGACAGTCTGACCCATATCAGAATGGATTATTGTTGTAAGTGAGACAAGTGACCTAATGTTCTGCCTGTTATGCACACATGATCTACAACCTTTTAAAAAAGTTCTGTGGGAAAACTGCACACCTCACTGAATCCCAAACCATGGATTCTTAGCATGTGGCAATCTCTCACTTAGCAACATTTGTTGCAGGATGACTGACTAAGTATATGAATTATCAGAAGTTACTGTTCTCTACCAGCTAGGTGTCCAGCGAAAACCACTACAGTCAAACGTGGGAGACACACAAGTATTCACATGGGCTTCATTTGTTCATTTTATCCATGTCGGCAGTGCCACCCTCTGATGATATGTTAAATTCACATATATTATATTAAGCTTTGCAATGCGTTGTGTACCCCTCTGGCACTCAAAGGGTTAATAGCACAAAAATTATTTTTGAGGACCAAAACTTTCCACACACCCCTCTGGCACCAAAATGTAGGTCTCTTGTAAAAAGCTAAAGTCGATCAGATTCTGGATCAAAACATTTAACCCTTTGAATGGTCAGAAAGTCTCCAATCCATTGTGCAGCAAAGAGTGTGGGACCTCTGTAGCATACAAGGGGTTAAATAGAAATGTTGGTTTGTTCTGTTTGCTCCCTGTGGTTCATCTGGCTTGCTGCAGAATTGTACCACTTTGATTTTAAACACAAAGGGTTAAACATATAGGAAAAAGGGAAAACAAAATGAAACGACTGGTCCTCTGACATCAGCGTTTCAGTGTTAAACTGCAGAGAAAGAAGTATAATCGCTACGGCAGTATATTAACCCATTGAAAGCTAGGTATATTTCCAATGCATTGACAAGTAATGTTGCTGCAGATTTCCCAGTAGGCACAGTAGGCAGCTGACTGGAGTTCCAAATATTGACTGGCGCGGCCTCAGTTATGCTGGCCACACTCACATTCTGAAATGTAGGCGTGGCCAGAGTAATCCCGGCATCCATGCATCAGTTTCATACCCCTGTACAGGCTATTATTGGAGAGCTCTCTAACAACCAAAGGGTTAAAGCTTTTTTCATTGTCACTTATCGTAGGCCAAGAGTATTTGTTTGTACCAGGAAACAGTGGATGTGGCTGGGGGGGAAATGGGTGTGGCCACTGACAAAGCTTAGGGTGCCTAGAGTGCCTTGCGTATGGGTGTCTGGGATGTAAATCCAGCTTGTTTTATGTTTGGAGAACTCCTTTTCATACAACAACATCCACTTGTGGATAGGAACAGTACACAAAAAGGACATTCTGATCAAATCTTGTTTTATGGATTTTTTTATCAGTCACTATTTTTATGAATTTATATAGTACCAGAGCTGTGTACGGGGAATGTCTAAATGCTCCAGTGGCTATATGTTAGCTTGAAAATTCTGTGCTTACGCTATTGGTCTGGATTTTGTCCCATACTTTCCCATACATCTATGTATCAGATGTTTAATAGCGACAGCAAGATGTCCATGTATATCATTCTCATAAAGAAATATGTATAACTAGAGGCAATTTTCAAATAAAGCCCCATTTGACACTGCAAAATGTACGGGGGCATATTTATTGATGTGTCACTAAGAACGTACTAATTATTGGAATAAAAAATATTTAATAGCAACTGTGAGAGATCCAGATATATAATTTTCATAACAAAATGTTAATAACTAGAAGCAGTTTTCAAATAAAACCCCATATGACAATCAGAAATATGTACTGATGTGCCTCTGAGAAGTCCCTATCCAGTTGATTATTACAACTAAGACTCATTGGTTTATAATAGTTCATGTGTGAAGCGGATGTGTTTGATCATTGGTCACTAGCTGCTACCATTATGTCAGAGTGGATTGAGATTGGCTTTAAAACTTAAACAGTTGAAAGTGTCTGCATCTTTGACCATGAGTAAACTCAACAAGAGCGAAACGCGTTGATTAGTTTTTATGGCTGTTTGTTACATCTACATTGTACCTGATCTTTGAAGTGTCTCCCATTGCACTGGTTCACGGGCCCACAGATCTGTAAGGTATTTTATGCCTTTATTCCAATAAAGTATTTGATGTTTTCATTCGTGGACTAAGTGATTGGATATGTCTATAGTGGTGCATGCTTATCGTTGCCATTGTGATATACACAACCAATGATAAAGAAGCCCTTGCACTGCACACTGTATCCATTTAGTCCTATTTTTTATCCGGGGATTTATCTCATGTCAAATTCTCATTCTGAGCTATATGATTGAAGCAATATACATCTGTTTATGTTGGATTACTAATGGGTCAGGTAGTAAGAGCAACTTTCTTTTTGTTTGTATTATTTGTCAGTGTTTAACCCTTTATAGACCAGAGGGATGTGCAATGCAGTGCTTAGCAATATGTTGTACACCAAACTGGTATATCATTTGCTGTGTTCTCTAATTCTTCTCAATTTTTCACATTGTTTGGTGCATAGTTCTCTAAGGCCTATACTGTATGTTTAAAAGAAATATGAGGCATTCTACAACACACCAACTGCAATACAGGGGAGAACTGAGAATTGTCTTGGATTTAATCCTTTGAGTGCCAGAGGGGTATCCAATGCATTGCAAAGCAATACATTTAACACCTCTCTGGCACTCAAATGTTAAGAGAGGGTTTGACCACACAAGATCTCCATCCATAATCCTTCCACTTTTCTTTGGAACATACATCCCATAAAGGTGACCATTGCATTTTCTGGGAGTTCACTTCTGAGTTAAAAAAAGATCAATATCATTATATACATGGCAGTGAAATACGGTGCAAAAAAGTAAACATATTCTTTAGCTATACAAACATACAACACAGTTGATGAGGCTGAAAACATGCATACATCCATCAAGTCAAGCCCATGCCAAATCACTCCTGTTGATCCAGAGGAAGGCAAAAAAATATACATATACCTGACTGCTGTATGATGGACTCCTACCTACATAAGTGCTTCTGTTACACACAGTAATTATATAGATACACCTGACTGCTGTCTGAAGGACTCCTACCACCTAGGTAAGTCCTTCTGTTACACACAGTAATTATATATTACAGCGCTGCCAATCCCTTTTAAATACCCTGTGAAGCATGACAAACAAGAAACTCCCTCTGTCTATCTGTCTGTCTGTCTGTTTGTCTATCTATCTATCTATCTATCTATCTATCTATCTCATCATGTTCACCAGTTATTGATCCCCTGCTGGATGAAGGCCTCCTCAGCAAGCCTCCAACAATGTTGGTCCTGTGCCCTTTGTTGCCATTGTGTACCAACAAATTTGATAATTTCATCTGCCAATCTTGTCTTTGGTCTTTTTCTTGGGTGTTTAGTGTTTAGTATTGAGTCAAATACATGCCAAAATTAATTTGGTCCATCTGCCATAAAATCTTGTTATGTGACCTGTCCATTTACATGTCAGGCACTTTACTCTTTTAATGATGTCATAGACCTTTGCTTGCTGCTGAATCCATGCACACGTTTTTCAGTCTCTTTTCCATTATGTTCAGAATTCAGTGTTATATACTTCTCTGTGTAACCTTATGTTTTTGTATGGTTTTGGCATTTAGTGTCCATATTTCACAGCCATACTTAAGGACTTGGGGGACATTGGTCAAAAACCTTTTGCTTAAGGCAAAGTGGTAATAAATCCATTTGTTTTAAATAGCATTGTAAAATAAATGCAATTTTTACTATTCTGATGACCAGGTAGCATATGGCTATTAACGCCTATGGAGACTTTTGGTCTTGTGACAAGAGATGGTTGAACTATTTCAACAAGTTAGTTTTTTGCATACATTTTGCTGTTTCATGAAACCTGAAACATGTTTCAGAAGCTGGGAGTTGTGTAAACTGGCTTGTATTGCATTAAGGTTATGATTGGTTTAATCTAACAGCATTGTATCACTTCAATGAAAACGCACATCCATAGCCTTGCCCACAAGTATAAAAACAACTTTATTCTAGAATTCAAAAATAAAATTTAAGCGTGCAAAGTACCTTGAATGACGATATTAATTTTTTCATTCACTGCATGGAGAGACTTAAATAGTGGAACCGCTTGCCAGCAGATGTCACTATGTGCCGGTGTGACAGCACATACTTACATCTTCTGTCAAGTGGCTCCACTATTTAAGTATCTCCATGTAGTGAATGAAAAAATGAATATCGTCATTCAAGGTACTTTGCACTCTTAAATTTTGTATGTGAATTCTGCAATAAAGTTGTTTTTATACTTGTGGACAAGGCTATGGATGTGCGTTTTCTTGGAATTGATACAAGTTTGATAATTATGGGGAAAATTCTGATACATGCACCCATTCAGTGACTCCACCATAAAAGGTTATTGCACACTCTGAAGTGAACGATAATCAGGATGCCTGTTGTGATTCAGGACCTGGCTTAAAGGCATTTGCTCTGATAATGGAAGGTATGAGCTGCTGATTGTTTCGTCGTTTTTACCTTTTACCTAGTGTAAGCCATTTCTTCTCAGATGTGGAATGCAGTCCATAGACCAGACAGATAACAGAAGGGGACAATCTTCTTTCTATGAGAACAATGAAAACCCTGCCCCCCTTGACAAGCTTTTCAGGTTTTTCCCTTATCTTAATTGAAGATTGTCCCTCTCTGCAGTCTACCTGGGCACCTCCCTTCTGATCTGGCTGAACAGTGTTACATCAGTAAAAGGGGCGAGAGGGGGAGTCTTTGTCATTGAATTATTCTTGAACTACAACTCTAATATAATTGAAATAACACTCTCCAAAGTTCAAATACTATGAAGATTAATTAGAGCTGCTTTTATTATGAAACATTACTATCCCTTTAAAATAGACCACTACCCAATGCTATAACTGCAAGGCAATGAAATGTAATCTAGGCCACTGTTTTATTCTTTTGAATGCCAGAGGGGTACGCACCGCATTGCTTTGCAATGCATTGCTTACCCCTCTGGCACTCAAAGGCTTAACCAATAAGATCTCAGTATCACATGATGTCACGAAAGAATTAATAAGGCAGCTTTGTGTATCATCCTTGTCTTTTGGAACCAATTCCAGATATGTAATGACCATGATGCATTGGGGAGATGTCGTTAGCATCCAAGTAGTTAAAACACATTTTCAAACATTTAGCGGAACATTAAATATATCATAAATCTTTGCGTGGAAGGAAATTAATTTACTTAGCCAAGCATTTGAAAATAAAATGACCGTGATAAAAACTGTTTGAGACTTTTGATTAATCTAAAATCCTATAAAACTGGCTGTGATAATAAGGCTTTCAAGATTATAGCAGAGGAGGCTGTAAAACCTGAATAAAATTAAAAAAAGTTTATTACAAGGAATTGAGGGGACAGCCTGCCCTGTTTGAGAGACATTCTTTCATACAAAGCAGATAATGAACGTGTGTGTGTGTTCCTAATTTAAACAAAATGCCATCCCCAGCTGTTACAAAAAAAACACCTGTGTTTTAGTTTTATATCCTGTTTTCGTTAAAAGAGTAGAAAACCTTTATTATGAGAAAAACATAAATTTCAGGGCTTTTCCTGTTAAGTAAAAGAAGTTTACACCCACTGCCGGGAAATGTTTTGCTCCAGAGTTATAAGCTTTTAAAGCAGAACTACCACCCCACACAATCTTTAGTTTTACTAAGTCCCCATCTGGTGACTAGCTGCTTAGTAGCGCTAGTCGCCAGAATAATTACCTTATTTAATAGATTTCTCCTCTCTTCCATGGGTGACAGGCAGGACAGAGTGCGGACATCTTGCCATTGTGATGTCCGTGCACCTGCACTGTCAGTCCCAGCCAGGTCTAGGAGGCATTGCTAGGAGCCATTTGGCTCCGGCTGGGACTGACAGCACAGGAGCGAGGACGTCACAATGGCAAGATGTCCGCGCTCTGTCCTGCCTGTCACCCATGGAAGAGAGCAGAAATCTATTAAATAAGGTAATTATTCTGGTGACTAGCGCTACTAAGCAGCTAGTCGCCAGATGGGGACTTAGTGAAGGTAAAGATTGTGTGGGGTGGTAATTCCCCTTTAAACAGTACAATGTGTTGGATAACTTTCTTGCACTCAAAGGGTTAAACTGTTCTGTTGTTTGTTTGTATGTTTTTTTTTTGGGGGGGAAGGGAACAAAACAGTGCCCTCTTTTGTTCAGGGAGCTCATCTACAGTTCACTTGGTGTCATGATAGCTATTCCGTTGCATTCAATGGTAGACGTAATCCTCTGGCTACAGCTTTCCATAGGATATGTATATTGGGAGTCAGAGACGCTGAACTAGGAACGAGCCTGCAATAGAAATTTGCCAGATCTCTAGGAGTGGTGTCCTACCAGGGTTCAGTCTCTTTTAGCCCACTAATGCCTTTCACAGAGAGGAAATATTGTAACACATATCACACTGGTCCTGCCAAGACAGCAGTACAGCCACAAAATGCCAGGCAATTCCTCTTTGAGCAAGAGAAGCAGATGATCTCTCTAAGCACTGTGAGTAAGGTGTCCAATGCTGGATTCCTCTATTACCCTTGAGTTGACCAATCCCAAGGACAATTTGCATATGTATATTGGGAGTCAGATATGCTCAACAAGGAACAAGCCTGCAATACAAATAAAACAATTTCCAGCCATTGGAGTACCCTTGTTTTACTCAGCCCGAAAAAAACCCTACGTATATGGGATTTTGTTTACGCCTTTAAAAATAAAACTGTCAGAGAATATTTCATCTTATTATTTGAGTGCCAGACAGGTGCTCAAGGTTGAGAAGTGATGCACAGGGCAACCATCTGGCACGCAAATGGTTAATATGAGTGAAAGATGTAGTATTAAAGGATCAGTGGAGTGAATGTATCATTCCGATTCCCTACGTCTGCATAAAGTCAATTTACTAAGCTAAACATGCACAAAATCCTCCTCATAAGGCCACTCATGTCAAGGGGAGGAGACGTGGGCAGTCTGCGGGCATTTCAGGGTGGTCTTTTCCTCTGAGTCTTGCTTAGACCAAATACTAAGCAAGGCCTAAAGGAAATGGTGCAAGTATATTCCATTTCACTGTTAATACTATGGCGTTGGGGATGCAGCACGCTGGTATCTCATGCTGACAGAGTATGTCTGCCAGTATGCACTAAACCAGGGATGTCCATGTTTAGTCCTCAAGGGCCACCAGCAGGCCAGGATTTATGGATTTCCCTAAGCACAGGTGAGTCAGTCAAATGAATGTTCCACTTATTAAGTCACCCGTGCTTTATTAGGGAAATCCTTACATCCTGCACTTTTGGTGGCCCCTGTGCACTGAACTTGGATAGCCCGGCACTAAACCATTCATACCTTATTGTGCCCGGTATACGTAGCCTCAAGTGCAACCACTGGGCATTAGAGACTACACTACTACTCCAATAATTTTTTTCTCTCTTTAGCACTCTCTGCTTCATTAATTCTTTCTGTTTCAACTACACCTTCACTGTGCGAATTTTGGAATTTTTATAGCAGTGGATGTGAATTTTCACATCTCTAGAAAGCATAGGTGGGAAATGGCAAAAAGTCAGAAATGTTACAGCTTTTCGATGTATGGGAATTATCACTAAGAAAGCTGCAAATTCTGCTCTTTCTGCAAACATTCCAGTGGTGAAAAAAACAGGACATTTTCTAAGTAGACTCACAAACCTTAAAAATGTATGGTTAGTTTTTGAGTTTTCCAGTGTTTCTGAATTTCTCCAGGATCTCTAAATATAACTGGCTGCCTCTTCCTTCTGTTCATTTCTTACTTTAAACTTTTCACTGATGATGAAAATCAAACACCACCAAAGGAAATTTGAAGGAACACTTTGAGTCGAGAGGCCTGAGTGAGATTTTAGTAGATGGGTAGAGTAAATTGAGAGCAAAGACTTTCCCTGTTGTCATAGCAACAAAGAAGGTTGTTACTGTCTTTAAAAATTTGTATATGAATAAGAGATGTAAAGGCAAAAGTAAAAAGACAAATCTGATTTATTTATCCGCTTAACATGCTACAGCACTTATCTCAGTTTTGTCATAGGAGATATTGCTCATAAGTAAAACATGAGTACTCCCACTGCAGAAGGACATTTTAATTTTTTTGTATGGCAGCTCAAATTTTCATTTTTTGGGTCCAGTACTTACATGGCCTGAAATGTTAAAGAGGCAGTACTGCTACAGCAACCTGTGGGGTTTATGGTCAGTTGACTGAAATGTTATAGAGGCAGTACTGCTACAGCAACCTGTGGGATTTATAGTCAGTTGACTGCTTTAACATTATCACCACTGCTTTGCCCTCATGATTTGATCAAACCATTCTCTGCAGGGAGCTACACACTAAATAACACACACACACACACACACATTTACTCTTCAAAACCCACATGCAGTTATCAAACCATTCCCTGCAGGGAGCTACACACTAGATAACACACACACACACACACACACACACACACACACACACACACACACACACACACACACACACACACACACACACACATTTACTCTTCAACACCCACATGCAGTAATTAAACCACTCCCTGCAGGGAGCTACACAGTAAAGAACATACAGACTTTTCACCCTTACACTTCTCCATTCCTATTCCACTCCTCTAGACCACTCCATTCCTATTCCCTCCTATACACATCTCTTTTCACTCCACTTTTCCACTCCACTCTTCCATTGCCAGAGGCTTTTTCACCAGGTGACACATATGTAAAGACAGTCAATGATTTGATCAATGTATGAGGGTGAAGCCTACATGAATTTATCAAACTGTTCCCTGCAGGGGACTGCACAGTTCATAACACAAGCGCATTTACTCTTCAATAATCAGTTCTTCCTCCCTATCACCCTCCCTTTCAACAAAGCTGGCAATGGGCATTGTTAGACCTCTACATGTCTAACATCCAGCAGAGCAAGAGGAACATTCATCTTGTATATAAAGAGAGGTAATGCTTTAATAAATACATGCAGGTAAAGCCCACTTGCATTTATCAAACCATTCCATGCAGATAGCGCCACAGTTAAGAACACACACATTCTTCACCCTTACACTGCTCTGTTCCAATTTCCTCCTATAGACCTCTCCATTTCTGTTCCCTTCCACCATCCCATACACACCTACTTTTCCTCCTACCCTCCCATAGACAGCTCAGTTCCCATTCCCTCCAACACACCTATACACAGTTCTGTTGCTGTTTCTTTCTAACCACCCATACATGTTTTCCTGGAAAACCAACAATTTCTCACTTTTTTTCTATAAAAATTCCCTTCTGTAGAAATCCTTTTCACTAACCCTAAGAAATTTCCCATGGGAACTGGAGGAATTAGAATTGTGAAGTTCTGGCTGTACTAGTACAGTAAAACAAGGTTGTAGGTCAGGATGTGTGATTCTGTGGCTACCAGTACAGTGGGGCAAGGCTGGAGGTCAGTATGTGTTGTTCTGAAGCCACCATGGGACAAAGCTGGGGGAGAACTTAGAAGGTGTGGGTCAATATCTACAGTGGGTCAAGGCTGGAGGGTTGGTATATGTGGTTCTGTGGGACAGGAAGCAGTGGTAAGCAAATTGAGGCCCTACAGCTACTACCAGACTAAAACTTCCATCATTTATCAGCAGCCATTGGCTGTCAGGAAGTGATGGGAGTTGTAGTCTGTCAGCAGTTGGAGGGCATTAGGTTGCTCATCCAAGTTACCAGAGAAAAAAATCTGGGTGGCTAATATATATATGGTTCTATGGCTACAGTGGGACGAGGCTGAGATGTAAGTACATATGTGGAGTTTTATGGCTACCATGGAACAAGGTTTGGGGGTTGGTATGTGTTGTTCTAGTGTGGTGGACTAAGGCTAGTGGTCACGGTGGGAAAAATGTGGAAAAACTGCACTTTTTGCAGGAATTACCTTAGAAGGCAAAAAGTGTTTCTCACTTTTATTGTGTGAAAGATTTCATCCATTTCTACATAGTACATTTTGGCACACGCCTCCTCCAGCCCGTGCAATCTAAGGGAATATCCCTTTAAAGGGATAGTAATGTTTCATAATAAAATCAGCTCTAATTAATCATCATAGTATTTGGACTTTGGAGAGTGTTATTTCAATTCTGTCAGAGTTGTAATTCAAGAGCAATTCAATGACAAAGTACCCCCCTCCCGCCTCTTTTACTGATGTAACACTGCTCAGCCAGATCAGAAGGGAAGTGCCCAGGTAGACTGCAGAGAGGGACAATCTTCAATTAAGATAAGGGAAAAACCTGAAAAACTTGTCAAGGGGGGCAGGGCTTTCATTGTTCTCATAGGAAGAAGATTGTCCCCTTCTGTTATCTGTCTGGTCTATGGACTGCATTCCACATCTGAGAAGAGATGGCTTACACTAGGTAAAAGGGGCGGGAGGAGGACACTTTGCTTGTGAATATCTCTCAAACCATAAAGGTTTGAGAGATAAGACTTGTATCGTTCTTCATGTTTTTTTAATGCCTACACAATAAAATTTAGATAAAACGAAGTTTTACTATCACTTTAAAGGATACCTTATCAAACGCTTTCAGAACCAACTATATGTTGCATTAGAAAGCTAGTTTTTGTGTTATTTACATGTACAGATTATGCTAATTAAAGCATGAGGCCCAGACACTTTCTATCTTAGCCCTGCATTCTCTCTCCCACCAAACAAAACTTAACTCTTTCATTGCTATTGTAGCTGGGTCACTCCCTGCTGAGCCGTATCAGTGAATGGGAGAATTTAATGTAGGACTGAGACAGTAAGGGTCATATGTATCAAGAAAAGCAGAATAATTCTGAGTCAAACCAAATGTACCATAGGGGAAAAAATAAACCTTCCTAGAATTACCATGGATTTAAATGTCTTTTAAAACCTTGAATGTTAAATGTTAGAGAGGTCTCCAATGCATTGTGAAGTGTGTACACGCATGTGTATGTATGTGTTGTGCACGTGTGCATGTATGTGTGTGCACATGTGCATTTGTGTGTGTGCATAAGTCCCGAGTGTCCCTCTTTAGGAGGGACAGTCCCTCTTTGAGACCCAAATCCCTCAGTCCCACACTGGTGTCCCTCTATTTAGGAGATCAGACTGTGTGGTGTGTAGATTAGTGTATCACATTGCTCCACACCAAAAACAACTCAGAATAATGCTTGTTTAAACTGCATTGTATGTGTTTATAGATTAGTCTATGTAAATAAAATACTTTGGTCTTGTTCTAAATCATTTACTTGGTTGCACAAAGTGGTATCAATAGGTCATGAAATAACATAAATATTCTTGATAATCACCCCCACGAGCCACTCCCCCAGTAACACCATCTAAAACAACTGTCCCTCTTTGACCACTTGAAATGTTGGGTGGGCAACATGTGGCCCTCTAGCTACTGTGAGGGATGATGGGAACTGTAATCCAGCAACAGCTGAAGGAATATCGTGTTACCTATTCTAAGAGCTGAGTCACCTGTTGTCCGCCGCTGCTCTAGCAGTTAACCCTTTGAGTGCCTGAGGGGTACGCAACTCATTGTGAAGCAATGCGTTGCGTACCCCTCTGGCACTCAAAGGGTTAAGGGAGTCAATTATATACCTTTGAAATAAACCTGGTAACTAACTCTAGTACAAATAATAAATGCTTTTTCTCTTGCAATAGAAACTGTGAATCTTGTAGATTTAAGATTTGGCTAATAAAAATTATTCATGTTTGTAATCTGTATACCAGGAGTGGGGAACATGTGGCCCCCCAGCAGCTGCCAGACTATAAATCTAATCATTCGCGGCCAACCTTTGTAGCCTGGCAGCAGCTGGATGGCCTCCCATTGCTTACCACTGTTGTATACAGCTGTTTGTACATTGCTAAGTAACATGAAAACGTGTTTAATTTGTGCAGAAACAACTTCTACATGGAATATTGCAGTATGTGCCATAGCAGTTGAATGAATAATGCAATTTGTTCTTCTGGGTTAAGAAACATTCAAAGGAACCAATCCTCAGTGACGTCTAAAAGCACAATGACCTTCTTGTTAATACTAATATATTTTTTTACTTAAGCATGCTTCTAAGCTGTTCCAAGTACAAGTTAAAGATATCTTGTGAGATTTATCATATTTGCTCCATCTGCCAAAATGCAACATTTTACACACAAGGACAGTCATAAAAAGCAAAGTACACATTATCCTCCCTTATATTATTCTCTGGAGGTTTGGGTGTCCTTTTAATCTCAAAGTGGGACACAAACTAAAGGACTATTAACATGAAAAATAAGCTTTTACTCTGGGTAAGATCATTTTGCCCGTATGATTGGACACACAGTAGTTCAGGAACTTGCTGGACCGCTGCAGCGGTCAATCTTGCTGCAGCGATTTTCACTGAAGTGGGAAGAAGGGGGGAAGCCTCCCTGCCCACTCCTGTGAAAATGGCCACGCCTGATTTGTTGCCTGCAGCCGATCTCTGCCCCCTGCCACCCTGGAGCTGGGCAGACACTGAACCAGATACAGTTAGAATTATATATAAATATATATAATATCTCAGACAGTTTAGAGACAATAAAACACTATCCCTTCTACGCCACCCTATTAAAGGGATAGTAATGTTTCATAATAAAAGCAGCTCTAATTAATCATCATAGTATTTGGACTTTGGAGAGTGTCATTTCAATTCTGTCAGAGTTGTAGTTCAGGACACCACGGATCTTCTAAACAAATTAGCGGACTTGGGGCCAATTCCAGAGAGCACCATCCTGGCCACTGTGGATGTAGAATCCCTTTACACCAACATTCCACACACAGATGGCATAGCAGCATGCCAGGGATATCTGGAACAAAATAACACACCCATGGAACCGGTAACAAAACTCATACAGTTTATTCTCACCCACAATTACTTCAAGTTTGGACAGGACCTCTACCTTCAGAAAATGGGGACTGCAATTGGTACACGAATGGCACCACAATATGCCAACCTGTTTATGGCAAAATTGGAAGAGGACTTCCTGTCCACCTGCCAGATTAAACCCCTGGTCTACTTCCGCTACATAGATGATATTCTTATCATCTGGACCGCCAGTGAGGAGGAACTTCTCAAATTCCATGAGAATTACAATACATTCCACCCCAATATCAACCTAACACTCAGTCACTCACGCACAAGCATTAACTTCCTTGACACAACTATCAGTATTCAAAAAAACTCCATCCACACATCCCTATACCGCAAACCAACAGACAGACCAACATACCTGAAAAGCAATAGCTTCCATCCAAAACACACAAAGAACTCCATCATATACAGCCAGGCCATCAGATACCACCGCATCTGTTCTGACAGGATGGACCGTGACAAGCACCTCCAGGAACTCAGAGGAGACTTTATAAAACACGGTTACAGCGCAACTATTATTGACAGTCAGATACAGAAGGCTACTCAAATACCAAGAAAAAATCTGTTACACTACAAAGAACAACATAAGGGAAACCGGGTGCCACTGGTGGTCACTTACCACCCCCAGGTTGAAGTGCTACGCAAAATTTCAAGAGAACTTCAAAAGAAATTACATACAGATGAAAGACTCAAGAACATATTCCCACAGCCTCCCTTACTCTCATTCAGACAGCCTCCAAATTTGAAACAACTGATGGTGAGGAGTGCCCTGAGTAAAATTACAAAAAATGGCACATCTCCCTGCCTACAAAAGAGATGTGAAACTTGTGCACACATTTACACCACGGACAACATACCAATTCCAAACACCCAGTTACACCATAAGATCAATGGTACCTTCACCTGTAAATCATCCAATGTAATATACCTTATCATGTGTGCAAAATGCCCAACAGCTCTGTATGTGGGAGAAACTGGACAAGCACTACATAGGAGATTTAATTCCCACAGATCCAGTGTTAATAACAAAAAGACAGAGACACCAGTGGGAGAACATTTTTGCCAAAATGGGCACAGTGTCAAGGATATTAAATTAACTGTATTGATGGGACTGTTTCGCACTCAGAGGGACAGAAAGGTATGGGAGGTAAAATTAATGTTAAAATTTAATGCAATTTGTAGTGGGTTGAACAGGGATAAGGAATTTATGTCAAAATATAATTTCTAAGCAAAAGCCTACAGCACCTGGTAGTCCCAGGCGGTTTCCCCTCCAAGTACTAACCAGACCTGACACTGCAAAATATAATTTAGTTGACTGACCTTTCCACAGACCCAAGAGCATCGTAAATACCTCTAAAGCCTCAGAGGAAGAGTGCAATTTACCATTGACTGATCAAAGATATCTGGATCTGGACTGCATTCTGTTATCTGATTTCCATGCTAAACAATGTGATGTGTACTTGTATTTAAGAGAGATGTTTTCATATTTATCTGTATAACATGCCTGAGGAAGAGACCTAAGGTCTTGAAAGCTTGCATTTAAATCTGCTTAGTTAGCCAATAAAAGGTATCAAAAACTATATTTGCCTCCTGTAGTTCAAGAGTAATTCAATGACAAAGTATCCCCCTCCCACCCCTTTTACTGATGTAACACTGTTCAGCCAGATCAGAAGGGAGGTGCCCAGGTACACTGCAGAGAGGGACAATCTTCAATTAAGATAAGGAAAAAAACTGAAAAACTTGTCAAGGGGGGCAGGGTTTTCATTGTTCTCATAGGAAGAAGATTGTCCCCTGCTGTTATCTGTCTGACCTATGGACCAGATTCCACATATGAGAAGAGATGACTTACACTAGGTAAAAGGTACGGGAGGGGGATATTTTATCATTCAATTACTCTTGAACCACAACTCTGACAGTATTGAAATAACACTCTACATGGCCCAAATACTATGATGATTAATTAGAGTTGCTTTTATTGTGAAACATTACTATCCCTTTAAGATAGTTATGGCAATGAGAGCCCTGGATCTCTGGAAAAAGTTGAAGTGGAAGCCACCACAGAGCATCTGTAAGACTACATTTTCGGATTCAGAAAACAAATAAAGAATTTTTACAGATGTTGAATGGAATAAAGGGCATTTAAAGGTGCATAACCCCAGATTATTCATATGTGTTAGTACTCCTTTCATTAGTTAAATATTGAGTAATAAATATAGCTTACCTGGCAATGTAGGAGTTAAATATGTTTCAGTGGGATAGTGGGAGGTGGTGGGGGTAATACTTTAGTCTTTTATGTTGGTTAAATCTTTTGTTGCTGGGTTGGAAAAATTGCTGCAATCCAGGGGCAGTGTAGATGTAGGGAGGTTGCTTGGGAATGCTTGCGGGTCACTATAGGTTCATACAAGGGAATTAACCCTTCCTGATCCTGCCTAAAGGAACAGGTGGTTGACCACCTGCTTCTTTTTCAGTTATGAAAATCATTTTGGAGCATTTTTCAGCACTCCACCGTTCCAAGGCAGAATTTTTTTTCTGTTTGTTTTTAAACAACAAAATCCAATTCAGGAATCTGTTTCCCAGGACTTGTCCCATGTGTGATGTCTAGATTTATCAGATTGAAATATATACCAATTAGTTTAAAAGCCCGTGTACACAGGCTAAGGTCCGGGTGATGAAAACCCTTTGAGTGACAGAGGGGTACGCAACGCATTGCTTTGGGACGCAATGTTAAGAGGCCGGTTCTGCTCTGCTTACTGCCGCCGCCTCACTGACAGCACACGATGTGCAGTCATGTACTGTAGAGACTGCTCGAACACACAGAATGCTCCCAGCACAGAACTCCCAGCATTCCGTGTGTTTGGGCAGTTTCTACTTCACATGACTACATCGGACAAACACTCTAACATTTTATTATATAGGATTCACCAATTAGCTAATGGGAAAATATTTTCATCTAATATTGAATCTGGGCCTAAGACGCAGTTAAATAAATACAGGCCACTACACATACAGTGAAAAGATATACAAATGGCTGTATCAGGCCTTTGGTGAAGGAATACTACCCAGTTAAGTCATTCTGTAAATGAAGGACAACTTCTTACTATAGGAACAAATGAAACACAGAGGCTGATGTACTAACAAAACTGGAGAAATTCTGGCATAAGCCAACTGCACTCTATGGGGTCGGATAAAAATTTCAAAAACTCCCATTGATTTAAATGGAGTTTTTAACCAATTGAATACTAGAGATGTCTCAAATGTATTGCAAAACATTATGTTGGATAGATCTCTATTATTCATTGGAATAAAATTCCAGTTTTAACTCTTTGATTGTGTTGGACACCTCTTTGACACTCAAAATGTTAATCAATGTGAACTATTGCTTGTCCCCTGTGGGCAAATGGTTCCAATTCTACTTAGTGTAGTAGCCTCACGGTAGCTGATAAACCAAGAACTAGAGGACTTTTGGAGCAAACCTGCATTGCGGAGAACAAATCAAAATTCCTATCAAAATTAATCCGTTGGCGACCTCTCGAGTAGACTTGTACAAAATGGCAAAATGAAGCGTTTCATCCAAATCTTTCATTAAAATTGTTTTTGCATTATTTCTAGTGGGGAAAGCCCATGCTGTAGTTACTGGACTAACAAGATATATTCAAATAAATTAAATTACATAAAACTTGGCCTGTAGAAAAGAAAAAGAACAAAGAAGAAAGAGCGCAGATTGTGTGCTATCTCACAGCATTTGCAAAATGAAATATTTCAGATTGCACTCACATTTTCCAATGGTTGGCTGAGGCATATACCACACGCAGACAGTGTCAGAATGCAGAGATCATCACCTGGTCTCTGGTCAAGGAGGCCACTTGCACAAGAATTGTGCTTCTTCCAAAACAGCGTAGTCTTCAAAATTTGATTTATTAAAAAATGATTACCGTAATAAAAACAATTTGACAAAATTAAAAACGTATAGATCCGGCTTTATCAATATTTCACAGCACTAGAGCTGCTTTTTCAAGAAGGTATTACAATAAAAAGGGAGAATCGGCCCTGAAGTGGCCATTTAAATATAGTATCCTTCCATTTGGATTGGGCAGAGTACTAAAACTCAGCCCTCATCATCATGGTAATTAGTAAAAATCAATTATGTAATCTATTCCATGTAACTTTGGAGGAAGCAACTCCATAACAGAGATCTATAAATACACATAGATATATTGTATTAGAATTAATCCCTTAATTACAATGCTGTTCCATTCAGACAGGGCAGAGAACTAAGGCTCTGCTAACATTAACCTGGTAATAATAAACAATCACTGATATACACTACTCCCCGTAACTTCTATGTAAGAAACTCATTAGAGCCAACTGTCTACATACCGGAGATCTGAGGTTACACATAGATATAAAGATAATCACTTAATTGTTTATAATAGGAAACAAACAGATAAATTACTGTACATATCAAGTAATGAATGCATAGATAATATATACATAAATATCACATAGCACTAAACGGTCTCAAAAAAAGGAGATAAGCTAACGCTCTAAAAGTAAGCAATGCTTCAGAATATTCATTAGATAATTGACTAACACTAGAGAGGAAAAAAACGTTTTAAAAGCTACTTTATTTATAAATGTATATACTTCTCTATGATTCAAATCTCAGACTCATAGCTAAATACGAACGACTAGTCTATTGTGACTGATATTAAAGGGATAGTAATGTTTCATAATAAAAGCAGCTCTAATGAATCATCATATTATTTGGACTTTGGAGAGTGTTATTTTAGTTCTGTCAGAGTTGTAGTTCAGGAGTAATTCAATGACAAAGTATCCCCCTCCTGCCCCTTTTACTGATGTAACACTGCTCAGCCAGAGCATCAGGGAGGTGCCCAGGTAGATTGCAGAGAGGGACAATCTTCAACTAAGATAAGGGAAAAACCTGAAAAGCTTGTCAAGGGGGAGCAGGGCTTTCATTGTTCTAATAGGAAGAAAAGTGTCCCCTGCTGTTATCTGTCTGGTCTATGGACTGCATTCCACATATGAGAAGAGATGGCTTACACTAGGTAAAAGGGGCTGGAGGGGAAACTTTGCTTGTGAATATCTCTCAAACCATAAAGGTTTGAGAGATAAGACTTATATCATTCTTCATGTTTTTTTAATGCCTACAAAATAAAATAAAGTTAAAACGAAGTATTACTATCCCTTTAACTAATAAAAGAAAAACTTTAAAATGCAACCAGACTGCCTTATTTGAATCTGGCCCCAAATGACTCTAGAACTGCAGAACACTGAGGGACTTAAAGGGATAGTAATGTTTCATAATAAAAGCAGCTCTAATTAATCATCATGGTATTTGGACCATGGAGAGTGTCATTTCAATTCTGTCAGAGTTGTAGTACAAGAGTAATTCAATGACAAAGTATCCCCCTCCTGCCCCTTCTCCTGATGTAACACTGTTCAGCCAGATCAGAAGGGAAGTGCCCAGGTAGATTGCAGAGTGGGACAATCTTCAATTAAGATAAGGGAAAAACCTGAAACACTTGCCATGGGGGGCAGGGCTTTCATTGTTCTCATAGGAAGAAGATTGTCCCCTGCTGTTATCTGTCTGGTCTATGGACTGGATTCCACATCTGAGAAGAGATGGCTTACATTAGGTAAAAGGGGCGGGAGGGGAAACTTTGCTTGTGAATATCTCTCAAACCATAAAGGTTTGAGAGATGACATATCGTTCTTCATGTTTTTTTAATGCCTACAAAATAAAATAAAGATAAAACGAAGTATTAATGTTGTGTCATTGTCTCCATTGAATTTAATATATGTATAGCTGTAAAATTTAGATAATTGCTTAAAAAGTGATGACTGATTTCAATGAACTGTGATCTAAGCTACCCTATGTCACCTAAATAGCCAATGAAATAATTTATGGAAATACCATTGTGAAAATTACTTTTAATACACCTTTTAAATTTATTTATTTTAAATACACCTATCCACCAAAGGTAAAATACTGAGAAAAAAATCAACATAATAGAAGATAAATAATTACCAGGAAGTATCTATCTCTCCATTAATACCAAACTGGCTTAAAGTTACATAGTAACATAGTAGATAAGGCTGAAAAAGACATGCGTCCATCAAGTCCAGCCCATGCCAAAAACAAAAAAAAGCCCTCTGGAGCAATTTCCAATGTAGTCCCAAGTGTGTGTGTGTGTGTGGGGAATTATTCCTTCCTGACTCCAACTGGTAGTCAAATAGTTCCCCGGATCAATATCCTATTTGCTTTGAAGCCATCTGTCCTAATTGTCAATATTGTTCTGTGCTAGATAGGCATCCATTGCTTTTTTGAATGCAGTTGCATTATCTGCAAGCACAACATCCCAAGGCAAAGAATTCCATAGCCTTACCGCCCTTACTGTAAAGAATCCCTGCCTATGTTTTAGTTGAAAGCGCCTTTCCTCAAGTCTTAATGGATGACCTCTTGTTCTTAGTTCAGATCTTTGCATAAATAATTCATTGCATAGTTCTTTGTATTGACTTTGAATGTATTTGTAAATGGTAATCATATCACCCCTTAGACGTCTCTTCTCTAATGTAAATAAACCCAGTTTGGTTAGTCTCTCTTTGTAACTCAGATCCTCCAATCCCTTTATCAGTTTTGTTGCACGTCTCTGCATCTTTTCCAGTTCAGTAATGTCTTTTTTTTAGAACAGATGCCCAAAATTGTACTCCATATTCTAGATGAGGCCTAACCAAGCACTTAAACAGAGGTAGGATAATATTAGCATCCCTTGCTTCTACACCTCTTTTTATGCAGGCTAGTACTCTATTTGCTTTTGCAGCTGGACCGGGAGCACTGCTAAGCTATCAATGCCTGATATGGTCTAGTATAGTAATGTAGATTCATAAACAGATCAAAGTTGATCTGTAAAAACTGCTTTTTCCACATCAGTTAACACATAGCTAGATACATTTAAAACATCCTTAATTTCTGGCTGTTTCAGTTGACTCAAGTTTTTTTTGTTGCTGTTTATACTTTCCTTGTCCTTTATGACCCCTTGTTCTGATCTTTTTTGACTTTCCTCTTCTTTTAGTGGTAGAAACCTGTTTTAGTTTCACCACCAGGAGTGGCCTGGTGGATGACAGGTATTCAAACCTATCAACCCTAATAAAGATTGAGAGTTATTAGCAATTTTTTTTATTAATAAGGCTAGAAAAAGGTCCGTCACTTGGATCTGAATCCTGTCAACTCTTTTAAAGGGATAGTAATGTTTCAAAAAAAAGCAGCAGTTCCAATTAATCTTCATAGTATTTGACCCATGGAGAGTGTTATTTCAATATGGTGAGAGTTGTAGTTCAAGAGTAATTGAATGATAAAATATCCCCCTCCCACCCCTTTTACCTAGTGTAAGCCTCCTGCCCTCAGATGTGGAATCTGGTCACTTGACCAGAGAGATCACAGCAAGGGACAATCTTCTTATTGTGAACATAAGGAAAACCTTGCCCCCTTGACAGGTTTTTCCTTATGCTCCCTGAACATTGTCCCTCTCTGCGATCCATCCAGACAGTCTTGGTGCTCTAAGCTGAGCAGTGTTACATTAGTAAAAGGGGCGGGAGGGGGATAATTTATCATTCAATTACTCCTGAACTACAAGTCTGACAGTACTGAAATAACACTCTCCATGGCCCAAATACTATGAAGATTAATTGAAGCTGCTTTTATTGTGAAACATTACTATCCCTTTAAGATATGAACTATCTTGTCCCTTAAGAGAAAATTTGGCTGAAACATTTGCAGTCTAAACTTCCACTGTGCTCCTGAATTGTTTATTTTTTTCATACTTTTTCTCAAATTTATATTGTTTAGAAGATGCAGATTTATTTCCATACTTTTGCTTATTTTGCACCTGCTTCTTGGCTTTTCAATTCCATTTCCTTTCATAATCAATTTTTTATAATCCATTACATCTCTATCTATTTTTTTCTTTTTCCCTTTCTAGGATATCTTTTTGAAAAGAGGTGACATTGTTTATTGGTCACTACTCCAATTTAAACATATTTCCATTGTTCTTAAATCTCTCAGTCTCCTTACATTTCTCTTCAATTTTCACATTCATCTTCAAAATTTTACTCTCCCTATACTCAATTTAAACTTGCATTAAATTATATTAAAGAAGCGAGCATCCAAAACATAACAGCACTTACACATACATGATATATCAGAGAATGGTGGCACAAGATTAATTCTCAAATCCCTCAGTATAATTTGCATACATAAATCATTTTTCAAAGAAGCAATGTCCCACTTAAGCCTGCATTCATCTTTTTGCAAGCATTCTATCTCAAAAAACCTTTGTCATTCGACAAAAACAAATTTAATTTAGCATTAAGCTTGTTTGGTCAGAATTTCGTTGACAATTTTCTTTGCCAGAAAAAAAATGTTTATCACTATTTCCACTGGGGAAGGCCCCTGCTGCCATTTCTGGACTAACATTGAACAAGATATATTCAAATAAACTAAATTCCATAAAAATTTGCCTACTCTTTCTAAATCTGGAGAAGATAAATTAAAATACTATTAGTAGTAGATAGGCGTGAGAAGCATATTGTGCCCTTAGACCTCCCCAGGATATCCCCCCACATAAATCTGTCATTCTAACAAGGGAAACTTCATTTTGGAGGTACAGATGTGCAACATATTAATGTTTATAGTTTGTAGCTTTTTTTCTGTGTTATGATTTTTACTCTGAGTGACTATGATACTAGACTTAGTCTAACTAAAAATGCTGGGAGATGAGATGATCACAAGTTGTGACTAGAGATGGGCAAAGGTTTTTGCCTTAACACTAGTGATGAGCGAGCATGCTCGGCCGAAGCTCGGTTCGGCTCGAGCATCGCTCTGCTCGGCACATGGCGGTACTCGTACGAGTACCGCATGTGCTCGCCCGCCATGTTCGGGTCTCCTCCCCGCACGTTTTGCGGCTGCTGCGCAGCCAATAAACGTGCGGGGAGGCTCTGACATCAGTGTAATGCCAGCAGCCATGTTGGCTGCTGGCATTACACTGATTGGCTGGCCAGAACCCGTGATTGGGTGCTGTATAGCACCTGACCAGCGAGTTCGGCTCAGTCTTAGCCAGGGAGAGATGAGGATAGGAAGGGAAAGTCAGTGTAGGGAGAAGAAAAGTGTTGGAACAACATATAAAGACCCAAAAGTCCTTTTTAGGACTGTTGTGTGTGGGGGCAGCAGTTATATTTTGTTTGGGGGGGCACAGATTTAAAAAAAAAAACGTCACATATTCCGTTCACTGTGCCTAGCCGCAGATTAGCAGCACATTCTGTTTAGTGTGCAAAGTTGCAGATTAGCAGCACATTCTGTTTAGTGTGCAAAGTTGCAGATTAGCAGCACATTCTTTTTAGTGTGCAAAGTTGCAGATTAGCAGCACATTCTGTTTAGTGTGCAAAGTTGCAGATTAGCAGCACATTCTGTTTAGTGTGGAAAGTGTAAAAAATAAACGTCACATATTCTGTTCACTGTGCCTAGCCGCAGATTAGCAGCACATTCTGTTTAGTGTGCAAAGTTGCAGATTAGCAGCACATTCTGTTTAGTGTGCAAAGTTGCAGATTAGCAGCACATTCTGTTTAGTGTGCAAAGTTGCAGATTAGCAGCACATTCTGTTTAGTGTGGAAAGTGTAAAAAATAAACGTCACATATTCCTTTCACTGTGCCTAGCCGCAGATTAGCAGCACATTCTGTTTAGTGTGCAAAGTTGCAGATTAGCAGCACATTCTGTTTAGTGTGCAAAGTGTAAAAAATAAACGTCACATATTCCGTTCACTGTGCCTAGCCGCAGATTAGCAGCACATTCTGTTTAGTGTGCAAAGTTGCAGATTAGCAGCACATTCTGTTTAGTGTGCAAAGTTGCAGATTAGCAGCACATTCTGTTTAGTGTGCAAAGTTGCAGATTAGCAGCACATATTCCGTGTAATATGAAGAAGGTGGGTAAAAAGGGACGGGGAAGTGGACGTGATCCTGATAGTTCAGGGTGCGGGTCAGGACGCGTAGAAACTGTGCCTGGTGCCAGAGCACAAGAAAGAAAGACATCCACCATACCTAGCTTCATGTCTCAGTTTACAGGGCGTCGCAGGACATCACTCTCGAGGTCAGACCACTGAGAACAGGTGGTCGGTTGGATTTCAGGTGATACTGCTTCCAGTCGGTTAAGCACCACCCTGTCTTCCACCAAGTCCACTCTCAGTAGCCAAGAGTCTGGTCAACATAATCCTCACCCTGATCATCCTTCCTCCCACCATAGAGGGTCTGGCCAAAGAAGTGATCCCACACTGGGATATAGTGAGGAGCTCGTCTCATCACCAATCCTTCATTTGAACCTCTCTCCAAGCACGCTTGCAGAGGAACATGAAATCTTGTGCCCTGATTCACAACCTCTAGAGGGTACCCAATCACAAGAAGATGACAGAGGGGAACGGCATTTAAGGTCAAAGGAAGTGGATGATGATGATGAGACACAGTTGCCATCAAATCAACCACTATTACTGTCTCAAGACCTTGATGAGGAGGATGATACACAGTTGTCAATGACTGAGTATGTGGTGGGATCAAGAAATGAGGAGGATGATCAGAGTGAGGAAGTGGAGGAGGACTTGGTGGACGATGAGGTGACTGACCCCACCTGGGAAGGTGGAGAGCCGAGCGATGACAGCAGTCCTGAGGGTGAGCCATCTGCAGCACCGCAACAGGCTGGAAGAGGCAGTGGTGTGGCTAAAGAAAGAAGGCGGACCGCACCAAACCGACCCGCAAATGTTCCACGGAGCACCCCCTTGCGTAAACCTCCCTTGCCAAGGGCTAGGTGTTCCGCGGTATGGCGTTTTTTTAAGGAAAGTGCGGACGACAAAAGAATTGTAGTTTGCAACCTGTGCCACACCAGAATGAGCCGAGGCATGAACACTAGCAACCTCACCACCACCAGCATGATCCGACACATGGCATCCAAGCAACGTAATAAGTGGGAGGAACGCCCGGATCGCCAATCTGTGTCTGCAGGCCACACCACTGCCTCCTCTTCCCCTGTTTTCGGTGCCGGACAATCGCCTGTCGAAGGCGCAGGCCCGCATACCTCCCGCCCTGCACCTGTACCATCTGAAGCACCATCAGCGACCACATCCACTTCCCTGTCCCAGCGCAGCGTCCAAATGTCATTACCCCAGGCATTTGAGCGCAAGCGAAAATACCCAGCCACCCACCCACAGGCCATAGCACTAACCTCACACCTTTCCAAATTACTGGCTATCGAAATGCTGCCATTTAGGCTTGTGGAGACTGAGTCCTTCCGCAGCCTGATGGCAGCAGCTGTCCCTCGGTACGCAGTCCCCAGCCGCCACTACTTTTCCCGGTGTGCCGTCCCCGCCTTACACCACCATGTGTCCCGTAACATCACCCGTGCCCTGACCAACGCAGTTACTGGGAAGGTCCACTTAACGACTGACACATGGACAAGTGCTTGTGGCCAGGGACACTACATTTCCCTGACGGCACACTGGGTGAATGTCGTGGAGGCTGGGAGCGACTTGGACCCTGGGATGGCACAGGTGCTACCCACGCCGAGGATTGCGGGCCCTACCTCCATCAGGGTTTCCGCCAGCACCTACGTTATTGGCTCCTCCTCCTCCGTTTCCACCTACGAATTCTCTGCGCGCAGCGCCACTCACCCATCAGCCGGTAGCTGGAAGCAGTGTAGCACTGCAGTGGGGAAGCGTCAACAGGCCGTGCTGAAGCTGATCTGCCTTGGGGACAAACAGCACACGGCCTCAGAGCTGTTGCAGGGGATTAGTCACCAGACCGAGCAGTGGCTCTCGCCACTCAACCTGCAACCAGGCATGGTTGTGTGTGATAATGGGCGTAACTTGGTGGCGGCTTTGGAGCTCGGCAAGCTCACACACGTACCATGCCTAGCGCATGTATTTAATTTAGTGGTTCAGCGATTTCTAAAAACCTACCCCAATTTGCATGATCTCTTGACCAAGGTGCGCCGCGTGTGTGCACATTTCCGTAAGTCATCAACAGCTTCAGCCGGCCTGTTGAAGCTGCAGCAGCGCTTACAATTGCCAGCTCACCGGCTGCTGTGTGACGTGAGCACGCGCTGGAACTCCACCTTCCACATGTTGGCCCGGCTTTGTGAGCAGCAGAGGGCAGTAGAGGAGTACCAGCTGTTACACGGTCGTCGCCTCTCCGTTCAACTTCCTCTAATCAGAAGTGAGGAGTGGGAATGGATGTCAGACCTCTGTGAGGTTTTACGCAATTTTGAGGAATCGACACAGAAGGTGAGCGGCGATAACGCTATTATCAGTGTAACCATCCCACTTCTGTGTCTACTGAAACGCTCGCTGCTCACAATTAAAACCAACGCTTTGCATGTGGAAGAGGTGGAAATGCGGGAGGAAGAGCTTACACAAGGTGATAGCCAGAGCACCCTCACTTCGTCTTCTCAGCGACAATTGGAGGAGGCGGAGGAGGAGGAGGAGGAGGAGGAAGACACGGTTGCCTCCGCTACAGAGGGTAGCCATGGAACTTTAGTTCCATCTCTTCAGCGTGGGTGGGCAGAAGAGGAGGAAGAGGATGAGGAGATTGAGAGTCATCCTCCTGGTGAGGACAGCGAAATCTTGCCTGTTGGTACTCTGGCACACATGGCTGACTTTATGTTAGGCTGCCTTTCCCGTGACCCACGCGTTATACGCATTTTAGACAACACGGATTACTGGGTGTTCACCCTTCTGGACCCCCGCTACAAAGAGAATTTCTCATCTCTCATTCCTCCGGTGGAGAGGACAAGCAAAATGGTGCAATACCAGAAGGTTCTTGTCGAAAAATTGCTCCAAAATTTTCCATCTGACAACGCTGGCGGCAGAGTACGTGCTACCTTGGCCAACCGAGAAGGGGAGAAAAGGGGAGCACACAGCAGTTCCGACAAAGGCAGGGCAACACTCTCCAAGGCGTGGGACACCTTCATGACACCCCGCCAGCACCCTCACCCTGATGCGCAGCCTAGTGTCACAAGGAGGGAAAAGTTTTGGAAGATGGTGAAGGAGTACGTAGCAGACCGTGTCAGCGTCCTCAATGATCCCTCTGTGCCTTACAACTACTGGGTGTCCAAGCTGGACACGTGGTATGAACTGGCACTCTACGCCTTGGAGGTGCTGGCCTGCCCTGCCGCCAGCGTTCTGTCTGAGCGGGTATTTAGTGCTGCTGGTGGCATCATAACAGATAAGCGTATCCGCCTTTCCACCGAAAATGCTGATAGGTTGACACTTATAAAAATGAACAAGGCCTGGATTTCCCCTGACTTCTCCACTCCACTGGAGGAAAGCCCCGGGTGAACATAAAGTGACTTTATATATGTTATTTACAATGATGGGAATACTCTGTATTCCCATTCACCCCTTCCACCCAAAAAACGGGTATATGGTTGACTCTCTTCCATATACCCTGTGATATAATTTTTATATAGGGCCAGCTCACCAGCGGGCCCTGTTTGACAACTTTTTGTATAGGTCAGCTCACCAGCGGGCCTTCTTATATAATGTTTTATTGGGTCAGCTCTCTAGCGGGCCCTCTCATATAATGTTTTATAGCGTCAGCTCACTAGCGGGCCTTCGCATATAATGTTTAGGATGGTCAGCTCCGCAGCAAACCCTCACCCATAATGTTTTAGATGGTCGGCTCAGCGCACGTTTCCCTCTTAATCATGGCCCCAGTTCAGAAAAATCGAGGAAATTTTTTGCAGAATTTGCCTCTGCGCACGTTTCCCTCTTAATCATGGCCTCAGTTCAGAAAAATCGAGGAAATTTTTTGCAGAATTTGCCTCTGCGCACGTTTCCCTCTTAATCATGGCCCCAGTTCCGAAAAATCGATGAAATTTTTTGCAGAATTTGCAGATGATATACAAGTAAATATATAGCAAATACTGTTTGGTAACAATTTTTCGCCTAAAGTCGTTTTTTATCTTCCTTTTTGTGTGTTTTACGGTCAGTCTGTAAAAATGGCGTACTACGGGCGAAACATCGTTCCCAGCAGCGACGTTGGAGTCCAAGATGCATCCAGACATCCTCCCTATGCTGTCCCTGAACCATTTCTGTGGTGTTTCCATCATTTGCTGCCCTTTTCCTATGGACCAGGCACCCTCCCCTCATCAGAGCAGGGGGTGCCTGGTGTAATGCTCGAGTCCTCCCATTGACTTCAATGGGGCTCGGGTGCTCGGCCGAGCACTCGAGCCTCCGGGGGTGCTCGGCCAGAGCACCCGAACACCCGAGCATTGGGGTGCTCGATCATCACTACTTAACACAGAAATAGGTGAAAAATAGCACTTCCGGCCTAGTGGGAAATTTCCCATGAAAAGTGCTGTGTAGCTGCTACTTTCACCTGAATCATTGCATTGAAATCAATGGGAAGACTGAATTTACACACAATATATAGCACAATTATCTTTGCACAATTATTATCACTGTATCTTTATTTCTGTTTTTCACACTTTGCCTTTAAGAGCAGGCCTTAGGCCTTCCCTAGCTTAAATGCTCCTAGTTTGGTATTAGCTATTCCTCACATGACCTGTGGGGGCTGATATAAAGGTCACATTATTATAGAGTGAGCTGTTGGATCCACAGGTCCCTCATATTCTCACAATGCAGATCCATTGGGGTCTTTTTTGTATTAGGTTGTTTTTAATTGCACCACACTGGGACCCAGAAGCAATAAAAGGAGCACATTTAAAGGGCCCCTTGCTCTCCAACGCGTTTATAATAACATCTCATCAGGGAGTTTCAAGTTTTATTTTAATTTTTAGATAGGGCATTATAGATGTATAAAGTAGGACTTACCGTACAGTGAGAAACCTTGGCGAGGTGGCAAGCTTTCCCGCAATTTGGCCAATTTGTGAAAACTAATATGTCACTTATTTTATTTATCTAGAAATATTATTATATATGCTAAACACAGGGCACATATTTATTCTATACATAGAGAAGCGCTGGTTTGTTGTTGTTTGTAAATAAAATAAAAACTTGGTATGAAACGTGACAGAAACAGGCACCCCTCTGATGAGTACATTGTAGAGAACAATTTGTAGGACTTGTTAGAGGTCAAGCCCTGAAGAAAAATTGATTTGTAGGATTTAGACTTTTTAGGCATAAGCCCTGAAGAAACATTGATCTGTAGGACTTACACTTTTTAGGCACAAGCCCCGAGGAAACATTTGTTTGTAGGAATATGGCTTGTTAGATGCACTAGCCTTGAGGAACCAGTGATTTGTTGTACTCAGGATTGTTAGAGGCACAAACCCTGAGGAGTCATTGAGTTGTTGGGCTCAGGTTCATTAGAGGCCAAGTATCACGGTGCCCGTGTTATTGCTGGCGACATTATTACTATGCTTCTTCCTGATACATTCTTATTGGCTAACGTGGTGTTGCTACACCCAGCGATAACCCTTATATACTGAGCCCTGTCAATTTAGCAGTGCCCTTTCATGGTGTTTCCATTACAAGCGCTTGCTCCAGAATTTGTGTGTTTCCTGTGTATGACCCGGACTGCCTGACTACTCTGCCTGTATCGTTCTTGCTCTGTGTACCGACCTGGACTGGCTGATGTTCCTGCTCTGTGTACCGACCCGGATTGGCTGACGTTCCTGCTCTGTGCACCGACCCAGCCTGGCTGATGTTCCTGCTCTGTGTACCGACCCGGATTGGCTGACGTTCCTGCTCTGTGCACCGACCCGGCCTGGCTGACGTTCCTACTCTGTGTACCTATCCGATCCTGATTACTACCCCATCCGGTATCCGATTGAGGGCATACTCTAGTCTCTCTCTGTCCACGGACAGATCCTTGTTGCCTCCGTTGCTGCTCTGGCAGCCAGTTACTGTGACCCAATCAGTATTGTGCCTCGTGATACAACATCTGGTGTTGTAGTGTCCTTTGGTAGCATCACGGTATGCTTGACCTATTCTGCTCTAGCTGAGGTTGGTCTTTCCTGGGCGCCTCAAGCTTTCTCCGTACTGGTAATCGGTTCTAGGTCTGAGCGTTCGTTAACCCCTTGTGGGTTGGTGCCTGGCACATTGGGTACAGTCATTGCAGTCACTGATTGGCGTTACTCCGTGCCTCTGTGGCAGTCCTCCTTTGGCAGCTCCGGTAGTCTACCATTTCTCCAGGTCCTTCGTTGCTGTCGCTGCCTGTGTCGCCATTGTGTCACTCTCTGCGTAGAGAGTGTACTAAAGGCCATTGTACTATTAGGGCCTGCCCGTCCTCCTGGCCTAATAGTAATCACACTATCCGTATTTCGTTTGGATTCACACAAATTGTACCTGACCTGTGTCAGTATAGTATTGTATTGTGTATATATATACGGGACCTGTGTGGGTATTTTGTACTGCTACCTGTCCTGTGTCAGTAATATACTGTTGCATACATACTGGACCCACGAGGGTTATTCTATTACTGTGGTACTTCAATAAAATTGCATTTAACCTAAACCTTCTGTGTCTGAGTGTCCATAAAACCGCTACACCAAGCTCTGAAGAATCTGTGATTATTTATTGGATTCAGAGTTGTTAGAGGCACAAGGCCTGAGGAATCAGTGACTTGTTGGACTCGTGTTTTTTAGCGGCACAAGCCCTGAGGAATCAGTGATCATTTGTTGGACTCAGGTTCGTCAGAGGCACAAGCCCTGAAGAATCAGTGATTTGCTAGACTCAGGATTGTTAGAGGCACAAGCCCAGAGGAAAGAGTGATTTGCAGGACTTGGGCTTGTTAGAAACATGTCCCCAAAAATTGTTTTCATATAGGCCTCTTGTTTGAAAGAACAAGCACTGAGAAAAAAATATGCCCTACCGGCCTAATGCCAGCAGGTCATTTTATGGTGGCCACTGTCCAATGGACATCAGCAAATGCCTGGTGACATTGAGGCATTTTAATGCTGCTGCTACTCTTGCACCTCCTCCAAAATCATGGGTTTGTTGGATTATTGTTTTTTTCTGTTGAGAACAGTAAGGAACTGCACCTTTTACTAGCAACTGCAATGTGCACAGTGTGTGTAGGAAATTGGGGAAGGATTGGGAACAATGTACACATCTGTACTCACAGCAAACAAATGGCATAACTGAAACAACCACCTTGATGCTTAGGTCCGCAATGTGAAATCAATCAGACCCCCCAACTAATTATTACTGCTGTCACTATGACCCTTGTTTGCTCCACTAAGGACATGTGACAACTAGCAGACTTAATAATAATGATGAATCCTCCTTTCTACCAGCTTAGCAAATTCTGCAGGATTCCATCTCCTTAGATTCTGCTTGATTCCATGCTTGCGATTATACTCCACCCCATTGACATGTGTGGTCAGCTCACCACACAATGTGCAATGGGTGGACACAAACTGCCACATCCTAGCAGCTGGTGGGGGAGGTAATAATGACAGAGGTGGATCACCATAAGACGTTGCTATCATTTCCTGAGCACAGACCCTAGTGCAAAAGACTGATAGTGAGCTAGGTGTTTTGATTGCCATCAAACTTTCAGGCTCAGGCTTGGTTTCTCCATTCTTCTTCCTCTTAGATTTTTTGGTGCCCTTGGGGAGAGACAGGGGTTTGGCTTTAACATGATTCACATTAATGCTATGGTGTCTGTATTTTATATGTGTTATCATGGGGGTTGCGCCAAGGTGCATGCCCTCCTTTCTCCTTTTCACTGACTTGTTGCAAATCATGCACAGTGCCATCACTGATGACTGCACTGTGCCTGAACCAAGAGAAAAATAGTCCCACACCCATGACCTCAAGGTGGAGGGGAAATATGGAGAAGAATAGCCTCTTTCTTCTTCTCCACAATTATTATTATTATTATTATTTATTTATATAGTGCCAACTTAATCCACAGCTCTGTACAATAGGGAATAAACATACAGAGATATTAAATAGTAAATCATACATGAAGAACAGAAGGATCAGAGGGCCCTGCTCGTGAGAACTTACAGTCTAGAGGAAGGTAGGTTGGATACAGAAGGAGAAAGTGCTATTGGGTGTAAGTGTCTCCTGCCACATGAGCTGCCGGTCAATGGGTAGAAGAGAGAAGTGCTATTGAGTGCAGTGGCCCAGGGAAGGGGTGGTTCTTGAGGATAATGTTTATGGAGGTAGTTGATATGCTTTCCTGAAGAGGTGAGTTTTCAGGTCTGAAGATCTGAAAGCTGGGGGAGAGTCTGATGGGGCGGGGGAGGGAATTCCAGAGCTCGGGTACAGCACGGGAGAAGTAGGAGGGAGTGGGAGGATGTAATAAGAGCCGTGGAGAGGAGAAGGTCATGTACAGGACGAAAATGGCGAGTGGGAGTGTATTTGGAAATGAGAGATGAGATATAAGGGGGTGCGGTGTTAGTAAGGGCTCTATAAGTTAGCACCAGGATTTTGAATTTAATTCTATGTGCTAGTGGGAGCCAGTGTAGGGATTGGCAAAGGGGGCTGGAATCCAGATTGCATCGGATCTAGCAGGGAATGGGAGCAAAGGAATTTAGTGAGCTGGTTGGATGCGAGATGCTCAAAGAGCTTGGAGGTGAACGGAAGTAGAGAAATGGGCTGATAGTTTGACAGTGAGTTTGGGTCCAGGGAGGGTTTCTTTAGAATGGGTGTGATTAGTGCATGTTTAAAAGAGGATGGGAAGGTGCCGGTTAACAGAGAGAGGTTGAATAAGTGAGTAAGGGATGGTGTTAGTAGAGGTGAAATTCTTGAGTGAGCTGACATAGGATTGGGTCTAGAGGGCATGTTGTTAGGTTTGAACGAGTGAGGAGAAGGGAAACTTCGTCTTCGGTGACGGATGAGAAGGAGCTTAGTGTGCATGGGGAGAGATGGTAGGGCTATGCTGGATAGGTGGGAGTAAAAGTGATGAGATTTCATGTCTGATGGAGTCGATCTTGTCCTTGAAGTGGGTGGAGAGGTCTTGGGTGCAGAAGTTAGTGGAAGGGGTTTGCACTGGTGGACGTAGAAGTGACTTGAAGGTTGAGAAAAGGCATTTCGGGTTGGAGGAAAGATTAGAAATTAGAGAGGAGAAGTATGACTGTTTGGTCAGGTAGAGGGCAGAGCTATAGGAATGGAGAATGAATTTGTAATGTATGAAGTCAGCTGTGGAGCGAGATTTCCTCCAGTGCCTTTCGGCAGCGCATGAGCACCTTTGGAGGTATCGCATTTGTCTTGTGTGCCAGGGTTGTAATGGGGTTGAGAGCGGCTGACGTGGAGTTGCAGGTGCAGCTGTTGCGAGAGTGCTGTTGTAGAGAGCAGTAGTTTGTTCTGGACAAGCAAGTGTGAGGATGGGGTTGAGAAGGGGTTGCAGGGAAGTGGAAAATTGCTGCAAGTCAAGAGAATGCAGATTTCTCCGTATGCTCTTGGTCATGGTGGGAGGGATCGATTTGCATGGTATGCTGAGGTTTCCGGAGTTGAGGTGGTGGTCAGAGAGGGGATAGGGAGCATTAGAAAAGTTAGAGACCGAGCAGAGGTTAGTGAAGACCAAGTCTAGGGAGTGGCCGTCACTGTGTGTGGGGAAAGCTGGTCCATTGTGAAAGGCCAAAGGAGGTTGTTAATGAGAGGAGTTTGATGGCAGGGGGGTGTTATGGTTGTCAACAGGGAAGTTGAAGTCTCCCAGGATGAGAGTAGGGATCTCAGAGGACATGAAATGAGGGAGCCATGAAGTGAAGTGATCAAGGAATTGTGCAATAGGACCAGGTGGTCTGTATATGACAGCGACACACAGGGGGAAGGGAGAGAAGAGGCGAAGTGTGAGAGCTTCCAAGGTAGGGAAGGAGAGAGAGAGAACAGTGGGGATTACCTGAAATGTATGGTTAGGGGACAACAGGATGCCTACTCCACCCCCTTGTCTGTTGCCAGGTCTAGGTGTGTGGGTGAAGTGAAGGCCGCCATGTGAGAGTGCAGCAGTGGAGGCAGTGTCTGATGATGTGAGCCAGATTTCAGTGATGGCAAGGAGGATTAGGGAGTGAGAAATGAACAGATCACAAACAGCTGTTAGTTTGTTACACACAGAGGGGGCGTTCCAGAGGCCAAAACAAAAGGGGGGAGGAGATTAGGTGACGTGGTACAGTTATTAGGTTGTGGATGTTGCATGTGTGAGTGGGTGTTGTGTTACAGGAGAGAATGGAAGGGGGAACTGGGTTAGGTGAGATGTCACCTGCACGACATAAGGAGGAGAAGGCACAGGGACATAAGATGGGAGTGAGATTTTCAGCAGTAGGGCTTTTTGGCAGCAGTTGAAGGAGATGGTGGTGATAGGGACTGGAGGAATGAGAGAAGTTCATGGGAACAAAGAAGTGAGGGAAGACGTGAGGGTGCAGTGTTGGATGGAGTGACACTTAATATGGACACAGGAGGAAGAGAGCCTTATGCAGGTGAGAATGGCAATAAAAAAGCAAGGAGCCAAATTGGTCATAGTGGGGTTAATGTGTGTGGGTTGAGGAGTTTGTGTAACAGACTGTAGTCCAGGGGAGTGCAGGTGACTTGGCAGTCAAGGGTCAATCCAAGGTGCAGGGGTGTTGGTTCCAGGGAGGGTGAGAAGATTCAGTTGCAGAATTGTGAAGTATTTGATGAGGGTAGGAGTCAATGCAGGGTTAAATTAAATAGTCCATAGATGATCAGTAGAGGTAGATGTTGTAGTGGTGAATGGTGGTTTGAGAAGAATCAGAGACAAGGGTTTTTTTTTTCCACTTCAGCGGTTTAGTGGTTAACTGAGCTGTTTGCAAAGTCAGTCCTGGTAGTTCTGGTTACTTGTGTCAGGTGTTCAGCAGTTATGATAGAAGGTGCAATGTCAGTGCTTTGTTTAGGTAGATGTTACTGTGCTCTGGACCCAGCGTGAGTTGTTCTTTTGTTGATAGTGAGCTGTCCTCAGTCCATCCTCTTTCCAACTCAGTCTAACTCTCTTCTAACTCGTTTCACTGGCTGGAGCAGAGGATGGTGCTGCTGCTGCCACCTCAGAATCAGCACTAGAACTAGGACCAGGATTATTGCTGGCAAGTGTAATCTGTCCTAGTACCGCACCACAACTGCTGGACTCCATTCTCACTGGAGCCACAGTGGTCTGTGGCTCACTAGCCTGCTCATGAATTTTCACATTCATTACAAAACAAATGCCCAAGTCTACCCACTCACAGGATTTAAAAAAAAAGATTTAATCAGTGAGAATATTTATTTGTTCCCTATCCTACTCTGTCTTCGCTCCAGAATTATTGCAGTTCTTTTCAGTATATCATCCTCAATGTATAAGTAGAGATTAGTGGGAAATATTTAACCCTTTGAGTGCTAGAGTTGTGTGCAATGCACAAAGGGTTAAAATGGGGTTTTAAACTAGAAGGGGTGAGTGTGATTTATATAAGGGTCTACCGAGTTGTCCTGGGGTACAATGAGATCCATTTCCTTATTTGCGTCACCCTTTGAGCAATGTGTTGCGTACCTCTCTGACACTGAAATGGTTAACCTCTTGAAGACCAGAGGGAAGCACAACACATTGCTTCTCACTGTGTTGCACACTCGTCTGATCTTCAGTGGGTTAATTGATGGACACTCCAGCCTCACCTGAAAACGACTGACGGTGAGCCAGTTTCTTCTGCAATTTAAGACAGTGGCTACCAAATGGTGCTGGGTGTAACCACTGGAAAAGGCAGTGGATCCACATAAAAGGGATGGTTAATATGACCGCTATAATCCAGTGAGGAATAAAACAGAAGCATAAAACATATAAATACTTGAGAATAAGTGATAAAGTTGGTTGATAAATCACAGGTTTCTTTAGAGGGCCATTAAATTGCATCACCAGCTAGAGTAAACTTGAGGGGAGAAATTTCAAGATGATATATCAACTTTGAAAGAATGGTTTGAGATATTTAGCTGTAATTCTTTGTCGTTTTATAAAAATTAGGCAGTACTGGCTGAAACAGCTTGTTGTGTCATACATGTCAGGCCAGTCATACATACCTCCCAACATTTCAAATTGCCAAAGAGGGACACTTGTGTTTTATTGGCTGGGGGTGTGGCTGGTGGGCGGGGCATTAGCGAGAATTTTTAGGCTATTTCATGACCTATTGACACCTCCTTGTGTAACCTAATAAATGACATATAACAAGACCAAAGTATTTTATGTACACAGACTAATTTATAAACACATATACTGACATTTAAACAAACAATAATGTGAATTTTATTGCTGTGGAGCAATGTGATACACTTATATACACACCACACAATCTGGTTTCCTAAAAAGAGGGACATCAGGGTGGGAAAGAGGGACAGTGGGATTTGGGTCAAAAAGAGGGACACTTAGGAGGTATGGTCATATGTCTGGACTGGTGGGCCACTCCCGCTTGTTGCTGCAAATGTAGCTACATTAGTGATACCACAGAGCTTACAATTGAAATGGAGCTATAATCCAAGTAAAGCTACACTAGTAACATAACCAATATCTCTTGTAAGTTCTATGGTATTACTAGTGTAGCTTTACTTAAATTGTAAGCTCTGTAGTTGCACCAGTGTAGCCCCATTTCAATTGTAAGCTTTATGGTATTGCCTTACTTCACAACACTACCCCTTTGAGTGCCAGAGGGGTATGGGCATACCACTCTAACACTCAAAGGGTTAATGGCAATTTTAAAATTTAATAAAAGGGGGTGGGCTGGAATGATAGTAGAATTGGGCCTCTTGATTGTAGTTGCCCTCCAGGCCACAAGTTGCCAGCCCTCCCCTGTTCCACTCTTCCTCCACACTGCCTCTTCCTACCAGGAAGTACTGGATAGTCTGCATAAACTGGCAAATAAGTAAAGCTAAATATTTCATAACCTATAGTTTTAAATAAAAAATGTCTAACATAAGTGTAGGTGGTTTTGAAAACCTTCAGAATAACTCAGATCATGGAGGTATTACTTCCACTTTAAATAAGATATTCAGATTGAATAAAATGGAAGTGTTTAGTTTTAAACTACAACAGGATTTTGATGTAAGAAGGATATTCAGATATTCATGACTGTTGTATGAAGAATGCAAAATAAATATAGTTGATCCGTTATACACATTGAGTCATTATTATGCCAATATGAATATTCACTGTTAAATGAATCATACACCTTTATTATACATATATATATATATATATTGTAAGGTGCTGCATAAAAGTAGAGTATAACAGTGTTGGGAGATGTTTTATTCCAAAGTCATAAATGTTTAAACTATTATTGTTTTTTTTACGTAAACAGTGCCCTCTGATAGCCGGAGAGAGCTCTCCTAAGATGCACTAAGGTTTGATAATGGCTTAGGATGGGGATATTGTGTCCGATCTGTGTTGAAGGTACAATGCCAGTATGCACTAATTTGTCTTTCCCATCATATCCCCTAAACAAACACCAATCCACTGTCATCCCCAGGAATCCACCATGCCTTCAACTGATGTATGATGATTTTGCACTTAACACATCAAAAATTGATCATTTTAATGTGGAAATACAGGTTAATGAACAACTGTGGTATGTGTGTGTGATTGCCACATGCACTAAACTCTGTTAGCTGCCTGTGCTGTTTACCCTTTGAGTGCCATAGGGATGAGCAAAGCACATCCCTATGGCACTCAGTGCTGCCCATGGTGCTGAAAGCCTTCTATTTTCTCCCCTACTGGCCAAGTACGGAAGCAGAGAGAGAATGCTGTTAAACTTTGGAATTGTCATAGTGTTGGTGATGTGTGAAGGGAGGATATCCCTTCCATACCGACAACAGTTCACAGCCCTCCCTGCTTGTGATTGATTGAGGGCTGTTACTGCATAGGAGAGAACATGGAGATCCCAACTTCGCCAACCTCAGGTAGGTGAAGTTGAGTCTGTGAACCCCGACGGCAGAGGCTGCTATCGGAGTTTAGTGAATGTGTCAGTCACATTAACATATCAGTACTCCTCCTTGCATATGAAACTGGCTCATTATTCAGCATTTCCATATGCAAATGAGTCCTTATGCTTAATTTCCATATGGAAATAGGCCATTGTCGATGTGATGAATGAAAATTCACAAACCTGTCTGATTGATGTCAATGTGGGCATATTTTTCTAAGATTGATGGTGATGTGATATTTCTGACACTTTATTGAATCCTATTGATCTGCCTTTGACACTGCTCTGACAGGACATCAGCATTTTCAGCCCTCTTTGACCTTTAGTGAATCTAGGCCATTGTGTCATATTTTTGAACAGAAGCTATGGGGGTACTTCACCAAGATGCCCTGCTTCCTGTTTCTTGCATTTGAACTCTACTGAGTAACTGGATTCTATTATGGTAAAAATGGGTCACTGGTGGGGTGTTCTGTCTATGGGTAATCTTGTTCAGACTGATAAAGTTTGTTTATTGTGATGAGTTGTGAACTGAATAGAGACCTACAATGGTATTAGCAATTAGAGACAAATATCTAAATGGATATGTTTGACTAATCTATAAAGGGCTCCTACCCAAGTAAGTATTCCTATTATGCAAATTAACCATTTGAGAGCCAGAGAGGTATCCAATGCATTGCAGCACAATGTGTTGAATGCCTCTCTAGCACTCAAATTTTTAAGAGCTACTTATACTATAGAACAGTCACCATTTAACTTGTACGCTAGAGAGTCATCAAAACATGTTATTGGTTTAACAATTTGAGTGCCACGGGAGAGCAAAACACATTTCAAAGCAATGCATTGCCCAGCCCCCTGGCACTCAAGGGGTTAAGTACTTACACAGTTTAAGGTATGATAAACTTTATCAATATGGTGATCAATCCTCTAGAACAGACTCGTAAAATAAAAGGCAGAAAAGGTAACTTTATTGATGCAAACTCATTTTAATCATGATTTTGCAATATGCAAACAACAAGGAAATTGTAATAGTTAAAAACAATGGCAACTTATAATAAAGAATCTTTTTAAGTTTAACCTTTGGAAAGGCAACTTTCTATTTAAAAATATAAGTTCTAAAATGTAATATATATACTGATTGCTGATCGTTTTAAACAGCATAACAACCTGTTTTCCTGATCCAACATTACTTAAAGTTCATTCAGTTTTTTTTCCAGTTTCTGATATTTTCAATAATTTGTTGTGCACTTAATTTTCCATCTTCTAGTTGTTTCTCAATAAAATGTTGCAGTTCTTCCCATGTCTTGGAACCTTTGTCAATACCATCAAATACCATAGAGCGTGCAATTTCCAATCGCTTGTTCACAATGTCACTTCTTAACTGCGGCATTTCATCAAAGGAATTCCAGTCAAAAGGATGAGGTACATCGACTTTAAGTTCCCCTTTACGTGTTGAAACATACTTCTTCATTTCGTCACTAGCAGAGTTTTGAAAGTTTTGGAGAAGTTGTGCGATGAACTCAATAAAAGAGTTGTATTTTTCAATGGCAAGGTCAATTAGTCGATTTGCTTCAACAATAAACTTGTCATAAGAATTTACAAGCTGTCCATATGCATCCTGAACTTTTGCTCTAAGAATCTCAGTACGCTCTTCAGTGAATTTCCTGGCTGAAGCAGACAAATAAGCAATGTTCCCCTCGATATGTCTAGAAAGTTTGATAATTAATTGTCTTCCCTGGTCATCTTTGTTGGTTACCAAATTACTAGCATGTTGATAATATTTTATTACAAATTCTTTTGCATTTTCTGTCATTTCAGGGACGTTTATTCCATATTTTGAAGGCAGGTCCTTCAATGAATCAATGATGGCTTTCAGCAGCTGAATCACTTTTTCTTCTATCTCATAGTACTTTACTGACCATCCCACAATATTTGGATCTAAATATTCTTCACGCAGTGCCTTTGCATAGATACGCAACTGTTCTAGTTTTTCTGAAACTTGTTCATGTGCAGCCTGAAAATGCTTTTGCATTTGGATTGCAATCCTCTGAAGCTTATCAGCAACATTACTAATCTCTCTTGCATATTCAGTGTCCATAGCATCTCTATACATTTTCTGAGCATGAGCTTTAATATCTTGATAATTTCTAGATTTCAAAGCTTCTATGATCTTCTCAGATTCTTGAGAGATTTCCTGAATCAAACTTTTCAGCTGTTTGAGTATCTTTTCAAGGCTTACATTTTGTAGATCAGCAAATGCATTTCTGGAAATCCGTTGAAGCTCAATCAAAAGGTTTTTAATTGCAGAAATAACTTGTTTGCCTTGGATAGATATGTCAGTACCTGGTACATCAAGCTGCATATCATTAATTGACTGGATGCATTTGTCAAAAATGAGTTGGATCTTTTGCATACTTTGTTCAATACTTGACATTACTTTCTTCATACCCATAGTAAAGAGTTCTTCCCCAGTATACTTTTCAGATTGTCCTGGTAACTGAAATTGTGTGTTCTTGACAAACGCAATAGCTGCATCAATCAGATCTTTCATTGTATTTTGATAGCTTCTTATTAACATAATTGATTTATCATAAAATTTAGATTTGAATTCAACATCATTCATAAAGTCTGGCATATCTGCTGGTCCTTTATACCAATTTTGTGCATTATACATAATATCCATGTATTTATCACCGGCTCCTCGGGCTGCTGTCCGAAGATTATACTCCATCCTGTCAATCTGATTAGCTGTGGATCTGTATGTAGAAGTGATGCTGTTCTGTAGAGACTCCTTCATCTTTAGCCGTGCATCACTCATTTCCATTCCTAGGTGTTCCTTGTGGTACTTATTGATGCCATTATAGATGGCATCAGTCATCTTTGGCAACTTTTCTTTCAAACCATTGAGTACATCCAAGGCAGCATCCTCTTTCCAGTTTATCTTATTCTGAATTTTGCCAGGATTTTTTAGTGACATTTCACTTTTCATTATTAATGTGTCTTTTGCGGGATTTGCCTACAAATATAAAAATAAAGAAAAAAAATGTCAGTTTCTTATACTAAACTAGTTTTTTTTTTTTTTAATGGCAGTAGTAAATTTAAGACAATCAGATTGTAGATGAAGCTCAAAATTGTGAAGCTGGCATTTTAAGATGAACTGTCGTTCAAACCAACTGCACATTTGAGGACAAATAAAGATTCCCATTTATTTAAATTGGGATTTTAGACCCTTGAGTGATTGCCAGGTTTCCAATGTATTGCTTCAAAAAGCCCGGTTTAAATTTTTGGAACCTATTATTAAGAATTGTTCTATTTTCTCAGTATATAAGCCTCAGTTTACCAAGCAAACATGTTTGAGAAACATGAGGTTCTATGACAGAATAATGGTTTTTATTCTGTGGGTGAACACAATCTGTTCTCTTCCCATAACCTACTACTTCCCTCTGCCTCAATTCAACCTTAAATCCAAGACCTGTATACAAAAAGTTAAAAGAGCAGTAAATGTTTGTTATGAAAAACATATATTTTAGGACTTTTCCATACTGAGTAAAACAAGGACTCTCCCACTGCTGAAAGAAGCATATTCCAATAGTTATTACAGTTTAAATTATTGTACTCTCTAGTGGTCAAATTTCAAAGAGCTTTTCCGCTACATAGAATGTGATAGAAACTTCTGATTCCTGCTGTCAGTTAGAACTTTCAGGAAGTAATCACACTGCAATTCACTTCCTGACTATTTGAACTGTTATTACTTTTGCATAAGACAACTGACAGCAGTGGGAGTACACTATAACATATGGATTTTCCTTAAAAAATTGTATTTAAAAGTAGGATAATGATGAGACAAACCAGCTGCACCATAGGAGACAGATAAAATGCTATTGATTTAAATGGGGCTTTTAACCCCTTGCATACTAAGGAGGCCCCCAATGTATTGTTTCTCAATGCATTAGAGATGTGTCAAGAATTAAATGGGTTAAAAGCACCATTTAATTCCCATATCAATCAAGAGGAGTGTTTATTTTTTCTTTGGGGTTGAAGCCGATTTGCTCCAGAATTGCTCCAATTTTAATCTTTGAGCATAGGGTCCAAGACATTCAAGGGTTATTACCAACCTCTGGAACCTACTGTAATACTCTGTCAGACTCTCTCCCAGTTTTATCATTATAAGTCAGTCCTGCAAGGTCTATGATTTTATAGCCAAAACTCCTAATTCCAAGATCAATTTCATAGCCCTTTGTGGCAACCTATCTTAGATTAAAATGCAGCAAAGTTTTCTTTCTCTCTGGGTATCTCAAACTCCAACCAGGGCCAGATTTGCATCTCAGGCTCCTCCTATGCATGGCGATATAGGGGCTCTTAACTCTATCCATGTCCATACCCTCACTCTTCACATGACCCCCAGCCCCCAGTGTCTGGCAATTTTTCTCAAATGCTGGAGGAAGCAGAAACTTTTGAATCTGGTCACTGTAGGTTACCAGACATTACCGTATGTGAACAGATGTCAACAATTGGCCTTGCACACTGGTGAAGGTCGGCATACTTAAAGTCAAGGTCAGCGCATAAGCTGTATATTTATCTTATTTCGTTGGTGTGGAGGAGGTGGAGTAGCGGGAGAGGTTGGATCCACATAGCTTATAGCTGCAAGACCAAGGCATTATTACCTGCCTGTTCATATTTGGACATTACATTGAAGAGATACATTTCTACATACTGTGTTCATACAGTGTGTTTATTTAGTGTTTTCTGTCACATCATAGAGCCAGAGTGCTTACACGTGAAAGTTCTCCACCCCCAGTCCTATTCACTGTTTCCTGGCACAGAAATACCCCTATCCTATAAGAAGCAAGTAAAAAGCCATAGTCCCTTGGTTGCTAGAGAGAACTGCAATGGAAGATCCCTCTAGCATCCACAGAGTAAAATAATAGCCTGTAAAGGGGTATAAAACTGATCCAGGGAGGGATGTTGAGATTGCTCTGGCCACGTACAACTGAGGCACTCATCACAGACAGCTGTCTTCTCTGCTTACTGGGAAATTTAGCTTTCTTCCCCCAATTTATAATATCTGTGTGTGTTTCATATTGTTTGTATTCATTTTTACCCAGTTGTTAAAATAAGATAACAATGATAACGGTAGCACTGTTCTCCACAAAGGAAGAACTAATCCTACTTTATCTTTATTATAGGAGCACTGCACTTTATCATGAAAAAATATATATACTATAAGACTTTCCTGGTGAGTAAAAAGGAGTAACCACTTAGTTGGGAAATGCTTTATTCTAACGTTATTTAAGCTACAACTGCCTTTCTAAAATTAAACTTTGAGTAACAGTGCCACCTGGTGCCCAGATGCGTTTTGCTCTGCATTTTATAGAACAGATACACTTCAGGCTACATCTGTACCTGATCCTGCAATAGTGCTACTACTTCTCAAAGTAATAAAGAATTGTTATAATAAAACTTTGTCAGGGACCTTGCCATTGTCTATTGGGTTAAGTGATTATAATGTTTTCTAGGAAAACTTACCACTGATCGACTAAAAAGTTTGCCTTTGAGTGTGGTGGCATCCTTCTCAAGCACAAGTCCTAAAGTTCCAACAGATGGGCATGTCACTGTTGAAGACATCTTATTGTTTTCTTGTTGACAGCGTATTTGCACATTTGTAAAAGTTGGACTTCTAATATCTATTTCGATATTGTGACCAGGCATCCTAATTAAGAAAACAGTTGATAAGCATTACATAAGATCATTACTTTTGTAGCACTGCATATAAGCACCACAAATAAAACACAAGATGTGCATCTCCTCTCTTCAGTCTGTGAAATCTAGATTCAGTTACATCATATAACCACTCATGGGTTATTCAGTGTTCTTTGGGAAGGACCAACACTAGTTATATAGTTATCAGGAGCTCCAATGGAGTCAGTCCCTTCTCGGAACACCGCTATAACAAGTGGTTATTTGAAATGAAGGGTCTGTTGCGTTGGAGTCTAGATTATATGGATAAAAATGTGGGGGTGCAAGTATTTTCTTATCTTCTCTTTCTTTATTACATAGTTTCCATTTGGAGGCTACACACATGGGGGGGGCTTCACTAAGCAGTGATAAAGAGGTGATAAAGTGGAGATTACGTCCCCAGTTTATGACTTCTCCAGTTCCTGTGTTATTCTATAGAGCCCATGCATTACAATCTTCAAAGTTGAAGAAATCTTAGTGCATTGGCTACACAGAATAACATAGGGACTGGAGAAGTGATATCACTGGAGAATTTATCACCTCTTTATCATTACTTCCCATTTGTGAAACTGATCTTTGAGAGTTTGCCAGTCTCAAAGAGAAACTGTGTGGAGGTATAAGTTTCGTCTACAGGCAACCAAATCAGATGATAACAGAAAGTGCTATAGAATGACCAACAATTACTGAAAAATAATTTTATTTGTGATTGGGCCTGGTACTTTTAACATACGTTGGCTTCACCTATGTTTTTGTTTTGTATATAATCATAATAATAATGATCTTAGGTCTCTAACATACTGTATGTGTCGAAAACCAATTTACCATCCAAGGGACGAGCATTCATTTTTATCAACAAAAAAATGATGGGATCTTTTATGGGAAGACAGCAGAAAAATTCCCTATGCAAAGCATTGCGTTGGATACCCCTCAGACACTCAAATGGTTATTTAAATGTCAAAGAGATAACCAAAAATAGTCATTATTATTGATTTTAACAGATGATTATTAAAAAATATAATAACACACAATATTGTTTTTAGATCGAAGTAAATGACTTACCTTAGACCATTAAAGAAGATATCGTTTTGCCAGTCTGCACTCAGATCTGGATGTGCAAAAGCCCCCTTGAAAGATAAGGTGCTTCCTTTTAGTGAGGTAGATGCTGAAGCTGCAAAATTAAACACAGTTACAGTTACAGTGAGTGTATGGGTATATGTGTGTGTGTGTGTGGGTATGTGTGTGTGGTTATGTCTGTATGTGTGTGGGTTTGTGTGTGTGTGTGTGTGTGGGGGGCATGTGTGTGTGTGTGTGTGGGTTTGTGTGTGTGTGTGTGTGGATATGTGTGTGGGGGGGCATGTGTGTGTGTGTGTGTGGATATGTGTGTGTGGGTATGTGTGTGTGTATGTATGTGGGTATGTGTGTGTGTGTAAGTATGGGGGGTATGTGTGTGTGTGTGAATGTGTGTGTGTGCGTGTGGGTGTGTGTATGTGGGTATGTTTGTGTATGTGTGTGTGTCTGTGGGTATGTGTATGTCTGTGTTATGTGTTTGTGTGTGTGTGTGTGTGTGTGGATATGTGTGTGGGGGGGCATGTGTGTGTGTGTGTGTGGATATGTGTGTGTGGGTATGTGTGTGTGTATGTATGGGTATGTGTGTGTGTGTATGTGGGTATGTGTGTGTGTAAGTATGGGGGGTATGTGTGTGTGTGTGAATGTGTGCGTGTGCGTGTGGGTGTGTGTATGTGGGTATGTTTGTGTATGTGTGTGTGTCTGTGGGTATGTGTATGTCTGTGTTATGTGTTTGTGTGTGTGTGTGTGTGTGCGCACTAATGAACTATTCATTCATATGGACTCTTTTCCTTTCTATGGGAGAAGCTTAAAAAACAAATGTTCTATCCAATTTCTCACTTAGTGGTCCTATGTTCAGATGAGGATTCTCTTTGTACACTATGGGGAACAACTACAAATTGCCAATATTCACATTGATTTAAACAGGGTTTTAAACTACATGACTGCAAGGTAAGTCTCCAGCACATTGGAATGCCAAGTGTTATAGACCTCTCTAGCATCCAAGAGGTTCAAATTCCATTTAAATTTAGGAAAATGTGCCTTTGTCCCCAATAGTGCAGTTTGTTTCCCCCATATTAATACATTTTTCTTTTGTTCATTGGGCCACTAAGTCGTGTATTCCCCAACATTACTGATTCTTTCTTTTATGATCTTTTTCTTGTATTCACCCACAAAGACAAGACCCCAACACTTAGCATAAAGGGGAACTGTCACCCCAAATATAGTCCCCCCCCAATAGTTAGCCATCTAGAGATAAGCATACCAATGGTACTATTAGCCAGCATAATTACCACGTTAGTTGGAAATCCTACTTCTGCCACGACTGATGGCCAGCGCTTTAGAGGCATCTGCGGGCCTTTGCCATCAGTCCCTTCTGGTACCTAAAGGTACCAAGCAACGCCTCCTAGACCAGACTGGGACTGACAGCGCAGGTGCAAAGATGTCTATAAGCAAAGATGTCGACGCTGTTGCCTGTCCTTCAGTATCAGAATGAGTAGGATTTCCAACTAACCCGGTAATTACGCTGGCTAATACTACCATTGGTAAGCTTATGGCTAGATGGCTAATTATTTGTGGGAAACTTCAAAAGTTATTACAGCTCAAAGTTGAATTTTTTAGGTGCAATATCACAGTGGCCTGAAATTGTACAGTGGCGCTGTTGCTACACCATCCTATGGAGATTTATGGTCCCGGGACCAGAACTGTCCATAGGATGGTGCAGCAACAGCGCCACTGTACAATTTCAGGCCACTGTGATATTGCACCTAAAAAAGTCTAATTCAACTTTGAGATGTAATAAGTTTTGAATAAAACACCTTTCAGCAGTGGGAGTGCCCTTGTTTTACTCAGGGGGATAAACCCTACAACACATTTTTTTTACATTCTAAGTATTACTATCCCTATTTTATGTTTTGTAAACCCCCCTCTCTGAAAATACCAAGCTTGCCCTTGACACAATGATGCTAATGCAATAAGATCTGGTGCAATTGTGGAGCTAACTAGCTGAATAATAGCAGACAAATACCAGTTCCAATTATTAAACATGACACTTTTAACCCTTGAGTGCTGAAGTGAAGCAATATGTTCCAGACATCTCCAGCGATCAAGGGTTTAACACTTTGAGTGCCAGAATGCGTTGCATACCCCTCTGGCACTCAAGGGTTAAAAGCCTAATCAATGGGAATGTATCATGTAGCTGATATTTCCCACAATTGCTCCTGTTGTTCTTAGTATATCAGCTGTAGATGTATTTATTGATTATGAAAAAAAATTACCATCCAGATCATATTCCAGAAACCGTAGTGTTGAACTGCTGGTAGCGTCAATGGAAGCCACAAATCCCTCAGAGCTGTTTGCCAGTTTGGCTGTCCATGATACATTATATATAGGTGAGCTAAGCTGTGCGGATCCAGTCAAAGTTCCAAAGGCTGGGATAAAAAGACCTGCAGGCAAGTTCAGTTTCACTGGTGGAATTTCAATGTTCTGTTCTGGAATTTCTATAGTTGGTAGATCAATGTCTGCTATTTTATTCATCAAGGTATTGAAATCTAAATTGTAAAAGCTTTTGGGGAGTGTGTATCTGGCCAGTGTTATTTGATGCTTTGGAATAGTTACCTCAAAGAATGGTATTTTGTATTCTTCCATTATTATATATTTTGTGGTGATATCAATTTTGGGAAATTTTACTTGAGGCAAAGAAGGTAAGGAAAGGTCAAATGGTAAAGTACTTAATTTTTTCTGTATTTTTATATTGTTCAAAGCCAGTGCAGGGAATGTAATGGTAAATCCATCAGCCATTTTATTTATAGGGATGGGGAAGAAGAATCCTTCTTTGTTTTTTGTGTAAATTAGTGATGTAGATGCTTTTAAGTATTGTTTTTTATCAGCACTTGTTGTGAGGTCAAACTTCAAGACATCCCATAAACTTTTTTCATATACTGGGAGAATAACTGATTTAAGAAAATCCATGTGTCCTTGGAGTGATCCATCTACCTCAACTCTTGCATCTGTCTTGTCATTTGATAGTTTGAAGTTATGGGATAAAACAATAGTTTCTAAAATGCCTTGTCCATTCAAACCAAACTCCTGTTTTTCAGTGTTCACACTTAATAAAATGTCTTGGTTTAGTGCTGTATCTGCAAAATATGAATTTGGCTGGCTGATCTTGAGGTTCAGATTTGCTAACAGACTCCAAAGAGCCAACTCAAGTGTAGCCTTAGAGTTCTGGGTTCCTCTAGTAATAAAAAGTGGTGTGAATCTTAAATAATTTTCACCAGTGTGTTCCCAAACAGCATAAATGCGACTTGTAGTAGCTTCAACTGCAAGATTTTCTGCTATATCCAAAGTTCCAAAGCTATCTACTTTTGAGCTACCCACAAGTTTTACAGATGACCTAACACCATTGGAATTCAAATAAGTGTTTGCTTCATTAGTGAATTTTCCAGAAAACTGATTGGACAAAAGAGTTCCAGTTGTATCTCCATTTGTTACTGTTTCCAAGGAAAAGTAAGATGTTAAGCTTTCAAGACTCAGGGTATGATCAAGTGTTCCTTTAGCATTGTTCCCATATTTTGAATCATTGAAGTCATAGCTCAAAGTCATTTTTGAAGAAAGAGTAGGCTTCGTTTTCGTATTACCAGTAAGTTCCTGATTGAATGTAAGTTTTAAGAGTGGTATATTCACTTTTCCATTTGTTGTCACAGATGCTTCAACATTTCTTTTTCCAAGAGACATCGAACTCTCATGTTTCCCTTCAATAAATACTGTTTTGAGAGCAAGAGCAGTGGCTAATTTGAGTCCTCTCTTTCTTGTAAGGCCTGTCGTGCCATCTATATTAAATTGTAAGGCATCAATGACAGAAGTTGAGGCTACACTAATACGAGCAGAAATATCAGACTGATTGTATAGACCGGCGCTTGTTGTTACTGAAATCACATTTGATTTAAATGAAAAATCATATGTTAGATTTCCCATTGCTGGAATAGAAATACTGTTTTGCCCACTTGGCAGTTTAAATTTAGGCAGGGTAAGTCTGCGCAGAGTATTTGGAACATGAAGCACAGGTAGTTCCAAAGAAGGTAAAACTAGCGTATAAGTCGGTATAGAAAATCCAAGAACTGGTAATGTGAAGCTTGGTGTGCTTATTTCTTTAGGAATTACATAGCCAAATGCAGGAAGTTCAGCTGAGAAGGGAGAGACTTCAATATTGACCAAGGGTATGGTGTATCCAGGTATTCTAAATGTTCTTGGTACCTTACTAACAGAGTTCTCTACCTTGTACTTGTCAAACTTTACTTTTGCTTGGTTGTATGAGTCCATTAGAATGTTCAGTACATTATCACGTCCTTTCTCAAATTTCTTACTAATTGTCTTCATATTAGAATTTATGGAACCATATATTTCATCTAGTGGCAATGGTATGGAATGCATATCTTTATTCTTCTTATACTGAAGTTTTACATTCAGATCAAAGTTCTGTTTGGTAGTTTTTAAGAAATTTTTCAAACCAGTTCTTTCCCACAAAGAGAATTCTTTAACCTCAGGTGTTTTCATTGCAGTATATGGAACTGGAATTTGAGGAATGGATATTGGAATGGTCAGAAAATCAAGGTTGGCTTCACCATTCATTGCTACAACAGCCTCAACAGATTCTTCATTGTTGCCAGCTGAAATAGTGTGTGAAACTTTGTATTGGTTAAATCTGCCATTGACTTGCCAAGACACTTGTTGGACCTTTGAGTTGAGTATAAAATTATAGTTGTTTAGGAATTCAATTTTGCCTGTCAGTTTTAAAGGAAAACTAACTTTTAGATTTCCATTATTGTTAGAAGAAAAATTTATTTCAAATGGCTTCACCAAAAATGACAGACCATTGCTTATTGTTCCAGTTGCTCGGCCAAACAATTCTGCATTATGATTTGCTATAAGTTCTAATTTCAAATCAGTAAGCTGACCACTTCCTTTAACAGACACTATGCTATTTCCAACATAAGTAGATTCTGCTTTGGAGATTATATCGACATTTACATAATTGAATAACGCTGACTCATACTTCAGGCTTTGATCTAGTTTTAGATATTTATCATTTATTGTATTAGTGCCTGATAGCTCTATAACAGATCCTTTTAGATTGAATTTAAGGTCAGCTTGATGGTTACCTTCATCTGTAAAGATGGGACATGCCCATTTCCAGTTTCCTTTTCCAGAAGAAATTAATAAGATTCTTCCAGCTTCCACAATAGATTGAATCTCATTCTGAAGTCCAAGCTGGCTTGAAATGTCATATTGTGGAATATTTATTCTGTGAGAATATTTAGTATTGCATTCTGCTGTAATTCTCTTCTGCAGCTTTAGAAGAATATCATTGTGGAATTCTACTGAATTCTTCTCAGTGTTTAAGTTTGCTTTTGTCTCTGCTTTGGTCTGAATTTGACTTCCTGAAAAGGTAAGTTCGCTGTTGTGGTCCAATTTAACATACTTGTTTGATAACAGCACTGATTCTTTTACAAGTAACTGTTCTACCATAGGAGCAGAAATACGAGCATCTGCCAGCAAGGTAAAGGATACAGCCTCCATCACTGATGTTGTTTCTGTTGAGAGGGAAGCTACAAATTCAGGGTTGTTTTCAGAAATGGTGTCATTCCTAATTTCAGCTACAGTTGTCATTGTGAAAAAAGGAGATGTTACTTTGAGCGAACTGGAAAATTTGCCAAATGCTGGAACAGAAACTGTGTGTGGAATCTGTGGAAGATTAAATTCTGGTATCTGAATATCAGCAAACTGAAAATTTTTCAAGTTTAGTTTTGGAATAGTTATCTCAGGAATTTGCATATCAGGGACATAGATTTGTGGGAATGAAATTTCAGGAAATGCCATGTCGCTCATCCTCAAGTCTTTAAAATATACTTCTGGAGATGGCCATTGGAAATCACTTGAAGTTATTTGATCAATTGTTCGCACAATCTTTAGTTTTATCTCATTCAAATCAATAACATATGAAGGCACCTTGAACGTACTTAAAACTGTAAATTCTGGAGTAACAAATCTTGTTGGAATTTCAATTTCTTTTAATCTTTTAAAATTAATTTCCACAGATGGAATGTGCAGATCTGTTAGTGGAACAACAAATGAAGGAGTCTTAAAAGTTGCTTCTTTGAGAGCACGGAGGCTGACTTCAAATGTAGGAATGTAAATTAACCCAGAGTTAATTTCTGGCACAACAAAGCCTTCTTCTACCAATGTCTTGATGTTTTTAGCCAACTCTTGTAAATTGTTTTCTGACGCAAAATTATTTATCTTCTCAGCAATAATTTCCCATTGTTGTGATATGTATGTCACTATTCGATTGTAAGCTTGGCTCACCTGCTGCAAATATCTTTGACACTCCTTTTTTATATTCATGGAATATATTCTATCTCTGGCATCTTGAAGATTTTCCATTGTTCTGGTCTTCAGTTCATTTAGGATGGTGGAACTCATGACATCCTGATACCATTGCACTACGGATGAAAACTTGGTGTCTTTCAGCTGCTGAATGTATTCATTGACAACTGTTCTTACATCATTCATATACTGTTTTAAGGCCTCAGCTTTTTGTGGCAAATCAAGAGCTTTCATTTTATTATTTAGTGTTAGAGTCACTTCTCTGATCCAGTTGTTCACATCATCCACAAACTTATCATAATTGAATGATTTCATTTTCCTTACAAGCACATTCAAGTTATTATTGATGTCATTAATAAGGTTTCTAAAGTTGTATTCTTTCACTTGCTTAACAGCATCCTCAATAAATGTAAGTAATTTTTTAAAATACAGTTTTATATCAATGCCATTTAGCATATTAGTAATTTTTGTTATTGTTTCCTTAACTTTTTGTTGGTTAAGAAGCTGAATAAACTTTTCCATAAGTACTTGAAGTTTCTTATCAATGTCATATTCAGTAATAATGTCCTGAAGTTTATCAATAAGAGCGTTGATTTTTTCGCTAATTTCATATTCCTCCAGCAGTGTGATGAAAAGGTTTTTTATTTGTTCAATTGCATAATTGATATGTTTGATTGGTAATGTATTTTTTAGCTGTTCTACATATTTATTTATTTCAATTGTTTGTAGAAATTGTTTTGCATTTTCTGCCATTTGATCAATATCGATTTTCTGAATTAAAGCCTGGAGTTTTTGCAAACATTTCTGTAATTTAACTTTAATCTGGAATGTGTCTTCAAGACTTTGAATATATGATGCTAAATCTTTCCCTAATTCATTAATATTGATCTGTTCCACAAAGTTTTGAAGGTCCTTGATCATTTCAACAGTCTTCTCACGAATGCTATACTGTTTCTCAAAAGCTTTGATCTTTTCAATAATTTGTTTAATCAGCATTTCAATGGTTGCACTTATTTGATCAAGATTATAATTTTCTCTCACATAGTTATCAATTTCAGACAGGTACATTTGCAAATTCACCTGAAGTCTTTTAAAATACCTCTCAATTGCAATTTGAAGTTCTTCTGATGTAATTTTAAATTCTTTTGTTAATGAAAGTATATTTTCTTTTGCTTCATTAACCCTTCCTTCTATGTCTAAATTGTTGATGTAGTCATTCATTTGTTGTGGGATTTTGTCCAAAGTCTTTTTGTAGTTTCTTATATACTGGTCAATATTTACGCTTTTTAAGGAATTATGCAGTCCTTGCAAGGATGTCAGTAAAACACTTCTCAGTTTCTCAAATAATGATGATAAACTTTCTATAAATGGCAGGTTGATGGTATGCATGTCCTTGTTCTTGTCATACTTTACATATCCAGAAATACTGAATTCTTGGGGTTGGCTCACACTATCTCTTAGGCCTAGAGCATCAATGGGATTAAATCTGCTAAATGGTAGAACAATTTGTCTGTCCAGTATGGAGAGATCTGCTAGGGTTTGCCCACTCAGCTCAACGCCAACCTTTTCAGGATTATTATAGGCACTAAGATCCTGAGTATATGTGTTCTGGTTCAGTTGACTTTTTAGTTTCCAGGAGGTTAACTGTTCTGAAGGAGTAAATAACACATTCATCTTGTAATCTATTAAGGTGCTGTGTGTTTTTCCTGCTTCAAATGTGTGGCCTGTGGATCCTCTGTAGTCATGAACTAAATTAAAGGAAAGAGGTTCTGCTTTTAAGATGAATTTGCTATAAAGCTGTCCTGTATGTTCTCCATAAATGTATAGCCTCCCATCTCCTGTAGTATGAGCATCAATGGTTACAGTAAATGGAGCTATAACTGAACGGACCATATTAGTGAAGCGCATAGATTTTGTCTCGCAGTTTGAACTACTGCTAAATGAAGCAGAGAGGCCTGCAATCTCCATATTCAATGTGTGAGTGTGGGCTGTACCTTGTATATTTGCCACTGTGTCCATTTTCAGATTTGCCAACATTTGTGCATAGGAGATGTAGGAGGTGTAGGAATGTTTTACCTCATCTTTATTAATTGCTCCTCTCATGTTGCCATTGAGATTTATCTTCAAATCTTCAAGCTGGAATTGGCCTCTGTTTGTTAATTCCAGGGAATCAAACTGGAATTCATTATTTAATAGAGCTGTTATGGTGTATGGTTGCAATTTAAGATCAAAATCCTGCTTATATGATCTGCCAGACCTTAGTGTATTTTCAAATTTTGAGTTAAAATGTATTGAATAGTCAGCTATGCTTAGGTCATTGTTGTTTTCCAATCTCATTTGCTCATAGGACCCCATCAAATTATTGGAGAACTTAAGTCCTTCTTTGCTAAACCTAAATATTAGGACATTTTTACTGTCCAAGCCAAGAATAGTAGCTTGATACACACTGCCAAAGGACAGTTCTGTTAGAGCAGCCTTCCCATCAATAGTAACCTTTGCATTGTGTTCTCTGTAACGTCCATTTGCTGTCATCTTCATAGTTGCTCCTGATGCCCCAATGCCAGCATTGAATTCATTCTCTAGTGTTAAAGGACTGAAGTTCACATTTGTTGTTGCACTAGTGGATAAACCATCTTGACTGATTATCATAGTGGCCTTGTGGGCGGCCCTGTTAGCCTGATTATTAAGACTGACATCAGCATTCAATTCAAGACCAAGGGAATTCAAGGATCCAGACAGTAAGGTATAGAATCTGTTACGTTTGTAGTCAGCCTGATATTCAGAACGAATAGCTGCCATTTTCTTTGATAAAGTGAATTCAAATTTGTTCATACCAATCAAATTGTAGTAATTTCCATTTGTGTCTGACTTAAAAGACAGTTGCCTGTTTCGGTAATCTACTGTCATTGTGTTTGAAAGCGCTCCATCCTGTACATCAGTTGTTGAAGTGATTGTTATTGCTTCTGCAAGAAATAGTCCAGACATTTTATTTGCTATCTTTATGTAAGATGAATCCAGATTAAAGTTAGATTCTGTTTTCACTTGGAAGTTATCAGTGTTAAAAGTGGTCATCATCATATAGTCACTATTTGCAAACAAGGATGCTATTTTATATTGTCCATGATTATTAAGTTCTGAAGTTATAATGTTGTTGTTTTTTGATGTCTTTGCTGTTGACGTTACAGAGGCTTCTACTCCCAGGATGCTTTTGACATCATACCCATGGGATCCTTTAAATATCTGATTACTTTGGAAGTTCCACGTGTCACTGAATCTTATGTTAAAATCAAGCAGACTGTGACGTACTGATCCAGTGTATTCCAAATGTAATGTCTTCTTTGGATCATAAGATGAGAGTGCAGAACCTGCAGTAAAATATTAATAGATATAGTCATTTCAATATTGTATCCACAAATATGACATAATTAAGAATACAGTAATCTAGAAGTAGTTGAAGCTTGATATTTTGTGAGAAACCACAAAAGTAGTAGGGCCAATATTTGGATAAACTGAGTAGACTTGTAAAGGGCTAGCTTATATAGAATACTACTACAATGCGGTGCGTACCTCTCTGGCACTGAAGGGGTTAAATGTTATAGGGGAATTTGTGAAGCTGTCACTAGTTTTGTAAGGGTCACAATGAACCCTTAACACAACTGAATCAGCTGAACTAATAACGTGCTCACAAGACACACTGGGGATAATGGATATAATCAGGCTTAACTTTGTGATTTAGCCACACTTTGTAGACCATGTCTGATTTAGTAAACAAAAATGGGAATTGCTCATCAGAAAATGATATATTAACACAGAAAATTGAAAGTTTAGTCTGGCTAGATCTGTATTTACACAGACCAAAGTAGGTTCTTGGGCAAACAACTGACTCTTAGAAAATGTGACCATACCGCCCCTTTTAGTGCAGGAAACACACTGCAGGGTAGCCGTGGTCTCTGTGCAGCCCTGTTGAATGTAATTGTTATACAAGTCATGCATTAAGTGTGGGTCTGGACACTTTAACCATATATACCAAAAATGTATTTTGATTTAAATGGAGATAAAGTGGGCATGTCACCTTGAATTTTCTACATATTTGAATTTTTCATTCAAAACTCCTACTTGCCATGCTAACCAAAAGTTCAGCAGATGTATTCATACTTTAATTTTTGGGACAGTGAAAGTGAAAGTCTCCTGCTGAATATGGTACCACACATGTATCACAATTAGCATACATTAGCATATGGTACCAAGTAGTTGGAGCTGCTTTACATTTGAACAATGATATTATTCATATATTAAAATATTTTGAAAAAGGCTAATATATATATATATATATATTTCTAAGTATTCTTCATAAACAAATACATATCATCAATCTTATATGACAAAATATACAAAATGGAGGTTGCTTGCATTTCATACTTAGAAATGAAAGAGTAGATATCATATGAAACATCGCCGAAAAGCTTAATTCGATTATGAATGTCACCACACAATTTTCAGAATTAGCATACATTAGCATATGGTACCAATTATGAATATATCCTTAACCGAACATGTGCTGGTCTTTTGGATAACATGATACATAGGCAGTTTTTAATGAAGTTTTCAAATATGCAAACTTGAATCAAGCTAACAGGTCCACTTTAAAGGGATAGTAATATTTCACAAAAACAGCAGCTCCAATTAATCTTCATAGTATTTGGGCCATGGAGAGTGTTATTTCAATACTGTCAGAGTTGTAGTTCAAGAGTAATTGAATGATAATGTTTCCCCCTCCCGCCCCTTTTACCTAGTGTAAGCCACCGCCCCTCAGATGTGGAGTCTGGTCCACAGACCAGACAGCTCACAGCAAGAGACAATCTTCTTACTGTGAGAACAATGAAATACCTACCCCCCATTGACAGGTTTGTCAGGTTTTTCCATTATTTTAATTGAAGATTGTCCATCTCTGCAATCCACTTGGACACCACCTTGCTGCTCTGAGGTGAGCAGTGTTACATCAGTAAAAGTGGTGGGATGGGGATAATTTATCATTCAATTACTCTTGAACTACAACTCTGACAGTACTGAAATAACACTCTCCAAGGCCCAAATACTATGAAGATTGATTGGAGCTGCTTTTATTATGAAACATTACTATCCCTTTAACCCTTTGAGTGCCAAAGGGGTATGCAATGCATTGTTTCACACTGCATTGAATACTCCTCTGGCACTCAGTGGGTTAATAAGAAGTACCGGAGCAATTCTGAAGCAAACAAATTGCAGTAAATCAGACAAATTCCAAATTTCATTTAGTCTAAATGGGGATTTCAACTTCTTCAACGTTACAGAGGTCTCCAATGCATTACAAAGCTATGCATTCAAGGGGGGAGATTCACTAAGGTGTGATAACGATGTGATAAAGTGGAGATGACTTCTACAGGGATATAGCTTCTCCAGTTACTATGTTATTCTATAGATGCAATGCACTAAGATCTCCAGAGATGGATAGATCTTAGTGCATTGACTCCATTGAATAACATAGGAATTGGAGAAGTGATATCACTGGAGAAATCATCTCCACTTTATCACCTCTTTATCATGCATATATATATAGATATAATGTATGTTTGAGTTTCCTGAAGGAAGTTGGAGAAATCAGTCCTCCTTGTGGTGCAGATGAGCACCAAGCAGCTACCAACAAAGTACTCGGAGCTGCTTACATTTGGACAATAATATTATTCATACATCAACATATTTTGAAAAGAGCAAAAATATTATATTTTTCTAAGTATTCTTCATAAAAAGTACATACCATCAATATTATATGACAAGATATCCAAAATGGAAGCTGCTTGCATTTCATACTTAGAAATGAAAGTGTAGACATCACTTGTAGTAGTGTTTCCTCCTACATAGGATGCAGACCAGTTATAGTAATTGCTTTTAAAATTGGATGAGAGCTCCAAAACACCAAGTAATGGAACTTTTAGTTGGTAATACTCCGGAATAGTGAAGGCTGGAATCTTGAACTCCTGAGATGGAAACTTTAATCCCACTGAGGGCAAGTCCACTGGAGGAGATCTCATACTTCTTGAAGCCATCAGCTGTTCAGATGATTTTCCTCCATAAGGCAGTGGGATATTGATGATAATACTGTCTTTGTTGAGAAGATATTTGATTCTTCCATTACTATGGAAAACAAAAAAGCACAAGGCATCATAAGATGGGGATACATATACTTCAGTCCCCTGTACTCCGTGCTATCATCTATAAAATGTCCCTATTTATTTTCTAAGACCTACAATCAAGTCATTCATATGCTTTATGGGGTATCCATTCCTCATTTTCAAAGCTTTAGGACTCCCGTTACCATAGCAGGTGTCCTGGAATGATGGTACTGTATTGTCTCTAAATGTGTCAACAAAAGGACCAATCTTTTTTGAACACATAAACTGAATTAGCTCTTGTCTGCCATTACTAAGCAGAATTAACCATGTGGCATCTACATAAGAGAGTCTACACATATCTTGAATAAAACAAGTTGAGAATTAGATTTTAGGGGTCTAACATAAAATCACACTTTTTTTTCAGATCCTAGTTAAAAGTAAAGAATATTTAAAGTTATAACACAATTTAATTTCTAGGTGATACTGTCCCTTTAAGCGCTATACACTGTAAATTGCCAACATATTTTTATTCACCAACAGAAACAGAACCAGCACTCCAAATGATTTAGAATAAGAGTGTTACCTATTTAAGAATAATTGCTCTGGAAAAGGTGGAAGACCAAGCCCCTGAAGGTCTAGTTCTTGTAATGCTGTCAATTTATTATGTAGTTTAACTGCATATGGGATATCTTTTGATGCGTCACGAAGCCAGTTACTTGTAGCCTGCAATCAAATGAGATGCATTTATTTTAAAATAAGTAGCGCCAGCTAATAATAAACTCACACTTATCTTAGTATGACGTGTAATATGAAAGGCACAGAAAATAAAATGAAATGTATGAGGCAGAAAGAATAGGTAATTTGAAATCAGGGGCTATATTAACAAAGTAAAGTTGAAGCAATTTAGGGTAAATAAGGTTCACTATAGGAGACAAAACAAAATTAAATTGATTTACATGGGGGTTTTAACCCCTTGAATGCTAGAGAGGTCTCACTCTGAAACATATATTTTTACCTCAGAATTTCTCCACTAGGTTTTGTATATATATATATATATATATATATATATATATATATATATATATATATATAAATAAAACAAAGGTTACTCACTTCCACTGCTGGGAGAAACTTTATTCCAACATTATTGCATTTTAAACTATTTTTCAGTGCCACCTGGTGTCCACACAGAGTCTAGGCAGTTCATCTGCATTACCTTCTGTGCAGACATTCTATTACATTCCATTAGAGAGGAGAGTCATTGACTACAGTTTTCCATACAAAGTGATGGTAAGTTTCACCACTGTCAGAGTTACAGTTATAATATTTGAATAAAGCAACGATCAGCAGGGTTCCCTTTTTACGCACCAGCAAAAACTGTACGACATATATACATATATAATATTATTTATTATTTTTTAACAATAAAACTGTACTGAACATTCAAGAACATGAACGTTTAGGCAGAACTGACTGCATTATGTTCACTTAATCTTAACCCTTTGATTACCAGAGGGGTACACATTCCTCTGGCACTTAATTATGACAGATGGCTTCAGTGCAGATAGGATGTTGATCCAGGGAACTATCTGACTGCCATTTGGAGTCAGGAAGGAATTTTTTTACCCACTTGGGGCTAAACTGGAAATGGCTTCAGAGGGCTTTTTTTGCCTTCCTCTGGCTCAACAGGGGTGTTTTTTGGAATGGGCTGGGCTTGATGGACGCAGGTCAGCCTCATTAACTATGTTAGTATGTTAACACCAGGCCATTTGAGGGCTGTAAAAGGCTATTTGAGGGCTGGGATTCATTTTGATCTGTAGCATAATTTAGATCATTAACAAGATTAAACTGTAACATACCACTAATGACTGTGAAACAATATGTCTCATTGTCATGTCCGTTTGAGCAACCTTGTAATCCAGGGCATCGTTGGCATACTTCTTTAGAGTTTCTGGATAATTAGAGAGATCTGAGAATCTGATGTCAGGAATCTTAGACACGATCTTCTGCACATTAGAATTGGTGCCAGCATTCCACTCTAACTCAACCTTGTCATGATCTAAAAAACAAAACATAAAACTATATTGAAAAAGAATTCTGACAATCAACTTTTTTTCCCATTGGGCTTCCATTAACTCAACTTTCATTACAGTGTTGCATTCATAAAGCTCCATTAAGTTTTCGATGAACCAATTTTTGTTTAGAAAATCCTATAAAATATTTTCAAGAATGTAGGATTATCTCCATTCTTTCATACCATCGTGGGAGAGCCATGGCAATAACAGCCTGGCTATTACAGTATCTTAGAAAAAGCCCCTCACAATTACAGTAAACGTTTCAGAACAAGACAGTGCTACATGAAAAACCTTGTGCAGTGATCTTAATGGATTGGAGGTATAGTGAAAAATGACAATGAAAAATAAACATATACAGTGTAGAGCTTTTCCTGTTGAGTACAACAGATGTACTTTCCCTGCAGAGTGATGCTTTGTTCCAAAGTCATAGCAAAGTCACCTGGGGAGATGCTCTATGGGGTGATGCTATGGACATATGTGTCTGGCAATGTGTTGAGGGATGGACACACACATTTCCATATGGGCTAAGAATTAGTGCTGCAAGTGGAGGGGGAGAATTTGCTCATTATTTATTCATTAGAATGCAAGGCTGTTGAACTGCTGGCAATCTGTAAGGGGTGCCCTCCCTAACACATTCCCAGTAGTTTGGCAACCCTAAATTCTGAGCACATCCTATTTGTTACTCCACTTACCCAGTTGGAGAGCAAAGAGATTCCACGCAGATTTCAGCACCACAAACAGCATCACTCTCTTAACCCATTCAATGTCATAAGGATGTAGATTGTACTCTCCTGTAGCACACAATGGCTTTTCTGCCTTTCTGTACTGACTGCAACAGCTAAGTAGGCTATCTAAAAATCAGCTGATACAGGTAAACACAGGACTCACAAGGTACTCTTCAGAATAGCATAGGTAGCTGTCTAAGCTTGGTACATGTGGTAAAGTGCAATATTTAAACATACCCACATGAATAAGACAATGGCTTGTTAACCTGCATTTCTATATATAACATGAGCCACTGCTATATTACATTCATGGCAGATTCATGGTGATGTTTGGGAATTGTGTCAGATTGGTGGCAGATTCACAGTGATATATCAGAGCAGTCTGTCAATATGTCAGCAACACAAATTTACAACACAATATTACCATCCTGTCCCCTTATTACTCTTTAATGCATCTCCCCCTGGTGTCCAGACATTTCACCAACAGCTCATCTGGTGTCTTGTCAGCTAATCTTATGTATTCTATTGAAGAGAGAGATCTGGTTCTCCACAGCTAGCAATGATAGTAACCTTCTTTAACTCAGCAAGAAAAATCCTACACCATAAACTTTTTCTTAATATATTTAAAGGATGGTGATTGGAAGCCTGTCTCAGCTATTCAAAAAATATGTGGACTTTTCTGTATAAAGACAGCTATTTACAAGCTGTTCTATAGCCCACTGGCCTGGCCTACTAGTTCACGTGTGCTAGCTAATTGGGCAAAAAAATATTTCCCCATGGGCTACACTTTGGATGCCCATGAATTGAGCAATTGATTTAATAATTACATTATTGTTCAATTGACTTACCATATGTAAACACTACTTTCTGAGATCCAGAAAATGCACAGATTTGGGCAGAAGATTGTAGCTGAAGTTTGAATGATTGTGCTACATATTGAACGGTGGCCTCTGTTTTGGCTTCTGTATCTAAACGTGGAATGGAAAGCATAGCACCCAATACAGCTTCACCTTTTCCATCGTAACTGTAAAAAAAAAAAAAAATTAAATAAAAAATTGGAACAATATAACTAATTGATTATTACTGTAGAAGCATTTTGATCCACATACACTACGAGTTACTAGGTATGTAATGCTCTATCATCCATCGGGTGAAAAGAAATATAAACATAAAGCTGAGTGTTTTATTATCCCTTTTTTTAACTAATTGTCTAAAGGCTGTATTCAGGAGAAATTCTGGAGAAAACTAACTCTACTATAGGGGACAGAATACAAATTTACATTGATTTAAATGTGGGTCTTAATACCATGAATGTGAGAGGTCTCCATGCATAGCCTCAGAATGCGTGGAGACCCTATATAGTATGCAAAAGGTAAAAAGCACCATTTAAATCAATCGGGAATAAGAAGGGACTTTTATTTCACTCTCATGCTCAATTGGTTTGTTCAAGAATGGCTCATTTTTTTATTTCTGCACTAGTGTAAAAGCTTGTGTACACGGGCCATGGTCTGGTGAGGTAAAGAGGCTGGTCCTGCTTTGCGTACTGCTGCCGCCTCACTGGTGGCACATGCGATGCAGCATTCCTACACCTCCCAGCATGCTGTGCTTTTGGGCAGTCTCTACTGCGCATGACTGCATCAGACAAACATTCTGGCCTTTTATATTATAGGATATAGCCTTAAAGGCTTTATTCATTAAGCTAAAGAGGTTCAATTCTGGAGCAAACTAAGTGAATCATGGGGAAGGGTGGAAGTAAGTTGCCCAAACAGCCAGTGATTTTTTTTAACCCTTTGAGTGCCCTAAGAGTAATAATAAATCAATGGATTACCTTAGCTGGCCGGTTAGAGTCCCTTCTTGAACTTGTTGGTTGTGGACATCTATAACTACAGAATATAATTTCTTTGACTCTGTAGATTCTTCATTAAGCTTCACTCCAACACCAAAGTCCACATCAAACTTTGGAATTTGCACATCACTTGTCAGAATGACCTTGTTGCGGTTGTATTTCATGGTCAGTGTTGCCTCACACGATTTTGTTCCTGCAGGAAAATGAAACTTTTGTTAGACTCACAAGTACATACTATATATTCCCAAGCAAAACTGAATCAATCATAAGATGGGACTCAAAAAGTACAATTGACTCCATGCTGCTACAAACCACAATGGCACTCATAGGGTTAAGAACTTTGTTAACTCTAACCCGATAACTAGAATTTCCCTTAAACCTTTGAGTGCCAGAGGAGGTGTCCAACGCACATCCCTCTTTCACTCAAAGGGTTATACAAGGATTCTGAAGGAAGTATCTACAGATGTAGTGGTCCTCAACTGTTGTGTTTTTGGTTAAACCATTTCAAGTGATAAGTAACTTGTTTTGCCTGGGAATCTTTGTTTACTTAATACAGTTCTAGAAAATCATGGACAGGTACTCCCACATCTGCATCTTTTTTGGCCAATGTAAGTTCAGAACCTGCATTTCCAGAGGTTAAAGCATGCATCTTTCTTCATCTAGGGATTATGGGGGAATTATCAGCAGATTTACAGGTGCATCACATTAAACAAGACAGCTATACAACTATGAGTGGTTACCTTCTGCTTGAGTGGAAAATGTCAGAGTATCAACCATGTCTTCACCTTCCCTATTTAATTTATAATCAGCTGTCACAGAGTATGCCTCCACTTCTCCAGTTGGTTGAATCTCCAGATCATATCTTATGGAATAAAAGAATAAATAAATAAAAATAAAATAAAAATATATTTGTTTTAATAAAGATGGACAAAATGTCACATTCTTTGAAAATTACACAGAGCTTAGAGTGCAGAGATCACTAAAAAATTCTGTGTCCTACATATATATAGCATGAATAGGTTTGCCTTTTCATTACAAAGGAGATATATGATTACATTGTTGTGTTATTTAGGTTCCTTTGTATAACGAAAGCTACTGATTACATTTTGAGTTTTCATCAACCTCTTGGCTGTCAAAGTGAAATCTCATAATACTATGACTATCTTCCACAGGGATTTGAGCTTAAACGACAGTGTGCTATATTTGTGCCACGGGATCATGAACATTTTAGAGTAACAATGGGCTAGATTTTTAGATTCATCGAGTGGTGAAACAGCTTTGCAGCCAAAATAATAACTTATCAGATCTTATTCTGTAAAAATGAGCTATCAATGAAATAGATTACATGACAGGTGATAAGTGTTAACACTCGTTTTATCTCTTAGATTCCTATTGAAGTCCATGGGGACATGTATATATAAAACCAGTGGCAATGTTTTCATATGCAATTTAATCAAGGTCAAAGGGTCCAGTTCTTCAACTGAGTGCAATGTTCTATACGCATAAGTATGGAGAGCTCTTCATGGCTAGATGATTTTCTCACTGCTTGAAATATATTCTAAATTAAATGATTATGGTTTTTTTTGCTTTTTTAAGTATAAACACAAAGTATGAATTGCCATTTTGATCCTGAAAGAAAGCATGTTGGTTTTAATTGGCAATACTTTCTAGTGGACCATCTGAATTGTTGCTCATAAAGTACAAAGCTAGAAATGTTGACAATGCATTGTGCAATAATGTACTGAAGAAGTCTAAATCTTCACAAACATTCAAAAAGGCTCCACATTTTGAAGAGTGAGCAACTGGTAGGGTCATGAGCTAACATTTTTGGTGTCAACCTTTGCAAATCATTTGCTTATCTGAGTAGACGAGCAATATTTCTGGATCTAATTCACTAATCTTTAATTACAATCATAACTGTAAGATTTTTGAGACAGAATTCCGTATGAATAACTGTTAATAAATCAATGTTCTTTATGTCTTGAAGATATGTTCTTCATATCTTTAAAGCATTTGAGTGACAGAGGCATCCAAGGCATTGCAACGCAATGTGTTGATACCTTTCTGGCACTCAGGTTAAAATGTATTGCCAATGTTTTTTAAATGCAAACATAATAAAGTGTAATAATTATTTTTAAAAAAGTGAATGAGAGAATTAGCCTAACAAAAGCAGACAAATGTACATACCTATTTCTGTTCTTTTATTCTTCATTGTCTTGCACAAATAATTTACAATGAAGATTGTAATTCATTATAAAAACAAGAGAGCCCTTGATAAAACCATACTAAATTTGGTAATGTATACTACAGTTAGTACAAAAAGAGATCATGGGCTGGCAACTTTTGGCCTGGGGGATGTATAATGAAGTGACCTATTTCTACTACTGCTTCAGTGTAATATCCCAGCCCACTCCCTGTGTTAATTTTATAACTGGCATTAATGTTTTGAAATAAGATAAGTGATACCACAGAGCATATTATTGAAATGGTTGTACAATAGTGAGATCACAAAGATTATAAGTGAAAATAAGCCAAAGAACTTGCAATTGAAATGGCGCTACACTAGTGATACCTTAGAGCTTACAATTGAAGTAAAGCTACACTAACGATGCTACAGATCTTACAACTGAAATGAAGCTATATTAGTGATAGCACAGAGCTTATAATTCAGATGTAGACCTCTGCACCATATGAGATAAACATTTCCAAAACTCCCATTAAATTAGCTGAAGCTTTTAAGTCCTTGAATTCTAACTTCAGACACCTCTCTTGCATTCAAGGGGTTAAAATTCCCCTTTAATTTATTAGGAATGTATATGTAGCTCCTATAAAGCAGAATTTTTCTTTTTATCACTTACTGAACAATTTTTAACCCTGTGCATTACACCCCCCATGGTGTGCAATGTAATGTCTTAAAATGATGTATTCTTAAATTGTATATTATATAACTGCTTATACATTCAGTTATTATTTGTTTTCATATTCATACAGATTTTCACATTTATGTTTCTGTTATTGAGCTCCTAGGATCTCTGCTTCCAGACAGGTTTTTGATGGGGACTGTGAAAGCACATTATCCCTGCAGCACTGTGTGTTCTGCATTATGTAGTTGCAGGCTTTTCTACATTGTTTCATTGTTTCACTATGTTGTTGTTTTTACTTTGTATCTTTATATATATATATATATATAAAATGGATGAAGAAAACCGCACTCACAGGACTTATTAGTGCAATAATGTGCTGATTTATTGAAATCGACATTTCAGCCCAAACTCAGGCCTTTCTCAAGAGTGTGGGCCTGAGTTTGGGCCGAAACGTTGATTTCAATAAATCAGCACATTATTTCACTAAGAAGTCCTGTGAGTGCGGTTTTCTTCATCCAATATCTACATCTTTTTCAAGGCTGGCACCCACACAAGTTGTTCCTTTATCCAGTGAGTGCTCTACTCCCACAAACTTTGTGTCTGTATATATATTTGCACTCTTTCTGTTTTCACAGTCCCTGACAAAAAGGTCTCAGGAAACAAATTCAGAAAAAAACATATCAAGAACATAATAGTGTATTAACCCTTTGAGTACCAGAGGGGTACCCCTCTGGGGCATCCTTTTAAAATGTTGCATAGAAAATAGCGCGCAACTACACGGAGCATTAAGCATGTGAATTTCGCATGCCTCAAAAGCCCCCTCTGGTACTCAAAGGGTTAAAAAAATGTAGATTAAAAAAAAAAAAGTACAAACATTTGTAGAATATGTGAATTTGAAAAGAAAACTGACTGCCACTTTAAAAAGTTTTAGTGGCATGAAACAATTTTTAACTAACCTGGCTTCTCCAGTCAGTGGAAAGTATGGTGCTCCATCAATTGAACTGGCATTAGAATATACAACATTTGTGCAGTAATTTAAACCTGATAACAGTGGTTTGCAAGATGACCTTTCTTCCCTGTTTTCAATTATTGATGTCATGACTTCTGTCTTTGATGCAAAGACCAAGTTAATTTTGTTGCTAAAAAAGATAGGAAAAAAAATGTATTGTTTAGCTTAAAAAATCTAAACACTATATTGTTAGAGGGGGATTTAAATACATAGCGCAGATTTTAACCCCCTTGGATGGGAGAGATGCTGCCAACACTTTGTGAGGAAATGTGTTAGAGATATCTCCATCAGAAGGATAGAATATGCTTAATTGAGCACAATCAAATTAAATGAACATATCAAATCAAAATTACATATTATCCTCGTTGTTACACATGCCTTAATTACAAAAAAGACGATTGAGGTTTGTTTTTATCTGACACTTGAGTGTGAATGACTGGACCTCAAGGGCCACAACAGATCATATTTTAGGGACATTTCCTTTTAAAATGACTGGGTCACTGGTTGACTTTGCTCAAGCATAGGAATATTTAACCTTTTGGATGCTATTCGGATCAATTACATATTGGGGGAGATTCACTAAGTGGTGATAAAGTGGGGATGACTTCTCCAGTGGGATCACTTCTCAAGTTTCTATGTTATTCTGTAGAGCCTATTCACTAAGATATCCAGAGTTGAAGAAATCTTAGTTCATAGGCTTCATAGAATAACATAGGAATGTTAATGGCACTATCAAAATCTGAACATGAGCTGGCATTAGCTGAGGTAAGTACATGGCTCATTCATTCAATTTTAATCAACACTAATAAAATAAACATCTACTTTATTTGTACATACTTGATGCTTAAGAGTTTTGTTGGTGCTTTTGGTGCTGGGATGGAAAACTTAAATTGCCCATCTTTTACTGAAAAGTGCGCTTCAATTCCAGATTCATGGTAAATATTTGAATTCATTATTACTGCGTGTCTAGAAAATTCGGGAATTTTAACTCCCATCTGAGTTACAAATTCTACGGAAACTGCTGGTTTTACGGACAGTTCTGCTTTCATCTGTGTATGAAAAAAAAATAATCAAGAATTAATAAACTATTAGACTCTACATGACATTTATAAAAGTTTTATAACCAGGACTGTCCTTCTTCCTCAATTTTAGCATAAGTTTGAACTTGTAATTTTCACTGAAAATCTCACTACAAACAGTTTCAATTTAATCCTTTGAGTGCCAGAGGGGCACACAATGCATTGCAAAGCAATGTGTTGCGTACCCCTCTGGCACTCAAAGGGTTAACCTTAACTCCTTAAAGGCATAGTAATGTTTCAAACTAAAAGCAGCTCCAATTAATCTTCATAGTATTTGTGCCATGGAGAGCGTTATTTCAATACTGTCAGAGCTGTAGTTCAAGAGGAATTGAATGATAAAGTATCTCCCTCCCGCCTCAGATGTGGAATTTTAAAACCAGACAGCTCACAGCAAGGGACAATCTTCTTACTGTGAGAACAATGAAAACCCTGCCCCCCATGACAGGTTTTTCAGGTTTTTCCCTTATGCTAATTGAAGATTGTCCCTCTCTGCAAGTCATCTGGACACCTTTCTGTTCTGAGTTGAGCAGTGTTACATCAGTAAAAGGGGCGGGAGGTGGATACTTTATCATTCAATTACTCTTGAACTACAACTCTGACAGTACTGAAATAACACTCTCCATGGCCCAAATACTATGAAGAGTAATTGGAGCTGCTTTTATGTTGAAACATTATTATCCCTTTAAAGACCGGGCGGCAGTTAAGGACCACACAGCTTTTTTTTTCTCTGAATGGATTCAGGGGTCCCTGTGCACTGCATGCAGCCACACATACCCCTGAATTCCATGACATGCCAGGACCATCACGGGTCCTTAACATATTAACAGTTAATTTCAATTTCATAGACAAAGCAGCTGATGTACTATGCAGAACTGGCAAACCAACTGCACCATAGGAAATAATGACCATTGATTTAATGACTTTGAATGCTGGAGAGGGTATCCAATGTACTGAGGAACAATGCATTGGTGACCGCTCAATAATTCCAGTTATTCATTGTACATATAATACCCACAATTTTACTTCGCTTCACCTCATGTGAAGTGGGGGGTGCGTATTTTACATGAGAGGTTTTTTTTTTTTACTAAAAAAAAATTAGGGCTGGCAGATACCTTTCCTCCCTACCCCGGCACAATCTGCTCTCAGAATAAGCTTACTTTGTTCCACTGAAGTCCCCACTGCTTCCTTCAATGGGCTTTCAGGACCTTCCGCCTCCAGCCAATGGTAATGCTCTGTGAGGATCTCAAGGTCCTCACAGGGCAATACCATAGGCAGAAGGTTCTGACAGAGCACTGAAGGAAGCGGGCGGCAAATGCAAACATGCCTCCCGCGGGGAAGATTTACAGAGATGGAAGTTGTATTTTGACTTCTCGTCTATTGGCTTCAGTGGGGACTTCAGTGGAACAAAGTAAGTGTTATTTTGAGAGTGGATTGTGCCGGGGGAGATAGGGAAGTTATCTGCCAGCCATAAAAAATGCTTTAGTAAGGGGGAAAACAAGGGTGCGTATTATACATAGGCGCTCTTGTTTCCCCTAAAATCTTGAAAATAATATACACCTGCGTATTATACACAGGTGCGTATTATACCTGAGATTTTACAGTAAGCCTCAAAGGGGGTTATGCAATAAGGCGTGATAAAGAGGTCATAAAGTGGAGATGACTTCTCCAGTGATATCACTTCTCCACTTCCTATGTTATTCTATGGAGCCTATGCACTAAGATTTCTCCAACTTTGGAGATCTTAGTGCATTGGCACCATAGAATAACATAGGGATTGGAGAAGTGATACCACTGGAGAAGTCATCTCCACTTTATCACCTCTTTATCAGGCTTTAGTGCATCTCCCCCATGACTGTTAACAATTATACAAGAATTACTAAGAAACGTAACTTACATTTTTTGATCCTATTTTCATGCCAGCCCTTGTCCCAGGGGCTATTATTCCAGACAGCGAGACTTGTAGCTGAAGACCAGATCCTGTAGGTAGTTCGAATTCATTGTCCATAAAGATGTAGTGAAGGAAGAGATCACTCTCTGCACCTTTAGAAATGGCCTGCATGATCTATTATGAAATAAAAAATGCATATATAATCAAATACAACATATATATGTGTGTGTCTTGAAAACTGTATTATCACCTCTTTATTACACCTTGGTGAATAACCCCCTATGTGTCAGTCACACCTATGTAGGTAACAGTTTAGACAATACAATGAAACGGATGTGCAAAAAGTGCATCAAATATGCAGACAAAGTGAAAGCATGGTCAGGGACATAAGCCATACAATTTGCAATTAATGGAAGTATGAAGGCTTACAGAGTCAGTCAGGAACTGGTAAATGTGGTACTGGTTATATTGATTATCATGTGTATCTATGGCTGTGAGCAGTGCTTTAATTAAATGAGCAGTAATGTATTAATAAAATATATACTGTAGTAAGGGTATTCCTGCTTAGTAAAAGAACAGTATGTCTACTGCTCAAACATGCTACATTCAAACGTTATTAGAGTTCAAACTCTCATAATGTGGAAGAACTGTTGCTGTTACATTCTATGGAGATAAGTAGCCTAAGGTGGGCTTCCTATGTGGCACTTTTAATTGGAAAAAAAACAGCGTTTGAGCTGTAGTCATTTTCAAACAAAACACCTCCAGATAGTGGGGGTATCCAGCAGGATTTTCATAATAAAAACATACTGTTCCTTTAAATCTTTGAGTGCCAGAGAGATATCCAACGCAATACCTTATTTACCCCTCTACCACTCAAATGGTTAACCCTTTTAAGACCAGAGGGGTGTGCAAAACATTGCTTCTCAGTGTGATTATATGGATGGTGAATTGTATAGACAAAGGGTGGAATATAACCTCTTGGGTGATACAGAGGTCTACAAAACATTGGTTCACAATAGCACATATGTTCAAAGACAAAAGTGGAGCAACTCTTAGGCAAACCAGCTGTTGTGAGCCAAGAAATAAAAATGCTCTTTGATTTAAAATAGATTTTAACCTATTGAGTGCTAAAGGTCTCAATAACATTCAAGGGGATAAAATCTCCATTTAAATCCATGGATATTTTGGAATTTTTGTCCGCTGCTTTGCTCCAGTCCGGACCCATTTCTTCTTAGTATGTCAGCTTCATTGTGTTTTACATATTTTATTGAATGAGAAAGAGATCTTGTACCTTTACTGGCAGCTCCTGGGTGGTGTGCAATGTCTTGAGCAACATATTCCCTAGGATTTTAAAGTCACTCAGTTTCAGGTAGCCCAGTTCTTTTCCTAAAATGTCCAGATATGCTTTAGCTTCAGGGGCGTCACTAGATCTCACTTCCTTGATCAGTTTCTCAACATTCAACAGAACTGCTTTTGTGAAATCCTGAAATAAATAAAAACATTAATATGGATATAGATGATGCCCAACAGGTATAAGCAGAAATTCTATCTATCTATCTATCTATCTATCTATCTATCTATCTATCTATCTTTATTTCTTTGTCTGTCAGGGACTATACACAAAGAAAAAGTTCAGGAATTCTAGAGCAAACCCACTGCACCATAAGGAACAGCACTGGATGGGTTAAATGCTCCTTTTAAATTAATGGAAATTTGGGGACTTTTTATTCCATTGTCAAGGTGCAGATTGTTTGCCTCAGAATTATCTCTATCGATTTATAATGTGTCTATCTATCTATCTATCTATCTATCTATCTATCTATCTATCTATCTATCTGCCTCTGTCTTATCTATCATCTACCTATTTATATCTCTATATACCTAACTATATCGATTTATCTATCTGTATATCTACCTATCTCTATCAATCTATCATCTATCTATCTATCTATCTATCTATCTATCTATCTACATATCTATCTATCTATCTATCTATCTATCTATCTATCTATCTATCTATCTATTTATCTGTATCTATCAACCTATCCCATATCTATCTATCTATCTATCTATCTATCTATCTATCTATCTATCTATCTATCTATCTATCTATCTATCTATCTATCTGACTACCTACCTATCTATCTATTTCTCTATCTATCTATCTATCTATCTATCTATCTATCTATCTATCTCATATTTATCTATCTATCTATCTATCTATCTATCTATCTATAGATCATGCTTATGTACCTTGTTTTGATTGTTTTGCCTTGAGACACCAAACCATTTGTATAAAACTTCAGTAACTTTGTCTGGAACTTTGCCATCAACCCAATACAAGGCCTTCATCGTAGTGTCTGGAAAGAATCCACTTTTCCCAAACAGGGCATCCAGAGTGGGTTCAAACCCTTTTCCTTCTACTCCAAACTACAGAAGAAACAAAACAACAGCAAAAAGATAATGTTTCAAAAATTAATTTTAATACCCGGCGAAGCAGTAACCATGGTGAAATTAATATTTATGCTTTCCGAATGCTCATGTGACTTTCTCACGTATTTGATTTGTTATTCATAATATCCTCCCACTGAAAAATAATATATATATATGTGAAAATACTGTCTTTAACTACTTGGATAGTAGAGGGACTTCCAACACATTTCTTTGCAATTCTCAGGAGACTAGGGTTGCCACCTTTTCCTCAAAAAAATACCGGCCATGGCATTCCCTCCATAGGGCGGTAAGGCTATGGAATTCTTTGCCTCGGGATGTTGTGCTTGCAGATAATGTAACTGCATTCAAAAAAGCAACGGATGCCTATCTAGCACAGAACAATATTGACAGTTATGACAGATGGCTTCAAAGCAAATAGGATATTGAGCCGGGGAACTATTTGACACACACACACCTACACTGGAAATTGCTCCAGAGGGCTTTTTTGTTGCCTTCCTCTGGATCAACAGGGGTGTTATTGGCATGGGCTGGACTTGATGGACACATGTCTTTTTTCAGCCTTATCTACTATGTTACTATGTTACTATGTTATGACTTAACATTGGACAGAAGCCAATTTTTTACCGGCCTGCCAGTAAAATACCGCCTGGGTGGCAACCCTACTAGAGACCTTTTAAGCACCCGAAAGGTGAAATCAGATGGTAAACATGGGAAATGCTCACTGTAATAATTCACACTTTTGGATGAATCTCAGAGAATATGTAAGAGGTCAACAAGAGATCTTGACATAAGAGGCTGATCTTCGGTAACACCTGCATGTTAACTACATGACAAACTACCATACCTACACCATTTGTAAACGCCCTACCAAACTTACATGTATCACTAGTACAGACATGGCAGACTGTGCTGTGTACAACAGGCTTTCCCTAACTCCTGACTGAAATTGCTTTTCAAAAATACAGAGATTTTTGTACTATCAGGCCATCTTTACACTTGCTACTATAACAAAGTCTCGCGCTCCTCCCCAGTTTGGGAATCAATGAGTTTAAGGAAATGTTTCAACCATCATTTAAAGTCTGCAGGTCAGTTTCATGAAATTATCAACAGTCATTTGAAAATGTTAAGTGTGTATTCTAAAATTATGTTTCATTAGATCACATACCTCAAACATGTCAATGGACTGTCCAAAAACATTCAAGGTGGCCTCCAGCATAGCTTCTTTAGGCATAGAGCTGTCAGTATCAAAAATTAAATTCCCTTCTACTTTGGTTGCCATTGAGTCATCCAATCCAGGGACATTTACACTCTTGTAAAACTTGTAGTTTCTTGAGACCTTTGTGTTATCACCAGAAACAATTAAATCTTCATTATTTTTAAGAGCCTCTTTTATTTTATCTTTAAACCTGGAATAAAAAAAGACATGAAACACATATATTAGCAGATGAAAATTTGATATTATCTTCTACTAAAATAAATGTCCATTTAGTAAAACATCTGTTATATTTGATACATTGGAAACAAGGTTGTAAAAATCCGAAGTAATACCAAAAAAAAATTAAACTTTTCAGCAACCTCTGCTAAAAATATCCATTGCTGTTAGATGGTGTTTTCAAAAATAGGTTTAATGCATTTGAGGAATACAAGAACCCCCAAAATATTTTTTATCTATTGTAAACATGAAACAGAGCCAAGATCTTAAGAAAAACTGAGTGTCTTTACATGGTGTACATATGATTAAGTGCCAGAGGGGGTACACAATGCATTGCAAAGCATCCCTCTGGCACTCAAAGGGTTAAGAATGTAAGTCTGAATACATGAGCACACTCAGGACTTAGATAAAAATAAATAAACCAATTGATCAATGTTTTGGATGAACACAAGCACCCTTCCTCAGTGTACTGTGATTAAAGGGATAGTAATACTTGAAAATAATTGTATTTTATATTGTAGCCTTAAAAAAACATGAAAAATGATATAAGTCGTATCTCCCAAACCTTTATGGTTTGGGAGATATTCACATGTAAAATATAGTAAAATGCTCTTTTCCTGGCTGTTTCAGCCAAGTCTGCCATCTAGTGGACAGATTTGGAATTCGGTCCACAGAGCAACTGGCAGCTGTTTAGCAGTGCCGAGATCACGATCTTTGAAAAGAACTACTTAATTGGAACTATCTACAAAGTGTGCCTGGCTTGCAAGCACACTTTGTAGACCATTCCAGTTAAGAAATTCTTTTTAAAGATGGTGATCTCAGCACTTCTGGAGAGGCACAGCCGGTCCCGGGACCGGATTCCAAATCTGAAGGGCGGAACAATGATGTCACTCCAAGGGAAACTTTACTTCTGAATATCTCCCATACCATAAATGTTTGGCAGATAAGACTTATATAATTTTTCAAGTTTTTTTAAGGGCTACAATTTAAAATAAACTTATTTTCAAGTATTACTATCCCTTTAAGAATGTGTATGTCAACATGTAAGGTGTGAAAGCGTATACATGTATATATGATTCATGCAAGGTAGGAGTAGTCAGTCTTTGTACCTCTAGATAATGGGGAATATAAGGTGTGTAATAATGCTTTTTTTCTATTTGCATCAAGATATCTCGGGAAATAGAAAAAAAATTCAATTCTCCGAGACATTTGCAACTGAATGTGTAGCACACTACAATTACAGTCCCATGACATTTTTGTGATCAAAAAGGTGGCTCAGGCCCAAATGTTTGTGCGCTCTAAGGGCCGTATGTTCAAAAAGAAAAGCGGAGGCATCCTGGGGCACACCATTTGTACTCTAGGGAAGAACGAACAATTCCAGAAATTCCCAATAATTTAAATAGGGATTTTAATCCCTGGAATGCTAGAGAGGTCTCCAGTGCATTGCTTCATAATGGATTGGAGACCTCTCTAGTATTCAAGGGGTTATTATCCCTATTTAATTCAAAGGAAATTTTTAGTTCTCCCCTACAGTGCAAATGGTTTGCCCCAGAACTCCTCCGCTTTTCTTTTGTACATACGGCCCTACGACTAGACTATCTCACTGGTTCCTACTCGCTATCAAATGTTATGGGTCACATCCTATAATACAAAAGGCCTGTATGTTTGTCCGATGCAGTCACGCGCAGTAGAGACTACCCGAACGCACAGAATGCTGTGCTAATGAAGGTTTTGGTGACATTTCATATGCTAGTGCAATACCAGGAAATGTTCACTTTCGCTTTGCCCAGCCCAGAAATAAAAATGTGAATTTCTCCTAAACTGTACATCTGCTGGACTTTTGGTTAACCTGACACGTAGGCAATTTCTTATGCAGTTTTCAAATATAAAAATGTAAATTAAAGTGAAAGCTCCACTTTAATTCTCTGTAATACAAATGAAAAGTAAATTAGCATTACAGATCCTGTTATCTGTTTGCAAAATAAATCATAATGAAGCCAGAAATTAAATGTATTGACATTTTGCCCCAGGTGTCTATTTCATATTGCATTTAAATCAACACTTTAATCAAAGCTGTTGCTGTAGCAATATGATATTATCATGTCCCTTTCCAACTAACCTGGGTGACTAAATTTGCAGTAGTCTCACAACTTTACCTTTTTGTTTGATTGGTCCCATTCTCCCTCTAGATCAGTGATTATCAGCTGCAGTCCTCGGGGAACACTAATCGGATAACCCTGATTAACCCCTTAAGGACCAGTGTGCACACACGCGGCCGGCACTTGAGGAACACTGGGCTTTTTTTTTTAAATTTTCATTTCCGGTTCAGGGCTTCCGGAGCAGAGTGCAGCCGCGCCAGGAGCCCTGAACTCCATGACGTGCCAGGACCGTCACTGGTCCTTAAGTACCAGACCTCCGTGACAGTCCTGGTACGTCAGTGGACGGGAAGGGGTTAAGGACCTGTGATCCAGGGAAGTTACCTTCCCTTCAGTACCACTTCAATCCTTGCCAACGTACCGTTACACCCTGGCCTGTTTTGTATACCAGCGTGCCAATTTGTGTCCTAAGAGAGACCGATCCAGTCTCAGAGCGGTCAATTTTAGGCCCCGTTTTTACTTACAGCGCTCGCCGAAGAGCATTGTAAGTAAAAAGCATGTGACATTCTATGACCATCTCCGGTCCCTAAGGGTATAAGGACCGTGACGACTGTAAGGGGTTAAGGGCAGGCAGAGCAATCACAATGACTGAGCTACTGATTTCCCACCACCTGGACTGTTTGTGTCTCCAGAGGAGTAACACTGAGAAACACTGATCTAGACTGGACGCTGTCATGAGCAGGGCCTCTCCACCATTTGTGCGCATTGTATAAGTGTGTCACCAGTTTGTAACGACCTCCATAACTGTACAATATTATGGAATATCCTGATCTCCTTATTAATGAAATAAAATGATAATTAGAATAACAGAATGAACAGAGCACAAAAATATATACTTTTGATCCTCAAGCTCCTGTGAATCCAGAATGTTCTTCATATGAGAGGCCACGAATGTTTTCACTTCTACATTTTCCTCTTTAGCCAGTACTCGAATTATTTTGCGGAGGTCTGTCTGTGTAGGGTCTTTCATCAGCAGGAGATAGGCTGCCAGTCTGTTCTGGACTGGAGCAGCGGTTTCTTGGAAGGCCTGGACAAGTGCATCTCGAACCTGGATAAAATATTGCAGGTTGTTAATAACGTTTAGATTACTTCACATGAGGTTTCAAAAACAAATTATTAATATAAGTCCATTGTAACATTGAACATATTATTTATTATTGATTTTTATTGTGTCTTATAATAAACGTCATAACCTAGTCCCATAAAAATAACAAAGTAATATGATGCAGTTACCCAGCCTCTATTGCCTGATAAACGTTTGCCTATTTTAGTGTAAGGTTGAGTCCGAGTTAGCATTTAAACAATCAGTAAACTTTTATGAAAACCTATATGGTATAGAGCTTTTTCTGCTGAGTAAAACAAAGGTACTGTTACTGGGGGCATTGTTTTATTCAAAAGTTGTAACACTTCAAATTATTAGGAAGTAACACCTTCATCACTTCCTGACATTTTTTAGATGTTGACAGTGTGAACACGCTCTGTATAGACATGTTGTTAGTGAATCACCTCTCTCATATAATGCAACTCAATAACTGCCTGAACTCTAGGTGGTCTTTCTGGCCACTAGAATGCATAAGTAATTTAAACAAAAATTAAACAAACAAAAACAGTTTAAACTCTTTCAGCAGTGGGAGTGCCCTTGCTTTACTCAGCAGGAAAATCCCTATTTATTAAAAAAATGTAAAATAAATTTACTATACATAATATGTTACCTCTTTGGATGCTAGAGAGGATACAATGTGTTGGAGTCCTCTCTAGCAGACAAGGGTTAACCCTCTGATCATTTAAAATGTATGGTTCTATGGGGATTTCACTTGAATCTAAGGATTCCACCAGAACAAAAAGTATGAGAACCACAGTTCTAGATCATAGGAAAGTTATTTGAATGAGCTATGCATACCTCCCAACATTTCAAATGGCCAAAGAGTGACATTTGTATTTCAGGTGGTGTTTCTGGGGGTGTGGCTGGTGGGCGGGGTATTACTTATTATTTTTAGGTTACTTTGTGACCTATTGACACCTCTTTGTGTAACTGAATAAAAGATTTAGAGCATGACCAAAGTATTTTATTTACACAGATTCATTTAAAAACACATGGAATTAACCCCTTAACAAGCGGCCGCGGCGGTCACTAAAGGACAACAGAGCATTTTTTTTTATTTGTCGATCCGACTCAGGGCTCCCCAAATGGCATTCAGTCACTTTTACCCATGACGTACCAGGACCGTCAAGGGTCGTTAAGGGGTTAACCAAAGATTTATGTGCGTTTTATTGCTGTGGAACAATTTGATACAATTATATACACACCACACAGTGTGATATCCTAAAAATAGGGACACCATGGTAGAAAAGAGGGACAGGGGGATTTGGGTCTCAAAGAGAGACTGCCCCTCCTAAAAAGGGACACTTGGGAGGCATGGCTATGGATGACTGAACAACATATGTCAACATAATGGCCAGCGGAGAGATTTTCTGGCACACAAGGCATTAAAATTAAACCAGTTTCAAAATTAGAAATGCAGTTTACCTCAGCAATATCGTTCATTTTGCGGAATGCTTGAATAGCCGCTTTCCGAATCTCAAATGACGGAGCTTGGCTTCTAACACACTTCACAAGGGATGATTTCAGTTCTGGACTAACAGCTTCCAAAGCTTTACCCATAATGCCAATAGCCTGCAGCAAAAGAGAAAATATCAAACAGAGAGAAATATCCAGTCAGATTTGTTAAACCCTTTGGGTGCAAGAGAGGTATCCAACACATTGCAACACAATGCATTGCGTATTGCTCTGGCACTCAAAATGTTAAAATGGGTCCATATAAGCAAAACCAGAAGAGGAGTAGTTCTGGACAAAACATCTCCACCATAGGGTACAAATACAAATTCCCATTGTTGGGTAATGTTCATTTGTTCCCTATTCCACAGCTGATATTCCCCATAAGTGCTACACTTTTCTTTGTGCACCTGGCTCTTTATGTATATTTTCTTGTAAACTTTATTGCAAACAGTGTTTTACCTTAAGGGTTAGGAATGTCTTGTCTTCATTTTCTGTGCATTCATTTCCAATGAGAGAGATCATAAAATCAGCAACGTCCTTCAGTTCCGGTGTGAACTGTGGTTTATCTTCATATAAACTAAAATAGAATAAACGTTTTTTGTTTTTTTTTAAATAAGGGAGCAAAATTTAAAATCAGATAATTAAATTCAAAAGTATATTTAAGATATACCTATAGGATTAAGGAATGCTTTGAATTATTTACGTTAACCCTTTGCGTACCAGAGGGGTACATAATGCATTGCTTTGCAATGCGTTGTGTACCCCTCTGGCACCCAAAGGGTCACTGTTGTAAAACAAACAAAAAAACCCAGTAAAATATAACTTAACTAGTGTAAAAACCCGTGTACATGGGCCAAGGTCCGGGTGATGTTAAGCCTTTGAGTGCCAGAGGAGTACACAACACTTTGCTTTGCAATGCATTGCGTACCCCTCTGGGGCACTCAAAGGGTTAATCTATCAACCCTTGGAATGCCAGAGGGCTAGGCAATGTATTGATTTGCAATGCATAGGAAACGTCTCTGGCTCTCCAAGGATCAAATAAATTAACAGTCACATATTTCTTTAGGCGCAGTTCTCCTTAACCCTTTGAATATCAGAGAGGTATCCAATGCGTTGCGTTGTAATGCGTAATATACCTCTCTGGCACAGTGTAAAGTCTGGAAGTTGCCCTTTCATGTTTCAGTAATAAACATACTCATATGCACTAAATTATGCAACTGCTAGCCTTTTGGTTAATGTACTACATGGTGTTGAATAGTTTTCAGATATGAAATCTTGACAATGTGACAGGTTTACTATAAAAAACAATTACCAGAAATGCACAACAGTATCTCATTTTATATCCATATTTTGTTAATCTGTTTTTTCTGATCAGTGCAATCAAACCCTTGTACGGAACACAGAACCACTGCATCAAAGTATACAGCAGTTATAGTGAAGGTTCTTACATTTATGAAAATCTAATATACTGTGTGCCCATACAATTGCATTTTAACATACATATCTGTATAATATGAACTCTACAGTTTATCCTATATTATAATTCGCTAAGTATGTTTGTCAGAAGCCGTCATGCGCAGTACAGACACAGAGAGGACTACGATCCGAATTCGGAGCTCCCCACTTCGTATCAACCGTTGCATGTTCGGGCAGTCAGTACTGCGCATGATTGCAGCACCGCCAGTGTTGGCTCATGTATACGGGCTTTAAAACTAGTTTTCCTAGTAAAAAATAATATATTTGAAATGCAACATTTCTGTATACTCACTTATTGACAGCATGACTTAAGGCATAAAATGAAGCTCTGCTTGGTTGATACTGGGCCATGTTTAGAAGTTCTCTAACTCGTTTTGGGCATGGTGAAGGTAGAAATCCTAAAGTGTATGTAACTGCTTCAGAGATCACCGGTGATACATCTCCACTTCTAAGCACTTGCAATATGCCGCCAAAGCATTCAGGTGTGCCGCACTGAGTCAATGCTTGAAGTGCTATAGGGCTGTAATAGAAAGATATGAAACGCAACATTAGATATCATTAATCCCTTGTATGCTAGAAATGCTGTCAAACAATTGCTTTGCAAGTACTGGAGACTTCTTAATTTCAGGGATAAAAGGAACCTTAGCTTTTAAAAATGAAATGGCTTATTTAATTTTAAATAACATATATTTCAAGTTGCCATCTTTAAAAAATGTTTTATTTTTTTGTTAGATCCCTAACATCTAATGAAAAACTTGAATTTTATTGCATAGAGTATATTTAAGACTAGATGAATTAAAAAAATATTTATATAACATGATTGACTGCCATATTGTTGAAATCTTTGAATGAATTAATTAATATAACTTGGCAAAGCTATTTCTGAACCCCAGTGCTTTGATTTTTAAGTTGTCTTACAGACTCAAAAACTATGAGGTTTATGCACTAAGGAGGTGATAAAGTGGAGATTGAGCCAATGCACTATGATTTTTCCAGCTTAGGAGATCTTTATGCATAGACTCTAAATAATAACATAGGAACTGCAGAAGTCATCTCCTCTTTATTTCCTCCATAACACGCCTTAGTGCATAATCCCCTATGTATTTTATGAAGAACTATTAAGTTGGTCCATGAAAGAGGATAACGAAGACTACAAAATAAACAAAATCACTGTATTAATGAAAATAGAACTAGTTAATTTTAAACATTGATATGCATGTACTTTTTTTATTTAAAATGTGTTTGTTACCTAGTTTTAGGATAACAATAATACATATTTCTTTCTAAATTAAGTTGGCGTTACTATTTCTTCAGATAAGGCTGTAGTTCTAAGAAATCAAATACTATACTGACACCTAGTGGTCAGTTTGTGGAATTAACCTCTTGGGCTGGGATTATTAAATTGCATTCCTCTTTGCAAGCGTTGATTAAGGTACTCTGTTGAAAAAGCAGACAACCCTGGTCCTCAAGAAATTCCAACAATGTATGATTCAAGATATCTCTGCTTGAGTGCATGTGGATCAGTGGACTAGTTTAATTCATCCACAGGTGCCCAAGCAGTGATATCCTCAAAACACTTTTGCATTTTTGGTAGCTTTCGAGGACCAGCATTGGCTACAACCTAGCTGCAGTTTTTCTGATATTATAATGCATTATAATAAAATATACAGTGGGCAACTAAAACTATTTGAACAATTACACAGACGGCACACAAGGCTTACAGCACAAGAGAAATGTAGAGTCATTCTGGGTCAAATCCACAAAACAAAAAAAACATTCAGCCATAGAGAGGTCTCCAGTGCATTGAAAGGGTTAAAAGACCCATTTCAATCAATGTAAGTTTTGGGTAGGTATATTCCACCTCCATAATGCAGCATAATGGTTTCTTTAACCGTCTGAGCGCCAGAGAGGTGTTGCAATGTGTTGGATACCTATCTGGCACTCATAGGGTTAAAGCATACAGTCCACTGGCACTCAAAGGGTTAAAGCACACAGTCCTCCGTGAGTAAGAATCTTCTTGTGCCAAACCTCTGCTGGTCCAATAAGGTCTGGGGGTGGGAATGTCCCATAAATTGGGGTGGGGCTTGATCAGAGTGGGTGGGATTGGGGGGTGAAGAGGTGGGGTTTGCCTTTAAAATGGGTGGGAAGAACAGGGCTGAGAGCCCTGGAGAATCAGTCTCTGGTGACCTGGTGATTAAGTATAACAAATGTAGTATAATTAACAGGAGACCTGGTAATTAAGTGTAAAAAAACAGAGTCTCTGGGTCAGATCTGGAAAGTTCCCAGGTATGTAGATACTCATTCTATGGATACCAATAGGGCTATAAGTTACCTTGATAATTGGATCATTTTAGGCACAAGAGGGCCCAAAGTGTCATTATTTAAATCCCTCAAGGCCGTCACGAGTTTGTAGAAGCCACTGGCTCTCTGCTGATTCTGCTCTGTTGTAGACAGCTTTTGCAGTTCCATTAGATTGGCCAAAACAGCATCTTCGTTCTTGGAAAGAGACTTTGCAGCCTCCAAGGCAAGGCCTACTGCCATAGTGGGATCTAAGTACAAAAAAGAAACATTTGTATGTCCCACAATACAGCTTTCTGTCATTCACACAGAGAACATAAACAAATGCACAAAATAAATAGAAGCAAGCCTGGCACAAGCCAACTACACCAGAGAAGAGGAATAAAAATGCCAAGCAGGGGAGGGCTGGGAACTTGTGGCCTGGGGGGCAAATACAATCTACTGGCCCATTTCTTCAGTCGTTCCAGCCCAGCATCCCAGCCCATCCCCTTTAGTTACTTTTAATATTGGCATTAATGCTGTTAGGTAAAGCAAACGAGACCACATAGCCTACAGCTGAAATGCAGCAACTCTAGTGATACCATAGAGCTTACAGTTTAAGTACAGCGACATGATTGATACCATAGATCTTACAAGGGAAATGGGTTATGCTGTTCGTGTAGCTCTATTTGGATTGTAGCTCTGTGGTATCATTTATGTAGCTCCATTTCAATTGTAAGCTCTGTGGTATCACTAATATAGCTCCATTTACAGCAGCAATTGGGAGACTGATTAAGGCAGTGGCCCGATGGCCCAAACATGTGACCAGCCCAGGGGGCAATTGCCTCTCTGCCCCCCAGGCCAGCCCTCCCCTGATGCCAAGTGATTTAAATGGAGCTTGCAACCTCTTAAATCAGGGGTGAGCAATATGTGGCTCTCCATCTGCTGCCAGAAGACAACACCGAGAATGATGGAAGTACATATTAAGACAAACTTGTTTAGGGGTGATAGATCCCCTTTAACTCTGACTTTTTGTTCAAAAACCCTGCAAAATAGTATCACCTTGGATGCTAGAGATGTCTGTGTTTAACAGACCAGTGGCTTTAACCCTTTGAGTGCCAGAGGGGTACGCAACGCATTACTTTGCAATGCGCTGCATGCCCCTCTGGCTCTCAAAGGGTTAATATGTAATATCGGTTTATTTCACAATTAATATTCCACCTTTGATATCAAAAGTTCCATCTCAACTTTTTCTTCATTTCTAGTTAAAAAATACCTCTTGCTGGGTCTGGTAGAAGTTATAGCACAGTGAACACTGGAGAGCCACATGTTAGCCAACTTTTCCTCTACCTTAATAGAATCATACATACCTGAATCAAATTCTCTGTTGTTGGTCTTTGAGACATCTTCCAGCTTTAGAGTCTGTGTGACCTTTACATTCATGCCATACTGATTTCTGCAAAATTATAGGAAAAGATGTTTATATTCCATAAAGTGAGTGTACAAAGCATATAATCACACTGATGGAAGATGCTTCTCAGTGTTTGAAGAGCGTCATTTAGGCATTCTGTGATCATGAAATTAAAGGACGTACTAGGACCGTTACCAGTCCTTAAAGCCTGGACCCACATCATTGGTTGTTAAAGGGATAGTAATGTTTCATAATAAAAGCAGTTCTAATTAATGATCATAGTATTTGGACTTTGGAGAGTGTTATTTCAATTCTGTCAGAGTTGTAGTTCAAGAGTAATTCAATGACAAAGTATCCCCCTCCCGCCCCTTTTACTGATGTAACACTGCTCAGCCAGAGCAGAAGGGAGGTGCCCAGGTAGACTGCAGAGAGGGACAATCTTCAATTAAGATAAGGGAAAAACCTGAAAACTTGTCAAGGGGGGCAGGGCTTTCATTGTTCTCATAGGAAGAAGATTGTCCCCTGCTGTTATCTGTCTGGTCTATGGACTGGATTCCACATCTGAGAAGAGATGTCTTACACTAGGTAAAATGGGCGGGAGGGGAAACTTTGCTTGTGAATATCTCTCAAACCATAAAGGTTTGAGAGATAAGACTTATATCGTTCTTCATGTTTTTTTAATGCCTACAAAATAAAATAAAGATAAAACGAAGTATTACTATCCCTTTAAGGGGGTTAAAGAGCAAATTGATGAGGAGATGGGTGTGATGAATTTAGTGACTTTTACATGTCATGGTGGAGCTTTTGCTATTTCTGTGTTTGGAGATATTTCACTATCCCATACATTTGTGATCTCTTAAAATGTACGAAGACACAAAATCACCAGGAAGAGCAAGTGTGATTTAAAAAAAAAAAAAGGTAATTATTTAAACTTTTTACTCTATAAAACAGGTGCACAAGCCTGTTCTCAGGCCTCCCCAAAAGTATATATTTTTAGGATCTCCTCACATGAACAAAGGTGGATCAATCAGTGGCTTGTTAATTCAGAAGGGTCTGTCTGTTGGTTTGAGGTAAGGGCGGCACTTTACATGGGGAGGAATAAAAAGTCACCCCTACCTGCCCGCTTGGATGCCCCCACCCACCTGAACTTCTCTTGCTCCTCAATAAAATGGCCGTCAAGGCCACGTACATTTAAAACAGGATGCCCACCAATGCTTGGCTTGCACACCACTTAGTGTCAAGTGTGCACGTGTCAGGGTTCTTCCCATAATCAGATCCTGAAGCATGCGCACTTATGGGAGGGAGGGAGGGATGGAGAAGTTGGTCACCTGGTGGTGGAGCAGCAGAGCTATTAGCTAGGAGAGCTACCGCACACTCTTTCTTTTTGGAGTTGGACTTGTATCAGTGGAAGTTGGCAGAGGCTGCGGTGCACATACGGCAAGGGCCATGGCGGGCCCAGGAGCTAAGTGAACTTTTTGGCATTCTGTGCATCACGTTTAATTCAGTTGTCTGCACCTGCCATATGTGGCTACATGATCACCACACAGCTTGCTGATTTACATGCTGTAGTCCAGCCAAGTACACACTGATGGATTGACTGCAGTAATAATTAGAGTTAATAACCTGCACTGCATGCATAGTAATATACAAGAAATCAGTCTCACTAGCTTGTTTAGGCCAGGGCTATACAAGCATAGGCCTATTCTATTAAAAATGCCCCTGACTGCAATGAGACTCTTGGCTTATGGCAACACTTGGATATTTTATTTCTCTCATATTGCGCATTGGTTCACCTTAGAATTGCTCCACTTTCTTGGGCATATGGCCTGGTGTAAGCTTGTAACATTTGATTTTTTTATGTTATCAGTATTTTGAGCCTGTGGCATTTATGGGTTTGCCTGAAAAGAGAGCAGCTACAGATGTCTTAAACACTTCAGTGCTTGAGATATCCAAAGCTTGGTGTTGGTTACATCTCTGCCACTGATAGAGGAGTGTCCAGCATGTTGCCCTGCAATGCGTTGGACAACCCTCTGGCATTCAAAGGGTTAAATCATTGTCATTGGTACTTACAGAGAATACTGGTTGTACCCATGGAATTTCTACTGCCTATTTATTAATTAGCCTATTTTAGGTGCTTATAATTGGTAATTACAAGGGGGGGTGCATCAGTTTAGTCAGGCCTAGGGCAGCACAAAACCTAAATACACCACTGGGGGGTTGAGGACAGGGTTGAGCACCTCTTCTTTGTAGTATTCAACTGTCCTAATCTGTATAACTTACTTGTATGAGAAGGGAAGGAACATGTGAGTTTCCACACAGGATGCTTCACTGACGTGTTTCCTTTTTGGTTCTATGTTGTACTGGCAAGTCTGGCTACTGCTGATCAGGTTTGATAATGGGGCATTCTGTGAGAACATAAAGGACAATCATTTAAGTGTCATTATAACTTAAAATGCTTTCAGTTTTATATCCCCTTGGATTCTCATGATGTCTCTGGTGCCTTGAGAAGCAAGGTACTGGAAACATCATTAGCATCCAAAGTGATATAGAGTGTAAATTATATTTGACAGTATATTGGATTTTGTATCATATTTTATGTACTTACCAGTCCTTTAAGAAGAGCTAAGGGGCTGACATAGTCCCTAGTTGGTGTGAACTTGTCACAACTGTCCAGTTTCCTATCAATTGTAACATCTGTTGCTATGTTTCCCTTCCTGCTTGTGACAGTCATTTTCGTGGAACATTTTCCATACACGGTATCCTAATTAAACAGAAGAGAGCCAACAAGTACATTTAATAACATGTGTGCTATGTTTATGAAAAAAATCTTAGAAATATTCTAGCATATAACTATGTAAACACAAATTTTCATCCATTAGACTAGTGAGGGGCTTTCCACCAACAAAAGACATTGGTAGTATACATTTTTAATAATTTAATTTTATGTAATGTGTAATGAACTACCACACCACCAATCAATGGTATTTATGGGACATGTTAACAACATTATCTGTATGTACTATTGAATAACATAATCTTCTAAATTGTGGTAATGGCGCAGAATGGTGTTTAGAAGAACATAAAAGACAGGAGAGAAACAACAAAGTCTTTGCAAATGTAACCTATAATTGTACATAAAGCCTACAACAAACATAGTATCAGTTCTCACCATATTTTCTGATTCCTGTGTTTCATCTGGAACCAGAAGAGCTGACAAGATACCTCTCTTCATGTTCAGCACGTTCAGAGGTTCATCCTTATGTGGATACAAAATCACATTTCGCCCATCTGGTACAGTGAATTTCACCTCATACCTGTTGATTTGCCAGTACAACATATTAGAAAAAATAGTGAACAGGGAAGGATCCATGATTAAGCACATATTGTGGTATGTTGCTATCAGTGCAGGACTTACATATCAGGCTACCCTAGGTAAGGCATATTAGAGGTAATTAATCTGGGTATCCTTTTCATATGTTGAGCCGCGTAAAGCGCGCATTTAAATGGCGCTTTCTTATGTTGCGTGTCATTGTATGCCGCATTTCTTATGTCGCACATCATTATAGGGCGCATCTCTATGGTCGCGTGTATTATATGGAGCATCATCTGTCACAATGGTACATAAACAGCTATCAATCCTACAGCCCATCCTGTCTATACAGTTGCACCATATGGGTGCAAATGGCGCAATGGTTGCAAAAGTGCCGCGACATGGGCATGTACTAACTATGCCACTAATATAGGAGTTTATGGTATTCAGCATCAAGGTGTCAGTATGTTTGTTGCATCAAAACGTGAGCAATTGCCAATAGCACATACATACATACATACATAACTCCACCTTCTTTCTTTCCGCCCTTGGTTCCCAAACGGACAGTAGCTTAGGCCAATTTAACACATTATCAGTTCACTGGGCATGCCAACTTCATCATCTTTTTAAGAGGTATTCAATGTATCTCCAGTGATATCACTTCTCCAGGTCCTATGTTATTCTACGAAGCCTATGCACTAAGATTTCTAGACCTTTGGAGATCTTAGTGCATAGACTCTATAGACTAACATAGGAAGTGGAGAAGTGATATCATTGGAGAAGAGATCTCAGCTTTATGACCTCTTTATCACACCTATCAGTGCATCAATACCCCCAGGTGTTTTAAGTGTGAGACCTGGGGATTAAAACTTCGCAAATAGTACCTAGCAATTCTCCTTTTCTTGGATGAGGCAATCAAGCGCAACTGTTTTGCGGTAGATTTACTAAGCTTTTGCCTTGATACTGTACATATGTCCTACTTGGACTTTCTCTAGCAATACCAGATTGTATAATGAATTTTACGTACTTGGACATAGCATTGGATAAGTCTTCAGAGTTCTTAGACTTCTTTAGCAGGGCTTTCCCCTCAGAATTCACTCCATACACCTCTCGCAGGGTGCACTGCTTTGTCCGGAGGATGAAATTGCATGGCTGAGGAACTTCCAGTTCAACCTGTTATACAACAAGAAATATTACATACAGTGCTCAGTGATCATAACTGGGAAATAGACACATAGCTGCAGAATAAGTTGGCGCTAAATAAATAAAGTACAATAATAGGCACGTATGTATAAAGGAAAGCTGGAGTTATCCTGTATAATAATTCTCTAAAAAGTTTGTAACGATGCAGTCATGTGCAGTAGAGTTGGCTGGTCGCGCTACAGTTATGCGCAGTAGAGACTGCCCGCGCCGCGGCTGATAACGGAACGGGTCACTCCGAAATTCAGACCGTAGTCCTCTCTGTGGCCTACATGTACACGGGTTCTTCAACTAGTTCTGGAATAAACTGACTGCACCACAGGGGACAAATAAAAATTCCTGTTAAATCAAATTGGGCTTTTAACCCCTTGAATGCTAGAGAGGTCTCCAATGCTTTGCAAACAATGCATTGGAGATCTCTCTTTCATTCAAGGGGTTAAAACTCTATTCAAGTACCTGGGAATTTATGCTTTTTTTAAATTTGTTGTCTCTGACGCAGTTGGTTTACGCCAGACTAACTGCAGGGTGCTTTTATAAATCTGGGCCATATTCATCAAGCTAAAGAGGTACAAAACAGCTAAACTATAGGAGGAAATGGAAATGCGTATTGCTTTAAATGGGGAATTTAACCCTTTGAATGCTACAGAGGTCTCCCAGTTCATTGGATACTGCACTCAAGGGTTTAGAATTCTCATTTAAATCAAGAAGAGTTTGTGGAATGTTCACATCCCCCATGATGCACCTCTTTTCCTGGATTAATTCAAATCTGGTTCAAACCAGCTGTACCATAGGGGACAAAAACATTCCCATTTATTTAAAGGGGGTTTTAACACCTTGAATGCTAGAATGGCCACCAACACATTGTCTTTAGGGGCTTGTCAAGCATTCACAGAGTTAATATTTCAATCAGTGGGGATCTGGGGACTTTTGTTTTCTCCCCCTATGGTGCCGTTGGGTTGCCCCAGAATTGCTCCTCTATTACTTTGTACATAAGTCCCCATGGTCCAAATGCTGAGAACCAAAAGTGGAGCAATTCTGGAGCAAACAGTTGCAATATAGAGAGCAAAACATGAATTCCCAAAACTGTTTGAAATGGGACTTTTAAACCTTTGAATCCTAGAGAGGTCTCCAGTGCGTTGTACAGCATTCAAGGGGTTAAACAGTCTTTTTTAAGACAATGGAGATTTTTATTTTCATGATGCGCTGTTGTTTTATTCTAGAATGGCTCCACTTTTCTCTTCACATAGATGGCTCAGTGTACACCTGCTTTCTGCCTCTGGTTTTACCTTGCAGCTGATTTTGGATCCACTTTGCGAGTCCGCTGTTCCAGTCACGCCACTTGTTGTGCCAGCCTCATAGTTATAGGTGTATTTCCTCAGGTGTTTGAATCTAGTGGCATCTTCTAAAATAGATATTTATAGATTGAATTAATATTTGTCTATTTCACTTCACTTTTATTCATGAAAACCTATATATGTGTGTATGTATGTATGTATATATGTATATACTAGTGTAAAAGCCCGTGTACACAGGCCAAGGTCCGGGTAATTTTAACCCTTTGCGTATCCCTCTGGCACTCAAAGGGTTAAGAGGCCACTACCTCACTGCCCCACGTGATGCAGTCTTGTGTCGCCTCACTCACGTGATGCAATCATGCGCAGTAGCGACTGTCCGAATGTGGACAGTCTCTAATGCGCATGACTGCATAGTGACAAACACCCTAGCAATTTATATATATATATATATATATATATATATATATATATATATATATATGTGTGTATGTGTATGTGTATGTATGTATAAATATATATATATATATATATATATATATATATAAATTGCTAGGGTGTGTGTATGTGTATATATATATATATATATATATATATATATATATATGATGCAAGGGGCTCGCTAGTGTAATTTACTAAAATGCATACATATTTATTGTGACACGGACATACATATATAAGACAGCAAGAAATATAATACAATATAATTACTCTAAAATTAGCCAAAAAATTAAAATATAAAAAATATAAAAAAGCTCTCATATGTGCAGTCCTCCACAACAATATAACAATACAATGGCACTGATTGTCAGCTATATTCTAACTATTGTATTATATTGCTTGCTGTTTTATATATTTAGATTGAGATTGTATAAACAGAAAGTTTTTAGTTGTTGCTATACACTGAATTGACTATAGAGGGCAGTATAACCTCACATTAGAAGCAGTTTATAATGGTTATCATGGATAAAAAAAGCAGATCGCTCCATACTTTGTCCTCTACTTTTATTCCACCCCCTCTCTAATGGAACAGCATGTATCAATTCCTGTTAGCAGGATACAGTCCAACCTTCAATACAAAGGTTAAATACACAGTACACATTTCATGATCTTGCAGAGATTATCTGTAATAAATTATTATCTACACTGACAAGACAGGGATGAAGTCAGCTCTGTGCATGTTTACCGTGTTGACCAGTACTTGAGTGACATAGGTCAATGGAGAAAAACACTCTGTAGCAATCCTGTAAACCACCTTTCCTTATACTACATGTTAACCCCTTAACTGCTAGAGGGATATGCCAGGGTCACTGGTGTGAAATAGTAGCCCTGAGCAAAATACCAGGGGGGGGGGGATTCACTAAGCGGCGATAACAAGGTGATAAAGTGGAGCTGATTTCTCCAGTTTATCACTTCTCCAGTTCCTATGTTATTCTATGGAGCCAATGCACTAAGATTCCTCCAGCTTTGGAGGCTCCATAGAATAACATAGGAATTGGAGAAGTGATAATCTGGAGAAATCATCTCCGCTTTATCACCTTGTTATCACCGCTTAGTGAATCTCCTCCATAGGGCTGTACTTATAAAAGTGAAGCAATACAATTCTGGAGTAAACCAGTTTCACTATAGGAGCCAAATACAAATGCGTTTGAGGCCTCTCTAGCAATCAAGGGGTTAAAAGTCCCATGTAAATCAATATAATCAGGGAGATTTCTATGTATCCTTATGAAGCCATTGGCATACCCATGAATTGCACTGCTTAACTTTAATGCATACAGCCCAGTGTTCTTAAATCGGAATGTTCATCAACATTCCACATAGCACCAAATCCTTAATATGTTAGCGACATACATAGAAATACTTGTGATCTGCAGTATAAGTCCGGCACAAGTAAGAGAGTGAACATTTTCGGAAGGCAGGCATGGCTGGGATCTTGCTGTAGGTGCTCTCTGCTTCTGCCATGTCAGTCCCTTCCGGTGCCTTCAGGCACAAGGGTTCTAACTCGCCAATCATGGAGCTGAAGGGGGTGGACAGAGCAGATGGAGAGATGGCATCTCGGCAAGATGTCTGCGCTGTTCCCCGGTGCTGTCAGCCGAAAAATTTCTCTCTCTTACTTATGCTGCACTTATACTGTAAATGACAAGTATTTATATGTATATTGCTAACATATTAAGGATTTGGGGCTTAATGTAATCTTGATGAAAGTTCTGCTTTAAAAGGTACTATTTTAACCCATTGAATGCTACAGACATCTCCTGTAAAGTACTAAGCAATTCATTGGGGGCTTCTTTAGCAGACAAGGGTTTAATACATTAGAATAAATTGTCCTTAAAGGAAAAGTAAACTATTTTTAATTAAAGAAGATATGTTATAAGTAATTTCCTGATGAGGACAATGAGGGAATCATCTCTGACACTTATTTTCAACCCTCTGAGTGCCAGAGCGGTATCCATTGGGGTTAAATCAAGCTACTATTTTGTATTCTGCCACTAGGTAGTGCTGTTCTTATAATTTTCTATTCAAAGCCATGGTCTTTGGACACCAGGTGGCACTGTTGCTAAGTGTAATAACTCTTAAAGTAGACATCTCCCATCAGTGAGAGGTCTCTATAACATGTTTTTTTCAGAATCGTTAACTACTCCTTTATCAGTTGTAAAAAAAATATATACCATTCAGATGACTGATTAATTGGAGTGGGAGTTCAGTTCAGTTGGCTAACACCATGAGGGAACTGTAAAATGACAAATTCCCTTTAATATCAATGTATACTTTGTGTGACTCATCATTGCCCTTAAAAATGTCTACATAAGTGCTACTTGTTAATGAGATTAAAGTCTTGCTGGTTCTGAAGGCAGAATCAGTCACAGCTTGGAGCCACTGGATTATTTTCCTCAACCTCCACAATTCATTCAGCAATAAAAACATGAATATGTAGATTAACTGTGAAATGCATAGGCTTTTTCTATTGCTCAACGTATATATAGCTTTCTACCCTCTTCCTGTTTTACCCCTCACTCGTTCCCTATAGTGTAGTGGGTTTGCCTCAAAATCCAAGGCTGGATTTACATTTTAGAAGCCCCTAGGCAGGCACTCCTAGGTGCCCTTAACTCCTATGGCCACACCCCACCTCCAGTCCGCTCCACCGTTCCCTGGCACAGAAAATGCCTTATGACAAACAAAACACTTTTAACTCTTTGGTGACAGAGAGATCTCCAACACATTTCTTTGCAACAGATTGGAGATATATCTATTATCTAAGGGGTTAAATGAAGATTCCCCTACTGTTAATGTGGGTGTGGCTAGCATAGATGAGGTTCTCCTAAATACTTGGAGTTCTAGACAGTTGCCTACTTTGCCTAATGGGAAATCTGGCCCCTATCAGGATTGTTTTGTGCATATCTCCCAATGCCATAATTGTTACTATGCCTTTAGCTGCCATCTAATACAGACACAATTTCGGAATAAAGTCCTTACTTGAACAGGTTGTCTCTTGATTGTCTGGCACATCGTCTTCTGCAAATAAATATAGGTAAACATTATTATAATTTATTTTCAAACAAGGCACTCCATTCAAAATCTGACAACTTTATAAGAATTTAGGGCCTTATGTACAAAAGCAAACTGGAGCAATTCTGAGGTAAACCAAGTATGCTATAACAGTTAAACATTATCAAACTTTCCATTGATTTAAAGGGGGGTTTTAATCCCTTGAATACCAGAAAGGTCTGCAATGCATTGCTTAACATTTAATCCTCCTTTAACCCCTTAATGACTGGAGATGTGCCAGGACCGTCAGAGTTTTTTCCCCTAAAGGACTGGATGTACCTGGCACGTCACATGAAAGTTGTAAGCACAAACAGAGTCTGAAATTGACTACTTCAAAACCACAGCAGTCTCTCTCAGACCACCGTTCGGCGCGCTGGTACACATAATCAGACACATGTGCCTGCACGCCGACAATGATCAAAGAGGTCCTTATGGGAAAGTAGCTTCCCCTGACTGCTGGTCACTTACCCTTTGAGTGCCAGTGGGCAGTGCGTTCCATACCCCTCTGGCACTCAAAGCGTTAAGAGGTTAAATCCTGTCTCCCCTATGGTGCAAATGGTTTGGCTCAAAATAACTCCAGTTTTCTTTTCTACATCTCCCCCCATTGTGTTTTTTTTCAAGTAATAAACATGAGCAACTCTGGAGCACACTAACTTCTCTATGGGGGCAAATAAAATGGCTCATTGGTTTAACTCTTTGATTGTCAGTGGGTTATCCAACACATTGCTTCACACTGGAATGTGTATTAGTCTTCTATGGTGCACCTGGTTTGCTATAGAATTCCTCCTCTTTATCTTTCTGAATAAGGCCCATTACTTAACCTTTTCTCCCCAGCAAATTCAATTTCCCATTTTCCCAATGAGCGTCAGAGAGGTGTCCAAAGGGTCAAAGTCTTGATCTTTTTAGCAAATACTTTTAATAGTCTTAGCAAAGCACATTGTTTGCCAAAGTAGAGATTACCCAAATGTATTCTCATTGGTTGCTGTTTAGCCAAAGGTTTACAGCCGCAACTGGGAGACTTTAGAACCAAACAGACACACAATTCTATAGGGAGGATGTATGAAAGTGGCAGTAAGGTATGGTCCATAAAATGGTGCAAAAGCAGTCTGTGAAATGTAGAACCTCATCTGCTCTACTGGTGACTATTGCCCATATTTATAAATAGGAGATATTCTGGAGTAAACCAACTGTACCATAGAGGACAAATAAAAATACCTGTTAAATGAAATTGGTCTCAGCAGTGTTGTCCAATATATATTTGACATATTAAGTGTTACTGTTCCTTTAAAAAGTTCTGTTAACTTACATGGGAAATTAGGAACTTTTATTTTGTTCCTTCTTGTGTAGCTTGTTTACTCCTGAATCACCACGGTTTGCTTTTAAAAATATTGTCTTAAAGTCTGAAAAAGAGGGCATATCAAAGGGATAATAATGCCTCTTTAACCCTTTGAGTGCCAGAGGGGTATGCAACGCGTACCCCTCTGGCACTTAAAGGGTTAAAATTGCTTGAAAAGTCTTTGGTATAAGAAAAGTAACAGATTGAGCTATGTCTAAGACCTCACTTGTCTGTAGTTCAAATGTTATGAAGCGATAAAGATCCCCCGCCCACCCCTTTCTGGGTATCTCCCACTAAATCTGAACGTGGGACCACACGGCTGCAGCGAGGAACAGACTTCAGGAGGGGAGGATTTCCCTTTGCATTCTGAAGTTTGTCGTTCACTGCAGCCGTCCTGCGGTCCTGACCAGACTGCATCTTCTCTATGACATGTCCAGAAGGGGCAGGCGAGGGGTCATTATTGCTTCATATCTTTTGAACTACACACAATTAAGATCTTAGACATGGTGCAATCTGTTACTTTTAATATACAGAAGACTCTGCTAAACAACTTTTAAAGATACATTAGTATCCCTTTAAGAAGACACAAGTATTGTATTGAAAAATACATAAAATGTGCCATAAATTATAGAAAATTATACCATAACTAGTGTAAAAGCCCGTCTACACGGGCCAAGGTCCGGGTGATGTTAAGAGGCTGGTCCTGCTCTGAATCCTGCTGGCAAAGCAGTCATGAACTGCTCCCAGCATTCCTACACCTCCCAGCATTCTGTGCTCCCAGCATTCCTACACCTCCCAGCATTCCATGCTCCCAGCATTCCTACACCTCCCAGCATTCTGTGCTCCCAGCATTCCTACACCTCCCAGCATTCTGTGCGTTCAGGCAGTCTCTACTGCGCATGACGGCTTCTGACAAACATTCTAGCTGATTATTATATAACTAGTTGAACAGCCCGTTACACGGGCCACAGTGCCACTGCCACCCGATTGCGGGGCAGTCATGCGCAGTAGACACTGCCCGCGCCGCGGCTGATACAGAGCTGGACGCTCATTCGGAGCGCCCAGCTCTGTATCAGCCGCGGCGCGGGCAGTCTCTACTGCGCATGACTGCAGAACGCGCGGCAGTGTCTACTGCGCATGTCACGGCATTACACACGATTTAGCGAACTATTATATAGGATATTATGGCAAATGTGCATCCAAATTGTACACCACTGTAACATGGTCAAACATTTGGGGTAATACCACTGATGTATAAAAATAACGTGGTCACCTTTTTGTCACACACAACTTTTTTATTCTTTGGCATATGACTTCAGACTTCTGCATCAGTGCTACATACCAGGACTGAAGCAGTGTGTCTTTACAGCAATAAGGGGCTATGTTTTCAAAAGAAAAGTAGAGAAATCCTGGGGCAAACTATTTGCACTAGAAGGCAGATCTAAAAAGTCCCATTGATTTTTAATAGGAATTTTAGGTTCTCTCCTATAGTGCAAATGGTTTGCCCCATAACACCACCACCACCTCTTTTTCTTTTGAACATTCTTCCGTAAATTATATTCCGAAATTACATTTACAAGACTTTGGGCTATATTCAAAAAAACAAAAGTGAAACAACTCTGGATCAAACCAACTGCACCACAGGGAACAATTAAAACGTTTCACTTATTTAAATGCATCTATTAAAGCCTAGATAACATGTTTTACTAAATGTGCTCCTATAGGATGACAGTAAAAGGCTAGGAGCTACACTTTACAGCAACAAAACAGTTCCAATCAGCTAAGGGAGGGGATGGAAGACTGACCACTCAGCTGGACAAAACCTAGAAGCTTTCAGCCATAAACGTGGCTGGTTTTGTTTCCATGGTCCTCTGTGTCACAGGGGGACTATGGGAACTGCATCACTCAGGACAGACACTCAGTTTTGTTTACCCACTTGGAAATGGCTTCAGAGGGTTTTTATTTTTGCCTTCCTCTGGAGCGACAGGTGTGTTTTTGGCATGGGCTGGGCATAGGGTGACCACACGTCCCAGAATGCCCAGGACTGTCCCGTATTGGGGGTCTGTGTCCCGCAACCCGGGTCATCCCCCCACACACACTGGAATAACAAAGAGTCCCAGAATTGAGCAACATGTGCCAGTCCAGCCAGCCAATGAAATGTATTTTCTATATGGTCCTCATTGGCTGGCTAGACTGGTGCGTGCGAGACAACTGGGGTGGAGCAGGTATGCTGGTGCTGCAAGTGAGACCCGCGGTTCCCACTGGGAACTCTTACTATTTCAGCCTCAGAAAGAAGGTCAACGCTGGCAGGAGCCTCAGCCGCGGGACTAGGGTGACCACATGTCCCGGAATGACAAAATGGAAATGTGGTCACCCTAGCTGGACTTATGAACACGTCGTTTTCAAGCCTCATCAATTATGTTTCTATGATACTATGAAGCTAAGAATGATGACACTTCTGCTTCACAGTTTAGTCTCTTCTTGCAGACCAACAGGGAAAGAATCAAGGTTCTCTTGTCCGACTCCCATTCTTCCTCCCCGTTGGTCTGCCGGGACTCACAATGCAGCCTCAGATTCATCAGTAGGTGTTTTTCTGAGTAGATGCCCTTCAACACCTTCAATGTTAAAAGCCCCATTTACATCAATGGGAAGTTTTGAAATGTTTATTTCTCGCCTATGGTTGAAACTGATTTCCCCAAAATTGCTCCACATTTCCATTTTTTGCATTTTTTTAACATCTAAATCTTGTTTTTTAATCCCATTTGTTTTACAGGTCTGCTGCGCAGTTCTCAGCACCAACAGATCTGATGATGATGGAGAGTCAAATTCAATTAAAGCCAAAGACAACAAGGGCTGGATTCTATTGCAGGTGCTAAATGTTAACATCCGTTTTATCAAACATTTTCCTATTGAAGTCTAAGGGGAAAACTGGAGAGAAAAGCAGTGATAAAATTAGCACCTGTAATAGAATCCAGCCCCAATACTTTTAAGATTACTAACTAACCTCCTCTTTTAATAAGAGCTTTAAGCAAAACTTAAAGAGATAACACATAGATACAATAGGTATAAATGTGTACGTTGTAGTCTTTATTGGCCCTTGAAACCCATATTAAAAAACTATTTAAGTGCCAAAGAGGTATTTAAATCTTTTCTTAACCCTTTAAGGACCAAGGGCAATATTTCTTTCCAATGCACTAGACACCCCTTTAATTCTTAAAGGGTTTTTGAGAGCTTAGCACTATGAATATATTTCCCCCAATGTAGGAATGATAAGAATTCTCCCATCCAAATCTGTGTAAATAAAATACAGGAGCTGAAATAGGAAACGTTAGCAAAGATTGTCACTCTCCTAAAATCTCATGTTATGTTGTCATCTATTATCACCTTTGCAATGCATTGCTCCCCCCTCTGGCTAAATCAGATATAGCAAAATCAAATATAGCAAAATCTGTCTAAATCAAATACAGCACCCGAAATAGGAAAACGTTAGCAAAGTATTTAACTTGCCTAAAAGTGTACATTATCATGTTGTATCATCTTTGCAATGCATTGCTTCCTGCCCCAGTCCTCAAAGGGTTAAGTTTTGCCCCATGACGGTGATGTATGCGAGCTTCAAAAACAACACAGCAATGAAAATATTTGGAAACGTGTGACACATTGGTGTGCCAGCGAGTTACCCAACATATTGCAACACAATTGACTGGTTACTTCTCTGGCATTGAACAGGTTAAGCTTGGTTTCCCAACAAATAAATATGTCATAAAACACTGTTTGGTAGCCACTGATTGTCCAAGAAAAAAATATATAATATATGTATATATATATATATAAAGCTTTTTGGCACTCAGATGGTTAATGTTATTTTAATTTCACCTTTAAAGACCCTGTGCATGTTCCACCGTATACATACATTCTTTAGACATTTTCTATACAAATGTTTAACCTACTGAGTGCCAGAGAGTCATGCAATTCTAGCACATCAAAAAATATTGATAAGAATTATGAAATGGACATCCTATAACCGTTTGAACGCCAGAAGGGTATGCCGCTCATTGCTTCACAATGTGTGGCATAACCCAGTGGCACTGAAAGAGTTAATCAGTTACACATTATAACAGCCTCTTAACCACCCTGATTATAGGAACCTTTAACCCCTTGGAAACTAGTGACATATCCGATGGTATGCGATGGAGACATTGCTAGCATACTAGGGGTTAAGGGGAGAATGATTATTTTGGAAATGCTGAGGCTGATGTTTGAAGTTGTGCATTCCTGGAGCAAACCAGTTACACCATTGGGAAGAAATCCAAAAAAATCCCCCAAATTATCATTGATTTAAAAGGGACTTTAACCCCACTGGCGCATCGCACCACTTAATAATTCAGCCTCAGAACTAAACTACCAATTAACCCTTTGAGTGCCAGAGACGTATGGAACACATCGCTTTGCAATGCATTCCACACCCCTCTGGCACTCGAAGGGTTAAAGAAAAATAAAGAACTCTGTAGAATGAAATGAAATGTTGTACTTACGAGCAAAGGTGTAACTGCTGGCGAGCAAAACTAGGAGCAAGAGCCTCCTATTGCCCATTTTGAGCTGGTATAGCTCTCAGGAGCTCCCTGGATTACTGTCACCAATAGTGTCCTTCTCTTCTTGTGCCCAAAGAGAGAATGAGCCTTTTCCCTTGGACCTCAATTTATATAGTGGGGGAAACCAGCTGAGCTATTCTGTTTAGATCAGAGCAAATTGCAAAAGGTCCAAAGGTTGAAGTTTTGTCTCTGAGATTACTGAGAGGGCTGAGCTGGGCCTAGCAATGGGAAAACAGCAACACAGTAGTGATAATAGCCAGTTGGCTAACAGGCATATATTTTTTATGATTTAGTATTATTATTATTATCATTATTATTGTTATTTTATGCTTTAGATTGTACACCAGGGCTGGATTTGCCATAAGGCAGAGTAGGCATCTGCCTACAGGCGCATGTGGAGCTGATGGGGGGCAATGTGAGTGCAATATAAAGCTGATGGGGGCAATGTGGAGATTAGGAGCATTGTGGAGGTGTCCAGTAGAGATGGCCAATGGGGGGGGGGGCGCTTCAGATTTCTATGCCTACAGGCTCCTGAGATGTAAATCCGGCCCTGTTGTACACTCTACAGCAGGGACCACACTCCCATTGTTTCACTGTGGTAACGCATTTGTGTTACTTTATTGTCTAAGCCTTTAAATCAATGGTGAGTAAATTTGCTATATCATCTCTTTAACCTTTTGAATGCCAGAAGGATATTCAATGCTGGATACCGCTCTGACACACAAAGAGATAAAAAGAGATGCATATGAAACATGCATGATGCAGGGCTACAGTGTTATTACTGGTCTGCAGTGCCTCACATGGAGCAACTCAGCATGCATTTTTCATATGGCAACTCTAATGATGGGCAACAAGGGCATACCTGGGAATTTCATTGTGTGGAACCCCCAGAGAGGGCTTATGGTCTACAACCAGGAGTAATTTAATTATGCAAATTATGTACTAAAGGGGTGGGACTTAATCTGGTGGGTGGGGATTATAATTTTTGTGCTGTGGGTGGGAAGTGGACAGAAGAGGGTATGACAAGAGAAGTGAGCAGGAAGTGGATGGACCAGGGCGAGAAGGAGGCAGAACTTCACAGGAAACTCACCACAGGCAGAGAATCAGCCTCTATCCCCAGAGAACTGGTAATTAACACTAGAACCCAGTCTCCAGGGCAGATCCAGAGACGTCCCAGGTATGAACATGAAGCCCTCATGTTGTTATAGAACTGCAATTACTATCATCCTCCAACACCCAGAGGCCCTCCAGCAGTTGATAGATGGCTGTTGGAAGATGGCTCCCATGGCTGTTGGAAGATGATTGGTGTTGTAGTTCAACAAAAACTGCAAGGCCTCATATTTCCCACTAGGGGTGGGCGAAACCTGTTGCCGTGTTCCTGGGAAATTTTGCAAAAACCACGTTGTTATCTGCTTTTTCTTGAGAAAATCCGCTTTAAAACTAACGGTTAAAATTTTCGCATCTTTCGCACATTGGCCAAAATCTTTTGCCATTTTTTCAATGGCTAAAAAGTTTTCACCCATTGATTTACATTGTTTTCACACTTCCGCTATAAAAACGTGACTTTTTGCTGAAGGCAGACACAATAGAAGCAGCTACAGAGCGAGATAGACGTACTGTACTGTTATCTTGTGATATTTAGCAAAAAATGAGGCAGGAGAGGCTCATAGTGACTCCTATCACTATAAGCAGCAAAAAAGAGGAACTGGAAGGACCCTTATTATGTGTCCACTGAGTCTGAGGAGGAGGAAGTGAGCAGTACTGAAACAATGCTGTCCAGTCCCCCTAAATCACCCCAAGGGATCTTGGGGAATTTAATGAGAAAGGAGGGAGAAAAGGGAATGGGAAGGAAGGTAGAAAAAGGAAGGAAGGGAGAAAAGGGAATTGGAAGGGAGGGAGAAAAGGGAATGGGAAGGGAGGGAGAAAAGGGTATTACTAGTGAGAGCAGGACAGGTCAGCTCCATGTGCCTGCTGCAAGATGTGCTACCCTGCTACCAGTGCCACCATTTCTGATCCTGCAGCCACTAGTGTTGTACCTGTTGCCAGACGTGCTGCCCCTGCTGCCAGTGCCACCATTTCTGTAACTGCAGCCACTAATGTTGTACCTGCTGCTAGTACTGAACCTGCTGCCAGTGCTGAACCTGCTGCCACCAATACTTTTCCTGTTGCTAGTGTTTCTTGTAGTACTCGGGGGGGGAAGGAGAAAATGATGCCAAGTATGACAGCAGGGGGCCCTCTGTCACATTGCTCGTCACCTCCTCCAAGCAGCAGTGAGATGTCTGGAATAGAGCAGCAACAACAATAGCATATAGGGACTAGTGGTGGTGGTGATGATGCTAGAGAAGCTGGGGTGGAAGAGACATTGATGGCCTTTTTAGCAGAAACTGAGAAGGAATGGGAGACAGGGATGAGGATGGGCATCACCACCATCACCACTAGCAATGACATTTTGGAATTAGAGAAATTTGCAACTGCTCTAAAATTCCTTCTGATGCTGAGATGCAAGGGCAGCAGGATGCTGAGGAGCATGCTAGTGTGCCACAGACCACAAGTGATGCGGTACTAGGACATGTTCCACTTGCCAGCAGTAGCAATACTCCTGATCCTAGTTGCAGTGCTGACTCTGAGACAGTAGCAGCAACAGCAGCAACATTATCCTCTGCCACAGACTATGAAGGGCAATGTGGAGGACAAGAAGAAAGAGGCCATTCTTCTCCAGCTGTTCCCTTCCCTCTGAAGTCATCATAGGTGTGGGAATATTTTTCTGTTGGGGCAGGCACAGTACAGTCATCAGCAACGGCACTGTGCACAGTCTGTGACAAGTGAGTGAGAAGAGGAAAGGAGGGAACACACTTTGGCACAAGCACCCTGGTATCACACATGAAACACAGACACCATGACATTTATTCCAAACATGTTAAAGTCAAATACCCACCACAGAAATCAAGCACTGCTTTTGCTGTCCCTGACTCTCCAGAAAGGCAACAAGAGGCAAGGCGGAGATCAAAGAGGAGGAGGAATAGAACAACCCAGGCAGACACTGGAAGTTCCAGGACAAGTGAAACAACTAGCTTGCCATCACCTTCTAGAGAACTACCACTTCTGCCAATCCTCCTCGTTCATTACCACCCCCGCCAAATGATAGCCACTCTGTTGATGTCAGGATGTGGCAGTTCATCTCTACCCATTGCACACTGTGTGGTGCACTGACCACACATGCCAGTGCGGTGGAGGAGAATCGCAATCAGTGCATCAAGTGGCATCTGAGGAGATTCCATCCTGCAGAATATGTTAAGATGGTGGCAGGGAGGGTTCATCACTAATATTAAACTGTCAGCAAGTTGTCATGTGTCCTTAGTGGGTGTGGAAAAGGGGTACAGTGATAGCGGCAGTACTTGAATTCGGGTGTCATTGTGTTTGGATACAGTTGTGCCCCCAGATGTTATTTACCACACACAAACACTGTGCACATTGCAGTTGCTGATGAGAGTCACAGTTCCTGCTTTCATGGGAAAAAAATATATTCTAATAACAACACACCCATGATTTTGGAGGAGGGGCAGGTGGAGAACATTTAATGGCCAACTTCTTCTTTTCTCCACGCAGACAGGGGGCTACTTATACTACTGCTACTGCCTCAGGCACATCACTGGAGTTAGTTGTGGCAAGTGGAAGCTTCATCGTCCATCTTCCATGTTACTGCTCTTGTTGATCCCATTCCCTTTCAGCTGCCTAATCATCCTGCTGTTTAAACAACTCAGCAGCAGCAGTACGAACAACAGATGCAATTCAGGACTCAGGAGGAAATTTGACAGTGGCCACTGTCCAACATGACCTGCTGGCATTAGGCCAGTGGGGCATTTTTATTTTTTTCTCAGGGCTTGTGCTTTGAAGAAAAATAAATAAATAAATAAAAAAAAAATAAAATAAAAAATATTAGTCCTACAAAAAAAAAAAAAAAATGGGGGAGGGGTTTGGTTTCTAACAAGTCTTACAAATTAATGTTTCCTTAGGGCTTGTGCCAAACTAGCTTAAGTCCTACAAATCAATGTTTTCTTAAGGCTTGTGCCAAACAAGCTTAAGTCCTACAAGTCAATGTTTCTTCAGGGCTTGGGCCTCTAATAAGTCTAAGTCCTACAAAGGCCTCTAACAACAGATCAAACAAATCATCCTCTACAAAATACTCTATCAAGTCAAGTATCAGTCCAACCCAGTGGCAGCTTATGTCAGGGGGTTCCTGTCTCTGTCACTTTACATACGAATTTTTTATTTTATTTATTTTTTATTAACTGTACCCCCAATAGCAGTCAAGAACAACCCACAAAACAAATACCCTGTTCAATTCATTTACCAAGACAGGCACCCTCCTCAGACCCCTTTATAGCATGTCTTATGGTTTCTATTTTTATTTAGGATTTCTTTTTTATTACGTGCCCCCCAATCCCAGTAAACACCCCCCCAAAAAAAATCATCCCCTGTTCAACTGATTCTTTCCCCACACCCCACCAACACAGGCACACTCATGCCCCTTTTATACTGTTGTATATAAAGCAAGAAAAGAAAAAGAACCCTGCTATACTAGCACTCCAACTAGATCATCAAATTGGGACTACTGATCATAAAATAAACCCTCTCAAAATAACAACTAAAACATAACTTTTATTAAAAAGCTAAAATGTTGGGCTAGAATCATAAAATGGTCACCTTAATAGTCCAAAAATGCAGGTTTTATACACAAAAATCAAACCTGCATATTAAGACATAATATACAATCCCAGTGTATGATCGTGATTATGATGACAAACAAAGACATATACGACTAACTAATAAGTCGCATACAAATGCAGCCGACCTGGCTTAACTAGGGTTAACTTGCATCTAGTTTCAGCACCAAATAGGTGCACAAATCAACTGAAAAACCGGTGCGGCTTAGTTAGTTGAAGCGTGCAGTTTGCCGAAATATGTCCAGCAAACTGCACTATTTGTCCATTTACTGTATGCCGAAATTAGAGTCGGCTTATCGTAAAAGAAATATATACACTGGAATAGAATCCGTTTAACTGTACCCTTGGATAAAATCAATACACAAATCTAATTAACCCTCGGTTGATATAATTTCTAGCTAGTATTGATCTAAGCGCCAGTATACCAGTAATAGTCCTACCTACAGAAGAACTCCACATAGGAGCCTATCTAACCAGTCAGGAAAGTTATCTAATTAAATAACTGAATACCCTCATCCACGCTATACATACCACAAAATCATGTACAACAATGGAAAATCTGGAAGGGAAAGAGGGACATGGGGATTTTTGCCCCAGAGGGACAGTGCCCCCCTAAAGCTGGACAATTTATAGGTATGAATAACGGTTCATACCTTTCATGCAGTCTCCATAAAAATGTAACTCATTGCGTCCAAATGATCACAAGAGAAAAAATAAAAATGGTGTTTTTTTACATTTTTTAACCGTTTTCTTTCATTTTAATAAAATAAATGGTGGGTTAGCCATATAAGTGTGGTATCAAAAGAAAGCGCGAGTTATGCGTCAAAAAAGGGTATATAATTTGTGTGACTGGAATAAAATTCTTAGAGGGAAAACGCAGTTGAACAAAAACATAGACAAAAAGGACAGAATTGCTCCAGTCTTTAAGTGCAATCCACATCAGATTTTCCTGGTCCTTAAAGGGATAGTAATACTTCGTTTTATCTTTATTTTATTTTGTAGGCATTAAAAAAACATGAAGAACGATATAAGTTTTATCTTTCAAACCTGTATGGTTTGAGAGATATTCATAAGCAAAGTTTCCCCTCCCACCCTTTTTACCTAGTGTAAGCCATCTTTTCTCAGCTGTGGAATGCAGTCCATAGACCAGACAGATAACAGCAGGGGACAATCTTCTTCCTATGAGAACAATGAAAGCCTTGCCCCCCTTGACAAGTTTTTCAGGTTTTTCCCTTATCTTGATTGAAGATTGTCCCTCTCTGCAATCTACCTGGGCACCTCCCTTCTGCTCTGGCTGAACAGTGTTACATCAGTAAAAGGGGCGGGAGGGGGATAATTTGTCATTGAATTATGCTTGAATTACAACTCTGACAGAATTGAAATAACACTCTCCAAAGTCCAAATACTATGATGATTAATTAGAGCTGCTTTTATTATGAAACATTACTATCCCTTTAAGGGGTTAAATTATCAATTAAATGATCAAAAGCTGAAACATTCTGGGTTATGTTTCTGCAAACATTAACTATGTGCCTCCTTATGCTTTTTGATGACATGACACATGATATCACATTTGACTTAATTAATGACAATAATATTACAAATGAGCTACTATCTGCAAATCAAAAAAGGGATGTAGTTATAGTTTGTTGAAACGTAATTCTGAATGCATCACCTTTTGTATTGATAGAATATAATACTAGATTTAACAGCCTAAAAGCCTACTACTGCTACCATTTTGAAATAAATTAATTGATTAAACATAGTAGTTCATGATTTTTAAAACACTGGAGATCCTGTCAAATAAACATATGAGGGATAATTTTGAATGAAATCCATCGATCATTCCACACGATAAGGCACGCAGACAACTGATAAAAAAAAAGCACTTGTACTTTTGTCCTCTGCCTCTTTAAAGATCATACTGTATAGTCAACCTCTGGGTAAAATAACTATAGCAATCATCGCAAAATAAATCCATTGATCATACCACCACTCAATCAAAACTCAATAAGCTTGTGTGCTTATAACATCTGAGCACTACCTGCTGGAGGGTTCCTTTAGAATTAGATCAAATGCAGTGTCATAGATTACACAGTATTAGTTTTAAAGGGATAGTAATGTTTCAAAATAATAGCAGCTCCAATTAATCTTCATAGTATTTGGGCCATGGAGAGTGTTATTACAGTACTGTCAGAGTTGTAGTTCAAGAGTAACTGAATGATAAAGTATCCCCTCCCGCCCCTTTTACCTAGTGTAACACTGCTCACCTCAGATGTGGAATCTGGTCTTAAGACTAGACAGCTCACAGAAAGGGACAATCTTCTTACTGTGAGAACAATGAAAACCCTGCCCCCATTGACAGGTTTTTCAGATTTTTCCCTTATGCTAATTGAAGATTGTCCCTCTCTGCAAGCCATCTGGGCACCACCTTTCTGTTCTGAGGTGAGCAGTGTTACATCAGTAAAAGGGCTGGGTGGGGGATACTTTATCATTCAATTACTCTTGAACTACAACTCTCACAGTAAAGGAATCACACTCTCTATGCCCCAAATACTATGAAGATTAATTGGAGTGGCTTTTATTTTGAAACATTACTATCCCAATGGATACTACAGCGTACTGAATCAGAGTGTCACCTGCATAATCTAAAGTCAGCTCTGCGTATGACCATTACAGGAGAGTATAATTTGGCCTTCTAAGATATACAGGCTGACATCTTGCTAATTTACCCACAAAACTTCACACACATTTAAGGAGCTGTTCTGAGGAAAATATATAGCCAATGTGTGATATCTATTTATCTATCTATATATATATATATATATATATATATATATATATATATATATATATATATATATAAAAGTCGAAGTGGTTTCTGGTTCACTGTCACCCATAACCCGTGCCATTACAAAGGTGAAGTTATGCAAAGATCTCCTTTGTATATTCAGTGGGATGTAGTAAAGGGCATAGTGTATTCTCTGATTGACTGAGGAGGAGGCTGGCTGGGAGATCAGGAGGGGTCTGGATATCCACCACAAGGTCAGCTTTTAAAAATACACTGGTAAAATCATGCCCCTAATACTAGTGATTTTACATAATCTGGATTGTTCTTAGAGTGAGTTTGCTATTTCAAGCAAATGCAATAGCAGTGAAAGATGGAATTGTGCTTTATTGAATGGTGCAGCTCTGTTTTTTTTTTTGGGGGGGGGGGCTACAGACAATTCCCATTCTCCTGTTGGAGTCCTTGTATGGCGGGGGCTCTATATGCTGTCCACTTCCCACACGAGTGCCACAGAATTCTGGAGCTGGTCCCTTATGCATGGTTTTTGTGTGGACTGGGGTGTAGCCATGGGTTGGAGATAAAGGCACATGGAATGCCTTGCCTAGGGGAGCCTGGGATGTAAATCCAGCCCTGTGTTTGTTCCTGCTAGAGATCACATTGATAAATTACACATGGATCAAATCACATAAATATACTCTTCACAACCACACTGCCACACATAATCAATATGGCTGTTCCCATCCTTTTTAGAAATCGCCATGATAGTTTGTTAAGTATTATTAACTATATTCCATAAAACTCTCTAAATTGCCAGAGCTAGACTTTATGATTCACAAAATAATAATAATAGAAACACTCATTGAAATCTCTAAGGGGCATGTGATAATAAATATTGATTATGTGTATGTATGATAACAGAGACAAAAAATACAGGCAGTCTTATGTTCTCCATTCATTTAATATTGTCTCCAAGTCCTGTTTCTGCTGGCCTGTTACAATACTGCCTAGACTGCAGCCCTAACTATGCATAGCACTGCTTTGTCTGGGGTCAGGTATATTCATAAAGTAACAATTTGAGCGCTAGAGAGGAGAACAATAAAAAAACAGAAGCAGACATGATGTTAATTTATCAGTCTTTATTCAACTTAGATATTCTAGTACATTGCAAGTGTGTTGGAGATGTCTGTAGCATCTAAGAGTTTAAACCACTTTTACTTTATTTATTTATTTATTTATTTATTTATTTTGTTAGACTTGAACATTTTTCTTGGAACAATGCAAGGCTGCATTCATACCTCCCAACATTTCAAATGGCCATTAAGAGGGACACTTTGTTTTTGGGGGTGTGGCTGGGGGCGGGGCATTACAGAATATTTTTAGGTTATTGTGTAACCTATTGACACCTGTGAAACTGAATAAATGATTTAGAACAAGACCAAAGTGTTTAATCGCACAGACTAATTTATATACACATATACTGAAGTATATACAAACATATATATGAGTTTTATTGCTGTGGAGCAATTTAATACACTAATATACACACCACACAGTCTGATCTCCTAAAAAGAGGGACACCAGGGTGGGAAAGAGGGAAAGAGGGATTTGGTTCAAAAAGAGGGACTGTCCCACCTAAAGAGGGATACTTGGGAGGTATGTGCATTACTCAAAATGTATGTCTTTTATGTAAGTGTCTCATATAAAATGGTTTTAAAGCGGAACTGTCACATTATTGCTTCACAGCCCCCATCGCTGTGTAACCTCCTGATTTGCATAAAAACCACTCTGCATATATTCTTATATTTACCCTCTTTTAAAATCAGCCACTCTTGCTGCCCATTAGCAAAAGGGAGAGAGCTGCCATGTTGATGCTGAGTCACTTGATTGTCAGCTCACTCCATCCAAACAAATAGCATTCTTCAATGACAAGCCTGCATTGCGTGTGTAGGACATGCGCATATGAATGTAGCACACTACAGAGTTAGGGACGTGGTAATGGTTGTGGGTGGGCTCTGGCTGGCAAGGGGTCGGGCTGGAGTGCCGTGTGGTAAAGAGTGTACCGCAGTGAGCATCAGAACTACATCACCAGTTAATTGTTTTCCATTTAATAACTCTCTATATATGGCAATTTTGTAAAGATAAATATTACAATCAAAAATAGTTGACTTAGAGCCATCAGATTAAATGTACGTTTATTTGGTTGAAAGCGCCACTTTAAGGCTACACTATTACAAACTTTAAAAATTCACAATAAAGAAGCCTTTTTTTAGCCTTCCCAAATATGGTATTCACCTCCCTGCTGTGAGGCTTATGAATTATACACTTTTCTATCTATAACATTATGTGCATGCTCTGAACAGTGGGGAGAATGTGTGATGGAGATTCCACATTAAATAAGGTGCTAGAATTGCTGTTAAGTGCTTATGGCTGCCTAACACCAATTTACTCAGCTACATAAACCAGAAAACCTTAACACCACTTGGGCGTGCATACATCCCAACATTTCAAATTGTCAGAGAGGCCCACTTGTGTTTTAAGCGGTGTTGTGGGTGTGGCTGATGGGCGGGATATTACTAAGAATGTTTAGGTTATATCATGACCTATTCACACATCTGAATAAAAGATGTAGAGCAAGAACAAAGTATTTTATTTCCACAAACTAATTTATAAACACATGCTTTTAAGTATAAACCCCTTAATGACCCTTGATTGTCACGCCGGTCCTGGCAATTAAGGACCGGTGAGTTTTATTGCTGTGGAGCAATGTGATGAACTTATATAGACACCACACAATCTGATCTCCTAAACACAGGACAGCGGGGTAGGAAAAAAGGACCAGGGGATTTGGATCTAAGAGAGGGACTGTCCCTTCTAAAGAGGGACACTTGGTAGGCATGGGTGTGTCATTTTGGGGCATTCCTTTAGTCAGTACCAAAATCTATGCCATATATTATCACAAACAATTTAGTTGCCTTTACTGTCAGTTTCCCTGTTCATGATTGGAGTAGGAATACAGGGCTTACTGGCGGAGTGTGTTTGGCAAGTATACACTACAGCTGTACACTGTAGAACATGCCCTTGAGTGTAGCCACTGGCACATTCATATATATATGTACCAGGAACTTCAACCAAATGTATCTCGGGAATGGCTGCACTTTTTAATGATATTTACTTGAGGTTTTAAATCACTGACTTCTAAAAGAGATCCTGATGCATTGAAAAAGCATTATGTTAGATACTTCTCTAGCATTCAAGGGGTTTAAAATCCCAATTAAATAATTTGGAATTGGTCCCCTATGATGCAGCTGATTTACCCCAGAACTGAATGCATCTTAGTACATCAGCCTCATTATAAGAAAATCACAATTACCCACTTGAACATAAGTGACTTTTACACCACATTGATCTGATATGTCTTGGAAACCCCTGTAGTATCCAAAGCGTTCATTTTCAAACACATATAAATAAGTGGATTAACTCCTTGGCATACCTGTGATCTGACCGAGATACTGCATTTTTTTATACTTAAAGGGATAGTAATGTTTCAAAATAAAAGTAACTCCAATTAATCTTCATAGTATTTGGGCCTTGGAGAGTGTTATTTCAATACTGTCAGAGTTGTAGTTCTAGAGTAATTGAATGATAAAGTATCCCCCTCCCGCCCCTTTTACTGATGTAACACTGCTCACCTCAGAACAGAAAGGTGGTGTCCAGGTGGCTTGCAGAGAGGGACAATCTTCAGTGAGTATAAAGGAAAAACCTGAAAAACCTGTCAGGGGGGCAGGTTTTCCATATGCTTACAGTAAAAATATTGTCCCTTGCTGTGACCTGTCTGGTCAAGAGACCAGATTCCACATCTAAGGGGAGGCAGCTTACACTAGGTAATAGTGGTGGGAGGGGGGATACTTTATCATTCAATTACTCTTGAACTACAATTCTGACAGTACTGTAATAACACTCTCCATGGCCCAAATACTATGAAGATTGATTGGAGCTGCTTTTATTTTGAAACATTACTATCCCTTTAATTACCAGGTATCGGGGAACAGAGGCTGACTCTGAAGGCTCAGTGAGTTTCCTTGTAACTCCAACTACTTTACTACCAGTTCTGGTCACTCTGCACCCTGTCACTTGCACTCTCCACCTATTTTAAGGGCAAAACTCCCTCCTCTCTTCCCAATCTTGCCCACCCCAGTCAAGTCCCACCCACTCTTGTGGGACAAGAAAGTTTGCCAAGGTTTGTATGCTAGAGGCATGTCCAATGCATCCTATAATATAAAAGGACAGAATGTTTGTCCGATGCAATCATGCACAGTAGAGACTGCCCGAATGCCCAGAACGTCCAGCATCTGTGCATTCAGGCAGTCTCTACTTGGCATGACTATATCCATACCTGGGAACTCTCCGGTTTTGCCCCGGAGACTCCGGATTTCAGACTGAATTACCGGGTCTCAGGGGCAATGTTTGGATCACCGGGTGGGCAGAGTTTAAATAGAAACTCTGCCCACTTACGCTCCGTCCCGCCCGGTTCCTCCCACTTCCCGCCCTCTTGGATACATTTTGTAGGGTTTTTTTGTCCCGCCCCCTCTCCCACGCTACTAAGCCCCGCCCCTTTTATGACGCGAATCGCGTCATTTTCCTCCCCCTGGGCACTGACAGGGTTACCCTCCGGGTAGCCCTGTTTAAAAAGTTCCCAGGTATGACTATATCGCATGCACCGTGAGTCAGCGGCAGTATGCAGAGCAGGACCGGCTTGTTTACCTCAACGGACCTTGGCCCATGTACACGGGCTTTTACACTAGTTGTAATACAATACAATACAGCACTCCCTGTATCTTTGTGCAAGTCAGTAAGAGATGTATTGTGTGTATAAAATGTAATATTCTGATTAATAGCCTATTCTGCAGTAATAATAAAGAAAATCAAATGATTTCGACAGCTTCAAAATATCATGCCTGCTGATTAGCAATGCTATTACTTTTCTTAAAATTAATTATCTAGCTGTACATACAAATGAGTAATTATCATGAGAATACTGTAATTACTGGAAAGTAACTTATTAGGCAAGTAGATACCAGAAATAAAAGCCACTTTAGCCATTTAAATCTGTAGAGCAGGCAGACATATTTAACCCCTTTGAATGCCAGATGGGTACAAACTATTGATTTGCATTCAAAGGGTTATGCCAAAGCATCTGGATAAGTTATACAGTAAAAGAGGCTATTTAAAGGGATAGTAATGTTTCATAATAAAAACAGCTCTAATTATTCTTCATAGTATTTGGACTTTGGAGAGTGTTATTTCAATTCTGTGAGAGTTGTAGTTCAAGAGTAATTCAATGACAAAGTATCCCCCTCCCGCCCCTTTTACTGATGTCACACTGCTCAGCCAAAGCAGAAGGGAGGTGCCCAGGTAGACTGCAGGGAGGGACAATCTTCAATTAAGATAAGGGAAAAACCTGAAAAACTTGTCAAGGGGGGCAGGGCTTTCATTGTTTTCATTGTAAGAAGATTGTCCCCTTCTGTTATCTGTCTGGTCTTACAACCAGATTCCCCATCTGAGAAGAGATAGCTTACACTAGGTAAAAGGGGCGGGAGGAGAAACTTTGCTTGTGAATATCTCTTAAACCATAAAGGTTTGAGAGATAAGACTTATATCATTCTTCATATTTTTTTAATACCTACAAAATAAAATAAAGTTAAAACGAAGTATTACTATCCCTTTAACCCCTTAACGACCAGCCGATCGTCGCGTTGCGGTCACGTAAGGACCACGGAGCGTTTTTTTTTTTTTTAAATTCTGGTTCCGGACTCCCTGAACGGCGTGCAGCCACGGGGGGAGCCCGGAATTCCATGATGGTCATAGTACGTCATGGGTCGTTAACTCAGATCGACCCATGACGTACTATGACTGTCAAGGGTCGTTAAGTGGTTAAGTAAGAAGAAATGGAACAATCCTGTGGAAAACCAACTGTTTCACTGGGAACATTTCTCTCAATGATCTGTAGATATAATATTAAGGAAAAAATTAAGCAAATCTGAGGAAAAATAGCTGTAACATTGCCAAATATCAACACCCATTGATTTAAAGAGGATCTATCACCATCTCAGGATCATCCATTTGGTGGTATTTATATGATTTTGTGGAAGCAGATTTGTTCTAAAAAGCACAAGACAGTTTAAATGGATACATTTAGTGATATTAAAAGACATGTAATGGCTTTCCACTGCAACTAAGAAGGACACATACCGAGAGAGCTCTCTTGGACTGGACCAAAAGTGGCATTTTACCCTGCATTCCTAGCTCTTTTGCTCTTTATTTTGCATACTCCTAACCCCGAGGAAGATCTACATAGCAGAAATGTCACTCAAACCCAAGAATTTGATTTGTTTCTGAAAAAAAAATGGAGCTTTGCCAGAGCACCAAGATGATGGTCCCACACATGCCTCCCATCTCGAACTCACACAGCTACAGAGTCAGAACTCCAACACTCCACTGATCCTGGTGACTATACGGGTCCTTCTTCTAGAACTGCAGGACTCCTTGAAGGAGGGCTTTAAGGCATCTCTGTACTACAGGTTGAACTAACAGAGTTAGGTTCTGGGACTGATGCCATGAAAACTATTGCAGATGATCTTGTCCAAGATCATAATGATCTCATGCAATGAAATCGAGATCAACATATCAAAACAGATTACCTGGAAAGCAGGCTGGGGGATCTAGAGGACAGATCGAGAAGAAACAACCTCAGGTTCAGAGTGATCTCTGGAGAGGTTCACCAGGAAGATATTATAAATAACATTACAATTTATGCAGAAGAATTATAGTGTCAGCTAGGATGTCAGCTGACTTTTGCTAATTCGGAGAGATTAGGCCTGTCTCTGTTCAGGTAACAGACAAACAAGTTGTTCAAACAGCTCAGATTATCAAAAGTTGAAATTTAATAAAAAAAAAGATATGTTTCAGAATACAATAAAAACATGTATATAACCCTATAGTACTCTTTAACTTTAGAAATGCTGCTTTTTCAAAGTAACAATAAGAACTTTGGTTCATAAAAGAAAGGAGCCGGCATAGAGCGAAACCTTAAATACCCAATGTTACCTGGCTATTGGGCAGTCGGGATCCATGGAGTACATACAAAAACCAATGAAATTATGGAAATAGACGAACCTTCTGGATATCAAATACTGACTTCTCCCAATGTCCCAATCAACAGATGGAAGAAGCATTTTTGTGATCACATTGTGTAAGCGTCGATATCGATTGGCCTAAAAGACAGGACAAGATAGTAACTTCTTATTTGTGCAATAATAAAACTTAGCGCAATAATCATTATATAAATTATTAATAAATCATTAAACAACAAAGTACAAACTATTGAACTAACAATATTCGTAGCATGCATTCAGAGCATTCAAATGTCATAAACAAGCTCTAAAAGAAAACACTGCACACTCTCTAACACGATGGTGTACTTAATAAAGAAATACTCCAATCGGATGATCTCGGGATGTAAACAAAACCATCAGACATCCCAATAGTACAGAATTGCATCTAAATAGATACAATACATAAAATATATTTAGAAAAAGCCAAACATTGACATGATCATAAATAGCAACATTAAAAAGAACAGAAAACGACATTAGAAGACTGTACAATATTGGCCAGTTGATAGAATTAACATGGTGATAAAACTCAATATACTGGTGCACACAAAGTCAATATGATGGTGTACACAATCACCCCAAAAAAATGGGCAAAAAGTATGCAACAACATTGAGCAATTGGCAACTATGTGGGCAAAGCAAAAACTCACTTGTCAAGAGCCATAGTTGAAAATATCTACATCATCCTAACTTCTAATAATACAAAGATGCACAGACAATGTTATATGTTGTCATATATAAGCACACTCTATAATACTATAGTGCAAACAATTTACCTATGTGATTTAAATGCTTAAAATCAACGATCCCACATGAACTGATGGAAAGTGGTTAAAAGAACTCCCCATGCCAATCCCTATACTATTACACATTTTTAACTCCTACTTTGACCCTGCTACTTTTCCTGATGACTTAAAACTGTCATCCCCATTGTGCTCTTTCCTACCCACATTTCCCTTACACTCTGTGCAGCCTTCTCCTCTCCACTCGTTCTCTCAGAGCAGCGTGCCGAAATTCTGGGTCAGGCCTCCCCAGTGACATCATCTACTTGTGCCTATAAAAGGCAGTGTCCTCGGCCCATCAGAGCACTTTCACAGTGTTCCTCTGGGAGAAGAGACCTGGTCCTGGCCATAGGAGCCTTCCTAGTTTCTGATCCTTGTCTAGGCCTGTTTGATTCTGATTGTCTTGATCCTTGGCTAGTTTTTTTACCGATCTCTTGTCTCCTCCAGTATTGATCTTCAGTGTATGACTCCAGCTGCACACATCTTGGATTGATAACCCCTGGCTATCCTTCTGACTACCCATTAGCCTATTGATGAACTGTGTATTACCTCTGGCTGTCCATCTGACTACCATATTAGCCTGTTGATGAACTGTGTATAACCTCTGGCTATCCATTTGACTACCCTGCATTTCCATAGACTATCTTTTGCCCACTTCTCTATCCTTGTTTTTTTTGAGAGTTCACTCTGTACTATAGCCTACGAGACCCAACCCCGTACCCTAGTCCTCTCACCCCAGCCTTCACTCTCCCCTGTAGGAGAGCTTATGCTGTCAGTAGAGGGGATATCCAGGACTTGCTTCCGGCTCCTCTGGAGTAGTTTCTCAGCCTTGCGGCTGTTACCTATTCTCGGACCTCACTGCAGCACGGTCCTTCTACAGTCAGCCAACATTGCACAAGCTCCACACACCAGCATCACACCCAAGCACTCCATCTCTTGCAGGCTACTGACAGCATGTGATAAAAACATACCAAAGTGACACCCATCCTCAATAACAGTTACCCTGACAACTCCATACTTTAGCTATTAACTGTTTTCTCTCTTGCATTTTGCCTCTAAGCTCTTGAAATGCCTAGCCTACTCCCACTCACTTGACTTTCTTAAGAGGCACAATCAGCTAGGCCCAGTACAATCTGACTTTCCCACTGCTCACTCCACAGAAACTGCTCTCACAAGAGTGGCTAATGATCTATAAATTGCTAAATCACAAGGTCACTATTCAATACTGATCCTGCTGGATCTCTCAGCTGCTTTTGACACTGTTGATCATGCTTTCCTCCTCCAAATTCTTCACTCCTTAGGCATCCGTAATATTTCACTGGACTGGCTGTCCTCTTAACTGACTGAACCTTCAGTGTGTCCGCTGCCACCTCTTCATCCTCTCCCATCCACCTCTTTGTTGGTGTTCCTCAAGGTTCTGTTCTAGGACTGCTCCTGTTTTCTCTTTACACAATAACACTTGGAGATCTTATTAACTAACAGACTAAATATCCCCTCTATGCAGAGGACACCCTGCTTTATTTATCTGCACCTTGACTTACTTCTAATATTCATTCTAAAGTGACAGTTTGCCTCTTAGCTATCTTAGACTGGATGGCTCATGGGCACCTCAAGCTCAACATGTTAAATGGAGCTAATTCTTATTCCACCTAGTCCTGGCCCAGTACTGCCCTTCCAGGTGACCATAAATGGCACTACCATAAAACCTGTATCAGAAGCACGGTGCCTAGGGGTGATAATTAACATGCTGAGATCCCATAATGCAGCAGTGAAAAAAAAATTGATGTGGTCCCCACCCCAGGACCACGTGGTCTTTATCGAGTTAATTTCGTGTGGAAATGGAGTGTGAAAAACATACATAAATAATTAGAAAGATAATTAACAATTCCTAATTATAATTAACAATAATGCAACTGACCAAAATGAGTCTATTTCACCAAGATGTTAAAAGAAGAAGATTATATAATTGTAATGGAATGCAGAGGTACAATATCATGATTAGGCAAATCCAGCCAACCTAGGTCAACAATAAACTGTACAAAGTGATGATGAGTTTAAAAGAAGGAATCATATCTTCATCATTTATCTGACAGTCAATTAATACACTTGTACACTCCCTGTTAAGAACATTATTTACACAATGTCCTTGCATGTCTCTGGATACTATTACTTCATATCATTAAAAGTGACTAAGTGTTTCTCATTTTGACAAAATAGAACATGAGTAATTAGAATCAAAATAGGAAATACCCTTAAATAGAAAGTTCACCTTTAGGAGTAAGTGACTCCTAATTTGTCTAGCAGAAGGACTTATCTAGAAAGGTGTCCTCTGTACAGCAGCCAGGTAAATGGATTTTTTGCATTGTATGTTCAGTTTTCTGCGTTTAAAGGGATAGTAATACTTTGTTTTATCTTTATTTTATTTTGAGGCATTAAAAAAACATGAAGAACGATATGTCTTATCTCTCAAACCTTTATGGTTTCAGAGATATTCACACGCAAAGTTTCCCCTCCCGCCCCTTTCCCTAGTATAAGCCATCTCTTCTCAGATGTGGAATGCAGTCCATAGACCAGACAGATAACAGCAGGGGACAATGTTCTTCCTATGAGAACAATGAAAGCCCTGCCCCCCTTGACAAGTTTTTCAGGTTGTCCGTCTCTGCAGTCTACTTGGGTACCTCCCTTCTGATCTGGTTGAGCAGTGTTATATCAGTAAAAGGGTTGGAAGGGGGATACTTTATCATTGATTTGCTATTGAACTACAACTCTGACAGAATTGAAATAACACTCTGCAAAGTCCAAATACTATGAAGATTAATTAGAGCTGCTTTTATTATGAAACATTACTATCCCTTTAAAGGAACACTAACACCAAAAAATGAAAGAGATTGATATAACCTTAAATATCACGTATTTACTGCTAGCATATACAGTATAAAAATTAATTAATCACATGATTTATTCCTAAAATATCATCCTAAACGTCCTTTAATGCGTGTAAATTGTCCTGTTCTGACAGCATTGATTTAATGCTGTTCGTGTTGTTTGTACTGAGATCAGGCTGTCCAAGTTCAGTCCTCAGGCCACCAACAGGCCAGGATGTAAGAATTTCCCTGATTAAGGGTGCGTTAATCAGTGACTCATTCATTGTGACTGACTGACCTGTGCTTAATCAGGGAAATCCTTACATCCTGGCCTGTTGGTGGCCATTGGACAGCCCTGTACTGAGAGATGAGAGCTAAAGTCAGTTAATCGATTGAGATAAGTGCCTGCTGCTCTTGTATTTGGAAACACTTTTATCTTATCTCAGACATAAATAATCCTGTACAATAAATGGGAGCCCTGGAAAAGGCAGTACTGTCCCCTCAATCCATATGTAAGACTAGATTTTTAGGCCTCAGAAAACAAATAACTTTTTTTTACAGATGATAGCATGAATTACAGTGTATTTAACTGTATATAAATCCAGTTACATTTTAACATTAGTGTTCCTTTTAATAATCTTAATTTTAGTTTACACTTATCTTTTCACAATTTACAATAGAATTTTGCAAGCTGAATAAGCAATGGAGAAATGCTAGACAATTGGCAGACATAGGTCCAAATCTGACTTTTGATGAAATATTGTCTGGACCCCAATGACACTGCCATGGCCACACAAGCAAATGACACCATGGTCAGGACAGAAAGGCACTGCAGGCCAGATTTGGACTGTGGTCCACTAATTGACTGGACTGTGTTCTGGAAACTGACTAGCTGTGCTATACAAAAACATTATGCCAGTGTTTCTACAATCTGCAGCAGAATGCTAATCCAAGAAAAAATCCTTATAACATAATTTGCTAATGTATGTTTGTCAGAAGCCGTCATGTGCAGTAGAGACGGCTGCACATGCTGCATTCATTCACAGTAGAGACTGCCTGATACGGAGAGGGGTGCTCCGAATTCAGACAGGAGTCCTCTCTGTGCACCTTCCTGGGACCAAGCAGTCCCAGGAAGGTGCGTAGAGAGGACTATGGTCTGAATTTGGAGGGCCTCTAACAGCAAGTACCGTGTTTTCCACTCCAATTCTGTGTCATTGTTTGGTTCCATAAGTAACCACATAAACTGCTCCAGACAGGACCGGTGCCACCTATAGGTGAGGTAGGCACCAGCCTAGGGCGCACATCTATGGGGGCACAGTTGAAGAGGCAGAGCAGAACCACATGCACCTCAGCGGCTGCTGTGCCTAATGAAAAGTTACGTGTATGGATGGCATTAGATGTGCCCCGCCGTCCACTATAACCTTCCTAGCAGGTTGTCTGCCCACTCGCACTGCAGCCAACAAGAGAGTGCTCTGATAGGATACTCCTCTCTCATTGGCTGATTGTGTGTGTGATGCGGCGCAGCGGCACTCTTGCGTAATAGTGCATGGTGGTCTGGAAATGGTTGCAGGAGCGGAGTGACCACACAGGATTCAGAACCTGGCAGCAGCAGTCGGAGGAGGAACTCAGTGAGCGACTAGATAGGAAGAGGCCTGACTAATACCCCCAGAGACTGCTGAATCTGGGGGCTGCAGCAGAGATCCGGCAGAGCGCTTCAGAGGAGGCAGTGTGCTCTGACTTGCGCAGGGTGAGTACAGCAGCAGGGCTGGGGGTGTCTGTGCTCTGAGTTACAGCCAAACCGAGGCTGGAGATTTAAGTGGCAGCATAATTCCTGTGCTCCATCTCCCTAGACCTCTTTCTGTTATTGAGCTGAATCAATAGATCAGAAATTATCCCCAAAAAAGTCACCAAAATAGTTTGGACAGTCAGAGTCCCACAGTGGCAGATTTTTTACCAAACCCCGCAATTCCCCTTTGACTCCATACAATATTGTGGCCCATGCACCAAATCTGACTGCCTCCTCTAACTGTTTAGTACTACCTCTACAAGAGCAGAGACTCACCCTCCTCTCCAGTTGAAGCCATCATTAACCGTTGCGTGCCAGAGAGGTGCACAACACATTACAAAGCGATGTGTTGTGTTCCCCTCTGGCAATCAGAGATTTATAGACCATATGGCAAACTTACTTTCCATGAGAGATCTTGATAACTTGATTTCTCAAACCGAGCTTACATTCAAGGAACTATCAGCAAAGGTGAGGTCTGATATCACATACCTGGCCTGCAGGCTCACAGACACGAAGGGGCACCAGGATCTGATGTCTGAGATTTTCCAGACCTTGAAAAATACAAGACACCCAAATATTCAACCTGCACAGACAAATCGAGGTCATAAATAAAAGGGGAGTGCAGGAAAACATAAGGCTCAGGGGTTTACTGGAGTTGGAGGGCTCTGGGGATATTGTAGCTGACAGCTATCTTTAATAATATTGCTAATGTTTTTGACTGTGATCACAGTACCCTGAGAGCAAGAGGCCTGCCTCTGGAGAGGCCCTGTGATATTGTTTGTTGCCTCCATTTTTTTCACTCAGTGAAGAAATAAGTAGGTGGGGCATAAAGGGGCGGGGCCAAGGAGGCGACAAAATGAGGTTTTGCCTAGGGTGGAAAAATCCTTGCACCAGCCCTGGCTCCAGATGCCAACTTCAACTGATAAAGATTGTGTAATGCTGATACTGTAGAGAGGCCTGTAGCCTCTCTGTTTATATGTTCATCTTATCTTATTTTTCTGTTACTAAAAACTACTGCAATAAATTTCTGTGTGCTGCTCTTGCTTTTTCTTTCACCGATGCAGAGATGACCAAGGGCATTACATAATGCCTAGGTTTATGATGCATTATTAGCCTTAGCTGGTCTGCAGAGTCCTATGAGGAAGAAGCTAAACAGACTAGTATAAAACCTCATCAGACTGTGACAATTTAAGCATGGAGGGGAGGGGAAATATACCTCCTGATTACCTACCTAAGATAGGAAACTCACAGGCAACAGAAAAGGTAGTAAAAACAAAAAAAGTGAAAACTTTTTTTACATACACTACTACTGTTTTAACTACAATACTAGATTTGCAGAACTACAACTACATAGTAAGTGGTTTGACATTTATATTTGACAACACGTACCTAAGTAGATGCCCTTCATGCTATATGTTTACACGTTTTACAGTGGGATTTCTTTATATGAAAATGTTTTAAGACCCAAGTGAGGCTTGTCTCTGAGTTATCTCATTCAGTGTGTTTGCACTTCTTCACAATAGACAGTAGCAACTTATAGTTATATATGAATGAGTCTTCCACTGTTCATTTTAGGAACTTGTTTGTTGAAGCAACTAGAAAGTGTGGGATTCAGCAAATGGACCTTACATTGTGTGGTACATAATCCTACCTGTAAGCACTAAACCCTTACATTGCTACCTACTAGAGATGAGTGACACACCCATTATTCAGTTGATGGGTTGATTTGGTGGAAATGGAAACAAATCTGAGTGCATCAACTTAAATCATAATGAATCAAAATATGGAAAGAAAGTGTGAAGACAGAATGAGGTAGAGACAGGGTAGTACAGAAGATAGAGGCAGGGTGCACGTGACTGCAAGAGAGAGAGAGAGGAGACCAAAGGGCTGTAGTGAGATGGGGCGGGAACAGGACAGTGAAGGTGGGCCACGAAGGAGAGCAGGCTGGGGGTGAAAGAACACTGGAGCATAGAAGATAGAAGAGGAGTCAGTGCATAAGACAAGAAGAGGGTGCTAAGGAGTGAGAGAGAGGAACAAATGACTGAGAATGGGTACAGGATTCCTGGAAAAAAGGAAGGAGGGAGGAAAAAGCATGGGAAGAAAGCATGAAAAGGCAGGATGGAGAAGGGTCATATATATCAGACCAGCACAAAGATGTTCTTCTACAGTATTTTGCTTTCAAGAGAGAAGAAATGTGCTTTGATTGTCATTTGAGGGTAAGTGAACCTGCTTTTTTATTTTTTAATGTACATGATTGTGTTTCCAGCTTTCTGTCTGGTTATAAAGGCTAACAAAACATAAAAACATTGGTTTTGGAAGATGTTTCAGATTTTGAGAATGCCTATTTTGTACAAAAACAAATTAACAGAATTGCTTCACTCATCCTTACTATGCATGTAGGATCCATCTTACACAAATGATAAATATAAATGATAAATTAGCTGTCTCTTCCTCTCCTTGGCCTGCAACACTCCCTTCCATTTCTTCCAATCCACTGCCCGACCCTTCCATGTTCTCGGCACTCTTCTCTTTCCCACTCCCCTTGGCCCCACCAACTTCCCACCAACCGGCCCTTTCTTGCTCCCATACATTGATGTCCTGCTCTTATTTTCCCATGCTCCCCAATCTCTCCCTCACCCTGTTCCCCCTTTCCTCTTTGCCTCCATGAATTATTCCCAATCGATTCAGATTGATTCACCCATAAAAATGTGCACATTTCCCTGTGGAATAAAAATATCTGATACCTACCCACATATATGCACAGAAAAAAATAGAAGTACTATGTGATTCATTGTTCCTCATGATTTGTATACAGTGCACCATGGAAGAAACTGTTTGGGGAAACTGGACAGACATTGAGGAAAATAATGAATTCCCATAGTTAGACAGTGAAAAAAAGGGAGGTTGACACAGCAGCCCTTTTTATAGACCAAATCATAGTCTAAATATTAGAAAGTCATGAGGGAGAGGGAAATAACTTTTTGGGGATTTTAAACTAATGGTTATGTTTTAACAATATACTATGGTTTGCCACTACTGTGATCCAACCCAACATATATCTAGGCAGACCTTATTTTCACTAAGTTAAATCCCCCCCATTTTATATTCCTACAAGGACAGAAGTAGACCCTGCCGGGCCCGGTACTAGGCTGGGAGGCCTGCCCTTCCATTTGTGGTCCTCCCACTTAGGAGGTTATGTAATATAACAAGAGCACAACAACAAACAACACAGAGTATACTGCAAGGTAGGCCCCAGTGGGCCAGATGTTTGTGAGCGAAGACTAGAGTGTGAGGATGGCTAGAAGTGACTGCTCTCTAGCTGCCGTGCTACAGCCTAGGCCGAGTTAGAGAAACTGGCCACAAGGCTAGATAAATGCCGACTGGAGGAGCCGGCCCACACTGCGGATGACAAACCAGAGAATAGCAGTTATCCACTGGGGTCAAAATAGATAACAGGACAGACAATCCACCTGCAGTATTTGTTGTTAGCTGTTGTATAGGAACACTGCAACCTGAAGCTCGACTGAGGAGACAGAAGACAGGATAGTCGAAGTCTAACTGATGGTAAAGGTAAAACAAAACACAAAATACCTAGGGGACTTAGAAAGTCCTAATAAGTTAGTAAAGAATGAATACAAATGGAAAACATGAGTATAATTACAATAATGGTAAGAATGATCGATGATGATGAGGAAAAGTTCATGAAACTGTCAGATGCTGCTGTTCCCATCAAAAGTGGCACTCACATTTTACCCATTTTGGGCTTTGTGCATATACAAAGGTCTCACGTCCTCATGTAGCCACAAAACTGTGTCCCTGCAATCCCTGCTCTGCGATGTCCCTATGGATGCTCTCAAATCCTGGTCCACGCGGTAGTCCAAAAATCCACAATGTATTGGTTGAGACTGTACTCCAGAGTCGGTGTGAGCAGTTCTTGATAGCTCCAGTAAGAGGCCTATTGCCAGACTGTAAAGGTCTTAGACCAAGTCACTCAAATGCTGGAGCGAGGCACCGGGATAACCCTGTGATGCCTCATGGGTGAAGGCCAACGCTAAGGACCGTGAGGGAGCTTGACCGGCAGTAGCCAAAGGGGTGGGGATACCACAAGGAGCGTAGGAGGGATCTAGAATAAGCAACTAGGTGATACCCGACACGTGTCGTGGAGTTCCGACTCCACTTCTTCAAGGGTGTAATGGTAAAGGTGGTCGATGTTTGACTGGTGATCGAGGTAGCAGATGTTCAACTGGTGTCTAGATGGTCGATGTTCGACTGGTGGTCGAGGTGGTTGATGTTTGACTGGTGATTGATGTTCGACTGGGTGCAGAGAATAGAAGCCCACCAAGGTTGACACAGACACACTAGGTCAAGAATGGGTGGGCGACACAGTACCAAGCAGCAGATGGAAGAATGGCTGACAAAGGTTGTACATTAATTGGACAAAGTGGTACAAAGGAGGCAAGCAGAAGAGAAGTCAAATAAACTGAGCCAAAGTAGGCAACAGGAAATCTGAGAACACATTGGAGAGCAGGAGGAAAGTCAGAGAAGAAGCCGGATCAATACACAAGTCGATCACACTGGAACAACATTGGAACTACAGGTCACGAACTGGAAAACTTTGATCGTGCATCTGCCCAAAAGCACTGAGGCTCTATAAAGGCTCTGAGTACACACAAGATAAGGCAGGGAACCAGGATCCAGATAACAAGGAGAAAAAAATGAATAATCAGACAAGGAATCACAGAAAGCAAGGTAAAGGGCGGAACATGTCATCCACCTCCTCCATTTTGTGTGACACCACCTTGAAAAGCACTGCTTCTCCATAGAGATAAATAGGTTCAGAAGCTTTGATTTTCATGAGACTGGTCAGGCTGGTGAGTTACTACAAGATAGGGAATTGTGGAGAAGTGGGAAGCAGCTTATGATCTTCATGAGACTGGTCAGGCTGGTGAGTTACTAGGAGATAGGGAATTGTGGAGAAGTGGGAAGCAGCTTAAACAGACAATTGTGGGATAAAGTGAGGAAGGTAATGGTGGTGCAGTGGAAGTCTGGTGATGCAGAAAGAGACAGTGTCTAGTTGGGTAGTGAGATGTGTTTATGGGTGTGCACTGGAAGGTAGACAGGGGATGGTGCAGTAGTGAGAGGTAGGTGTTGGTGGGGTAGTAGAAGCAGATATTCCACTGTAGTTATAGGTAGTTGCTGGTGCTGGTGTGGGAAGAATGCAAGGGATGTTTGGATAGTGAAAGGGAGGCATAGAATGGTATGGAAGTGGGAGTTAGATAGTGTGATAGTGGAAGCTAGGTATTGATGGGTTAGTTGATAGAAGATGGTGGTGTTGCTGAGGTAGATATGTGATAGTAGGAGGTGGGCCTGGATGGAATAGTAGGAAGAGAATGATGATGCTGGGGGTATTAGGAGTTTGGCAGGATACAACCTGGTGTGGGAGGTTGTTTTTGGTTGTGATGTAATGGCATACAAGGGATATTATGTTGCAGATAATATGAAAAAAAGCCCTACAGACCACTTTTTGGGAATCTGTAGTCTCTCCTGTTTCTGACTGTCTGCCTGTCTCTCTCTCTCTATATATATATGTATATTTTTACATAGCAACAAGGTTTATTTAGTGCTTTACAGTTTATATTTTGTATATAGGGAATACAGTAAGTGCAGTAGAGATGAGCAAAAAGTCCCATTTTGATCCTATGGGAATTTTCGCAAAATTAAGCATGATTTTCTGCTTTTCCCTCCAACCTATAGATTTTCTGCCATATCACTGACACCACAGATTTTCCCACAAGAACGGCTTCATTTTCCAACTATGTTTTCAGGGGGGGTGGAACTTCCCACCCCCATACTATAAAATGCAGAATTTCCCACCGGGCAGTAAAGGGAGCCCACAGTCATCTGACCTAGTGTACCATGGCCCCCTGACATCATACCTTGGTATGTGGGGAACTATAGTGAAGATGGTGGAACTGCCTGTGCATGCTGCTACTACTGCCAACGTGCTTTCTTCTGAGGAGATGGCAAATGTAACAGCAGGGCATCCTTTGTCACATTTGTCATCCCCAACCAGTCCCATACAGCAGTAAGATATTTGTGGTGGTGGTGGTGATGCTGAGAGTGAGGGTAGTGGTAGAGCAGGTGGTGTGGAAGAGAGCATCTAAGTATTTTTGGCAGAAGGTAGTATTTAACTGAAGACAGAAGAAGACATGTATCTGTTTCAGAAGCAGGATGATGTTGAGCAGCCTGTGTACAACAGACCCCCGTGGTCATCATGCAACTGGGTTCATAAAGCAGATATATGGGATTAGTGCAGGTTACACTTCACACCACTACTCCTGGTCCTAGCTTAAGTGCTGATGCTGAGGCAGCCAGTCATGAAGGTGATTCTGGAGAAGAAAAAGGACATTCTTCTCCACCTCTCCCTTCATTGAAATCATATGGGAATGTCGTATGGGAATATTTTTCTCGTGTGGCACGCATAGTGCATTAATCACTGACTACTCTGTGTACTGTGTGTGATAAGGTACTGAAAAAGGGAAAGGAGGGGAAACACCTTGGAACATCTTCCCCCATAAAACACATGCAACACTACATGTGAAAGCCAAAACCCAAAAAGAAATAGAGAGCTGTTGTCACTGTTCCCCTTGTCCCTCCTCAGGAGAACAAAGAACAGGGGAGACATTCCATCCCAAGAAATATGCTAAGCTGGTGGCAGGGAGGATTCATTATTTGTATTAAGTCTTATTATTTTTATTAAGTCTTATTAAGTCTTCTTGACATCGTGTTTCCTTAGAGCAGCAGACAAAGGTTTTGAGGTATTTCTTTTTGTAAGCTTGCTGTTATGCTTCCCATTATTTCTAAAGGTATAAAAAAAATAAAAATAAGGTTACACTGATGTGGTAGACATGCATGTATTTAATGTATTTATACATAGGAGACTAGTAGAGTAAAAATGATACCTTTACTGGCTAAATGAGTGGATCTAGGATGCAATCTTTCAAGACAGCTAGGTCTCTTCTTTTAGCATAATAAAATTGAAAGCTGAATGCACAACACATGACTTTTAAAACTCATGAACATTATTTTAACATGTAAATTCTACTACTTATCAGTATGACCATAATTTATTCCCTAGGCTCTCTATTAAGTGGACTAGAAGTTGCAAACAAGATTAACTACCTTTTTATGCTCCAGTGAATTCTACATTCTAGTCTATAGAATGTTTGGGTTAACACGGTACCAGGCTTTACCTATAATGTTTATATATCATCATGACTCATAGTAATGAATGCTAGACAAATTATTTGCATTATCATCTTTGAATCCAGTTTAAGCTTGCACTATTATCAGATTATTGTCTAACATTAAGCTCTGGTCACAGCAGTGGTCCAACAGTGGTAGACGGCAGAAACCCTTCAAATCCCAACTCCACTAACTCCTCATCCTCAGTACTTCTGTTAACAGTACATATAACTTGAGTTTCCCTGTCATGTGTGATTTTGTCCACTTTTGTTACCTGATACTAAGATTGTATTAGATGCTTTTTCATTTTTAGCACTAAGTCTCCCAACACTGCTGCTTGATAGCTGTGATCTATGGTCATTAACAATATAACCAGCTGCACTGAAAATGATTCATTCTTGCTGGTGGGCAGCTAAGGGTTGCCATGGCAGTATTCCTCTGGTCCAGCCACATTTAACTGAACCATCTTTCACTGTTCACCTGCAATGACTGGATTTGTAATTTTGGCTTTAAAGGGATAGTTACTTTGTTTTATATTTATTTTATTTTGTAGGCATTAAAAAAAAATGAAGAACGATATAAGTCTTATCTCTCAAACCTTTATGGTTTAAGAGATATTCACAAGCAAAGTTTCCCCTCCCGCCCCTTTTACCTAGTGTAAACAATCTCTTCTCAGATGTGGAATCCAGTCCACAGACCAGACAGATAACAGAAGGGGACAATCTTCTTCCTATGAGAAAAATGAAATCCCTGCCCTCCTTGACAAGCTTTACAGGTTTTTCCCTTATCTTAATTGAAGATTGTCCCTCTCTGCAGTCTACCTGGGCACCTCCCTTCTGCTCTGAGGTGAACAGTGTTACATCAGTAAAAGGGGCGGGAGGGGGATACTTTGTCATTGAATTACTCCTAAACAACAACTCTGACAGAATTGAAATAACACTCTCCAAAGTCCAAATACTATGAAGATTAATTAGATCTGCTTTTATTTTGAAACATTACTATCCCGTTAAGAGGTGCCTACCACATGAGAACAAGCCTATGGTAAGAACAGCTGTATACGAAGAGACTGGGAAGCAATGAGTCAGAAAAGAAAATAGATCAACACATTAGGACAGGGATTGGAAGTGTATTATTAAAATAAATAGGTTGATAAATAGCCCAGTTGACCACAACTATGACTAAATGGCAGAGTCTTATGGAAAATGCATTTTTCGAGTAGCCAAATGGTTATCATCAGCTCCAGTAACTTATTCTTAGTGCTGTATTCTGAGGTTCTAGTATTAACTAGTACCAGACAGGTATGATGAATGAGCATTAATATGTGAAACTGTTTACTGTTTTCAGACAGCTACAGAACTTTAGGCAAAGAAGATCATATTTGTAGTGTTTACAACAAACGTCCCCCTCCTCAGATAAGCTTAAAGCAGAAAACTCCTTCAGGTCACCAGCAATAAATTGTTTGATTCTTCTTCCTTTCCCTCACTGTCCTCCTCCCCCTTTACACTCCCCCAAAAAATGACACAAACACAACAAATAACCGACAGACAGTGATGTGGGTAGCAAAGTAAAGAGGCCACAGCTCTATTATTGGGGCTTGACACTGGGACCACCTGCCGAAACCCATCAATAAGGTGCCCCTGGACCCATGGCTGCAGCCTGGGCTTTGCCAGGCCCTTCTGTCTGCCACTGGGAAGCTGAGGGCACCAACCACTCCCACACACATGCCCTGGCGGAGGAGGCTACATGGGTGATGCGATCAGCCACGGCTCACCCACAGTGCCTTCCCCTCACCTCAGTGCTTTGTTGGCTTTAGCCCACCCTCAGGGTGTCCTGACTGCCGAGTCAGTGTATCACCCCACTGTAATCTACTTTGGCTCAAACTGCAATGTCTGGGCCCATGAGCACTGTATCGGTGGCTGTAGATGACATATACTCCTATCCCGAGATGATAACTGGCCTAAGCGTGACCTCCTCTGTAGGGGATGCTACTCCTGCTGCAGACACTAGGAACTGAGGAAAGAGAAGAAGAGGTGTTAGAGCGGATGCGAAAACAGGAAAGCAGGTACAAATAAACTAACAATCCCAAGGCCACCTCACTGTTATGCCCCCAACCCCCTCCCCCTTTCCTCAACTGCTCTACTTGGCCTGCCCTTTTCTTCCCTACCACACAGAGAGAGGAGGAAGGAGGCTATCCTTTGTTCAGTCAAGCCTCCTTTCCCCTTCCCCCAAGCCACAATGAAAAACAGGCCTGACTTGCTACCTTAGGATGGCCTTCTGGGTTCATTCATGAACCTTCTGCCATTTTTCGGTTTTATTCAAATAGCCACACAGGTGCAATTCTGAAGCAAACCAACTACAATATCAGGAACAAAAAATGACTGTGGGTTGAATTCCATTGCACATTTCTTATTTTACATTTATATTCTAGAGAATTTATAAGCACATAAAACCAGATCCATGTTTATGTTATAGCTAAAAATACAAAAAAAATGTTTCCCCAAAGTTTGAGTTTTTGCAATTAAGAAAATGGTTAACTGGAGCACATTTGGCTTAACCCTTTAAATAACAGACACATTTTCTGTTCTAACTCTACATCAAGGTGTTACTTGCTTTAGAGCTCATGCTTAAAAGCCTGGGTCTTGTTACCCTTAGTGTGTGACACCTTCATCTTTAAAGAGATAGTAATGTTTCATAAAAAAACAGCTCATATTAATCTTCATAGTATTTGGGCCATGGAGAGTGTTATATCAATACTGTCAGAGTTATAGTATAAAAGTAATTGAATGATAAAATATCCCTCTCCTGCCCTTTTTACCTAGTGTATGCCACCTCCCCTCAGATGTGGAATCTGGTCCCTTGACTGGACAGATTAGATCAAGGGACAATCTTCTTACTGCAAGCATATGGAAAACCCTGCCCCTTTAAAGTTTTTTCAGGTTTTTCCTTATGCTCACTGAAGATTTCCCCTCTCTGCGATTCATCCGGACAGTCTTGCTGCTTTGAGGTGAGCAGTGTTACATCAGTAAAAAGAGGTGGGAGTGGCATATATTGTCATTCAATTACTCTTGAACTCTAACTCTGACAGTATTGAAATGATGCTCTCCATGGCCCAAATACTATGAAGCTTAATCACAGCTGCTTTTTTGTGAAACATTACTATCCCTTTAAAAGCCTGGGTCTTGATACTGTTAGTGTATGGGAAATTTTGCTGGAAAAGTGGGAAATCATGGTTTTTTCATGAAATTTCCTATGAGAAAAAAATCTGACTTTCTGCCCATCTCTGCTTATTACCAGGTTGTGGCATATTATGGTGCTAATCTCCTTGCTAGTAATGGTGCAACAAGACAGTGCACATATAATGCATTAGGTTCTCTCAAGCCTCAGGCCTCTTGGGGATCTAGAAACTGCACTGCTCTATAGAATACAATTCCACTGCAGTTCATAAGTGTTATTGTTGGTTTTATCTAATAGATTCCCACTGAAGTCCATGGAGACATTTGTAGATGGAACCCTTGATAAATACATGAGCTGCATTGGATTCTAGGACAAACACAGCAAGGAGTATGGGGTCTTGGAATCTGGCAACAAAGAATCATGTCCACCTCTATTCAGTAATAACCAAATGTGAACACTACCCAGGGGCATTGCTAGGTTCCAAAAAGATCTTGGGCTAGAGCCCATGGCAAAACAGTGTGCCTGTCGCCGGTGGTAGTGACGATAACCACATGTGCACACATACACACTTACATTTATGTAGTACACATATGTACATATGTTATAAATATGTTTAACTGAGGTACAGAAAGAATAGGCAAAAGAGTATCAGTATAGAATAACATTTAAAGGGATAGTAACACTTTTTTTCATAAAGTTGAATTTTTTTCATATTAAAAAAGTAAATTAAATTATGTAATTCCCGTTGCTTACAGTTTTTTAGTTTTATAGTTTTAAGCTTTTAAAGTCCCCCCCTCCCCAGACATCAGTGCTCTAGCTGACAGATTGAGATTCTGGTTATTTGAAAGGATGGCTCTTCAGCAGAGCCGAAATAGCTTTATCTACAAAGAAATAATTAGAATGGTCTACAAACCAGGCACACTTTGTAGACCATTCTAATTAAGTATTTCTTTATAGAGAACGCTATTTCGCATCTGCTGAAGAGCCATCGGGTCAAATGACCAGAATCTCAATCTGTCAGCTAGAGCACTGATGTCTGGGGAGGGGGGACTTTAAAAGCTTATAACTATAAAACTAAAAAACTGTAAGCAACGGGAATTACATTGTTTAAATTACTTTTTTAATTTGAACAAAATTCAACTTTATGAAAAACAAGTATTACTATCCCTTTAAGAGACTAAGCCATCACACCCTCTCTCTCACCTACCTTCTTGGCAGTATAGTAAGTAGAAGTTACTGGGCCCAGGAGACTATTATAGGTTTAAACACACACACCTCCATGTTCTCCTTTCAATGTGTGGCTTTAGCAACGCTAGCCTTGATCTGACAGCGCCAAGGAGGGAGGAGCTTGTTAGTGCACTGCTATTATGGGACTGGGTGGGGAATGCCTTCAAAAGAAAGTGGAACAATTCTGGAGCAAACCAGCCACACCATAGGGAAAAATACAAATTTCCATTAGTTTCAACTGAACTTTTATCCCATTGAATAAGTCCCCAATGTATTGCTTATAGCATTGAAGAGGTTAAAAACTCAATTTAAATCAATCTGAACTTTTGTTTATCACAAGTGGTGTAATTGCTTTGCTTCAGAATTACTCACCTCTCTTTTTAAACATAGAGTACATAATGTATGGTACGTGACTGGTGGCTGTGTGACACTGTAGTGCTTGGCAGCATGATATACCACATTTTTGCTTCTCCCATCAGCTGCTCTATCTCAAAGAATGGGTGAACCTAGCTGGGAAACGTAAACTGCCCTACATTGTAGGAGAAACATCCAAACATGACATAGACAAGCAGCTTTCATTATAACACTGTAAGGGGATATGTAAAAACTGCTGTTTGGAAGGGCTTTTGCTTCCCTGTCTAGTGCCAGTCTGTGTCACAGCTGTACAGGTGATCTCTCTTACAGTGCTCCCCTGCACAGTTACTACCCTTCACTGTCCTCCTATTGTGAATATTATGCAAGGGGATCTATTAAGTCTTCCCCTACTAAAATAAATAAATGATCATGCTCTTGAAATTACGGTTGTCTTTTCTGACCAGTCCAGCTTCTCTACTCTGCCATGCCCTACTCTAGTGTACTCTATCACATGTAGTGTCATGTGGCAGCATGTTGTTACTATGTTAAGCTCAGACATAGAACACAACATGTGAGTAGAGCTGGGCAGAAAAGTAAAAACAGCCCTAGCTGAGCATGAGCAAGACAAGTTATTTATTTCAGCAGGGGGGAGGGATGGCAACTTTGGGCCGGGGCGGGGGGAGTACAATCAAGTGGCCCATTTCTACTATTGGTCCAGCCCACAGTGCCAGCCAATACCCTTTCGTTTTTATAACTGGCATTCATTTTGTGAAGGCAAGTGATACCACAGAGTATAAAACAGAAATGGAGCTACACTAGTGATACCACAGAATTACATTTGAAGTGGAGCTACACTAGTGATACCACAGAATTACATCTGATGTGGAGCTACACTAGTGATACCACAGAGTTACATCTGAAGTGGAGCTACACTAGTGATACCACAGAATTACATCTGAAGTGGAGCTACACTAGTGATACCACAGAATTACATCTGAAGTGGAGCTACACTAGTGATACCACAGAATTACATCTGAAGTGGAGCTACACTAGTGATACCACAGAATTACATCTGAAGTGGAGCTACACTAGTGATACCACAGAATTACATCTGAAGTGGAGCTACACTAGTGATACCACAGAGTTACATTTGAAGTGGAGCTACACTAGTGATACCACAGAATTACATTTGAAGTGGAGCTACACTAGTGATACCACAGAGTTACATTTGAAGTGGAGCTACACTAGTGATGCCACAAAGCTAACAATAGAAATATAACTATACTAGTGATATCACAGAACGTACAATGAAATATGGCCACACTAGTGATACCACAGAGCTTACAACTGAAATGGAGCTAAGTTAGTGATAATATAGACTTTAAAGTTGAAATGAAGCTATACTAGTGATGACATAGAAGTTGCTATTGAAATATAATTGCACAAGTGATGCAATAGAGCTTACAATTGTATGACTACCAATGGGTAGTCATAGACTTTTACGTTTTCTGGTATTACTAGTGCAACTATATTTCAACTGGAGGAAGAGAGAAGATAAAAGGGGAAGAGGAGGGCAAAGGGGGAAGTGGGAAATGTAGAGATAAAGGGCAAAAGAGGAGAGGAAAGTAAAGGAGAAGGGTGAAATGGAGGAAATATAGCCTAGTCAGCTAGGGTACTATGGGCCTTATGGATTAATATGGAGCAGTGCAATTCTGGTGTAAACCAGCTATGCCACAGGGAACACAATTCCCCAGACTTCTACCGATTTATATATAGGGTTTTTTAATCCCTTGCATGCTAAACAGGTGGAGAGCGGTAGGGTAGGTGGAGACCTCTCTAGGATGCAAGGGGTTTAAAGTTCTATTAAAATATATTAAAATGTATCTGGTGAAGTTGGTTTACCCCAGCATTGCACTGCTGCACTCTAATGTATAAGGACACATGCTGTTAGTACATCAGTGTCACACATACAGCATGTTACCATAGACTTACACTGTGTAGACTAACAGTAACAAGACAAAAGTAACACACAGAATTCACCTGAAATAAATGGGGATTTTAACCTCTCGAATGCTAGATAGGTCTCTAATGCATTCCTCTAGCTTTCAAGGGAATAAAAAAATCCAATTTAAGGCAATGGGAAATTCCCATATGTGTGGGCATATCAAGCACTGTACATGAGCATTGCATTGTACAAGATCAACTGAGTATTACACCATTACATAACTCTATGGCAGTTAATGGGTTAATCTCCTAGCATCTTACAAACATTATCTTGTGCACACACTAACAGACACACTCTCACACACCCACATTCCTTCTGTCACACATCCTTACTTTATCATCACACATGCACACTCTCCATTACCTCACATAAGCTGCTGACTGGATCCTATACATCTTGGATTCAGTCACAGGGAGACACTGAATAGGAGGAGTGCTGACTCCAGAACTGCAGCAACCTGCACACATGAATGTGAGCAGGCCTGCTGCCTTCCTGTGCAGTGCTTTCTGGGAATCCCTCCCCTTCCCTCCACTGAAGTTCTTCCTTCTGGAGCTCACCAGTAGGAGCGGGTGGGCTTTCATGACCACAGGGCTAATGGAAGCATGCCTAAAAGCACAGGTGACCAGGCTCCCCCACTGTCTAGATAAAATGTATATTAACCACTTGAGTGCTAGAGGTGGGAGCAACATAGGGATAGTCTCTTGGCAATTCATTGATCACCCTAGAAGTGGCCACCGGCCCAGACTTGGTTGCTCCCTCAGCTAGCCCACCCCTTTGCATACATCAGCCTTCCTAACCCTTTCAGTGCCAGGGGGTGCCTGACATATTGCAAAGCAATGCACTTGGCTCCCCTATGGCACTGAATGAACTAACAAGCATTGAAAAATAGCATAGGTGTGGCTCATTCTCCGTTCCTCAATAGAAGCCGAAAATATTAATGGGGTTGTTATTTTCTAAGGGATTTAACCCATTGAGAGACACTCTCCATTAAGTGTATACTGGCAGGCTCCATGCTAATAGGATACAGTTCATGGAGAGTGTCTCTCAATGGGTTAAATCACTTAGATCGCCTTCTCTTTCCTTCCTTACATATACACTGCTCACATGGTACTTCTGTCCATGGAGAGCAAGGCAGCACTCCACTACTGCTCCAACCACCCCACTGGTGAAAAATGATTTCTTACTCACTTTGTCTGAAGTAACCAGGGACTCAGGAGGGGACCTGCATGCCTGTTTACTCACTGTGACTGCTACCAGAGATTTAGCCTCACATGTTCCACAGAACTATTGCCCGCTGTCTTACCCAACACCAGCCAGCCAACGAGAGAGTAGCATCATGAACAGACTCTCCTCTCTCATTGGCTGCTGGTGCATGCTATTAGGAAGGCACTGGAGTGTCTGCTGGGATTTTTGTGTCAGAGGCTGGCTGTCAGATATGTGAGTCCGGTGGCAGGCTGGCTTCATTACATTTGGGGTTGACCTCCGGAACACTCGGGGCTTCAGCCTCCTTAGCCCCCCCTAGCGACACTCCTGACACTACCGTTCAAAAGTCTGGGGTCACTTCAAAAATGACCTTGTTTTCCATGAAAACATACATCAAATAAGTTGCAAAATGAATAGGAAATACAGTCATGATGTTGACAAGGTTAGGAATAATGATCCATTTGATGTTATTTTAATGGACAAGATTTGTTTTTCTTCCAAAAACAAGGACATTTCTAATTGGCCCCAAACTTTCAAATGCTAGTGTATTTTGGGGAGTAAGTCTGCTCCAAACTGATTCATAGTTGCCATTAGAAATTACTGCAACAATTAATATGTGGGGTTAATTAATAGGATTTGTTAGTGTTCCTTTACATGATCTGAACACACAAATTGTGTAAGGCCATACAGTCTCTAGTATTTGTTCAAGTGTCTCATATTTGTCCTGCTATGTTTGTCTTCTAACAATGGATTTAATTTTGTGGAGATAATGGCAGCTTTAAATGACCACTACTGAGTGTGGAAGCTCGTCTAATTTGTATGTGTATTGACTCAACCTCAATATATTTCAGTGGAGTATTCTAGCGCACTGGACCTAGGTAGAATCCTTTATAATTATTTGATCGTATGGCTTTTGTATAAGAGTAGTATATGTCAGATACACTGAAATTATATTATCAAACATGAGACACAAGAAAATCTACTGCACAGAGATAGCAATTTCTAAGCTCATCCGTGTCTAGGAACTCAATGGGTGATGAATGTTAGAATTATCATGAATTAAAGGAGCAGTAGATTTTTTTCATGAAAAAATATATATTACATGGGTTTTTCTGCATGAGGGTACTTCCACAGCTGAGAGATTTTCTATTAAAATGTTATTTTGAATGGAAAACATTTTTATATCAAGCTGAGAGCAACAACACCAACTGGTAACCAAAAATGCAATTTTTATTTTCAATGGACTCTATATAAGAGCTTTCGTAATTGACTACAGCTCTCCATAGCAATTGATAGGAACAGAACCACTTGACCACTAGAGAAAATTAAGGTTAAAGTGTAGGAAGAAAAGTTTCAACTGTAAATGAAATGGATACTTTCCCAACATTGGTAGTATCTTTGTCTTAAATGGCAGAAAAAAGTCATATAAAATATTTTGCTTATACAAAAAACAGTTCCACCGTTAATAAAATATGACTTCAGGTGAAGCATTCTGGGAGTTTGTTTACAAATGCAATGTTCTATAGGACATAAATTAAATAAAATTAATAAAATCATCAGAATGTTGTTTAGTAGATCATTCACTCCCTCTGTAAGTTGATAATAGCCTATGAGTATGATATACAAAAAGAACTTGAGCCGTTGATTTAAATTTGCATTTAAACTCCTTAGAAAGATCTTGAACGCGTTGTTTCACAATGGCTTAAACCCCATTTAATACAGTTACATTTTGTATTTGTTCTCTAAGGTACGGATGGTTTGCCTCAGAATTGTATCAGTTATTCTTGGAACATCATCCACAGTTAGTGTGTATTAGCATTTTTCCAGCAAAGTTACATCCTTTTAGCAGTATAACTGTTCCAGTTTAACAATTAATCAGATGGTATGATGATGTTTGAATAACCTCTACCCACATCATGTCAGTAGGCTGATAGCCTTGGAAGGATTTTCTAGTAACAAAGTTTTTCTACTCTTCCTTGTCAACGTTGAATCCTAATTTGAATACTTCCTACTAATAATTTTTATGTAATTTAACTAGGTAATATTTACACCCCAATTACTCTGCCATTCTTTTATCTCTGTCTTAATGGAAAGCAGCTATATCTCTGTCACTGGGACTGTCACTTTGTATCAAATATATGATTCTGAAAGAGCTATCAAAATCACCCTATATTTATGTCTGCAATGTTTAATTTAACCCCTTAACGATGGAGTGTGATCACAGCGCGTCGCATGACGTGCCAAGATCGTCACCAATCCTTAAAGCCTGGACCACCGTGATGGCCCTGGAACATCATCTGTCATTAAGGGGATAAAACAATAATTTATGAGATATTTATCTTTCTTCATTTGTCATTTTATACAAATTAGCTAGTTCTTGTGGGCAAGGAATGACAGTTGGGATGGGGAGAAGTATGGAATGTGAGTATCCACAAGCCTGCCTTACTGTCAGTATTTTCTCATTTGCATAAAATGACAAATAGATAAAGTTAAATATATCATAAATTATTGTTTTAAATAGAAAATGGCTAAAATAAATATAAATGATTTTGAAAGCTCTTTCAAAATCATGTTGGTTACAAAGTGACCATTAAACTTTAAAGCAAAAATAACTATTTTAGTTTTTCAGATATTTGCCACTTTTACCTATGTATTGCTAATGTCAATACAGTATACAACACGTTGCATACCCCACTTCCACTCAAGGGGTTAATCAGGCTGAAAATAAACCATAAAATTTAAATCAACACTTACTTGTAATCTTGATGTCCAGCACCTTGGACTTTATCTTAAATTGTTCCTCTGTAATATTTTCTTCTTTCTTCTTCATCTGTTATCTTCATCTGTCATCCCCATATTCATCTCTCATCTACATCTTCTTTCTTCATTTTTGCTCCTTTTTATTCTTCTTCTTTAAGCTTATTGTTGAACCTGTAAAAAAAATAGTTATTAAAATAAATCTTTGACTTTTAAATCATTGAACTTACACTGCTGCCTCAGCCGCTGCCTATGGAGGAGGCAGAAACAATAACAAAACCCCCCCCTCCTCGTACTTTTCAGGCTGTTGCTCGATACTCACTGAGTGAAATTTGAATAGGGACTGCCTTTTATATGGCCAGTGCCAAACTAATTCCCATGTTCCCATTGGCAGGCATGTTGGGTTACTCAGGGCCCGGAAAGTGTCCTGAAGTAACCACACTTCCCAGCCAAACAGTTTCTAGAGCACTGAATCATACCTCCAGCTAGAATCTGATTGGTTGGGAGGAGAGGTTACTGCATAGCACATTCCACTCCCTGTGTAACCCCACATCCCAGCCAATGGGAGCAAGGGAGTCGATTTGAACAGGGACTGGCCATCTACAAGGCAGTCCAGTACATATTTCCCTCAGATGGCATGGGACATTGGCCCAAAAGGAAAGATGAGGTAGTTTTTTGCTGTTCTTTCCTGCTGCTGGTGGTGGCAACGTCACATTAATGATGGTTTACTTTAATAACTATTTTTTTACAGGTTCAACTCTAAGTTTACAGAAGAAGAATGAAGATCAGCACAGATGAAGAAAGATACATGAAGTTGGAGATGACAGATGAAGATTGAAATGACAGATGAAGATAACAGATGAGGAAGAAGAAAGAAGAGGATGACAGATGAAGAAGAAGAGAGAGAGGTTGAGGACGGAAGATTACAGACACACAACTGAAGAAGAAGACCAGGGTACAGAAGATCCCACTGTACAGTATATCAGCATGTTCCTACTATGGGTGAAAAGATAGTGTTAGGGCTAGTATGGGTACACTTTATTGTTCATAATAGTGCTAGTGTAGGGCCAAGAGGGTTAATATTTGGGAGGGTCACTGTGTATGCATCTCACAACCTGTGTTTAACACTGTGTCACACAGCAAGCATTAGCTGGTTTCCTTTAATCTTCCCATTTCTCAAGCTATTTAGCATGAGATATGGGACTGAAAAAAACCACATGGAACGTTGGGCCACAAGTTAGGTTCTGTGGGCCAAAGCTGATCATGGTTTGTGTTGAGAGGGCAATTGAATTATTGAACTCTACTGTAATACTGTGTGTGTACTGTCCGGTGTTCATTTTTGCCCTAACCCAGTTTTACCAGGTGGAACTGGATCGAGCCCTTAATCCATTAGGTAAACAGTATCCAAATAAAGTTTCCACTCAACCTCTTTTTTTTTGTAACAGTTTCTTTGATCTGTCACATTTGCTAGGTAAAAGGGGTACCCAGACTATGGCCATGTACCTAGGAGAAGGGAGTGTAAGTTTAAATTCTGCAAAATGCATAGCAACTGGCTGATTTTTAATATTAGAAATAGTTTTTTGTTTTTTTGGGAGGGTGAAGAGCTGCCTCCAGTTCCACCTTGATAACAGACTGGTGATTTTCCATCCTTTCTTTAAATGATGTTGTGGTTTTACCCACATATATGACTTGATAAGGTCACAAAATCATGCAGATAACTAACTGTGAATTACATCTCAGATTGTGGGCCAGATTTAATGGTTCCCCATTAGGGAAATAAAAACCCTGTTGGCAGTTTTTATAGCACAATATGCATTTGAAATACCTGTGCTATGAAGAAATGCCGGCAGAAAAAGAAGCATCTCAACCTCAATTTAGCGGCCATTTGAGCCAATAGTAACTTACTACAAACTGCCTAAACTGCAATTCAAAGGACTGCGTTAGGTGGTAAGATGCAGAAAGGGACCCGCTTTATTATGGAAAATTCTGCACCCAGTTTTTTTGGCCACAGAGTACCTTAACTGAACTTTTAACCGCCGACACAGCAATTGAATGTTAAAAAAAAAAATTTAAAGTCCCCAGTGGATGTATTGATATGGGGCCCTAAGCTCTGTGAGGGAATTTTGAACAGAGACTGCCTTTGTATATGGGCAGTCTCTGTATAAAAGAACTCACAGCTATTGGCTGGGATGTGTGCTTATGCATGTTCCAGCCAATCAGCTTCAAGCAGGTTCCTCCAATCCCTCACTCTAAGCCGACTGGCTCGGAAATTCTCTAACAGTGGAACGGGAATCGGTTCATAAGGTGCAAATGGGGGAAGGCTGCTCCTTCTTACTTTCTCCACCCCCGCTGTCACCTCTGCCACAAACATTGGCGGAGATATAAAAAAGTTGCAATATTTTTATTTAAAAAGTTTTTGCCAGTTTTCATTTTCCTACAGATATAACTTCAAGGATGATAATGGGGACATATGTTTTGGACTATGGGCATGTTCTACAGTATTGACTCACACATCTATGCATTTTGTAACCCTTTGAGTCCCAGAGAGGTATGCATCACATTGCTCTACAATGCGTTGCATACCCCACTGGCACTCAAGGGGTTATACTAAGCATAGATGTGCGGGTTCTTTGTAGGGTATATTTATTTATATCTATGTTTTTTTACAGGTAAATGAAGAGAAGATCGAAGAAAGAAGACGGACCAGAGCAAGAAAGAAGATGGAGAAGAAGGAAGAGACAAGAAAGAAGAGGAAGCAAAAAGATAAGAGAAAAAAGAAAGAAGATAGCAGAAGACGGACAGTGGATGATAGGTAAATGTAACACAGATGAGCTAACAATCGGTGCTTAACAGTCAAGTCCTGATCGTTAGCTTTTTTCCTTTGATGTTCCTATTATTGACGCTATTTAGCGGCATTTTGGGAACTTAACACACAAAATGGACGTTTGGCCACAAGACCTTTTTTGCTAACCCAATGTTATCCAATTTTGCCCTAACTGTTGTTTTAACAGTTAATCGAACTCTGTAGCAGATAGAAATTTTAAATCCTTTGTGTGGGTGTCTAAAATAAGTTTGACTAAACAAATAACTACATATAACATATGCAGCTCATTGAAATCAGTCTTTCCTTGTATACTGTTACTCTTTCATACAGTAGCTAATGGGGTCAGTTTTAAGCAACATATCTCTTAAATTCATTCCCCTCATTAAAGCTGTTTATCCATTGAAACTACCGACCAATGTTTCACCACTTTAGATTCTGTAAGTTTGGAAGATGTATTATACCAATTTTTTTCCTTTTGACTTTCTTTTTCTCTCTCGTTTGGATGTTTCTTCTCTCTTCACACTTTATGAATAACGAAAAATATTGTTGTGGGTCATAACCTCTCTGTTAAAAGCTATCACCCATTTTATTCAGTTCAGGTCCCAAATCTTCCCATTACTGACAATCCTTCTGACCTGTAGTCGATACTTTGCTGTAGGAAGCAAGTAGTGTCCTTCAAAAATATAGCAAGCACTGTATGCATGGCTGTAGGAAATTATCCATGTAGAAGAGATCCTATAGCTAAAAGTATTCCCGATGGTTCTAGTTAGCCAATAAAGGTATCAGTTTTACTCTACTAGTCTCCTGAATTTTCTGTGGATAAAATGGTATCACTCTTACCCTGTGGTTTTGACAGAGACTTGTGAATTTATGCAGGGCTGTACAATATGGAGTGTTTCAGATATTCTTATAGCATTGTGTATGTTCATCCAGACAGCCTTCTACAAATTCTAAATCAATGATCTTGTAAGCATCCTTTTTTAAATTTAATAGTTGGATCAGAGAAGAAGGGATGATAAGTTGAAGTATCTGAGAGTTGTGACATAATCTCTTCCATATAGTCAACATAGATTTGTTAGGGATGTTTGATAATACCCGTGATTTGATTAGCCTATTAAATATTTTATGTGAAGAATCATTTTTAGGTGGGTAAAATTGTGATTTAGGTTTGAAGGGTGCTATTGATTCAATACAGTTGACGGTTTTATCAAACAACTCTTTGAGTCTTAACATCCTTTTAAATTGATAGAAATCAAAGTGCCATTCAAGTTGTGAAAAACAGTTAGTATAATTGAATGATAAACCTTGTTGAAGTAGAGATAATTCACTACTACCAAGGGTTTGTGCAGATAAATTATAGTTCAACTTTTCAGTAACTGAGTTTTCTCTATACAGTCTCCTTTCGCCCCACCTCATGGCTGCTCTGTTCCTTCTTCTCTGGAACTCCTGTCACTTATTGTAACCCCTAAGAAAGGCACCAGATTTGTCCACTATAAGAATCTCACTCTGGAGAGAAAGAGGAAAGATTTGAGTCTCTATATGATTGTCCCCTAATCCTAGAATTAGTAAAGTTACTTTAACTATCACCTCTTATATTTGTTATTACTCCCCAAAGTAACTACTTATGCTCCTTATAGTCCTCTGACACTTTAAGGAATTTATCTTTTTAACATTTAGCGAGTTTGGATTAATAACACATTGGGAGAGATTCACTAAAGGTCAATGCTGTGGCAATATGATTTTGTAGATGTGTTCAAAGCACTTCGACTTTTTGATGAAGCCACAAATTGTCATATGGACTAAAATTTAAGAATGCATAGTGAGGCAGGGAGAAGGTCCCATTTAGCATAGTGGATTGTCAAAGTGCTGTCGATGTAGAAGGGATGTACTCCCTCGCACCAGCAGTACAACAACCCTGAAGTCTGAGAGCATTCTCTCTGCTTCTTTACTTGGCCTGTAGGGGTGTGGAGAGGATACTTTCAACACCATGGACAGCATCACTCTCTTATCCCTTTGAGTGACACAAGGATGTCCATTACTCACCCCTGTGACACTCAACGGGTTGCAAAATTAGATCAAGCACTACACAATTATCCCCTCAGCTCTGTATCATTTTTCATGTTGTGTACTCCCAAGGGAACAAGGCTTGGGGTCAGGCAGCATCCATGGGGATTTGCTACTACCAGCTGCCCCCAGCCTAGTTCCCTTACCAACTGTCAACCACAAATCCACAAGGGAACTGCCTGGGCAAGGGAACAAGGTTGGGGGAGTCATGCAGTATATGTGGGCCTAACACACAATGGTGATGTTCTCCATGTTTCCTCACAATACTTACATTCAACAAAAGAAGAAAGAAGATCAGATGAAGAAAAGAAGACTGAAGAAATGAAGACAGAAGAGAAGAAAGAAGGAAAGATTAATGAAGAAGCTGGACAGCGGATGACAGGTTACATTTTCAGAATAGTTTTAGCGTACTCTCGTTGTTTGACACTGTCAATCAACAGGTTTTTTTTTCCCTTTGATGTTCCCACAATTAGATATTAAGCATGAATTGTGAAAACAATAAACCATAACAAGCATTTTGCCAAAATGTGAATTTTTACCATGTACCTCTCCAGCAATAGAATAGCTGGGATACATGGTTGATTTTTTTTTTTTTTTTTGCTGCTAATGTTTTTGCTATTACCACCAAATTTAGGCAACCTCAGTGCTTCACTCTCTTCATGTAATCCCAGACAGACTCCATGATGTTGAGATCAGGGCTCTGTGGGAGCCATACCATCACTTCCAGGACTCCTTGTTATTCTTTACGCTGAAGATAGTTCTTAATGAGTTTGGCTGTATTTGTGGGGTCGTTGTCATGCTGCACTATACATTTGGGGCCAATCAGATGTCTCGCTGACGGTATTGCATGATGGATAAACATATGCCTGTACTTCTCAGCATTGAGGAGACCGTTAATTCTGACCAAATCCACAACTCCATTTGCAGAAATGAAGCCCCAGACTTGCAAGGAGCCTCCACCATGCCTCACTGTTGCCTGCAGACACTCATTTTTGTATCACTCTCAAGCCCTTCAGTGAAAAAACTGCCTTCAGCTACAGCCTAAGAAAAAAGGCCTAAGAAAAAAGGTTAATATATGTATCTTTGTATGTATGTATATTTCTATAGCTCCATCTCCTCCCACTATCCCTCAGGCCTTCCCCCTCACCCCCCATGTGATTTGCCAACTCCCCAGCCCCCCATCAAAGGGCAAAAGGTGAACGGCCCATAGACCAAGGAAGAGGAAAGAAAGCAGGGCCGCAGGCCATCTTAATGGCCTCAACTGACCTGTACTTCCCTTGCAGCTTTGTATTTAGAGCTGGTTCTGGAGCTGGTCCCAGATGGCTGCTGTGATCTGGATGCTGTAGTCTCCTCTTAAAATCTCAGCAGCAGTCCTGCAGTTCTGGTCAGTCTTCTCTTCATCTTGCTGAGGTACCTAAAAGAAAAAAGGTTAATGTTAGTTTTTAATTTATAAACAACCTACATATAGGCCTAATCCCTCCTCTCCCCTCCCCTACCACAGGTATCCCACTCACCCCCTAGGTGACTGGCCACCCCCATCAAAAGGAGGAAGGGAGGAGGAGGAGAGCCTCCTCTAGCCCAAGGGAGAGGAAAGAAGACAGGGCTACAGACCATGTTAATGGCTTTTTGGGGTCATGCTGCCCCTTCAGGCTTCCACTTAAGTTGTTATCATACAGCTGTGAACTACCTCTTCCCTGTAAAAGGGCCAGGGCACAATCATACACTTGCAAGGTATTTGCGGTCTCTTGAGTCTTGATTCACACTTACAACCTAAAGCAGTAAGGTTTCAATATTTTTATTTTACAAGAATCTTTAGTTGTTATTTTTTTCTTGTTAGTTAAGGTGTTACTTTTGTTTGATTCTCCCTGAAATTGATGATTTTAGTTGAATTACCCATACCTTTTTCTGATAGGTGGGCAATGTAAATGTGAAAGTGAATGCAGTGTAATGCCAAAGTAGAATTCACAGACTGATAGATGATCTTATATTTATTTCAAGTGTTTGAAAGGTCAAGAATGTCTATGGTACATAGGTAATTGGGTAACTAATCTTGCAAGCTGTGCCTTCAGGAAAGAGATAACCATCTTAATTCAGCAATGATAAGAGTTGAGTGGAGTTATAGTTAACATGTGTAGGATAATGTTCTCTTTACCTGTAGAGATAGAAGAAATTTATTTCAGTATACATTTTCCAACAGGACATAAAGTTGTGATACAATCTTATTAATTGCACAAATGTTAAACGTAAAGAAAGGGTCAAGATTGATACCAAGGTATCATCGCAAATGATTCTGCTTTATGCAGTTTAGTTATTTCAAATCTCAGATCACCAAGGTGAGGACAAGAACATTTATTTTATCGTTTCAATAGTGGGTAGAGATGCAGTCTGGATTTTTACACACTTTTCTCCATTTCTTAGCCCCTTGAATGCAAAGCAGTGCATTGAAGACATCTCTAGCAACCAAGGTGGTATGTAAGACATGTCCTGGCATAATACTGTTATCAGCTATTAGTAATACCATTTCCTATAAATATTAGCGTTAGTTGCAGCTAGTGCAGCTAATAATATTACAGATAATCAGTCATTAGTAATACACTTTCCAATTAATATTAGAGTGAGTTGGCTAATGCCTGTTCATATGTTTATGAATATTCGTACAGAACTGTAATGTAACCTAGGCCAGAAACTAGATCAATAATTTAAGGCAATATTTCAAGTTTTTGCCCTAGGAAAAGAGTAAGTAAACTAGAGACATATCAGTACTACATGAATATGCAGATGAAGACAGGGAGTAACTATGAAGTTCTGCAACTAGGCCAAGACCTCTACACTACGACTTTCCAGATTAAAACAGTGCCATATAGAAAAACATATTTCTATACATAATAATTTATATAATAAAAGACCAGAGATGATCTTCAGCCAAGTCCATGCCAGGCTGAAAACCAAGAGCATTTTTTAATCTGACAGTTCAAGAGACCCACAGATCAATGCACCATTAAAGGGATAGTAATACTTAAAATGTAAAAAACATATGTTGTAGGGTTTATCCCCCTGAGTGAAACAAGGGCACTCCCACTGCTGAGAGACATTTTATTAAAAAATTATAACAGCTCAAATGTGAATTTTTTAGGTGCAATATCACAGTGGCCTGAACATTTACAGTGGCACTGTTCTGGGCTGGTGCAAGGATTTTTTGCCACCCTAGGCAAAACCTAATTTTGCCACCCATTTGGCTCTGCCCCTTGTGCCCCACCCCCTTATACCCCGCCTACTTGTACCCCACCTCATTTCATGATTGTCCTCTCTCTGCCCCTGGTCTGGAGATGCCTGTAAGAGATGCCCCCCACCGGCTCCACTTTGCCCCCTATCAGCTCCACCTTGCCCCACCAGCTTCAATTTGCCCCCTTAGCGCCAACTTTCCCCCATCTGCTCCAACTTGCCCACACCAGCTCCATGTTGCCCCCACCAGCTCCACTATGCCCCCACCAGCTCCAACTTTCCCCCATCAGCTCCAACTTTCCCCCATCAGCTCCACTTTGCCCCCATCTGCTCCAACTTGCCCACACCAGCTCCACTTTGCCCCATCAGCTCCAACTTGCCCCCCATCAGTTCCACTTTGCCCCCACCAGCTTCACTATGCCCATATCAGCCCTAACTTACCCCCACCAGCTCCACTTTGCCACCCATAAGCTCCAACTTGCCCCTCATCACATACCTGGAGCACTGCGCAGTATTCTTTTCAGTAATGCAGAGCGCACCGGGAGATCATGACTCCCAGCGAGCTCTGCATTACTAAACAGTTGACGACGATGAGGGAGCGCAGTAGAGACACAGATCTAACTGTGTTGCGTTCCCGGTGTGGTGCGTGCGGGCAGCGGGCACAGCTCTTCTCTGCTGCATGCCCACACCCCCAGTACCTGTGCGCCCTAGGCCGGCGCATACTTCGCCTATAGGTGGCGCCGGCCCTGGCACTGCTGCTATACAATCCTATGGACTGCTCTGCTCTGTAGACCATAAATCTCCATAGGATGGTGTAGCAACAGCGCCACTGTAAATTTACAGGCCACTGTGATATTGCACCTAAAAAATTCAAGTTTGAGCTGTTATAATTTTTTAATAAAATACCTCTCAGCAGTGGGAGTACCCTTGTTTTACTCAGGGGGATAAACCTTACAACATATATTTTTTTACATTTTAAGTATTACTATTCCTTTAAATATTACTAATCCCCATATTGTAGCTATGGTAAAAAGAATTGAATAGTACCCAGGTTCATCTCTCAAACCTTTAAGGTTTGAGAGATAACCGAACGCAAAGTTCCCCCCTCGCACCCCTTCCCTGAAGTCAGTGTTGTACTGACTGCAGGGATATCCGGTCTTATTTGTGTCAGGTGGCTCTGCAAGCTCATGTAGAAGACCGTTTCAGTGAAATAATTCTTTTTTACTAACGCAATCTCGGCTCAGCTGCAGAGCCACCTGATGGTCTATAAAAACCCTGACATTCCCACCACGCAACATGGTTTAGAATAGTAAGGAAAGAGAGTGGAAGCAGACAGGGATAGAGAGAGAGCCTTGATTCAATTGGCCCTGTTGGCCAATAAAACACCTAACGGTATTTTTTCAAGCACGGTAAGCCATTCAATTACCTGTGCTATGAAAAAATACAGGTGAAAAAAAAACGAATGTCGGGTGCTAAAGTTTGCACCCATTTAAACCCATTAAATGAACTTGCATTTCCCATTCAGTTACATGCAGTGGGCATAAACATGCTTTAAGAGATTCACTTTAATGGATAAAAATCTGCACCCAGTTTTTTGGGGGCGCACACTCTCCTAATGCATGTTTAAACCAGTTGACGCAGGAATTGAAGGGGAAAGAAAACACCTAAAAATCCTAAGTGACTGGTGGATGTACTGATATGGGGCAATACATCCAAAGTACTCAAAAATGTGTGACATTTTAGTAGAATTGACCAAATGAGTGCCAGTGGCATATGCAATGCATTGCACTCACAGGGTTAATCTGACTGAAGTTAACAACATCACATGAAAATAACCACCTACCTGTAATCCTGATGTCCAACAGGGTCTTCAGCAACCCAGCTACTGTCCATCTTCTTTATTTTATCTTCTATTCGTCATCTTCTTTCTCTTCATCATATCTTCTGTCTTCTTTTCTTTCTTACGTTTCCCAAAGATGTCTCTGCAAATATGTCAAAATATAATGTACTCCAAAAAGTATGAATAAAATATATGCTGGGGTAAACCTTTTGAGTTCTGGAGGGGTACACAATGCATTGCAGAGCAATTTTCAGTGTTTTGAAATGGTTTCTTACTACTGCTGGTAGTTAGTTTCACATACAGCCTCCTAAGGAAGAGAAGGATCTTCATTGTTTAGTGCACACTGGACTACCACTTTACTAACATGTTCATGCACTGCTCCTACTCCTTTCCTCCTACCACTGTCCCTAGTCCATTTGCAGAACATTATAAAAGTATTGTGGATTTTAACAGTAACATATATAAGATAATTGATTGTGTGTGATGTCTTCTAATACCTGCCAGCTACAGTAAGTCTCTGTCTCTTCTAATATCTGTCAGCCTCATTCACAAGCTCAAGTCAGGGTCCCAGGCTGTCACCTATCAGTCAAACTACTTTTATTTTTATTAACTGTCCCTATCACTGTCTATAAAAAATACACTCCTCTGCAATTGCTTCTTGCCCTCTTTGAAATTAATTTAAAGATGATTTCAGGTGCTGCTTTCGCTCTCTCTCTCTCAATGTCACTGTATTCAATTTATTTACAGTACAGATCATTTCTATGTATGCTGGCCCTCTTCTTCTGGCTGTGTAGTACTCAGTGTCAGTTTACCTTATCTGTCTATTAAATACAAGTCTGCAAATTATTCTGTCAGTCAGCCAGTCAGTCAGCCACAGAGGCTCTGCCAGCTCAGGAAGGAACCTGGATCACCTGCCTGTCTCTTCTCAGTCAAACCAAATTTTGGGATAATTGGGGTCAACTCTCCTTTTTCCTTTTACACACCCCTAGACTCCCCTAATACAGAGGCCCAGTCATCTCAGGAAGGATCTTGGATCACCTACCAGTCTCTTCTCGATCAAACGAGATTTTGAGGTATTTGGAGTATATTTCCTTTCTCCCTTCACACTCCCTCAGATTTCCCTAAGATAGAGGCTCAACTGGCTCAGGAAAGAACTTGCCTGCCTGTCTCTTTTCAATCAAACAAGAAGTTGGGGTAAATCTCCTTTCGTCTTACACACACTCCTAGACTCACCTAACACAGATGATCAGCAAGCTCATTAAGGAACATGGATCACCTACATGCCTCTTCTCAGTCAGACAAGATTTTGGGATATCTGGGGCAAATATTCTTTCTCCCTTCACACTCCCCTTAAACAGAGAACAAGTTGCCTGCCCAAAAGACTCCACTCCCTCAAATAAACTCCAACTCCACTTTATTTGCCTATCTTCTCTTGCTCCAAAATTGTGCTCCTTTCTCTCCCTTTATCAAATACAGAATAACATCCATTTTATACTATCCTTTGGGAAAAGAAGGGCAACATTCCAAGTGAGGAGAAAAATCAGTCTTACCTATCTAACATGCAAAGGAATCAAAGTCACATTTAAATCAAATAGGATATTTATTGCTTGTATATGATGTAGTTGCAGAGCTCCACAATCACACCATTTCTTTTGATTATAGGACCCTAAGTTGGTGTCCCATATTTTTTAAATGAGCTGAGAGTGTATACCTCTGCACACCTTAACCCATATCACCCTCTTAATCAGGGGACAATCAACTAAACCAGGGAGTTCAAAATGTTACCTTAACATTATAAAATATATCTTATATTGTATTGCTTCAGAGTAGTTTTTTTTTCAGTGGGAGAATCTGGTAGGTGACTTCTCCAATGCCACTAAGCGGAAATGATGTGAAATGTTTGGGTAAACAGATGTTTGATTAAACAGTCAGTGGGTGTTGTGATATGTTGCATAAATCATGTTTAGTAACTCAACAGTGTTTGCACTTATTCCAAGAAAAATCATTTGTATGATGTCATCCTCAGCAATAAGGAAAGATGTTCTAACCTCCTGGATGCTGGGGGTATCTCCAAATCACTGCATTGCAATGCATTAGAGACATCTCTAGAATTCAAGTGGTTAAAGTGATTTAACCTAAGAGACTGGGCTCGTATGCTAGTAACTAATCTGATACACTCAGGAATACAGTATGTATATTTGACATGTCCTGCAGCTCATATTATCAGTTGCCTTTGCCCTACTAGTTATCTTATTTTGATAACACAAAACATGGTGAACTAACAAAAAAGTAATTTTATGTTAATGCAGAAAGGGAATCAATGCTCAGGAACTGAGTGGTCAAACTATTTAATTTTAACTCCTTTTTCCAAAGAGATTAAACAATACTAAATAATATTAGAATAAGTAAATTATTAAAGTCATCATTGATTGCATATATTTATTACAAATAGTGGTTTATATATACTTTGGTCCACATATAGCATTGCAATACTTACATTTTGTAACATTTTTAGGATATTATACTCAACTATTTTCTAAGCTGTAGTGCAGCCATAGTTATAGTTGAATACGACATATATCAAATGTCTATTTTCAAATACTTACAATTCAATGGATATATAATTATGAATTAAGCCGATTGCAGATTAAGATTTTTTGCCAATCTCAGCAAACCATGAAATGTTTGGAAGAAAAAAATGTTAAAGGGATAGTAATACTTCGTTTTATCTTTGTTTTATATTGTAGGCATTAAAAAAACATGAAGAACGATATAAGTCTTATCTCTCAAACCATTATGGTTTGAGAGGTATTCACAAGCAAAGTTTCCCCTCTCGCCCCTTTTACCTAGTGTAAGCCATCTCTTCTCAGATGTGTAATGCAGTCCATAGACCAGACAGATAACAGCAGGGGACAATCTTCTTTCTATGAGAACAATGAAAACCCTGCCCCCCTTGACAAGTTTTTCAGGTTTTTCCCTTATCTTAATTGAAGATTGTCCCTCTCTGCAGTCTACCTGGGCACCTCCCTTCTGCTCTGAGGTGAACAGTGGTACATTAGGTAAAAGGGGTGGGAGGGGGATACTTTATCATTGAATTACTCTTGAACTACAACTCTGACAGAATTGAAATAACACTCTCCATGGCCCAAATACTATGATGATTAATTAGAGCTGATTTTATTATGAAACATTACTATCCCTTTAAGGTCTAGAATCAAATAACGTTTTTCCCATTATGACTTTTCATGCCGTCATGAAAACTTTGTCAGGAATACAGTAACACCCACAGAACAGTTATATACCATATTTTGCACCAAGATAGATAATGTGGGGCACTATTCCCTTTTGTATATTGCATATTTAAAAGTGTCCCCTTTATATAGATATGCAATTTTTAATTTATAGCTTTGGGCATACACAATACTTTTTACACAGAAAAATCATAATTCATGATCATAAGCAGAGTACTTTGGCTTGCACAACTCCTTATCAAACAAAATGTATCTTAGATCAATAAATCATGTGAACCGTACTCGGCCAATGATACTGCCTTTCTGCAGTGACTTTCTGCCGACCTTTCAAGGTGGCATTTGTACAGCATATCTTGGTTTGGCTGTATAGTTTCTATTAAGATGAATTTGCTCCCTTGCCTTCTTTACTTCTTTCGATTCTTGCCAATACGTTCCTGTTGTCCACTATGAACTCTATACAATCCAAGATTTCTAGGCCATACTCCATGGGTTTCCTCTACAATACTATATCAACCTAAAGAGCTGGGGGGAGTCGGGGTTGCCTCATATCTACTCTTACTACCAGGCCACCCAACTTGCAACATTTTTACAATGGCACCATACAGATAGCCACCCCTCATGGGTCCAAATAGAGGACTCTTACAACTTGCCCCTTCCCATTGCTCATCTCCCCTAAATTGTTGCATCACAAAAAGGCAAGGGGGCATCTAATTAAAAAAAGGCCTTGATTAAATGGGGTGTGAACCCCCTTCCGCTGCTCTCCAATCTTCCCTCTTGGGAGCTCGTTCTGATGGATTAGGGGATGAATGAAGAGGTTTTTCCACATACTGGCTGTTCTGGTGCTTGACTGTGCATCATTACCAAGAGTGCTCGGTCTATTTATCCATCGCTCTGTCCTCCTTTCTTTTCCTTGATCTATCTTTCTTTCTTTCTTCCTCTCGCTTTCTCTCTCTCTTTCTCTCTCTCTCTCCTTTTCTTCCTCTTTCCCTCTCTCTCTTTCAATCTGACTTTCCCAATTCTCTCTGTCCCCCCTTCCTTCCACTTTTTTCCCCTCTTTCTCCTTTCCCGATACAACATAAAAAGAAAAAAATCCTGGAACATGTTTGTTGACACCCACTGTGTTCTTTTGTAATTGTTTCTACACTGTCCAACGTGATTACTTTATGTCTTTGTCTACTATTCATATTGTTCATCATAGCCTATTCTTGATATCCTGTATTTGTTTTATCTGTATGGTTACTATTTTTGTTCCAATATCAAATTATAAAAAAAAAATTCATCTTAATAGAGACTATACGGCCAATCTCTCTCTCACTCCATCAGGCTATTGTCTGAAATTACCTTAAAAAAACAGCACAGCACACAAATGTGTGTTAAATTTAATTAAGTACAAGAATAAAAAGGTATAATAATGCACTTACAATAGCCCTACTTGGACTTTATGCATAGAAACAGGTCCCTTTTCCGATATAGCCAACGAGCTGTATCCTCCAATACTCCTGCTCACCATATATTCTTTCCTCTTTAATCCTCTTTGGTCCGTGTATCCCAGATGTTTAGTCCACCAAGTTGGTGAAATCTAGATGCCCTGTGGTCTGACCCGTGTCATAGGTCTGCCATTTTAGTCTTAAAAGTCGCATATGGAAAGTCTGGAGCGAGAAGAGAGTTGGGATACTATGGCTCACAAATGCTTCAGCCTCGTGAAGAAGTTGGCACAGAATGCCGGGAGCCGGTGATGGAGGTAAATAATTCCCATACACCCTTAAAAGAAGCAGACAGTCTGTCTGCAAAAATGTTTGGCTCCCATACCCAAACCTATCTCTCAGTGAAGGTCTCTCCCACACCCCCTGTGAGGTTTCCCCCACTCCACCTCCTATTCACCTCCATCGCCAGCTCCCAGCTTTCTGGGCCAGCTTCTCCACGAGGCTGAAGCATTCGTGAGCCATAGTAACTCCACTCTCTTAGTTGCTCCAGACTTTCCATAAGCAACTTTTAGGACTAAAGTGGAAGACCAATATTTCCATCACGGGTTGGACCACAGAACATCTGGATTTCACCAATTTGGAGGACTAAACATCTGGGATACAAGGACCTAAGAGGATTAAAGAGGAAAGAATATATGGTGAGCAGGAGTATCAGAAGACACAGCTCTTTGGCTACAAGGGGAAAGGGACCTGTTTCGATGCATAAAGTCCAAGTAGGGCTATTTGTTATGGACCAGGAACCAGACTGGATACAAAAAGGTAAAAATGCAAAACACCTTTATTAAAGTAACAAAAAATAAACAAAACAGAATTGTGATCCAGGAGCATAAACCAAATGATAAGCCAGGGTCAGGAACCAGAACAGGTACTCAGCCAAGCTGGAGTCAGGAGCACAGAAGTCCGCAAAGTCAGGAACAAGCCAGTGGGTCTGGAGCCAGAGGGGTCATCAGAGGAAGCCAGGTCATACACGGATAAACAGGAGCTCAGTAGAATCACAGCAGTCAGCAACAAGGTCAGCAACAAACGCAAGGACAATGGGGAAGTGAGTCAAGCTGCCTTAAATACCCTGAGAGGGTTGGCTGATAACAGTCAGGTGAGCAATCAGAGAGGTCAGCTGATCAGCCTAAGCCAGAAACTCAGAAGACAGCAGCAGTGGATAGCAGAGCACTAGATTAGCTCAAACATCAGAATCAATAGGCAGAGTTGAGCTGCTCAGCAAAACCTTGACACTATTGTAAGTGCATTATTATACCTTTTTATTATTGTACTATAAAATTTATTTCACTTAGATGTTCTCTTCTTGTGTGTTGCGCTGTTTTTGAGGTAATTTTGGATCAAGTATCTACAAAAGGTGGCCACTTGTTGTCTCTCGTCCTGCAGCGTGCACAATGGAAGTCACATTACACCGAATCCATTTCATATATCATTTACCTTCTTCGCGAGGATCATTTCATTCATCTCATCTTCAATCCATCTTCATGAACCACTGGTAACTGTATTTACTGATTTCACTTACATACCATCTCCATATACCATCAGCATATGTTCTATTTATTTTTTTCTTTTCCGCCAATCTCAGTTCCATTATTATTTTTGGACATTTATTATTCTGTATTTTTCTGAACATTTATACCATTTAGTGTAATTATTTTTCTGCATCTGTTTATTATCATTTATTTTTACTCATTTTTATCATTACTATTTTCCCAAATTGCGATAGTGTGTTCGGGATTTTGCAGTTTGGAGCTTCTTTAGACTAGGTTCTTTCTTCCATTTACCATCAGGCTATGGGAATCCATTAAAATGAAGAAAGCACTTACTACTCCGCTATCAGGGATGATGCCAATCCTAGATAACCCAGAGTTACCCCCTGGTTTAAGTATTACAGACGTCAAACATTGGGCTCCTGACTATCCTCTTAGGTTAGATGGTGAACCCCTCTCATTCCCTGCCCTAGCAAGCAAATACAACCTTCCCCCTTCTGAACTATTTTTGCTATTTGCAGCTTACTCATTTCTGTTGATACCTTACTGGATTCTCTACTGTTTCTAGTTTGAGCAAGTCAGCTTCAGCATCTATATAAATATTACGACACACATAGAGGAAACTAAAAACAAATATATGCTAAATTGGGAAAGGACATTGGGGAAGAAATTCCTCTCTAAACTTGGTCCAAAATCTTGGCTAACACAGGCAGAACCTCCATTTGTGTTATGAACAAGGAGAGAGTGTACATAGTATCTCACTCCTGCTAAATTGGCTAACATTCCCCCTGTCCACGCACTCTTCTGCTTTTGAGGACACGCGCTGAGGGACATGTTCCACATTTGCAGACTGTGCCAGTTGCGTGGGAATTCTGGAAGATGACTTCCACTCTAATAGGGGAGGTTACTGCCCATCAGCTTGATTTGAGCCCGGACCCAGAGATGGTACACAAGAATACAGCTTGCCTGATTCCTCAGATACTTCTGGCAGCCAGGAATGTCTTGGCTTGGAATTGGAAGCAGAAGTTCCTTCTTGACTGGTTCATCCTCATAAGGGAAATATGAAGATATTTAGACTGGAAAAACTGACCTCTCACCTCACTTCCTCACAACCGAGGTTCCTTTTGGTTTGGCTACCATGGTTAGACTTCACCACTCCTGTCTGTGTTGTACTGGATGCTTGATGCCCCTCTGATCACTGGTCTATGGAAGCTCCTTTCAGCTACACCCCAGGGAGCCTTACCAGACCTGGCTTTCCTTCTTTCCCACTTTACCAGCAATGCTGTGCTCCCATCTCTCCCCCTCCTAATTCTTATTCCTTCTTCACAATGGCACTTTTTAATACAGTGAATTTAGATGCTATGGGTCTGATATGCACTTTGTTTAGTAAAAGGAATATGGACTTATTTTTGGTCTCATGCTATGATACATTTTGACTTGCTTACTGCTTTTGTGTTACTTGTGTTCTTTGTCGCTGTGCCCGCCCCTGAACTTTTTTGTATTCCTTTTGGAAAACTTCAATAAAAAATTAATTAAAAAAACCAAGCATGTGATTGTCCCGCCCAGTATTGTCCTTAAATACTGGGTTCTGGCACATCTCCGGTGCCCTTTCGTGGTGTTCCAGTACCAGCGCTTGTTCCTGATTATTGTGTGTTCTTAGTGTATCGACTCGGCCTGCCTGACTACTCTGCATCTTGTTTCCTGCCTGTGCACCGACCTGGACTGCCTGACCATTCTGTTTCTCATCTCCTGTGTACCGACCCGGCTTGGCTGACGTTCCTGCTCCATGTACCGACCCGGCTTGGCTGACGTTCCTGCTCAGTGTACCGACTTGGATTGGCTGATGTTCCTGCTCCGTGTGCCGACTTGGATTGTTCTACGTTCCTGTTCTCTGTGATTCCACCAGGTTGGGCTGCTGCCTCCTCTGCACACCCTGACCAGTCTCTGGTTAAAGGTAGTGCTTCACTCTCGCTGTCTGTGGACAGCTGTGCAGTTGGTCTCGGTTGCCTCCATGTCGCCCTGGCGACATTCCTATTGGTCTACCTTACGAACCATTCCAGGTTGGGTGCTTCTCAGAGCGAGTTGCTCAGATTCCGTTACTGCTACGGCAGTGCTCAGACTGATCATAGCTCCGTTAATGCCACGGAAGTGTCAAGTTGGCTAGTCTCCGTTACTGCTACAGCAGTGCTCAAGTGGCTCAGTCTTTACTACTGCTACGGCAGTGCCCCTATTGCTCAGTCTCCGTTACTGCCATGGCAGCTCCTCAGTTGCTCTGTCTCCTTTAATGCTACGGCAGTATCCAGTTGCCTTGTCTCCGTTAATGCTACGAAAGTATCCAGTTGCCTAGTCTCCGCTACAGCTACGGCAGCGCTCACGTGGCTCAGACTCCGTTACTGCTACAGCAGTGCTCAAGTTGCCTGGTCTCCGTTACTGCTATGGTAGTGTCTAAGTCACTCAGTCTCCGTTACTGCTACGGCAGTATTCACGTTGCCTAGTCTCAGTTACTGCTACGGCAGTGCTCAAGTTGCTCAGTATCACGGTGCCCGTGTTCTTTTCTGTCACTCTCTGTGTGGTGCACTCCCATTGGCTGAGCTTAGTTGGGCCTGCCCAGTTTGGCCTTTTTATACCAGGCCTCTGGCACCTGTCAGGTGCCCTTTCGTGGTGTTCTTGTACCAGTGCTACTGTGTTGCTGTGTTCCTGTGTACCGACTTGGCCCGTTTGACTACTCCTGGTTCCTGCTCCGTGATTCAACCCGGCCTGGCTGACGTTCCTGCTCTGTGACCTGACCCGGCTTGTCTGACGTTCCTGCTCCGTGATTCGACCCGGCCTGGCTGACATTCCTGCTCCGTGACCTGACCCGGCTTGCCTGACGTTCCTGCGCTGTGATTCGGCCAGTGTTCTGATCTGTTCTCCGTGTCGCTTGGGCGACATTCTTACTTCCACATTGCTGGCCAGGCAGACTGAGTGTTGTGGCCTACATCCCTCTGAGCCTTCTGTTTACTCTTGCAGAGCACTGTCGCCTCAGTTAACTCTGAGCCTTCCGTTAACACTTGCAGAGCACTGTTGCCTCCGTTAACTCTGAGCCTTCCGTTAACACTTGCAGAGCACTGTTGCCTCCTTTTACTCTGAGCCTTCCGTTAACACTTGCAGAGCACTATTGCTTCCGTTAACTCTGAGCCTTCAGTTAACACTTGCAGAGTACTGTTGCCTTCGTTACACTGAGCCTTCTATTAACTCTTGCAGAGCACTGTTGCCTCCGTTACACTGAGCCTTCAGTTAACTCTTGCAGAGTCAGTGTTTCCGTTACTGCACCGGTCGGGTGCTCTTGGCTCTAGTCCATCAGCTCTGCAGTGTACAGTGTCTCAGTTACTGCACCGGTTGGGTGCTATTGGCTCCAGTCCTCCAGTTCTTGCAGTGTACAGTGTTTCCGTTGCAGCACCAGTCGGGTGCTATTGGCTGCAATCCTCCAGCTCTTGCAGTGTACAGTGTCTCCGTTACTGCACCGGTCGGGTACTATTGGCTCTAGTCCATCAGCTCTTGCAGTGTACAGTGTCTCCATTACTGCACCGGTCGGGTGCTCGTGGCTCAAGTTTGTGCTAGCTCTAGCAGAGTATTGTGGCCTCCGTTTCTGCTCAGCACAGGGTAGAGTCTCAGTCCTGCTTTACAGACTAGGTGCTCCCACACCTCGCACCACAGTCTCTTGCTACCATTACCATCATACTGGACGTTGTCAAACATACCACATCAGAGACTGATTACCATCTATGAACTTTTACCCATGTTGTGCTGAAGTTGCCTGGTTATGCCTGACTTGTGACAGTATCTAACTCTCTAACTTTGTATACTGGGACTGTGTGGGCAAATGTACATGATTGATATTTTCCTGTGATTCGCTATAGCCCATAGCGGGCATTCACATTGTGTCTTTTAATAAAACTGTGTTTTATTCTAACCTACTGTGTCTGAGTGTTGTACAAATCGTTACAGTATGAAAGGGCCATGACCTCAGACAGTAAAGGTGAAGGTAATTCACAGAACATCCATTGGAGGATGGATGTGCACGAGCAGCGCCTGGACCAGTTGGCACTGGCCTTGCAGACATTACTTGAGCGTACAGTACACCTTGACAAACCCTATCAGAATCCAGTGGTCCCCCCAGTTCTAATACCGGAGAATCATTCCATGATTCCTGCTGCACCGACCAGAGGTTTAACGGCGGCGGCGCCTTTACTACTAAGATATGATGGCGAACCTACCCTATGCAGGGGGTTTATTAATCAATTAGAGATATTCCTGGAACTAATGCCTCATGCCTTTCCTAACGACCGGAGCAGGGTCGGGTTCATGATATCCTTGCTAACGGGCAGAGCCCTGGCTTGGGCTAATCCTGTATGGGAAAATGCCAAACCCTGCACTCAGGACTTCAGTGAGTTTGTACGAATGTTCCGGAGAGTGTTTGAGGTTCCTGGTAGAGCCGCCTCTGCTGCAAAAAGATTGATGGAGATACAACAGGGTAATCGTACCGTGGGCGATTACGCCATAGAATTTCGGACATTGGCAGCAGAGGTAGGATGGAATAATGAGGCGTTAGTGGCAGTGTTTGCCCAAGGTCTGGCTGACCTTATCAAAGGTGAAATAGCTGCTAAAGATGTACCCAGTGATTTGGACGAATACATTGATTATGTCATGCTAATTGACTCTCATAGTAACATAGTAACATAGTAACATAGTAGATAAGGCTGAAAAAAGACATGCGTCCATCAAGTCCAGCCCATGCCAATAACACCCCCGTTGATCCAGAGGAAGGCAAGAAAAAAAAGCCCTCTGGAGCAATTTCCAGTGTAGGTGTGTGAGTGTGTCAAATAGTTCCCCGGCTCAATATCCTATTTGCTTTGAAGCCATCTGTCATAACTGTCAATATTGTTCTGTGCTAGATAGGCATCTATTGCTTTTTTGAATGCAGTTACATTATCTGCAAGCACAGCATCCCGAGGCAAAGAATTCCATAGCCTTACCGCCCTTACTGTAAAGAATCCCTGCCTGTGTTTTAGTCGAAAGCGCCTTTCCTCAAGTCTTAATGGATGACCTCTTGTTCTTAGCTCAGCTCTTTGCATAAATAATTCATTGGATAGTTCTTTGTATTGACCTTGAATGTATTTGTAAATGGTAATCATATCACCCCTTAGACGTCTCTTTTCTAATGTAAACAAACCCAGTTTGGCTAGTCTCTCTTTGTAACTCAGATCCTCCAATCCCTTTATCAGTTTTGTTGCACGTCTCTGCACCTTTTCCAGTTCAGTAATGTCTTTTTTTAGAACAGGCGCCCAAAATTGTACTCCATATTCTAGATGAGGCCTAACCAAGGATTTATACAGAGGTAGGATAATATTAGTATCCCTTGCTTCTACACCTCTTTTTATGCAGGCTAGTACTCTATTTGCTCTTGCAGCAGCTGAGTGACTCTGCACACTGCTGTGAAGACTATTGTCTATCAGTACACCTAAATCTTTCTCCAATGAGGATTTCCCAAGTTGTTTCCCATTTAGAGTATATGTAGCAAGTTTGTTTCTACAACCCAAATGCATAACCTTACATTTATCTACATTAAATGACATCTGCCACTTTTCTGCCCATTCACTTAGTTTATCTAAATCCTTCTGTAGGGAAAAAACATCGAGCTCTGTATGTATTTCCTTACATAGCTTAGTGTCATCAGCAAAGATTGAGATGCTACTTTCAATTCCCACTTCTAGATCATTAATAAACAAATTAAAAAGCATTGGGCCCAGGACTGAACCCTGCGGCACCCCACTTATAACCCTAGACCAATTTGAAAAAGTTCCATTTACAACAACTCTCTGCCATCTATCATTTAACCAGTTCTCAATCCATGTACAGATACCACCACCCAAACCGAAGCCTTTTAATTTATGCAGTAACCTGTTGTGAGGCACTGTGTCAAAGGCTTTTGCAAAATCCAAATATACTACATCAACAGCAATTCCCCTGTCCAAATTACTACTCACTCTTTCATAAAATGCAAGTAAATTAGTCTGACATGATCTGTTCTTCATGAAACCATGCTGATTCCTACTAATGATATTGTTTGTCTTCACATAGTTCTGAATACTATCAGTTAATAACCCTTCTAGTATCTTACCCACTATGGAAGTCAAGCTCACAGGTCTATAATTTCCTGGTTTGGATCTTGCTCCCTTTTTAAACAATGGAACTACATCAGCTTTCCTCCAATCACAGGGCACTATGCCTGATGAAAGCGAATCAATAAATATTAAGTATAATGGTTTTGCTATTACTGAACTAAGTTCCTTAAGTACCCTTGGGTGTATACCGTCCGGTACAGGCGCTTTATTCACTATAACCCTTTCCAGTCTCTTTTGGACCTTGTCCTCAGTAAGCCATGTAGATGTTGGAGGAAATCCCATGGTTTTGTCTGTTTGCCCATAGCTTGTCATTTCTGCTTCCTTTGTATATACTGAAGCAAAGAACGTATTTAGGGTCTCAGCCATAGCTTTATCCTCACTAATCAATTCACCTGTTTCAGTCCTAAGAGGACCAATATCAACCTTAACTTTTTTGTTGTTAATATACTTGTAGAATTGTTTAGGGTTTTTCTTGCTCTCGTTTGCAATGTTTCGCTCATTTTCTATTTTAGCTAGCTTAATTGCTTGTTTGCAGATTTTATTACATTCTTTATATTTTTTAAATGATGCATCTGACCCATTTGACTTAAACACCTTAAAAGCCTGCTTTTTATTTCTCATTTCCCTGCTAACCACATTATTAATCCACATTGGTTTTGCTTTACTTCTCTTGTGCTTATTCCCCAATGGTATATATTGACGTGTATATTTGCCCAAGAGCATTTTAAATACATTCCATGACTCTTGTGCATTTTTATCTTTGAAAATTACATCCCACTGGATATCCTTTAAAGCTTCTTTTAACTTTGTAAAATTAGCCTTTTTGAAATTGAATGTTTTGGTTAAACTCTTGCTATTGGGTTTCTCATAACAAACTTCAAAGGATACAATATTGTGGTCACTGCTGCCCAAATGTTCCCTTACCTGCACACTGTTTACAATGTCAGAATCTCATATTCTCATATTCGTGAAAGACACATGGCTAAAGATCGAAGGGTGAGATCCAGAAACTATGGGCAAGGCAGCCTTTTGAACCCACCCTCGCCTCCCATGCCTCCTGACCGTCCACCCGAGCCCAGCAAACCAATGCAACTCGGGTTCACCAAACTCACAAGGGAGGAGCGGGCACACCGCAGAAGGCAGGGTCTATGCTTATACTGTGGCAAAGCTGGGCATTTATTACGCACTTGTCCTGTACAGCCGGGAAACGAACGCACCTAGGGTACCTTGGGGGACAGGCCCTAGGTGGTGTACAGCAGTCCCTAGATCCAAGTACACAGAAACCCACCATCCAGGTGGTATTTTCCTGGACTGAACAGCCTGTTGAGGTGTTGGCCCTGGTGAATCCTGGTGCAGCCTGGTACTTCATGGATTGTTCATTTGCCGAATTACATAAAATTCCTTTGGTCAAAAGGGACACTCCCTTAGTCATTGAAGCCATTGACGGCAGACCTTTGGAACCTGCATTGATTTCTATGGAAACTATTCCTATTTCTGTGTCAATTGGGGCCCTCCACAAGGAGGAATTACGTTTCCAGATAATTCATTCCCCTCATCATGCGGTCATTCTGAGGTTCCCATGGCTATATCTGCATAATACCCAGTTTGATTGGCAGAGATGTGAGGTCAGATCATGGTCTGAGTATTGTGTGAAGCATTGTTTGTTGCACCCAGTTAAGATTTTCTGTACCTCTCCCTCTGTGCCAGCTGAATACCGTGAATTCAGTGACATATTCAGTAAGGGAGAGGCTAGCGCATTGCCTCAGCACAGACCGTATGATAGCGCTATTGATTTGCCTCCTGGCATGGTGCCTCCCAGGGGTCGCACGTACCCATTGTCTTGCGATGAAAATAAGGCTATGGAGGACTACATTGAGGACGCCCTTAAAAGAGGGATTATACGCAAGTCTACTTCTCCGGCTGGTGCCGGTTTCTTTTTTGTAAAATAGAAAAATGGCAAACTAAGACCTTGTATTGATTACCGCCGACTGAATAAACTCATGTCTAAGAATGCCTACCCCATACCACTTATTACTGAACTATTTGACAGGTTAAAAGGTTCCTCCATCTTTATGAAACTCGATCTACGGGCCGCTTATAACCTGATCAGAATTAAGGCTGGGGATGAGTGGAAAACGGCATTTAATACTAGGTCTGGACATTATGAATACCTAGTGATGCCATTTGGCCTCTGTAACACACCTTCAGTATTTCAAGAGTTAATCAATGACATCCTCCATGACATGCTTCAGTCTTCTGTGGTCGTATACCTCGATGACATACTTATACATTCCGCTAACCTAGCCCAACACATCAATGATGTGTCCGAGGTCTTGCTTCGTTTACGCAAAAATAAACTTTTGTAAATTGGAAAAATGCGAGTTTCACGGGTCCAAAAAGTGCCTTTCCTGGGGTTCGTGATCTCTAAAGATGCATTTCCATGGACCAGGAGAAACTCGCAGCAGTCTTACAGTGGCCACGTCCCAAGGGGTTAAAAGCTATCCAACGCTTTCTGGGCTTGGCCAGTTATTATAGGAAATTTATCCAGAACTTTTCTACAATTGTTAAACCTCTGTCTGACGTTATGCACAAGGGTGCTAATCCATCTCAATGGTCCGAGGCAGCTGAAAACACTTTTGAGACATTGAAGTCTGCTTCTGCATCTGCTCCTGTACTGTCCCACCCCAATCCTGCTCTGCCGTTTACCTTGGAAGTCAATGCCTCCGAAATAGGGGTAGGGGCAGTACTTTCCCAGCGCCCAGTTGCGGGTGGCACCCTGAGACCTTGTGAGTTCTTTTCTAAAAAACTTTAGAGTGCCCAAAGCCATTATGAAATTGGTGACAGAGAACTCTTGGCTATTATTCTCGCATTGAAGGAATGGAGTCACCTACTGGAGGGCACTAGAACCCCTGTGTTAATTCTAACTGACCACAAGAATTTGACGTATCTCTCAGACGTGAAAAGGTTGTCCTCCCGCCAAGCTAGATTTAATTTTGTAGTATCCTATCTACCGAGCTCAAAAAACGTTAGGGCGGATGCCCTGTCCAGACAATTCGGGCCAGAGGTAGAGAAGGATGAACCCCCCGTGCCTATTATTCAGCCCGATCGTATTCTGGCTACTGTACGTACTAGCATCAATTCGCCACTGGGGGAGGAAATTTTGGCAACCCAGGCTACTGTACCTCCAGAGACCCCAGTTGGCAAGTGTTTTGTGGATGAGCCATTCCATACCCGTCTACTTGAGACATATCACTCGTCTAAGGCTGCTGGGCATATTGGGAGGGATCAATTAATATGGTCTCTCTCACAAGTATTTTGGTGGCCCTCCATTAGAGCCGATTGCTCCGCATTCACTGCAGCCTGTGCCACCTGTGCTCGTGCCAAAACCCCCAGACACCTCCCAGTGGGCCTACTCCAACCTGTGCCTAATGGCGAATGCCCATGGTCCCACATATCTATTTATTTCCTGGGAGAACTGCCAGTATCTAGGGGATATACATTTATCTTAATGGTGGTCGACAGGTTCTCGAAGATGGCTCATTTTGTGCCTCTCTCTGGCCTTCCTTCAGCCCAGGAACTGGCAGTGGTTTTTGCTAGAGAAGTTTTCCGCTTGCATGGGGTTCCCAGAGCTGTGGTGTCTGACCGGGGGAGCCAATTCATTTCCAGGTTCTGGAGGGCATTCTGTTGTCATATGGGCATCCAATTGTCCTTTTCCTCTGCCTACCATCCCCAGACCAATGGGGCCGCTGAGCGTGCCAATCAGGGACTGAAGCAGTTCCTGCGCTGTTTTGTGACTGATCATCATGACAATTGGGCTGACCTGTTGCTGTGGGCAGAGTTTGCCAGGAATTGTGCAGTTAATTCATCGTCCGGGAGCTCCCTGTTCCTCATCAACTATGGGTTTCAGCCATGCCTGCTCCTGGACTCATTCCAGTCGCAGCAGATTCCAGGTCTGGATGAGCATATTGAGCAACTCTGCTCTACTTGGGCACAGGTTCAAAGGACCCTCAGACAGTCATTCCAACGACATCAGCAGCATGCTAATCGTAGACGGCTGCCAGCGGTCTCCTTCCAGGTTGGGGACAGGGTATGGCTTTCCTCCAGAAATCTTAATTTGCAAGTTCCATCCAATAAGTTGGCTCCCCGGTTCATTGGTCCTTCAAGGTGATCCGCAAAGTTAATCCTGCATCTTATGCATTGGAACTCCCAGCATCTATGCGCATACATAAGGTGTTCCATGTGTCCCTGTTAAAACCTTTGGTATGTAACCGCTACACTACCACTCCGGTGGTTCCTGGGCCGGTGGATGTTCAAGACCAAGAGGAATACGAAGTTCAAAGCATTATTGATTCACGGAGATTTAGAGGGAAATTGCAATATTTGGTCCATTGGAAGGGCTATGGCCCTGAAGAGCGTTCTTGGGTCGATCAGAAGGACCTTCATGCCTCTAGGTTATTGCGCAATTTCCACTCTAAATATCCCCAGAAACCTGGACTCTCTGCCAGGAGAGGGGGGTACTATCACGGTGCCCGTGCTCTTTTCTGTCACTCTCTGTGTGGTGCGCTCCCATTGGCTGAGCTTAGTTGGGCCTGTCCAGTTTGGCCTTTTTATACCAGGCCTCTGGCACCTCTCAGGTGCCCTTTCGTGGTGTTCCTGTACCAGTGCTACTGTGTTGCTGTGTTCCTGCGTTCCTGTGTACCGACTTGGCCCGTTTGACTACTCCTTCTGGTTCCTGCTCCATGATTTGACCCGGCCTGGCTGACGTTCCTGCTCCACGACCTGACCTGGCTTGTCTGACATTCCTGCTCCGTGATACGACCCGGTCTGGCTGACGTTCCTGCTCCGTGACCTGACACGGCTTGTCTGACGTTCCTGCGCTGTGATCCAGCCAGTGTTCTGATCCTGTTCTCTGTGTCACTTGGGCGACATTCTTATTTCCTCATTGCTGGCCTAGCAGACTGAGTGTTGTGGCCTACATCCCCCTGAGCCTTCCGTTTACTCTTGCAGAGCACTGTCGCCTCAGTTAACTCTGAGCCTTCCGTTAACACTTGCAGAGCACTGTAGCCTCTGTTTACTCTGAGCCTTCTGTGAACACTTGCAGAGCACTATTGCCTCTGTTAACTCTGAGCCTTCCGTTAACACTTGCAGAGCACTGTTGCCTTTGTTACACTGAGCCTTCTATTAACTCTTGCAGAGCACTGTTGCCTCCGTTACACTGAGCCTTCCATTAACTCTTGGAGAGTCAGTGTTTCTGTTACTGCACCGGTCGGGTGCTATTGGCTCTAGTCCATCAGCTCTGCAGTGTACAGTGTCTCCGTTACTGCACCGGTCGGGTGCTATTGGCTCCAATACTCCATCTCTTGCAGTGTACAGTGTTTCCGTTGCAGCACCGGTCGGGTGCTATTGGCTCCAATCCTCCAGCTCTTGCAGTGTCAGTGTCTCCTTTACCGCACCGGTCGGGTACTATTGGCTCTAGTCCATCAGCTCTTGCAGTGTACAGTTTCTCCATTACTGCACCGGTCGGGTGCTCGTGGCTCAAGTTTGTGCTAGCTCTAGCAGAGTATTGTGGCCTCCGTTTCTGCTCAGCACAGGGTAGAGTCTCAGTCCTGCTTTACAGACTAGGTGCTCCTACACCTCGCACCACAGTCTCTTGCTACCATTACCATCATACTGGGCGTTGTCAAACACACCACATCAGAGGCTGATTACCATCTATGAACTTTAACCCATGTTGTGCTGAAGTTGCCTGGTTATGCCTGACTTGTGACAGTATCTAACTCTCTACCTTTGTATACTGGGCTTGCATTTGCATATGTACATGATTGATATTTTCCTGTGATTCACTATAGCCGGTAGTGGGCATTCACATTGTGTCTTTTAATAAAACTGTGTTATATTCTAACCTACTGTGTTTGAGTGTCGTACAAACCGTTACACTCAGCCTCCGTTACCGCTAAGGCAGTTCACAATTGTCTGGTATACATATTCTTGGGCGTTACTCGTACTACAGCTCTCACCTCTATTTGAGCTCCTTAAAATTCCTTACCGCACATGGGCCTGTCAACATTCTCTGTCTGCTATTAAACCATGCAGTACCGATATACTGGGACTCACTCAAGATCTGCCTGACCTGTGTCAGTATAATGTTCTATGGACTCTTTACTTATACTGGACCTGTGTGGGCTTACCTCTGTATAACCTGTCTAGTGGCTGTACTATATTGAGTGTATATTACAGGACCTGTGAGGGTTATTGTGATCTTAATTGTTTAATAAAACTGTATTTTATCCAAACCTACTGTGTCTGTGTGTCGAACAAACCGTTACAGATGCCTGGCTTTCAGTCTCGGAAGCTTAAGCATAACTTTATTCGTGGGCACTTTTTAAAGGTAAAATAATGATTAGTAAGCTAGTCGCCACCTGCATAAGTATTGCAGGGTGACTTTAGTGGAGGTGGTAGTTCTGCTTTAAGAAATCATAAAAAAGAATGACTCTCAGTTAGGCAACTGATAAGTAAAACATTCTTTAGAAAAAGTAACTTGTAGGGTATTTTAATAAAAGAGAAGCTACATTACCTTGATTGATCAAAACAAGCACTTCATTAAAAAAATGCTAAAGCATGCTAAGAGTACTTTATTGAGCTGAACAAAAATGGATTTTAATAAATTAAAAAAGCATTCAAAACATCCTCGGTCAATCAAAACATTTTATAAAAAAGTGTCCAAATGACTGAACAAAGCTTGATCGAAACAATAATAACACCCTTATATAGCACTACCAGTTTGTACAGATTTTTCAAGTACAGTGAGTCTGTGTCTCTAACATTCTGACTGTTGGTGTCTGAGGCACAGGGACATTAGCAAGAATCTTCAGATCTGCCAGCACAGTACAGCCAATATTAGCCTTTAAAACTTGGGATTTTATGCCAAGCAGTATAGAGTATAAAGGTTTTAAAGTGTTAGTAATGTCTGAAAAAACTTTTTTGCATTTAGAAGAGCTTAAAAAGCTGATCTAAATGCAAAAAACGTATCTCTCAAACCGCTATGGTTTAAGAGATACGGGCGTTTGAAGTTTGATTTCTCCTACTGACAGCTGTAAAGCTGTCAGCAGGAGATCCGTGTCGGTCGACACGCTGGCGCTTGAGAAGTGCCGAGATCTCCTTACTTACAAGAAATCCCTTCATTGGAATGGTCTAAAACGTGTGCCTGAATACTAGGCACATGTTTTAGACCATTACATTGAAGGGATTACATGTAAGTAAAGAGATCCCGGCACTTCTCAAGCGCCAGCGTGTCGACCGACACGGATCTCCTGCTGACAGCTTTACAGCTGTCAGTAGGAGAAATCAAACTTTAAACGCCCGTATCTCTTAAACCACAGCAGTTTGAGAGATACGTTTTTTTGCATTTAGATCAGCTTTTTAAGCTCTTCTAAATGCAAAAAAGTTTTTTTCAGACATTACTAACACTTTAATGCATACCAGCACATACACTCCACTGTCGATAAGACTTAAATACCAGCATACCTAAAATGCATCCCCAGGGGCATGTACAGGGAACTGGAGTAAAAGTAGTTAATTTATTCTGCACCATATTTAGTAGAAGGAGAGAGCACTCCAAAATGCCCATATGCTTACCCACTGCCGTCCTCTTTCTGAAACCATTGTTGAGGGAAGAATTTTTGGCATAGTAAAGTGATGTTATTCAGGTAGAGTTCTAGAAAATGTATTCAATTGCTTGATTTACCACAGAATGAATTTAGTACACCTTCCAGTGTGACTTGGGATGTGTACCAAGGTCACTAGGAATGAAGGAAGGTAATTTCAAAAATGAAATTCAGCAGCTATAGGTTAGTGCTCCTGGCAGGGGCACCCAATACGGCATATCTACCAATATATAGGGTACCATTCCTCTTGGACTGGTAGTAAGTACTGAATACAATAGAAAATTCAATGGTGTTCAAAGTTTCTAGTATTGTTAAAGTAGTGAAAATGTAAAAAATGCCTATTAGTTAATCTACTTTCCGAAAATATATGTTTTTATATCTTTACTAGGCTGTTTTGGGTAGTTTTACCATGTACCCAGTGGTATGTGCAATTTCAGTTCATAAAACTGAAAATACCCTTTTTATTACTTTTAATTGATGGTCTGCGCAGACAATGCATGTAGTTAAAACTATACACATTTAATATAATATTCTTGCACATCGGGGATTCAGGACTTTTAAAAACAATGTAAACTTTTATAACAAATATATATATACACACACACATCTACATAAATATATTCCCATGTTATGTATGGGAATCATACCTAAGAAGTGGATAACAAATATGCTGAAAATGCTTCCAGGCTCCAGGTTCTAAGAAACGGCCCAGGTCCCTTGACTTGAAAAGGGTTAAATGTGGTCACCCCAGAAATATAACACTAATTCTGAATGCTGGATATTTTTATGTAGGAATATATAGGATAGGTTGCTAGACAGTCTTTGGACTCTATAATATTCTAATTTTGCGTGTTGAAGCATTCTTTAACATCCTAACATTATTTATTTGGCATTCAATTAATTTTGTTTTTTTCAGTCTTGTCCTTAAGGAAAATGTTTGAACAGTCCTGATCTAAGGGGTTAATCATTTTTCTTTTATTTCCTTGGTAATTCACATTACCTACATGATAAATAGAATTGTACATGACGAGTAAACACATTTTTTGCATCAATAGTCCACACTGATCCACCTATTTGATTAAGAGTTCATGAAAGTCCTCTCCTTCAGGTATCTCTGAGACTGCTGTTATCACATTCTAAGGTCTGAGATAAAACATGCCTCACAAGGTTGTTTTTTAACTCGTCAGCCAGGAATACAATTTGCCCATAGTTTGTCTAAATCAACAAGTCTAATACCTTATATGACTTTCTTAAAGATAGGTTAATTGCTGACTGAGATAATTAATGAATTTTAGCATTTCAAATGCCAAAATAGTATGCAAGTTCTCTGGTAATAAAGGGGTTAAGATTCATTATTGCAAATTTTACAGTGGTCACATAATCTGGAAGCACATTTTCCTGAAGAGAATTACACTTTGGGTTAACCATGTAATTTGATGACACTAAAATAGACTCAAAGGGAAAACGTAGAGGGCATATCCAGTTGTCCAGAAACTCTCATTTCTTTGTTTATTTCCATCAGATGAGAGAGACAGCACAACTCCTTTGGCTTCCAATAAATGTTGAGTAGATGCAAAAGAGGATCATTGCTTTAGTGCATCAGTACACACACCGCCTCCCCAGTGGCATGTTCAGGAGTAAAAAGTAACACCATTTTCCTCTGTTAGTACATACATATATAACCCTCCTGACAGTGGAGTAACAATAGGGGTCGCAGGGGTCGCACCTGCGACCGGGCCCATCACTCCAGGGGCCCGGCCGGGCCGCCCCCTGCGAACCCATTGCCACTCGCCCGTAGCAGCTCAGCTGATCTCCCGGCGCTCTAGTAATGCAGAGCGCTGGGAGATGACATCATCTCCCAGTGCTCTGCATTACTGAGAACCGTGTGGGAGCAGGTGATGGAGGTAGGAGATGGACATGGGGCAATGTGAAGATGGGGGGGGGAGCCGCTGGGACCATGGAAATTTCTGCACCAGGGCCTGGTGGCTTCTAGTTACGCCACTGCCTCCTGACAATAGAGAATTCCTCACATAATTGGTACATTTTCTGTTTCTTACATAAACAAACATATCCATTCAAGTCAGTAGAAACTCCTTGTCAGAAAATGTAATGTTAAAGAAAATCTGTCTTAAGGTAAGTTTAGTTAATTTTAAAGGTAATTAAAAATTGCCTATAGGTTGTGCTATTTGTTTGTAATATAAATAGGTTAGAGGCATTAACTACTTGTTGGTGGCACAGTGTGGCACTTAATGCTAATTAGTTTAGGTGCTAGGCCAATACTGCCATGCACTGTACTATCAATGACCTAAGGCAGAGCTCTCACGCTGGAGGCGTGTTTAGTAGCACAGCGAGTGATATGTTTGGTCTCAAAAAATATCTAATTAGCATACTCTGCAGGGAATTAGCATAAAGTTCCACTAAAAGGTTCATTTCTCAAAATTAATATGTTTTGCTTTCGACTAAAACAAAGGCAGGGGTTCTTTACAGTAAGGGCGGTCAAGCTATGGAATTCTTTGCCTCAGGATGTTGTGTTTGCAGATAATGCAATTGCATTAAAAAAAGAAATGGATGTCTATCTAGCACAGAACAATATTGAAAATTATGACAGGTGGCTTCAAAGCATATAGGATATTGATCCGGGGAACTATTTGACTATCAATTGGAGTCAGAAAGTAATAACCACACACACACACACACACACTTGGGACTAGATTGGAAATTGCTCCAGATGGCTTTTTTTGCCTTCCTCTGGATCAACAGGGGTGTTTTTGGCATGGGCTGGACTGGATGGACACATGTCTTTTTTCAGCCTTATCTACTATGTTACTATGAAAAACAGAAGCATATTTTAATTATATAGAAGATAAACTAAACTTGTCTTAGAATGACAGATTCACTTTAACTCTTTAAGGACTGTGGGAATGTAAAGCAGTGCTTTGCAATGTGTGGCACACCCCTCTGGTCCTTAAGGGGTTAAAGATGGCTACATCTAGCATTAAACAATGTGCAGAGGAAAGGAATGCCCAAAATACCCTCCCCTCCCCTTGTAGCAAGTGGCATACAGAGCAGAATATTTGGTATACTGATCTTAGTAAAATGGGTGTAGCACTATGAACTAGTTTCATGGAATTCTATTAGTATATCCTCACTACAGTGTTTTAATTAAAGGGATAGTAATGTTTCACAAAAAAATAGCTCCAAACAATCTTCATAGTATTTGGGCCAATGGGGAGTGTTATTTCAATACTGTCAGAGTTGTAGTTCAAGAGTAATTGAATGATAAAGTATCCCCCTCCTGCCCCTTTTACCTAGTGTAAGCCACCTCCCCTCAGATATGGAATCTGGTCTCTTGACCGGACAGATCACAGCAAGGGACAATCTTCTTACTGTGATCATAAGGAAAACCCTGCCCCCTTGACAGGTTTTTCCGTATGCTCACTGAAGATTGTCCCTCTCTGTGATCCATCTGGACAGTCTTGCTGCTCTGATGTGAGCAGTGTTACATCAGTAAAAGGGATGGGAGGGGGATACTTTATCATTCAATTACTCTTGACAAGACTGTCCAAAAGGATCGCAGAGAGGGACAATCTTCAATTTACATAAGGGAAAAACCTGAAAAACGTCGAGGGGGGAAGGGTTTTCCTTATGCTCACAGTAAGACGATTGTCCCTTTGGGTGAGCTGTCTGGTCTCAAGACCAGATTCCACAACCGAGGGGAAGTGGCTTACACTAGGTAAAAGGGGCGGGAGTGGGATACTTTATCATTCAATTATTACTGAATTACAACTCTGACAGTACTGAAATAACACTCTCTATGACTCAAATACTATGAAGATTAATTGGAGCTGCTATTTTTGTGAAACATTACTATCCCTTTAAAGGTTAAAAACTTAATTTAAATCAATGAGAACTGAGGGGATTGTTTTTGTCCCCTGTGGTGCAGTACATTTTCTGTAACTTATTACATACAGCCCTATGTACTTTACGTTCAAAAGACATTGGAGAAATTCTGGGGAAACTGTGTCACATTGAAAAAAAAATCCTATTGAATTAAAATGGGTTTTCTTCAAATACTTTCTATGAATGAATCATTTTATTAAAGGCATTGTAAATTAAGGAAAGAAGATAATGACTTAATGTTGGCACATGACACCAGATTAAAAGTACAGAGAACAGTTTACTTGCACACTGATCTGACCTGGAAAAATTCTCTTAAAGGGATAGTAATGTTTCATAATAAAATCAGCTCTAATTAATCATAATAGTATTTGTGCCTTGTAGAGTGTTATTTCAGTTCTGTCAGAGCTGTAGTTCAAGAGCAATTGAATGATAAAGTATCCTCCTCCCGCCCCTTTTACTGATATGACGCTGCTCACCTCAGAGTAGCAGGGAGTGTCCACGTAGATTGCAGAGAGGAAAAATCTTCAATTAAAGGGATAGTAATACTTCATTTTAACTTTATTTTATTTTGTAGGCATTAAAAAAACATGAAGAATGATATAAGTCTTATCTCTGAAACCTTTATGGTTTAAGAGATATTCACAAACAAAGTATCCCCCCCCTGTTCAGCCAGATAAGAAGGGAGATGCCCAGGTAGACTGCAGAGAGGGACAATCTTCAATTAAGATAATGGAAAAAGCTGAAAAACTTGTCAAGGGGGGGAAGGGCTTTCATTGTTTTAATACAAAGAAGATTGTCCCCTTCTGTTATCTGTACTGTCATACAACCAGACTGACATCTGAGAAGAGATGGCTTACACTAGGAAAAAGGGGCGGGGAGGGGAACTTTGCTTGTGAATATCTCATAAACCATAAAGGTTTGAGAGATAAGACTTATATCATTCTTCATGTTTTTTTAATGCCTACAAAATAAAATAAAGTTAAAACGAAGTGTTACTATCCCTTTAAGATAAGGGAAAAAGCTGAAAAACCTGTCAAGGTGGGCAGGGTTTTCATTGTTCTCAGAGTAAGAAGATTGACCCTTGATGTGAGCTGTCTGGTCTATGGACTGGATTCCACATCTGAGGAGTCGGGGTTTACACTAGGTAAAAGGGGCAGGAGGGGGAAACTTTATCGTTCAATTACTCTTGAACTACAACTCTCACAGTATTGAAATAACACTCTCTATGGCTCGATTGCTATGAAGATTAATTGGAGCTGCTGTTTTTGTGAAACATTACGATCACTTTAAAAGACTGTAGTACCAAGTACACAAGAAGGAGGCCCTCTGTATCTTGTTGGAGAAAGATAGGTGAATGCACTTCTTCTCTAATTTGGGGCTGAAAAGGTATTCTCGAGCCACTGAAAAATCATCTACGACACAGGGAATTAGAAACATGTTCTTTGCTGTTAGGACATTAATGAGTACCTTACCTAGCTCAAAGAAAGGGAAAAAGTATCAAATAGATAATATGCTTGTGTTAAACTACAAAAATGTGTCTTCCAGTTTTGGAAAAAATAAAATGAAGTTTCCAAGTATGTAAATATTTGCTTTCCCTGGCGGAGTGATGCCTCACTGCCCTTCCAGCAAGATCAATCCGCACGCCACATAGTGATCACACTGTTTACTTATCCAGCTGGTATATTTGAAACTATAAAGGAATTCATCCCTTTGCTTTGCTGAGAGTGTAGTTATGATGGTTTCCCATATTTGTATGAACTGTTCTCCTGTTTTTTCTTTATACTTTAGTGTGAGTATACAGTGAATCCTAGTGAAGTGGACCATGTTTTCTCTCCATTGCTTAAATAGTGGTGGTGATTTATCAGTCCATAGGCCTAAAATGTACTTAAGCATTCTCATAATGGAGAAGTGTAGAAGGTGTTCTTGTGCCTTTGTTATTATCGATGGGTGAAACATTTCTCCTCAGTAGCGAATCAGGTGACAAATGGCACTGCCTACCATGTGGCACATTTGTCGCAAAAGTGAAAATTTTCTACTTTTTTCAACTTTGAGCATTGCAGTGGAATCAATGGTAAGAATGAACCTTCCAAAAGTGGAAAGTACTAATAATATTCCTGCTAGGGTAATATAAAAGGGTTATCAAGTTCCTACAGCTTTTCAATTGTGTTTGTGAGAGAGAGAGAAGCATATTTTTGGAACTAGAGTAGATAGGCAAATAAATTGGAATTGGAGTTTATTTCAGGGAGTTTTGGTCTCTGTGTTTGGGGAGTCTGTGGTAGTGGGAAGGTAGAAAGGATATGTGTACAAAATCCCCCAAAATCTTGTCTGACTGAGAAGAAATAGGTCAGTGATCCAAGTTTTTTCTTAGGTTGGCTGAGCCTCTGTGACTGACTGACAGAATCATTTGCAGACCGGCGCCCAAGAGACAGACAAGCACAAATGAAAGAGTAGTCTGTATTAACTTTTGAATGAAGCATCCCTGTTGTGGGAATACCCTTATTTTACTCAGCAAAAGAAGGCCTACAATAATTTATTGTTATTTATTTAATGGCTCCAGATATTATTTCATTTCAGTGAACAAAGCAATACTATGCTTTATATTGGAAATATATCACAAAACAATGTTGCTTTTATTATACAGGTATTTATTTCCTGCTGTATTTAGTTGATGAATTAAGAGACAGAAAATGTATATGAAGGTTTAAACAGTATAATTTTCTAACAACCTTGAGTGTATTCAGTCAGTGTATATATAATGGGAAGGAATTGCAAAACTGCATATAATGAACTTTTGTGATCCCTGAAGAGGAATTGTGTAATACACATACCACCACTTATCTGAGCTCAAAATATATTGGTTTTTGTTTTAACTATCTGAGTACTAGAGAGGTGCACATGGCATTGTGAAGCAATGGCCTCTAGTCCTTAAGGTGGTTTGTGAACAAGTTCCATGTTTTTGCTTTTTTTCCTTACATGTTTTGTGTATAAGAACCCAGAGTTGTTATATTAGGGAACAATCACAAAGATCACAACTTTTTTATCACAAATAAAAAAGAGGTAAAAAGAAGAGCTCTAAAAGTAGAGTTTTTATTAACTTACCACATACAAACATGGAAATGCCCTACAGACAACCAAAAACCTGTGTGCATATGTCCCTCTGCTTTCCTTGTGCTACCTTAACTCTCTCTGGCGCTGAACAAGTACTTGTCCAAGTAAATGGAATATCATCAGAAGGATGTAGAATTTCCCATGGTGAGGCATGACCAGGAGGGGGCAAAACAACAACAAGGAGCAAGTATTGGCTCTTATTCCAGGTGCATATTATAGTCCTCTCGGTCTGCATTCTCAAGGTTTTTTAGATGCCCTATATATGACAGTTTATATACTCTAAATAGAGGTTTACTCAGGCGCACACTAAGAGAGTGTGTTGTATATTGTTAGAATCAGTGTTGTGTGATACGTAGAGTTCCTAGAGGAGTGTGCTAATGGACTGGGATATACGAAAAAATGTATATACAATACTTGAAGAGAGTAGTATGCTATACCAGTAAATGATTAGACATATACAAAACCTCTAGATGTAATCATAAGGCATACAGTCAACATTCACATTTGTGCACCATTAAAATGACAAAAATATAAAGCATATATATATATACATTCAATGTTAGATGTTTATATAAGTAATAGCGTTGCTTACTGCTACCTTATGATACCAGTTTATGCAGTCCACTGTCCTGTTAGAATGGTAAAAAAAATTATTGATGATCAGATGGGAATGAATGATCATGGAGTTGGTGTTGCTGACTTTAAGAAATTGATGGAGATGATAGAGATGAAATGGCTGATTGGGTTAATGATGGATGGAATGATGAACGAATAATGATTATTGTTCCCCCCTCCGAGCTGCTGTCATTGAGAACACCAGTAACTATCTTGGGATACACAGCAAGTGAGGTTACAGTGTGATACAACCCCCCTCCTTATAGTCTGCTTACTGTCCGCTTTCATTTTCACTTGCGCATCAATGATCAGGAGGGACTGGAACGCTGGTGCCTTCTATGACCTGAATTTCGATCACCGGTCCGGTTTCGCGTCTCTATATTCTCGGGTTCTTTGGCTGGCCTTCCCTCCTCATGTATGTTTCTTCCAACGCGTTTCAGGACATTTTTGTGTCCCTTCCTAAAGCTTTAATATGCAAATTGACTTTTCCCTGAGGAAGGAGCAGCCAAAGAGCCTGAGAATATAGAGACGCCAAACTGGACCGGTGATTGAGATTCGGGTCATAGAAGGCACCAGCGTTCCAGTCCCTCCTGATCACTGATGCGCAAGTGAAAAAGAAAGCGGACAGTAAGCGGACTATAAGGAGGGGGGTTGTATCACACTGTAACCTCACTTGCTTTGTATCACAAGCTAGTTACTGTGGCAATCTGGTAATTAGGATACAATTTTAAACTCTATATCACGAAAGAGGATACAAGTAACAACACCCTTGAAATACCACTGTTCAGCTACACTCACTCTGCAAATATTATATATCCAGAGGATTTTTATACTATGTCCTACGATTTTACACTAACAAGTTATGTTATATTAAAGTGAAAATCACGTTTTATGCACATAGGAGCAACTGTTCTATTATTTATTTAGTTTATAACACAGAGCATCTCATTCCGTTTTTAGATCCTAGCCACGTTATATGTTCTACCATACTGTTATTTGCAGTGCATTTTTGGTTCTATATTACACTAAGATTTTTTTTGTTTTATCTGTTCTTCTTTTTTCATATCCCCTATCTTGGAGCGCTTCAACTCTACACAAAAGTTTATATACTCCTAATGGCTTTTGTCAAATAACAATTGCACAGTATATAATATTATAGAAACAGTACAAACGGGGGATGGGGGGACCAGAAGTTGAAGGGAGCAGTCACATTTTTACATCACTTTTACAGTTACTATCCAACTAATATATGCTTCTAAGAATGCACCTAACCACTTCCCCATATTTCTCACACCACCAGCTCTCATATAAACCCTCTTTGACCCAGTGAAGGTGTTTGGATTAAACATTTGAGTTATGGAAAGTCTGTTGCCTACCTACAACTATGAGCCATGGCCTAGGGCCTCACTACCTTAGCTTGGCCTCAATATATACCCGCAGAAACTCATATAGCCAGTGCCCAAGCATACAAGCATTTGTATTCCTCAACCTCCCTTAAATTTATGTATTGGAACACTACAATCACTGCTATAGTGGTGTCAGTACAGCAACAACTGTGGCCTAGGCCACAAAGCAACAGCCTTTCAGATAATCACGGCGCTGATGGGGTGGATCCTGTAGCCAGCTGTGATTGTCTCTATACGCCGGAGGTGCAATACGGGATCTTTGGCTGCAGTAAAATAACTGAATTACCACTCCCATAGATGCTAATAGTAACATAGTAACATAGTAAATTAGGTTGAAAAAAGACACAAGTCCATCAAGTTCAACCTTCTCCTCATACCCCAGTAACTGAGAATTTTATAGCTTTCCTGCTACCAATTAAATTAGTCTTTATCAGACCTTCCTGATCAGCCTACTGATAAACAGTATAACTCTGTATGTTCCCTTTTGAAAGAAATGTATCTAATCTTCTCTTAAATGTGTCCATTGTATCTGCCATAACTACCTCCCTGGGCAATGAATTCCACAATTTGACAGACCTTACCGTAAAAAAACCCTTCCTCTGCTGAAGTTTAAACCTCCTTTCCTCTAATCTCAAGAGGTGTCCCCTGGTCACCTGAGCAGGCCTTGGAATAAATAGCTCACCGCAGAGATCCTTGTATTGACCTCTCATATACTTGTACAATGTGATAAGGTCTCCTCTTAGTCGTCTTTTCTCTAGAGTAAATAAACCAAGTTTGTTTAGTCGTTCCTCATATGTCAAGTCCTCCATTCCCTTAATTAATTTTGTTGCTCTCCGCTGTACCCTCTCTAGTTCTAGTATATCCTTTTTCAGAACCGGTGCCCAAAATTGCACTGCATACTCAAGGTGAGGTCTTACCAATGATTTGTATAATGGCAAAATAATGTTATCCACTCTTGCTTCAATACCTCTTTTTATGCAAGACACTACCAATATAGGGGTGAGTGGCTTTTGTATGCACCTTTATATATATTACCTCTACTCACATTAATTTTATACATTATGCTGTAATAAAGTAAGCTAAAAGGAAAAGACACAGAAGAATACAGGCATAGTTAGTAAGTCAGATCACATAACAGTGACATGCAGGTGAAGGTGTGAGAGAGGAGAAAGTAGAAAGGAAGAAAGGTGGATATTCTGAGTTGAACCCTTTTCATCTCATGTGCTGCCTTAGAGTCTGCAGTAGTGCATTCTAACAGTCTTGCCCTGGTGTCAATATTACAGCATATGCCTTTGCTTAGATCCAGATGTTACTGCAGAAAAACACACAGTGTTGTTGGGCATAAATATCCATAAGGGAACAAGATTCACTAGCTGTACTCATGAGTGACCATTTACTGCTCTATTGAGACTCAATGCTATGAACTTGGAAGGGACATCAACCGCTCTGTATTTGTTAGTTCCTAATTATACATGACTCTTCAAGATACCTGATCTGTACAGACTAGCCACAGTTGAAGTTGCAAGTTAAACAACTTCAGCTGACCTAATGCAGAAATTGTTCCTGCAGGGGCTTTGCAGGTGAAGTAAGCATATGTATCTATGTTGTGTATGTTGTCTCTGAGCAGTTTATTCTCCTTCTGCAATACACCGCTGGAGCTATGTGATAATGTCTAACATCTGAAGGGAGTCCTGTTTTTATCCTGATTCGGCATCCATTATACTGCATCGTATGTTTCAAAAGTATAGTCTGCTATCTTCATTACATTTTCTCATAGTGGTAGGAGACTGGTAGAGTAAAATCAATACTTTTAATAGCTAACTGAGTAGCTTTAGAATGCAAGCTTTCAATATCCAAGCACCCTACTATTAATATTACAAATATATGATTATAAATCTGACTCACCGAAATATATAAAAGACATTAAAGAACCAAACTGTCAGAATTAGGAACACAACACCAATACAGGTTGATCATCCCAATATATATATCATCCAGTGAAAGCGGGTGTCTAGGAGAGATGGAAGTGACACAACCCAATAAATGAAATATTCTTAATAAGATATATATATATATATATATATATATATATATATATATATATATATATATATATAAAATATCAGAATCTACTCTTATCCACTAAAGAGGTACCAATGCAAAACACCAACAGTCAGATGAAGCCCCGGTGTGAAGAAATACACACCCTACAGTAAATAATGGTGACACTTGTCTCAAGGTGTTTTACAAATACAAATCTCTTAAAGAGCAAAAATTGAGAAGGAATGAATAATATCCTACCAGTGAGAAAATACATAGATGCTTCATCAATGGAGGAGAGACATCATGCAACCAAAATTCAATGACCCTTGGTTATGAAAAACGCTGGTGTCTCCCATCAACAAATGATGCAACAATATATAGAAACACACAGGTAACAAAATATACCACATATAATAGGATATATTCTCTACAATAGAGTTTAAAAATCTAGCGTAACACTTTAAATACTAAATATAAAAAATAAGTAATAAAAATGAAATGCTTACATGTATTCCTCATATGTTGCATCTATACTGTTCAGGTCAGCTAATAGATCACACTATGATAATAACAAACTACTTTAAGTATTTTGGTATAACAATTTTGTTCTGCTCTCCCTCTTTCTAATGGACAGTCTTTCTCCAATGATTAAATTATATCTGGAAAAAAAACTAATATCTGAAAAGATACCCCTTGGTGTCGTTGGCAGGGCTAATCCAATCAAGACGATATTTCTTCCCAAGTTTCTGTACAGCTTTCAAACTTCTCCTATAATTATTCCAAAACACTAATACAGAGAACTGGACAGTATTACAAATTGATTTATTTGGGGAACAAAAGAGACTGAATCAAATTGAGATGCTTAGGAGACCAGCAGAAGACAGGGGAATTGGCACTCCCTAACGTCTGCAAATACTATCTGGCAGTTCATGGGCAGTATGTCTTGGAGTGGGCAGACCCTGACGCTACACATTCATTTGTTCATTCTTCTTCACAAGCACTTTCAATTGTCTGACATATTGTCCCTTGGCCCTGAGACACTTATAACAGTCATATTCAAGGCCAAAACATTATTCTGTGCTTGGAATATGATGCAGACACTAATAGGCTATGCAGATATAGACCCACATACACTGCTGTAGGACAACACATGCTTGGGTCAGCTTAAAACTTTGATTTCAGTCACAGATATTGCCATTGTGTTATTTACTATCACATCACATAAAATAACATATTTTTGGATATTTTTATTATCATTCTCCCATCCATTTTTTGCTAACAAAAATATGTTCATGTATATTTTTCATAATTTTTCCCTTTTATGCATTTTACAACTGCATTTTTATTAGCTATCAGATTTTATTATTTATTTCTTATGAATTTATATTTTGTCATGTGTTTTTATCTGCACATGATGAAGTCAGGGCTTCATTGTGAGAACTAGGGACTAACAGGGGAATGCAATGGGGACTTCAAAAGAAACCACCAGTGCACCCATGTTTGTTCTGCAATAACATGATGTCCTGAATGATGAGGTCCTTGTAGACCCACTGTATCTGAAGTCTGTGTAGACTGCATATGCCACCCAGAAGTTTTCCCTGAGAGACATATATTTCCACTTATAGCTCAGGTCAGTTTTCAGACCCACCGAATAGCTAATAGTAAACATTTTGGGAATAAACTTAGTAAAACACGATAAAGACAATGACGTATACTGATAACTGAGTATTGCTTGCTGTAAGGAGGTGTGACCTAAAGATATACTTCAACACAGATCATTTTATAAAGACAACTGCAGCTATAAAGCAAAGTAAACATATGATTAGAGATGGGTGAAGATTTTCTCCTCAAACTGAAATAGTCAAAAAATGGCACTTTCCGCTTCGTGAAAAATTTCCAGAGAAAATTGCAGTTTTCCTGCTTTTTTTGCCTAGCTCATTGCATTGAAAACAATGGGTAGAAAAATGTTTCTCCACCTCACTAAAGTTTTCTACAGCCATATAAAAGGCTGTCAGGCTCTCACAACAGCCATTCTGTGTTTGTGAGGGGAAAGAGCAGTACGTTTTTGAGCTATAGAAGTAGGCAAATAAAGGGGAATTGAAGCTTAGTTTTAGGGAGTCATTTAGGTAGGACATTTGTAGTAGAGGAGTCAGGGGATACAATGGGAGAGAAGGAAGGAAGAAGCTTGACCCAAAATACCCGAAAATTTGGTGTGAATGACTGGCAAGACACAGGCAGCTGGGGTCCAAATTGCTTGCTGATTTTACTTTTATTGTCGCTGTGCTGGTGAAGTCTGGGGAAAGAAGTTGTTGATTTTGTTATTTTAGTTATATATATATTTTTTTTTTAGACTAACTGTGATAAGATAGTGTGGACAACTTAAAAAATAAATGAAAATTATAAAAAATAATACATATATATTTAAACAATTAAATATATTAGACAGCTGACTGGGAGCTCTGTGACTGAGGCAGACTTGATAGACAACAGAGGACATTGAGAATTTTGCTGAGGGCCAAGGCAAGACATCACACTCCATCAGTTGTGTACTGTAGAGAGTAAAAACACACACAGTAGCTGAGTAATGTCCAGCAAATGCACAAGCAGGAGGGGGAAAGGTGGAGTAGTGCAGGGACATGGGAGTAAAGTGTTAGTACAAAAACTGATTGTAGCAATTGTTGCTGCAGCATATGATGATGATCCCTCTCCTCCCGGGGTGGATGCAGTTTGTCAAGGTCCCACCAATCACACCATGCCAGTCCCCCACCACTACTACCATAAATATCTGCCACATTGTAGGCTGTACTTTATTTTTTTTAATCACTTGTCATCATCATGAATATGTACCAGCGTCATTGAAGCAGGAAATAAGTGCTGTGGCAAAGGATAAATACACAATTTTCAAGGTAAATGTTGCTGTAGGACTCACAGCTTTGACTTCCAGCCACTTATTTCTCCACTACAGCCCTCAGAAGAAGTAATGTTGTACTGGGAAATGGTGACCCTTATTAAACATAGAAAAAATGTGTCAGAATAGGATTTGGAATAGAATTTGAGAAAAATGTGTTAGAATAGGAGAAAATGTGTTGAATAGGTGGCAAATGTGTTAGAGTAGGATAATAATGTGTTAGAATAGGAGAAAAATGTGTTGGAATAGGTGAAAAATTTGCTGTAATAGGCAAAAAGGAGGAAAATTTTGCATTGGAGATAAAGGAGAAAACTTTCGCGAAAAAGGAGAATAATCATGCGGGAAATTTTTCTCACTTTTCGCCCACCCCTAGATATGATACTCTATCTAGGTAACTCCTTCTCTAAAACAAATAAAGGGGTATATTAATACAATTCTACTATAAACTAGGTGATGAAACAAGGTTCTTATTACTTCACCTGGGTAAAGTTAAGTATACCATTAATACTCATCTTAACAGTCCTTAGCAATAAGAAGTGGAGAATAGGGAAGTGCATAGGAGTTTGGTGGAGTTCCTTTTCTCTGTGCTTTGTTTAATGCTGTTTACTAACAAGACACAGGAAAGTAATGTAACTTTACTTCATTTTTCAGCAAAGCTTGAGCAGAAGTGCTCAGTGGTTGCTCACATTAAAGTTTTTAAAAATGCAGAGTATGTTCAATGGTACGCACTAAAGCAATCATGCAATCTAGCTCATATCCCTACAGGCAGCCTCACAAGGTGGAAGCCAATATCAAAAAATCTTAGATTTTTGATTCTTAAAGGGATAGTAATGTTTCACAAAAACAGCAGCTCCAATTAATCTTCATAGTATTTGAGCCATAGAGAGTGTTATTTCAATACTGTCAGAGTTGTGGTTCAAGAGTAATTGAAGGATAAAGTTTCCCCCTCCCGCCCATTTTACCTAGTGTAAGCCATCTCTTCTCAGATGTGGAATCCAGTCCATAGATCAGACAGATAACAGAAGGGGACAATCTTCTTCCTGTGAGAACAATGGAAGCCCTGCCCCCCTTGACAAGTTTTTCAATTTTTTTCCCTTATCTTAACTGAAGATTGTCCCTCTCTGCAATCTACCTGGGCACCTCCCTGGGCACCTGGCTGAGCAGTGTTACATCAGTAAAAGGGGCGGGTGGGGGATACTTTGTCATTGAATAACTCTTGAACTACAACTCTGACAGAATTGAAATAACACTCTTCAAGGTCCAAATACTATGATGATTAATTAGAGCTGCTTTTATTATGAAACATTACTATCTCTTTAAGTTCACTCCAGTAAAGGAACACTAACCTCTAAAAACTGACTAGGGTTATATACACTTAAATACACTTCATGCTAGCTTCTATAAAAAATCTTCCATGTGCTCCATGGAATCTTCCATCGTTGCATTTTGCACTGCTCCCTGACTCCCATTAACATAGCAATCTTCATATATTCATAGGTGTATGAAAAGTGATAGTGCAGTATTGTCTGTAAACATCCAGAGAAAATGTATAATTCTTTTTGAATACAAGAAAGGTGGGGACTAATGAGTCTCGTTACACCTATGTATATTATACCTACACACGTTTTATATATATTTATATATATAACAAGACATGCTTCATTCCTTGCCATAGCAATCCTGTCGATCCAGAGGAAAAAAAAAAAAAAAAAAAAAAACGCTGAAGCCATTTCCAAAGATGGTAAAAAATGTCCTTTCTGACTCCAAGTGGCAGTCAGATAGTTCCCTGGATTAACATCCTATCTGCTTTGAAACGAACTGTCATTATTCTCAATACTATTCTATGCTAGATAGGTATCCATTACTTGAAAGCAATTACAGTATCTGCAAATACAGCAACCCAAGAATTCCATAACTTTACTGCCCTTACTGTAAAAAAATGTGTAAATGGTAATCATATATTACATGTATCTTCTCTAATGTAAACAAACCCAGTTTGGCTAGTCTAATTTTTAACTACGATCCTCCAATCCCATTATCAGTTTTGTTGCACATCTCTGCTCTTTTTCCAGTTCAATTTTTTTTAAGAACTGGTGCCAAAACTGTACTCTATATTCTAGATGAGGCTTTACCAATGATTTATATAGAGGTGGAATTATATTTGCATCCAGTGTATATATACCCCTTTTTATACAGAATAGTATACTATTTGCTCTTGCAGCAGCTGAGTGACACTACACACTGCTGTGAAGTCTTCTCTAATGAGGATTCCCCAAGTATTTTCCCATTTAGTATATATGTGGCATGTTTGTTTATATAGCCCAAATGCATAACATCACATTTATGTACATTAAACCTCATCTGCTTTGCCCATTCACTCAGTTTATCTAAATCTTTCTGCAGAGAAAAAACATCCAGCTCTTACACAGCTTAGTGTCATCAGCATAAACAAATGAAAAAGCATAGGGCCCAGAACTGAACATTGTGTGACCCCACTTACAACCTTAGACCAACTTGAAAGGGTTCCATTTACAACAACTCTGCCATCTATCATTTAACCAGTTATCTATACATTCATAGTTATCACCTCCCAAACAGAAACCTTTTAATTTATGAACCAATCTGTTGTTATGCACAGTATCAAAGGTTTTGCAAAGTCCAAGTATACTACATCAACAGAAATTCCCTTTTCCAAATTACAACTATCCTTTTGTAAAATGCAAGTAAATTAGTTTGACATGATATATTCATAAAACCATTCTGGCTCCTAGTAATAATATTATTGTTCTTCACTTAGTTCTGAATACTTTCAGCTAGTAACCCTTCTAATATCTTACCCACTACAGTTGTCAAGCTTACAAGTCTATAATTTCCTGGTTTGGATCTTGCTCCGCCTCCAATCACAGAGCACTATGCCTGGAGAAAGAGAATCAATAAATAAATAATTATTTGGGATATTAGTGATAATATTTTAGGCAGCTTACATAAAATGAAATACTAGCTGTAAGAAAATGATATTTAAAGGTATATCAGCCAATTTTTAGGTCTAAATGTTCTTTTAAAGGGATAGTAATGTTTCACAATAAAAGCAGCTCCAATTAATCTTCATTGTATTTGGGCCATGGAGAGTGTTATTTCAATACTGTCAGAGTTGTAGATCAAGAGTAATTGAATGATAAATATCTCTGTCCATCCCCTTTTACTGATGTAACACTACTTACCTCAGAGCAGCAAGACTGTCCAGATGGATAGCAAAGAGGGACAATCTTCAGTGAGGATAAGGAAAAACCTGTCAAGGGGGGCAGGTTTTTCCTTATGCTCACAGTAAGAAGATTGTCCTTGTCTGGTCCCAGGACCATATTCCACATCTGAGGGGAGGTAACTTACACTAGGTAAAAGGGGCAGGAGGGGGATACTTTACAATTCAATTACTCTTGAACTACAACTCTGACACTATTGAAATATCACTCTCCATGGCCCAAATACTATGACGATTAATTGGAGCTGCTGTTTTTATAAAACATTACTATCCCTTTAAGTCACTCCCAGATGTATCCAAAGGGTAAGTGAACCTGTGCCAGCTAATAGCATGACAAAATAATCACTGCAGTTCAGATGATGTTCATTCCATCTTTTTGCTGAAATTTTCTCAGTGGGGCTGCCCTGAATGTGAACTCTGTGCAAAGTCACAGAGTCCATATTTAAAGATACAGGGGAATGCTGCAGGGGAGAGTTTGCCAATGATTTATAGGACAATATGCACAAAGGCAGTGAAGCAATACTGGAGCAAACCAACTGTACTATAAAAGACATATGAACATTTACAGAGATTTAAATGTGGATGTTTTCTCCTTGGGGGAGATACACTAAGGAGTGATAAAGAGGTGATAAAGTGGAGATGACTTCTCCAGTGATATCATTTCTCCAGTTCCTATTTTATTTACTGGAGACAATGCACAATGCACAAAGATCTTTCAAGTGGGACAAATCTTAGTGCATAAGCTCCACAGGATAACATAGGAATCTCACCTTAGTGCATAACTCCCCTTGATTCTTAGAGATTTCTTCAATGCATTGCTTTGCTTAGCTAACCTTTCTTGCATACGCGGGAGGAGGTTATGCACAAAGGTGTGATAAGGAGGAGATAAAGTGAAGAATATTTCTCCAGTGATATCACTTCTCCAATTCCTGTGTTATTTCACAAGACAGTAAATATTAGTGCTTAGGCTCTGTGGAATAACACAGGAATTAGTGAAGTGATATTACTGGAGAAGTCTTCGCCACTTTATCACATCTTTATCACACACTTTGTGCATAACCCCCCAATGAGTTTTGAGTCCCAATGAAATCAACGTCAGTGTTATTGTTTGTTCTTATGGTCCATAGAGTGACCAATTTATACTCTTCTTTACCTTTGGTTTTTATGTTATGCGGCTGATGTACCAAACAAAACCGGATCAATTCAGGTGCAAAAAAACTGCACCTAAAGGGGCAAGGAAACATTCCCCAATGTCACATTCATTTAAAAGGAGCTTTTAACCCCTTGAATGCTTTTCAATGCAATGGAGGTCTCTTTAGCATTAAAGGGGTTAAAAGCACCATTTTATTCAAATGGAAGTTTGAATTTGTTCCTTTGATTGGTTAGTTTGCTCTTCTTAGGACATCGCGCTCCATTTTCTACATAAAAAGCCTAGAAATATTGGTTCTGATTTGGTTCAAGTTGCTCTGACCAATGACCCCTGCTACCCAGGGCTAGATTTACATCTCATTGCCCCTAGGCAAGGCACTCTAGGTGCCTGTAGCTCCACCCATGGCCACACTGCAATGCATTGGAGATATCTCTGACATCTGAGAGGTTAAATAATAGCCTGTGAAATTGTATAAAACTGGTACAAGGACATTAAGAATGCTCTGGTGCCACCCACAAGTCAAACTGTGGGTATGGCCAAAAAACTGAGATGCCCCTAAAGATTTGGAGCTCTAGGCAGTTTTCTACTCTCCCTATAGGGAAATCTGGCCCTGCTGAAACCTCTTGTGTTGATGAGTTATAACTGGTATTGGTATAGGGGTACAGAGGGACCATAGGTAGCACTGGAGTAACTAGAGTTCTATACAAGTGCCAGTGCTATTATACCATTTGACCGCAAGAGGATGACCTACACATAGTTTCTCTTTGATATTTACTATATTTATTGTTGATATTACACACAATTTTTATTGATTTTGTCAATGACTAAAATATGCAGTGCAGTTGTAGACATTCTAAGTATTTCAACAAAATGATTACCGATTTATGAACAATTAAATTCCTAAAATAGTTATAAAAAGAGGATAAAACAAACATTGCTTTAAATTTGGGTTTAAAACCCCATGACCTAGATTCACTAAAGGTTGATGCTGTGACAATGTGATCTTGGCGATGTGTTCAAAACATTTCAGCATTTCAATCTACACACATTGACATATTCGATAAAATTGTCGGATACAAGGGGAGGGTTGGAGAAGGTCCCTAATAGCATAAAGGATTGTCAAATGCTGTTGATGTGGAAGGGATGTCCCCCCTTCACACATCTCCAACACTACAACAGTCCTGAAGTTGACTAGCATTCTCTCTCTGCTTCCATGCTTGGCCAGTAGGGGAGTGCAGAGAACAGTTTCAGCACCATGGACAGCACTGAGTGCCATAGGCATGTGCATTGCTCACCTGTGGCACTCAAATGGTTAATAGGCAAGGTATACAACTGCATACCTTGCCTGTATAAGTGTACTTCATGCTATTATTCTTTTTATTAAAAATATATAGTTCAGACATCAAGGGGGCATTGGAACCCCTCCTGATACCTCCCAGTGTGGATCACCTATCGAGTAGGATAGGTGATCCATGGGGTGACAAGGAAGGCATTTGCTGCCTTCCTTTATTTCTACTGGAGCCACTATTAAGCCAGCTCCAGCAGAAGTGCTTGTAGTGAACGCTGTCTCCGTGTTCATTCATGAGAAGTGCAGTGCTGCACTTTTATGACTGAATCAGTCACCCGGTCAATCAAAAACCAGGTTATTGATTCAAATGCCTTCCTTGTCACCCCATAGATCACTTATCCTACATGTTAGGTGATCCATGCGGGGGGGGATATCGGGAGGGGTCCTGATGTTCCCCTTGAGGTCTGAAGAGGTCAGAAGAAGATCCTGGTCCCGGGACCGGCAGACGACTCTTCAGCTGAACCGAGAAAGCTCTATGTAGAAAGAAATGCTTCATTGGAATTTCTTTCTACATATCCCTATCTCGGCTCTGCTGAAGAGCCACCTTGAGTCGGCCGATACAAATCTCCTTCTGTCAGCTTTACAGCTGACAATAGGGAAAGGGGTGGGGGGATGTTTAAAATGTTATATCTCTAAAACCATAAAGGTTTGAGAGATGGACTGACATTGATGGATTTATTTTTTATACACTAATACTTTTTATTTATATATGCCATTACTAACCCTTTAAACTCACTCAAGGGGGAACAAATCAAGGGAGATCAAAGAGGTCAACAGTCATTTTTGTGCTTCAACAAAATGGTTACCATGGTTCCTAGAAGTCTAGAATAAAATGGCAACCACCAACCCAAATTGCCAATAGAAAGGCATATGACAACAAATACATACATTTAGCATATGCACAGTTCTGGCGGATGCATAGTTTATGGGATAATTAAATATAAGCTCCATATTAAAAGATAAATGGCAACTAATCCGGAGCTATCCATTTACATCATAGGAGAGATAAAAATATTTGCATTGAATTAAATGGGGCTTTTATACTCTTGAATGCTAGACTGAATTGGAAACAGCTCCAGTATTCAAGGGTTTACCATTTATTATGTCAGTGAGGTTTTTGGAATTTGTATTTGCCCTTATGGTACAATTAATTTGATTTAGAATTGTTCCTCTTTAGATTCCTGGATATAGCCTGAATATGGCTCACAATTTGCTTAACCCATTAAGGACCAGAGGGGTGTCCAATTCATTACATAGCAATTCAACAAGACATTGTTGAACTGGAAAAGGTGCAGGGATGTGGAACAAAACTTGAGGATCTGAGTTATAAATAGAGACTAGCCAAACTGGGTTTGTTTACATTAGAGAAGAGATGTCTAAGAAGTGTTACGATTACCATTTACATATACATTCAAGGTCATTACAAAGAACTATCCAATTAATTATTTACGCAAAGAGCTGAGCTAAGAACAAACGGTCATCCATTAAGACTAGAGGAAAGGCAATTTCGACTAAAACAAAGGCAGGGACTCTTTACAGTACGGTTGGTAAAGCTATGGAATTCTTTGCTTCTGGATGTTATACTTGCAGATAATGTAACTGCTTTCAAAAAAAAGCAATGAATACTTATCTAGCACAGAACAATATTGAAAATTATGACAGTCGGCTTCAATGCAGATAGGATGTTGATCCAGGGAACTATCTGACTGCCATTTGGAGTCAGGAAGGAATTTTTTTTGCCCACTTGGAGCTAAATTGGAAATAGCTTCAGAGGACTTTTTTGCCTCCCTCTGGATCAACAGGGGTGTTTTTGGCATGGGCTGGACTTGATGGACTCATGTCTATTTTTCATCCTCATCAACTATGTTACTATGCTGCACATCACATTGGGCCTTAAACAGTTGATAGAAAGTCTTGCTCAGGTATGAACCTTTCATACAGCAATAACCTTATAGTATGTCTAGGACATATATATTTAATAAACAAGCCTGATATAACCTAATATAACCTGATTAATAAACAAAATCTAATGTTATCACATGCATAGCAGATAAATAAAGCAACAGTTTACTTCAGATTTAGTCAAACAGAACATAAAAGAAAAAGGTTAGGGTACTATGGAAATGATGTGGTGAGTCATTTGATAGCATACCTCCCAGCATTTCAAATGGTCAAAGAGGGAATCTTTTGCTTTAGGAGGTGTTGCTGGGGGGAGTGACAAGTGGCTGGGACATTAACAATAATGTTTAGGCAATTTCATGACCTACTGACACCTCTTTGTGTAACTGAATAAATGAGTTAGAACAAGATCAAAGTACTTTATTTACCCAGACTGTTTTAAAACACATATACTGAAGTTTGGCATTTATGTGAGTTTTATTGCTGTGGAGCAATGTGATACACTTATATACACACAGTCTGATTTCTTAAATAGAGGGACACCAGGGTGGGAAAGAGGGACAGAGGGATTTGGGTCTCAAAGAGGCACACTTGGGAAGGGTATCCTTATAAAGTGATGCATGCAAAACAGCGTGCAACCACATAACACAGTAACCATGTCTCCATGATAAAAATGGTGACATGGAAATCTCGCACTGCATTTACTTATTTGACATGTGATGTATAATAATACTCTCATCTCTGTTTTTAGGAGAGCCCATGATCTGCCTGAGAACCTCATAGCTTAAATCTGGTTTTCTGTGGTTAGCATTGTTGAATTTTTTGACACTCTAAAAAACATAATACATGGGTTACAAAATTAATTTCCATATATGTTCACATGTTACATGTTCATACTTAATGGAATAATATTGCTTTATTTTAACTCTTCCTGTTTGCTTTTGTCAGATATGAAGCTGAACAGAAAATATGGAGAAAGAATGTAGAGAGAGATGAACAGAGCTCTTTTGATACTTTGCAGATACACTTATGCTGTTTTTGCAGACTGTTCTTACAGACTGCAGGTAGAGGGAGCTCATATTACTGAAAACAGAGCTCATTCAAAGTAAATACAAAGAATTAAAGCAAAATGAAACCCAACATATAGAAATATTTATATACAATTCTTACATAGAAACTTTGAAATAAAACATACCCCAGTTTTCCATTTAGCCAGGTTGGCAGGAAGAATATTTCAAGAACATTTTTCAAATTTTCAAAAAGAGGTATATAAAAGTATAAAGCAGTATTTCAGGGTTTGCAGTAGGGATGAGAAAAATTATTCTCTCGGAATGCATTTAAAATGAGCAGTTTGATTCTTTATCTAGGAATTTATATTGCGACTACTATTGAGCTCCTTTTCTCCTTGAACTATACACCTTTACTGGGAAATATCACAAAAGAACTAGAATCCTGGCACTCCCTCCAAATATCTTGGTTGGGACGAATCAATTTAATAAAGATGATTATCCTTCCTAAGCTATTGTATGTATTTAACGCACTACCCATTGCCCTTCCCAAGCACTTCCTAACTTCTCTCAAGTCACTGATTCTATCCTTTCTTTGGCCTAAACACAATTCCAGAATAAACCACTCTATTCTTTCACAACCGAGATGCAGAGGTGGACTTGGCCTACCAGACTTTGACATTTATTATAGAGCCTCAGCTGTTGCAAAATTGTTTGACTTTATGGTGTTTCCTAAACCTAGATGGATTGGTACCCTAGAGGATACCTTAGGTCCTCTAGATCCTTTACAACTTTGCTGGTGTAATCCGTCCTCTGTCCCATCTTCCTGTTTTGATCATGTAATTCTAGGACATATCCTTCGTTCTTGGCATCTTCTCAATGACCGCCACCACTTTTCACTTCATCCCTCTCCTTTGACATAACTTGTTGGTAATCCGGACTTCAGCCCAGGGTGGAGTAACCCTTTATTTGTCTCTCTCCAACAGCAAGGTTTTGATACTCTTAATTCTCTGTCCCATATTGATCTATTAAACCCCTCCTTTCTTCCTCAGACTGCTACAGTCTTGTGATCCATCCCATGGTGGAATTCCCTTCAAATAACAGCTTGGAAGAGATCTACTTTATATTCAGTCTTGCCTCTCAGGAATCTAACATTTTTTGAGTCTCGTCTGCTTTCCCATCCTACCAACCTTCAATCACTTTCATTTTGTTACTCTCAGATTTGTGCATCATCCTCACCTGTTAAATATTATTTTCTTAGGCAACGGGAAAATGAACTATCTGTGTGTTTAAGTGTCTCTATGTGGCACCAACTTATTGACAGGTTGCTTCGATCCTCTAGAGACTCGTGTACCTCTCTGATGAATTATAAACTTGTGACACAATGGTATATGACTCCTTTTAAAATTGCTAAGTTTGCGCCTCACAAATCGTCTCTCTGTTGGCGATGACAGGTCAACACTGGCAATATGTCTCACATTTGGTGGTTTTGCCCACACATTCAGACATTTTGGAAGATGGTTGTTCATCGGATTCAGGTCGTTTATAAAGTTTCTTCTATGCTTGTTTTTTCATAGATCTGCAGAACTCCAATCTTTTCCTCTTTCCACCTGGAAATGCATTAAGGTTCTTCTCAATGCAGCCAAAGCAATCATTCCATTATGTTGGGGGACTACTGAGACCCCCACACTTACTTCTTGGTCGACAAGAGTTAATCAAGTTCTAACCATGGAACGCTGTCATTCTGTAAGTCAAGGCACGTTACATACCTATTCAGAAATATGGAGCTCATGGGTTAATCTCAAACCCAACTCTGGTGATTGAGATTGCATTGAGTGTTTATTATTCTCATACTGCACTGATTTATCAAAATCTTCCAGATGTCGGTTGGTAGGAGTACCCATTCTGCAAAACTTTTGTTCTAGTCTCTGATTTTTTTTGATTTTTTTTTCTTCTCCCTTCAGTTTGGATTTTACTTACCTGTTGAATGTTCTTCACATACTCTTCGGTATATAATATGTACCTCTCATGTCAGGCGGAATTTATGTTACATTCTATATGATTTTATGATTCATGTGTTCAATTGTATTATGCCATGTTGTACAATTTCAATATGTATGTCAATATTTGGACTTCTTTGTATTGCTTTATTGACTAATAAACTTTAAACTTTAAAAAAAAATAAATAAAATGAGCAGTTTCTAAACACTAAACACTTATGTGAAACGGTGTATCATTTCATGTTTTGTACATCATTTTAACCAATCAGATTGCAGAAAAAGTGATCACATGATGTCTGAAAAGAAAAGCAGGTTCACTTGCTATCAAATGTCAGTCAAATTGGTTCCTGTCCTAGTCACTCCTCTAAAAAAGATAGGGTTACTAGGCAGACAGGACAACTCTCCCTCATGTAGCCTCATTCACTTTATCCCTCACTCACTCTCTTTCCTCCATTCTATCTCTCCCCTTCTCTCTGTATACCCTTTGTCTGAGGAAACTGATAAAGTCTTTGGCGTTTATTACCATCTCTATGCAGATGATACACAAATCTCTGTGCACCCTTACTATCACCTGAAATACAGCAGCGGGTCTCAGAAAGCCTTACTGCTGTCTCTTCCTGGATGGCTCATTGTTGCCTAAAACTTAATATGTCTAAGACTTAGTTAATTATCTTCCCACCTAAATCCTGCACAATACCTCAGTTTTCGATAATTGTCAAGGACTCCATAATTTACCATGTGGACAATGCACACAGCCACTTTCCTTCACCACCTGCATTAATGAAGTAACAAAACCTGTTGCTTCTTTCTTTGAAATATAGCAAACATCTGCCCATTTCTTTCTTGCTCTAAAACAGAAACTCTCATGCACACTCTTATCCTTTCCCACCTAGATTACTGCAACTCTTTACTTATTGGCCTATCTGCAATCCATATCACTCCTCTCCAACCAATTCTTAAATTGTGCCACCAGAATACTCTTCCTTTCCTCCAGAACAGTACTTAACCCTACACTTTTAAAATCATTGGCATGGCTTCCCATAAAGCAACATATTACATTCAAAATCCTCCTCATTACCTTTAAGGCTCTCCGACACTCGTTTTGCCTTAAATTTAATTGTCGATATCCTGCCATGTACCTGCACATTCTCTACCCACCACACATAGTCGACAGCTCTGTTCCTTTAACCCCTATCGCTGTATCATGACTGAAGGCTTTTTCTCTTGCTGCTCCCTACCGATTGAACTCCCTACTAAGAAGCATTCACCAAGCCTTGAAACTTAACTTCAAATTTAAGCTAAAAGAGCACATTTTAAATGTAGAACTACCCTAATATCAAAACTGTCATCATTGCACTTCCTCCTCTACCTGCTAGTATCTATATGTCACCCATCCAATACATAGATTGTAAGCTCAACTAAGCAGGGACCTCCTATCTTACTGTATGATCACCTAGTGTTCCCCTTATGATTGTCTATATAACCACTTAAAGGGATAGTAATAGATAGTTTCCAATGCAGCTCAGTTTGCTTTGTTTGTTTAGTAACAATGGTATTTTATGCTAAAGCTGATCTCTCCTGCCCCTTTTTCCGGCATCAGCAATTTACTCTGAGATCTGTCAGAGAATCATAATGAGAGACAATCTTCAGTAATATTAGGAAAAACTTGCCCTCCTTCATCAAAGAGTCATGGAAAAGCTCTTAGTAGAGCTATTTTCCTTAATTTTGAGATGTCCTTTGATAAAATAGACCATAATATTCCGTAAATTATCTCAAAAGTTCAGGATTTATTCCTTAAACTGGTTCAGATCCTGTTTATTAGACAGAAAACAATATATGTCCATTGCTGACAATATTTCCCTTCCGCTCAAACTAACAAGTGGAGATCCCAAGGCTCCATTCTTGGTCTATTTATAAATGAAAAGCATCTTCTGTGCACAAGTATACAGATGACACTATAATCTATGCTAAAATTCCAAAATGATAAAAGGATCACAATTAATTGATAGTAATACTTAAAATGTAAAAATATATATGTTGTAGGGTTTATCCCCCTAAGTAAAACAAGGGTACTGCCACTGCTGAGAGATATTTTATTAAAAAATATAACAGCTTAAACTTGAATTTTTTAGGTGTAATATCACAGAGACCTGAAAATTTACAGTGGCCCTGTTGCTACTCCATCCTATCGACTGCTTTGGTCTGTAGACCATAAATCTCCATAAATGTAAGGTTATGCATTTGAGTTGAGGAAATAAACATACTACATATACAATAAATAAGAAACTTCTTGGGAAATCCTATTTAGAGGGAGATTTAGGGGTACTGATAGACAGTAGACAACATTGTTCAGTGTCATATAGCTGCTACTAGAGCCAGTAGGGTTCTATCATGTATGAAAAGGGTTACAGATGCATATGAAGGGAATACACTTCTACCTCTTTATAAATCCTTAGTGTTGCCTCATCCAAAATAGCCAAACTGATTGATTGCATTTATTTTATTTAACTTAGAAAATGTTTTACCAGGAAGAATACATTGAGATGTCTCTCATTTTCATTTATGTCCTGGAGATCTTTTACAGTAAAGAGTTACATATTTACACAAATATAGAACCATTATATACAGTATACACACATACTAAACATGTATATATAGTTACATATTGATTCTAGACATAAAGAAGCAGTTATTTTTAGGGAGTTTAGGCTGGGAGAAGATCTGATTTTTTCAGGTATGTTATTCTAGGCTTTCGGAACTGTGAAGGAGAAGGCAGATCGACCAGCTTCTTTCTTGTAGTGTGGCATACTACGTATGTTATTAGCAGTGGAGTTGAGGTTATAGTTAATATGGGGAGCTGGAGTGAGCATATTGCTATGGTATTCTGGTAGCTTTCCAGAGAAGTGGTTATACACTAAGCTAGAAAGGTGAAGGACGCATCTAGATTTGAGTGTTAGCCGATTTAGGGCTCGATGCAAATGTTGGCATAGACAGAAAAAACTGGCGACAGTGTTTTTTTTAAGTATGCGATGCAAATCTTCCCACAAGTAAGAAATAACGACAGTTTTGAGAACACTATGCTCGTCGCCAAAAAAAAGAAATCAAAATACCGCCCATTGAGGACAATGTAAAAGTGAACCCCAGAGCCATTCAAATGTTGTTGTTAGGGATAACGCAAGTTAAATTGCACATTTTCCTTCAGAAATATAACACTTACATTTCAGGTGAACAGCACACAACTCAGAGTAGAAAACCACCATAGAGGAAAACAAAACAGAGAAGCAGGTCATTCAAGGACATAACCCAAGCATACAGAGGTCAGATATTAACCGCTGCAATGCCTAGCAAATACTACAACAAGGCCTAGACCAGTGGTTCACAACCCCTCCACCTAAGACACCCCTAACATGCAATCCTGATGTTCCAGGGCACCCCTTGAGGGCACAAAGGAATTCCCAAATAAAAATAACATATGCCTAACATCAGGTCCCACTGTGTCAATGGCAATGAGGAGACTATAGTGCATCATATGTCCCATACACACATCTCCCCAAAAAATTTTTAACATGAATATTACCAATCACGAATGCAGAATATAGCAACTTAGTAGAAGTAACACACCCTGAGCTGGTACACATGGCACACCTACATGCCATGACACCCTGGTTGTGAACCACTGGCCAACATCATACAAACAAGTCACAGACAAACAAGAATCCAGCAACCACACATGGAAAGGGGGACACAAAGCAGCACAACATAAGACATCACAACACACCCTGGAACAACAGGGGTTAACACACAACACAACATGCACACCTGTCACTCAAAAAACAAATCAAGCTCATACAATGCATTGGATACAACTCTGGAATTCCATGTGTTAACCCTTTGATTGCTAGAGGTGTACATAAAACATTGCAAGGCAATCAGTTGTGTACCCCTTTGGCACTCAAAGGGTTTGGAGGATAATGGACTTACCTTGCATGTCAGCAATGGTTGGGCAGTGCCTTATGGAGCAGAATATGGATGGTTACGGTGTGTGGTGTTGGCTACGGTATCAGAGTAACGATCTGTGAGTTAGGTATCAAGGCCCACCATGCTGACCTGTTTGTGTGTGTATGTAGCATAGTGAATATGCCACACTATTGCTTGTCAATGTGTTGTCTAGGCGTCATGACTAGTGATGAGCGAGCATGCTCGGCCGAAGCTCGGTTCGGCTCGAGCATCGCTCTGCTCGGCACATGGCGGTACTCGTACGAGTACCGCATGTGCTCACCCGCCATGTTCGGGTCTCCACCCCGCACGTTTTGCGGCTGCTGCGCAGCCAATAAACGTGCGGGGAGGCTCTGACATCAGTGTAATGCCAGCAGCCATGTTGGCTGCTGGCATTACACTGATTGGCTGGCCAGAACCCGTGATCGGGTGCTGTATAGCACCCGACGCGCGAGTTCGGCTCATTCTCAGCCAGGGAGAGATGCGCTTAGGCAGGGAAAGTCAGTGTAGGGAGAATAAAAGTGTTTAAACTCCTTCAAGACCCAAAAGTCCTTTTTAGGACTGTTGTGTGTGGGGGCAGCATTTATATTTTGTTTGGGGGGGCACAATTTCCTTTTTTTTGTGGGGGGGATATTTTTAAGGTGACATATAATACTAGATGCACAGGAAGTCAGTGTAGGGAGAATAAAATTGTTTAAACTCTTTCAAGACCCAAAAGTCCTTTTTAGGACTGTTGTGTGTGGGGGCAGCATTTAATTTTTTTGGGGGGTGGCAGAATTTCATTTTTTTGTGGGGGGGGACATGTTCTAAGGTGACATTGTACTAGGTGCACAGGGACAAATATTTCACAGTGCAGTCACAAGCTGACATATTCTGTTAGGTGCACAGGGCCAATTATTTTACAACGCAGCGACAAAAAGGGCCATTTTAAACGTGTGCCTAGCTATAGATTATTGTCACATTCTGTTTAGTGTGCAAATTCACAAATTAACGTCACATATTCCGTTCACTGTGCCTAGCCGCAGATTAGCGTCACATTCTGTTTCGTGTGCCTAGCCGCAGATTAGCGTCACATTCTGTTTCGTGTGCCTAGCCGCAGATTAATGTCACATATTGTTTAGTGTGCTTAGCCACAGATTAGCGTCACATATTGTTTAGTGTGCCTAGCCGCAGATTAACGTCACATATTGTTTAGTGTGCAAATTCACAAATTAACGTCACATATTCCGTTCACTGTGCCTAGCCGCAGATTAGCGTCACATATTGTTTAGTGTGCCTAGCCGCAGATTAGCGTCACATATTGTTTAGTGTGCAAATTCACAAATTAACGTCACATATTCCGTTCACTGTGCCTAGCCGCAGATTAGCGTCACATTCTGTTTTGTGTGCCTAGCCGCAGATTAGCGTCACATTCTGTTTCGTGTGCCTAGCCGCAGATTAGCGTCACATATTGTTTAGTGTGCAAATTCACAAATTAACGTCACATATTCCGTTCACTGTGCCTAGCTGCAGATTAGCGTCACATTCTGTTTCGTGTGCCTAGCCGCAGATTAGCGTCACATTCTGTTTCGTGTGCAAATTCACAAATTAACGTCACATATTCCGTTCACTGTGCCTTGCCGCAGATTAGCGTCACATTCTGTTTCGTGTGCCTAGCCGCAGATTAGCGTCACATTCTGTTTCGTGTGCCTAGCCGCAGATTACCGGCATATATTCGGTTTAATATGAAGAAGGCGGGTAAAAAGGGACGGGGAAGTGGACGTGATCCTGATAGTTCAGGGCGCGGGTCAGGACGCGTAGAAACTGTGCCTGGTGCCAGAGCACAAGAAAGAAAGACATCCACCATACCTAGCTTCATGTCTCAGTTTACAGGGCGTCGCAGGACATCACTCTCGAGGTCAGACCACTGCGAACAGGTGGTCGGTTGGATTTCAGCTGATACTGCTTCCAGTCGGTTAAGCACCACCCTGTCTTCCACCAAGTCCACTCTCATTAGCCAAGAGTCTGGTCAACATAATCCTCACCCTGATCATCCTTCCTCCCACCATAGAGGGTCTGGCCAAAGAAGTGATCCCACACTGGGATATAGTGAGGAGCTCGTCTCATCACCAATCCTTGATTTGAACCTCTCTCCAAGCACGCTTGCAGAGGAACATGAGATCTTGTGCACTGATTCACAACCTCTAGAGGGTACCCAATCACAAGAAGATGACAGAGGGGAACGGCATTTAAGGTCAAAGGAAGTGGATGATGATGATGAGACACAGTTGCCATCAAATCAACCACAATTACTGTCTCAAGACCTTGATGAGGAGGATGATACACAGTTGTCAATGACTGAGGATGTGGTGGGATCAAGAAATGAGGAGGATGATCAGAGTGAGGAAGTGGAGGAGGACTTGGTGGACGATGAGGTCACTGACCCCACCTGGGAAGGTGGAAAGCCGAGCGATGACAGCAGTCCTGAGGGTGAGCCATCTGCAGCACCGCAACAGGCTGGAAGAGGCAGTGGTGTGGCTAAAGAAAGAAGGCGGACCGCACCAAACCGGCCCGCAAATGTTCCACGGAGCACCCCCTTGCGTAAATCTCCCTTGCCAAGGGCTAGGTGTTCCGCGGTATGGCGTTTTTTTAAGGAAAGTGCGGACGACAAAAAAATTGTAGTTTGCAACCTGTGCCACACCAGAATGAGCCGAGGCATGAACACTAGCAACCTCACCACCACCAGCATGATCCGACACATGGCATCCAAGCACCGTAATAAGTGGGAGGAACGCCCGGATCGCCAATCTGTGTCTGCAGGCCACACCACTGCCTCCTCTTCCCCTGTTTTCGGTGCCGGCCAATCGCCTGTCGAAGGCGCAGGCCCGCATACCTCCCGCCCTGCACCTGTACCATCTGAAGCACCATCAGCGACCACATCCACTTCCCTGTCCCAGCGCAGCGTCCAAATGTCGTTACCCCAGGCATTTGAGCGCAAGCGAAAATACCCAGCCACCCACCCACAGGCCATAGCACTAACCTCACACCTTTCCAAATTACTGGCCATCGAAATGCTGCCATTTAGGCTTGTGGACACTGAGTCCTTCCGCAGCCTGATGGCAGCAGCTGTCCCTTGGTACGCAGTCCCCAGCCGCCACTACTTTTCCCGGTGTGCCGTCCCCGCCTTACACCACCATGTGTCCCTTAACATCACCCGTGCCCTGACCAACGCAGTTACTGGGAAGGTCCACTTAACGACTGACACATGGACAAGTGCTTGTGGCCAGGGACGCTACATTTCCCTGACGGCACACTGGGTGAATGTCGTGGAGGCTGGGAGCGACTCGGACCCTGGGATGACACAGGTGCTACCCACGCCGAGGATTGCGGGCCCTACCTCCATCAGGGTTTCCACCAGCACCTACGTTATTGGCTCCTCCTCCTCCTCCTCCGTTTCCACCTCCGAATTCTCTGCGCGCAGCGCCACTCACCCATCAGCCGGTAGCTGGAAGCAGTGTAGCACTGCAGTGGGGAAGCGTCAACAGGCCGTGCTGAAGCTGATCTGCCTTGGGGACAAACAGCACACGGCCTCAGAGCTGTTGCAGGGGATTAGTCACCAGACCGAGCAGTGGCTCTCGCCACTCAACCTGCAACCAGGCATGGTTGTGTGTGATAATGGGCGTAACTTGGTGGCGGCTTTGGAGCTCGGCAAGCTCACACACGTACCATGCCTAGCGCATGTATTTAATTTAGTGGTTCAGCGATTTCTAAAAACCTACCCCAATTTGCATGATCTCTTGACCAAGGTGCGCCGCGTGTGTGCACATTTCCGTAAGTCATCTACAGCTTCAGCCGGCCTGTTGACGCTGCAGCAGCACTTACAATTGCCAGCTCACCGGCTGCTGTGTGACGTGAGCACGCGCTGGAACTCCACCTTCCACATGTTGGCCCGGCTTTGTGAGCAGCAGAGGGCAGTAGTGGAGTACCAGCTGTTACACGGTCGTCGCCTCTCCGTTCAACTTCCTGTAATCAGAAGTGAGGAGTGGGAATGGATGTTAGACCTCTGTGAGGTTTTACGCAATTTTGAGGAATCGACACAGATGGTGAGCGGCGATAACGCTATTATCAGTGTAACCATCCCACTTCTGTGTCTACTGAAACGCTCGCTGCTCACAATTAAAACCGACGCTTTGCATGTGGAAGAGGTGGAAATGGGGGAGGAAGAGCTTACACAAGGTGATAGCCAGAGCACCCTCACTTCGTCTTCTCAGCGACATTTGGAGGAGGCGGAGGAGGAGGAGGAAGACACGGTTGCCTCCGCTACAGAGGGTAGACATGGAACTTTATTTCCATCTCTTCAGCGTGGGTGGGCAGAAGAGGAGGAAGAGGATGAGGAGATTGAGAGTCATCCTCCTGGTGAGGACAGCGAAATCTTGCCTGTTGGTACTCTGGCACACATGGCTGACTTTATGTTAGGCTGCCTTTTCCGTGACCCACGCGTTATACGCATTTTAGACAACACGGATTACTGAGTGTTCACCCTTCTGGACCCCCGCTACAAAGAGAATTTCTCATCTCTCATTCCTCCGGTGGAGAGGACAAGCAAAATGTTGCAATACCAGAAGGTTCTTGTCGAAAAATTGCTCCAAAATTTTCAATCTGACAACGCTGGCGGCAGAGTACGTGCTACCTTGGCCAACCGAGAAGGGGAGAAAAGGGGAGCACACAGCAGTTCCGACAAAGGCAGGGCAACACTCTCCAAGGCGTGGGACACCTTCATGACACCCCGCCAGCACCCTCACCCTGATGCGCAGCCTAGTGTCACAAGGAGGGAAAAGTTTTGGAAGATGGTGAAGGAGTACGTAGCAGACCGTGTCAGCGTCCTCACTGATCCCTCTGTGCCTTACAACTACTGGGTGTCCAAGCTGGACACGTGGTATGAACTGGCACTCTACGCCTTGGAGGTGCTGGCCTGCCCTGCCGCCAGCGTTCTGTCTGAGCGGGTATTTAGTGCTGCTGGTGGCATCATAACAGATAAGCGTATCCGCCTTTCCACCGAAAATGCTGATAGGTTGACACTTATAAAAATGAACAAGGCCTGGATTTCCCCTGACTTCTCCACTCCACTGGAGGAAAGCCCCGGGTGAACATAAAGTCACTTTAGATATGTTATTTACAATGATGGGAATACTCTGTATTCCCATTCACCCCTTCCACCCAAAAAACGGGTATATGGTTGACTCTTAATCTTCTCATCCTCCTCTTCCATATGCCCTGTGATATAATTTTTATATAGGGCCAGCTCACCAGCGGGCCCTGTGATATAATTTTTATATAGGGCCAGCTCACCAGCGGGCCCTGTTTGACAATTTTTGTATAGGTCAGCTCACCAGCGGGCCTTCTCATATAATGTTTTATTGGGTCAGCTCTCTAGCGGGCCCTCTCATATAATGTTTTATAGTGTCAGCTCACTAGCGGGCCTTCGCATATAATGTTTAGGATGGTCAGCTCCGCAGCAGACCCTCACCCATAATGTTTTAGATGGTCGGCTCAGCAGCAGACCCTCATTCCTAATGTTTTAGATGGTCAGCTTAGCGGCATGCCCTCGCCCCTAATGTTTTAGAGGGTCACCAGCAGGCCATTAATCCTAATTTTTCAAGGGTGTGTATGATGCCCTCCTTTATGTCTAATAAAGGGTGTATTGGAGTGACATTTCAGTCTAATTTTTGGCAGCCCTTTCACTTAGTGCATAGGCTTTATGAGTGTTGGACCACTACCTGAACTATTGTACCACAATGTGAATGAGGCCCTCCATTTTGTGATATACAGGTTGTATCGGAGTGCCTCAGGTCCTCCCTTTGAATTAAATAGGGCTGGGGTGTTCGACAGAGCAGAAGGTAGTTCTTGGCTTCATCCACTAAGTCACTTCGTCACTTTTACTCAATGGATCAGACCCCACTGTTCCGACTATAAATTTTGGACTTAACAAGGGCAAACGGACATGTTGTAAAACCTGTGGTAGCTGCGGCCTCCGTTCCTGAATGCTGTACCTTACCCGGGCCATAACCACGTTGAACACCTGCTTTACGCTGCGCACGTTTCCCTCTTAATCATGGCCCCAGTTCCGAAAAATCAATTACATTTTTTGCAGAATTTGCAGATGATATACAAGTAAATATACAGCAAATACTGTTTGGTAACAATTTTTCGCCTAAAATCGTTTTTATCTTCCTTTTTGTGTGTTTTACGGTCAGTCTGTAAAAATGGCGTACTACGGGCGAAACATCGTTCCCAGCAGCGACGTTGGAGTCCAAGATGCATCCAGACATCCTCCCTATGCTGTCCCTGAACCATTTCTGTGGTGTTTCCATCATTTTCTGACCTTTTCCTATGAACCAGGCACCCTCCCCTCATCAGAGCAGGTGCCTGGTGTAATGCTCGAGTCCTCCCATTGACTTCAATGGGGCTCGGGTGCTCGGCCGAGCACTCGAGCCTCCGGGGGCGCTCGGCCAGAGCACCCAAACACCCGAGCATCAGGGTGCTCGATCATCACTAGTCATGACCATATGAGGTTTTAATCAAGGGGATGGCAAGAAGACATATGTATGTGTGTGTCACTTGGACCCAGAGCACACACCTCATCAGTATGTAAATCGAGATCCATTAAATAGATCCTTTATTTCCTGGGTCTTGGTTTACACACTGATGCAGTTGGCCAGTCACACACTCCTGTTGGCCAGTGATACACACACACTCCTGATCCAGGATAATTGTGTTTGCAGGAGTGTGTGTCAATGAGGGAGTAGAGACCGGTGGTGGGGATGCAATCTGTGGGGCAATTTTCTCCCCCTCAGGCACTTGAGATCTGGATGATGGGGGTGGAGAAGGCTGATCACTGCCATAGTGGGGAAGGCCACCCTGGAGGGATTGTGGGGACATTTCCAGTTCTGGGATCTCCCCTTCACTTCGTTGGGATCCCCCAGTGTACATTGGTGGTGTGGGTGGTGGTGACGGGGTGAACACATCCCTAGCCTGGGGACATGTAACGATTTTAAAGACACTCAGACCAGTATGTGAAATAAAAACACAATTTATTAAGAGTAAGGTAATGCAAAGGTCCGCCCTCTAGTGGTGGTTGATAATAATCAGCAGTGTAGACTGATAGGTACAAGTGTAAATGCACAAACGTATTACATGTACAAATACTCAGCAGTAGAATGGGATATAACCACAGAGGGTTAAGTCCTTGATAACAGTCAGTCTCAGATGTGGATGTCTGGCACGCCCTGGGTGTTATAAGGCTGTGCTGGAGACAAAGTTCACCATATACTGGATACAGGACTACCTCACCAAGGTGTTCAGTAAAAAGCAGAACAGGAATCCAAATAGCCCCCACGGGCGTAACTGGAGCCGGCCTGCAATGCAAGAGCTGCTAAGCCTCCTCAGACTTAACCGGATACTGGAATTTGTCATGCAAGAGCCAATAGCCCCAAGGGCGTTGTTACCGGATTTGCTAGCGCTGAAGCCTTTGCCTGCCACCACTCTGTATAACGGATATCGCCCAGCAATACAATGAGAAAGAGCCTTAGGCGCCCAACCGGCCCAACAGACGTGAATACTCTGCAAAGGAAGTATAGAGTTGCCGACGGTGAGCGGCCAACTCAGCAGGAGTATCACCGAGAACGAGGCTCGTACTGGAGTAGAGAGAGTGAGACCAAGGCAGCACTGCTAGGGTTAAAAGGCACGTTTACTCGAGGCTTTCAGCGAACAGCAAGGCTCTGCAGTATGAGGGAGGCGTACGGAAACACACACACAGCTCTGCACGGGTAGATACACTGCACTGATTGGGGTAACACCAGGCAAGGTAGTCACACAAAGACTGGAACAGCAGATAATAATGTCGCGGCGGCGACAACTGGAACGCAGGTCACTGGAACAAGCTGGAAGTCGATCTTCGGAGCAGGAAGTCAGCCAGGCCGGGTCGGAGCACGTAAGAGGTAGTCATACAAGCCGGGTCATACACAAGCAGGAACGTCAGCCAAACCAGGTCAGGATCCAAGGGTGGTAGTCAGACGGGCCGGATCATACACAAGCAGGAACACTGGAGAATAGTCAGGACAAGCCGATTCGGTACACAGGAATCCAGAACACAGGAACACAGCAACAGTACTACTGGCTCAGAAACACCACGAAAGGGCATCTGACAGGTGTCTGGGCCAGGCATAAAAAGGTCACCAGGGGCGGGCCAAACTGGCTCAGCAAATCAGAGCTAACCACAGGCAAGAGTGACACGAATCACAGGCACTGTGATAGTACCCCCCTCTCAAAGACCCCCTCTCCCAGCCGGAGGTCTGGGTTTCAAAGGATATTTAGAGTGAAAGCTGCGTACCAATCTAGGTGCATGGAGGTCCCCTTGATTAACCCAAGAACGTTCCTCAGGACCATAGCCCTTCCAATTGACCAAATATTGCAGCTTTCCTCTAAATCTCCTAGAGTCAATAATACTCTGGACTTCATACTCTTCTTGGCCCTGGACGTCCACCGGCCCAGGAATCACTGGCGTAGTAGTATAACGATTACACACTAAGGGTTTCAGTAGCGACACATGGAACACATTGTGAATGTGCATAGAGGGTGGAAGTTCCAATGCATAAGAAACCGGATTAATCTTGCGAATAGTCTTGAAGGGACCAATGAACCAGGGAGCCAGTTTGTTGGAGGGCACTTGCAAATTGAGGTTTCTGGATGACAGCCATACCCTGTCCCCAACTTGAAAGGAGACCGCTGGGAGATGTCTGCGATTAGCGTGCCGCTGATGACGCCTAAAAGACTGATTGAGGGACCTCTGAACCTGTGCCCAAGTGGAACGAAGTTGTGCCAAATGCTCATCCAGAGCAGGAATCTGCTGTGCCTGAAATGAGTCCGGTAGCAGACAAGGCTGGAACCCATAATTAACGAGAAATGGAGAGCTCCCGGACGATGAATTAACCGCACAGTTTCTGGCAAACTCTGCCCATGGCAACAGGTCAGCCCAATTATCATGATGATCGGTGACAAAGCAACGCAGGAACTGCTCCAGTCCCTGATTGGCACGCTCAGTGGCCCCATTAGTCTGGGGATGTTAGGCGGAGGAAAAGGACAATTGGATGCCCATCTGGCCACAAAATGTCCTCCAAAACCTAGATACGAACTGGCTCCCACGATCGGAGACAATCACTCTGGGTACTCCATGCAGGCGGAACACCTCTCTGGCAAAGACTACAGCCAATTACTGGGCCGATGGAAGGCCAACCAGAGGCACAAAATGTGCCATCTTAGAAAATCTATCGACCACCATAAGAATAAACGTATAACCCCTAGAGGCAGGTAATTCTCCCAAGAAGTCGATGGATATGTGAGACCAAGGACGGTCTCCGTTGGGCACTGGTTCGAGTAAGCCCACGGGGAGATGCCTAGGGGTCTTGGCACGGGCACAGGTGGTACAGGCTGCTGTAAAAGCGGCGCAATCCGCTCTCATAGTGGGCCACCAAAATAATTGCGAAAGGGACCATACAAGTTGGTCCCTACCAATATGCCCAGCTGCTTTAGAAGCATGATAAGTTTCCAACAAATGGACATGGAATGGCTCTTCCACGAAACACTTCCCTACTGGGGTCTCAGGAGGTGCCCTAGATTGTGATGCCAATATCTCCTCCCCGAGAGGCGAGGTTATGGTGGTACGAATAGTGGCCAGAATGCGATCTGGCTGAATGATAGGTACAGGTTCCTCCTCCCTCTTAGTGTCAGAAGCGAACTGACGAGACAACGCATCAGCCTTAATATACTGTAACGATTTTAAAGACACTCAGACCAGTATGTGAAATAAAAACACAATTTATTAAGAGTAAGGTAATGCAAAGGTCCGCCCTCTAGTGGCGGTTGATAATAATCAGCAGTGTAGACTGATAGGTACAAGTGTAAATGCACAAACGTATTACATGTACAAATACTCAGCAGTAGAATGGGATATAACCACAGAGGGTTAAGTCCTTGATAACAGTCAGTCTCAGATGTGGATGTTTGGCACGCCCTGGGTGTTATAAGGCTGTGCTGGAGACAAAGTTCACCATATACTGGATACAGGACTACCTCGCCAAGGTGTTCAGTAAAAAGCAGAACAGGAATCCAACTAGTCCCCTCGGGCGTACCTACTGGAACTGCTTCTGCTAGTGCAAGTGAAAATAGCCCCCACGGGCGTAACTGGAACCGGACTGCAATGCAAGAGCTGCTAAGCCTCCTCAGACTTAACCGGATACTGGAATTTGTCGTGCAAGAGCCAATAGCCCCACGGGCTTTGTTACCGGATTTGCTAGCGCTGAAGCCTTTGCCTGCCACCACTCTGTATAACGGATATTGCCCAGCAATACAATGAGAAAGAGCCTTAGGCGCCCAACCGGCCCAACAGACGTGAATACTCTGCAAAGGAAGTATAGAGTTGCCGACGGTGAGCGGCCAACTCAGCAGGAGTATCACCGAGAACGAGGCTCGTACTGGAGTAGAGAGAGTGAGACCAAGGCAGCACTGCTAGGGTTAAAAGGCACGTTTACTCGAGGCTTTCAGCGAACAGCAAGGCTCTGCAGTATGAGGGAGGCGTACGGAAACACACACACAGGGAAGGTAGTCACACAAAGACTGGAACAGCAGATAATAATGTCGCGGCAGCGACAACTGGAACGCAGGTCACTGGAACAAGCTGGAAGTCGATCTTCGGAGCAGGAAGTCAGCCAGGCCGGGTCGGAGCACGTAGAAGGTAGTCATACAAGCCGGGTCATACACAAGCAGGAACGTCAGCCAAACCGGGTCAGGATCCAAGGGTGGTAGTCAGACGGGCCGGATCATACACAAGCAGGAACACTGGAGAATAGTCAGGACAAGCCGATTCGGTACACAGGAATTCAGAACACAGGAACACAGCAACAGTACTACTGGCTCAGAAACACCACGAAAGGGCATCTGACAGGTGTCTTGGCCAGGCATAAAAAGGTCATCAGGGGCGGGCCAAACTGGCTCAGCAAATCAGAGCTAACCACAGGCAAGAGTGACACGAATCACAGGCACTGTGATAGGACATTGTGGCTCCCCGATGAGCCCCACATGTTTGTACTCCAGGGGCTAATGAACTGTAGACCCCTGGGTGTCCTGCAGAGTAGTGATGGCGGTGAATGCCCCCTGGCCATCCACACTCTGCAGGCTACATATGATGCAGAAAGCTGATCCTTGACTATTTCACTGGGACTAACTACCTACATGTACAATGCCTAGCCCTGACATGCAGTACCAATACTCCGAACAACACATCATATCCCCTCCTTGCTATCTCCCATAACCCTTTGATTGCCAGGCTATTAGCCAATGTATCATGAAACAATGCATTGCTTATCCCTGTGCCACTCAAGGGGTTGTGTGCTGACCTCTTTGTCACTCTATGTATGACATTGTGATACACATAGCAGTCATATGTTTGCCTCAAACATGATGGTGTGCATTGTTTATGTGCTGTGCATGATGTTGTTGTAGACAGCATGAAGGGAGTTCAACAAGGATTTTACCATTACCATTCAGGCTGGATTTGTCAAGTATTCTGTTCTTGTTTGACGTCCCTCCAAGCTGTGTTGCTGAATTGCAGTGTGGAATGCTGTCCATGTGTTCAGGTGTCATTGTGTTGGCCTCTGTCTGGTAGTGTCAGGATTTGTGTGATGTGTCTGTGTAGGCCTTGATGCATTTACCTGTGGACTGGAGGCTCCTTTCACCCCGGTGTCACTCCACCCTGGGATTCCCTGCACTGCTGTTGTGGACAGGGTCCTCTGCACTTCCTCCTCCCACTCCGTGTAGTGGATGCGCAGGGGCGGACCACCCCCTGTGCTGACAGCATGCATAGCCTCCTCGCCCATCTTCTTCTTCACCTTGGCATTGCAGTCGGCCCACCTCTTCTTCACTGCTTCCAGTTACTGGCTGCAGCTGGACACTGCAATGACTGCAGCAAAGACCTCCCTCCATGTGGCTTTACACTTGGCCCCCATGCTGACAACCTTCCCCCTGGGGAACAGGATCTGATCCCTGGAGATGACCGCCTCCACCAGGGAGAGGTTCTCCTCCTCAGTAAATCTGGGCTCTCTCGCCCTGTCCTCCTCCTCACCCCCAGAGGTTCTATGAAAGCCCTAACAGTGGCTTTCCAGCCCTGCCTGAGATGGCCCTGACTGTGCATGGTGCATCCCCTGGACTACCCCTCGTCCCACTCTCTCCACTGAACCTGCACTAGATGTGCCTACTCTGGTGTGGCTGCCCCTCTACCCCAGGGATTTCCGTCTCCCTCCCCTACCCTGACCAGGGATACCTAACTGCTCCTCTTCCTCCTCTCCTCCTACTCTCCCCACCTCTCTCTCCTGTCCTCCTCTCCTCGCCATTCTTCTCACCCACTCACACCCAGGCACTCACTCAGGCCCTCACACACTCACTCTCTGTCCCTCACTTGCACTCACAGACTCACACTGTCAAAAGAAATATAAAAGTGTATGTGTTTTACTAAACAAAAAATATGGGCTATGTGTGTGTGTGTATGTTTGTTTGAATGCGTGTATTTGGTATGTACAAAAGTGTTTTATGTGTCGCTATTTGTGCTGTCAGTCTCTCCAACTCCTTAGTTATTCGACTGAACTTGATACTTTTTGGTACTGTGATTGGCTGGGCCACTAGGTAACGTCAGAGGTTTTGCTTGTTGCTTTTATTGGGACGTTTCTCACGTTATTTAGAGTGTTTTTTGATGGCAATGAGGTAAGATTTTAGGCGACTCCAGTTTTGTAGTTTTCATACGTTTTGTAAGCCGTCGCACGTTAACCTTTCCAGGTAAGGAAGATTTTAATCTCATGTTTCCCGGTCTTGTTTTTTTTCTTCTTGTTGGTTTTAACTCCAACATTTGCATCGAGCCCTTAGTTCTTTAAACATATCACAGTGATGAGTAGTGTAATTGCATTGGAAGATAAAGCAGCATAATGAGATATATACAGAGTGTGAAGTTTACCAAGATGGATTAGCGACAAGGGAGCATATACTACTTCCCCATAGTCTATTGCTGGCATTAACATCTGTTGATCAATACATTTTCTTACCAAAATTACTTAAAAAATATGTGTTTCTAAACAAAGCATGTATTTTGGTATAAAGTTTGGATGTAAATTTATCAATACGAAGACAAAAGTGGGGCTGGCTTCAAGCCACATACCAAGATATTTGTAGTCCACCGTGGTCAAGTTACTATTAGACTTTGTTACAATGGATAGATGGGTATTGTGGAGAGTACGTAGTTTGTGCTGTGTACCAAATACCATTGTGACCGCTTTGCCAGTGTTTAAGAAAAATCTGTTTTGAACTATCCATCTTTCAGCTTCAGAGAAATCATGCTGTTATACAACCTCAAGTTCAGATGCTTTTGAATTCTTTGTGTAGATTATGGTGTCATCTGCATACATGTGCACAGAAGATAAGATTAACATTTACGTATATATACTCAAAGGACAATACAAAGAATTCTCTGGGGAACTATTTACTCATAGATGGGTTAAAACAAAATGGCATCCAGAAAGATTAGAGCAAAGGTGCTTTCAACTAAAACATAGATTTTTACAGCAAGGGCACTGTAGATGCCTTCAAAAAGTAGTTGATACCTTTCTAGATCAGAACAATATTAAAGGGGACCACCCCTATACTGTTTGTCTAAAATGTTAGTTTATATAGCAATTAGATTGAAAACTGTTGTCATCTTTAAAAGAAAATTATTTTGCCCAAATTAAATGTCTAAAGATTACCCTCCAGCTTCCTTCTGGGCAGACTGCTGTTACCTGCTCTGTACTCCGGCCAATGAGATCACTCCAGGTTACATGCAGGAATCCTCCGTCATTGGAGGAGGCTGGATAGAGGGAGGGGAGCAGAGGAAGAGTGACAGACTGCGGTTACCAGCTGTGTAAGCCTCTGTCATTGGAGGAGGTTGGATAGAGGGAGGGGAGCAGAGGAAGAGTGACAGACTGCGGTTACAGAGCTGATAACCACAGTCTGTCCGGAATGAAGCCTCCCGGTAATCACAGTATGTCTGGAAGGAAGACGCCAGGTAATCTTTAGATGTTTAATTTGGACAAAATAACAATTTCTTTCATTGAATCACCTCTTAAATAACTTATTTGTTTTTTGTGTTCAGTCATTGCAAACCATCCTCCTCGTGTAAAACCACCAAACTGGATTTGAAAGAATAGGCTCTCTTTTCCCTTTCAGAATCCTGCATTCCACTACTGGAACATAAAACCTCCTTTTCACCTGTAGAATCACTAACAACGTGAACACAAGAGGACCAGCTAATCTGCCTCTTCTGGTCCCTGCGTTCCACTACTATAACACAAAAAAATGTAGATTACACTAAATTCAGAACAGATTATTTGTTCTCTACAGAGGGATTTACATATAATGGCAGATTGGTCAGACAAATGGAATATTATCACGGTGTCCATGATCCTCTCCATGGCATTACCTGCCTTTCCCTGCTTGTGCTGTCTGGTCGCAACCTGACTTCCTGGTTGCATACACGCATCACTTCAGCGAGCTTGCTATTTTGTAGTCATAGCCTAATTGACCGAAGTATGCTCCGCCTCTCCGGTAGGCCTTATATGCGGCCTTCAACATTGCTTCCCTTTCATGGTGTATCTGAGCATTGCTTGTATTCCTCATTGAGACCCGTTCTTGGCTGCTGATTCTGATCCGTCTGGCTCCATCTGACTACCCGATTTGTGCCTGAACCTCTGGCCTTATTTGACTACCCGATCCATGCTCGATCCCTGGCTCAGTCTGACTACCCGATCTGTGTATGACCCATGGCCTGGCTGACTACCCGCTCAGTGATAGTACTGTGGCTCTGTCTGACTACCTGTTACATATACAACCTTGGCTTTGACTGACTCCTCTTGCGCTATACCTTGGGCCTGGCTCTCACTCCATGCAGGTCCCTAGGCCTGGTCTTTGCCATCATACTACTCCGGTTTCAGCCTCGTCTCATAGGCCTAGTATCGCTCTGGTCTTACCTAGGATCTCGCCTGAACCCTAGCGTTCTAGGGTGTGGTGTCTGTCTGTTGTGTACTCTAGCCTTCTAGGGTATTGTGTCACTTTGGGCTCTAGCGTTCTAGGGTATCTCACTCCTGCTGATCCTAGCGTCCTAGGGTAGAGATCGGTCTCTTGCCACCCTTCTCCTTCTCGGGTGGTTCCTGGAACCATAGGATAGGTTCTCTGCCATGTTCCTGGTTTCTGTCTTCTGGCTAGGTTCAGTGTCAGCTCCTGGGTAATGGACTTTAGCACTGTCTCCACGCCTGACCCTGGGGAAGTGCTTATTTGCTATTCATTGTATTATTCTTTCAATAAAGTGGTGTTGATTTTAACTGTACCTGTCGGAGTCTTTCTTTGTCTGATCTACCGTGACAAATAGAAAGTTGAAAGTGGGAAGTGTAAAGCAATGCATTTGAGAAGAAAAAATCCAAATGCTACTTATGAACTTAATGGAATTATTTTAGGGGAATTCTTGTAAATCACAAACATTGACCATTGTCAAATAGCAGTATCAAAAGCAAACAAAAGTCCTGTCTTGCATAAAAAGGTATACTGAAGCAAGAATGGATATCATTTTACCACTGTACAAATTGTTGGTAAGACCTCACCTCGAATATGTGGTGCAGTTTTGGGCACCAGTTCTGTAAAAAAGATATTCTAGAACTGAAGAGAGTACAGAGTAGAGCAACAAAATTAAAGGCATGGGGGACATGACATATGAGGGATGACTAGACAAGCTGGGTTTATTTACTCTAGAGAAAGACTAAGACGGCAGCTTATCACAATGTACAAGTATATGAGAGGTCAATACAAGGATCTCTTATCATTTATATAAACCAAAGCTAAAAGAAATTGCAACAAACAATAACAAAAGAAAGACAGTGGATGATGCTGAGGGTATTTAAAACCACTCTTTTTATTTATCTTACATAACATGATACATTTTCCTATAATCTCATTTGTTAAAATGTTAAAAGAAAAGAAACTTCTGTTTCTCAAACCTGTTTCATGTCTTGCAAAACTGGTTATTTTGGAGGAACGCTAAACATTATTTTCACCTACAAAGGTGGACTTCTTCTTGATACATAGACCCCTTTGAATACATTCTATTTGTATTTGTTGACATAATAGTTATCTCCCAATATAGTGTCATTTCTCTACATAACATCTTCAAGCTACTTGAACAGGTCTTTTAAGGTCTGAGTTCCAATCCCAGTTGTTGTCGTCTGGTCGTCACCAGGTCAGCTCTATAGGTGGCGTTTCAGTGAACTGCAATGAACTACTGGAGCTGGTCTTTTCAGGAACCACTCTGCCTTTCATTTTAAACTAGAATTATTAGTTACAATAAAGTCCTTGACTTAATCAATCAGTAAAGTTTTTTTTTCAGTATGAGTAATGCATGTATTCTTTTGGTAAGAATTAATAAGTTAAATGTGCTTACACTTGATGAGAAAACACTGAGCATCTCCCTCCAAACACCACAGTAATGCTTCTTGGTGTTTTCACTGAGCCTAGGCCAATGGAAACACATGTAATCACATAAAAAGAGAAGGCCCAGCTCAATAAACAAATGTTTTCGTCTTCATGTGGTATTCAGTGGTACGCCAACGTTTTTTAATGTTTTAGTCATCCATATGTTGAATGAATATGTACAAGGTGTTGTCGAACCTTTGAGTCAGGCTATCTTTTTTTTTTCCCTTGCTCACTTTGAAGCTGTTCATACAAATAACAGAACAATGTGATGTGCACCAAAATGCTCAGTGTAGGCCATGTTTGGGCATCAGATAATCACATGCCTACACATGCCTGCCTACTCTACCATGCACCATCTTCTCAATGATAGAATAGTAAAGGGGAAATGCAGGAGGCTATATTCAGGAGATGGCAGATGGTTTAACAATTTTAATTTCCTACTACATTGCCTTAAAGTGACAGTCAACCCCCTTTCTGATTTTCAGATTGTGCAAGTGCATAATATGTAAAGTCCAATTACTTATTTTCTTCTTCATATTCACCTATTTTTTACACTTTTATATCCCTGACAGCGAGCTCCCTGATTTTCTTTTTCCAGAAAGCTTCCATCAGGAACTATGAAAGCCGACGCCTTGTCTATTAAATACAGCATTCAGAGCACTGCCTGCTGCAAAAAGAGCTACATGTAGCAGTATCACTGATTAAAAAACTCTGCGGAAATATCAATTTTGTGAGCTCACTGTTTCATATTATTCACATGTAGAATGCATAACGTAGACTGAATGTCACTTTAATATTGACAATCTCAATGTAATCATTAAACATGAATAACTTACAGACAGAACTGAAGATCTGAACATATCTTCAGGATTTAGGATACAGCTATCTAGATGTCAATTTGAGGGAACAACAAGTGTGATAGTTGTTTCCTATCTACTTTACTACTAAACAAAATACCATATCCCAAAGATGATGCATATCATTAATTGAGGCCACTTGATCCAAGCATTTTATTGACCTCTTTATTATCTTGCTTAGATAAAATGTTTGCCCTTTGTGTATTGCTCATTGGAATTATGCCCTTGGGCACCAAGGAATCCCTGGCATGTAAGTGATATAAAAGACTGAAGAAAAATACTTTTATGGATTCAACCTTAAGACACTATCAAAGTAACTACCATTTTAATAATTTAATCAGATAACAAAGGGCTTTCAATTTAAACAACAAACTCCATTACCATGAAGTAAAGGTTTTTAAAAAAGAAAATAGCTGTATGACCATATTGTTAGAGCTTAAATATTCCTCAGTATAATAGATAGTCAGTGATTTAGTATTGTTTTTAATAAGTTAAGGTATGTCCTGTTTTCAACTGAAACTGTTATAGGTGCACCATTGTTGAGATGGAACCTACTGGTTTTCATGCTCAGTATGAGCTCATCACACCTGCTTTTGTTTTCTCCCTATGTACAAGGGTATCCCAGAAAGGGGTTATTACTGAGAGATTAATCTGTACCTCACTAACAAGACCTACTAAAGGCTAAGAGGTAGGTCTAAGGTTTTGCTGTTTTCTTCATACTGAGGAGATTTGCCTGATATTTCAGCTCTAGCCAGAATATGGGAAGAAACAGAGTGATATGCATATGGACGTGTCTCCCCTGTGCACACAAGAAAGTGAGAAATTTGCCTGAGCAGCATCTTCTTTGACAATAATTTAAGTATGATTCTTTCTCTGCGCCCGCTTGTCCCACCACTTTTGTTTATATAATTGTTTCTGATGTCGGAAGACATTTAGGCATGTTTAACTGAAGAACAAGTCATGTTGTGTATTATTTATTTCTCTTTCCATTTTCTCCTTCTCTGTTTGTGTCTCCAGCATTAGAACTGTTTTTCCAGTTCACTGAGAAGTCTGGATGACTAATTAAGATTTTCTTTGTTTTTAGTGCTAAGAAAAATCAGTGCCACGCAGCACCTGCATTATTACAGCGTCCAAAGGTTAAGTCCAACAGATTGGGATAAAGTCCATTTCTAGTTATAAATGCTAAGAGTTCCCCCCCAGCTTCATTATAATCCAGGATGGATGAGATAAAACTGCTTCTTTATAGCTTCTCAGATAAGTCTGGGAAAAACAGCTTGTCCACTTAATTCTATTTCACAGCTCCTCTGCCCCCTCCTTGGTATTGCTAACCTTTACCTGTATGCTCTTTTGCATTACTGATAAATACTATGTGAGTCAGCATTTGAATGATATATGACTTAACAATCTACAAAGATTGTGTGCTTTAGTGATGGCTAAAAGCAAAAGAAAGTGAGGCACTCACCCATTTATGTGTTGGCACCACTGTGTTTTATTCAGAATGTCTGCATTTACATAGTGTGCAGACCCTCCAGGCCAAGAGATGATTGTGGGGAATTGGTGCCCCTTTCCCCAGAACAGTCCAACAAATGGAGCATTGCTAAATAAAAAACTGATGAGTGCCTTTCTTAATTTTGTTATATTTATATATATATATTTCAAAAGAATACTGAGTACTTTTGAATATTTTGTACATGGCAGGTTTAAGAGTCAATTTATGTCACAAAATATGAATATGACAAGAACATATTTGAAGGGATACCTATTAGAGGAAATTACACCCCAAGAATAAGTGACTTTCATTTTGTTTAACGGACCCATTTACCTTGGTAGGTGTCCTTCCTACGTGCAGTTGACTGCACATAGTGATTTCTATTGACGTCTGCCTCTAGGAACACCTCCTCACAACAAAACAATAGGCTGTTATAGTCCTGGATGTTTTTTTAGGGTCACCAGCCTTTATCAGAATGTAAACTGAAAACACCAAGGAATTATAAGGTAGTTTAAAAGCAAATAATAAAAGTATATATCTATAGCTGTTTTAACCCCTTGAGGAGCAAAGTGGTGCGTGACACATCGCAAAGGGGTTAGTGATAGTAATGTCCTGCTATGTAAACTCTATATATAATACTCAATGCTCAATAAAGTTTATTGCTATGATTAGTTTTGCACAGCGTTCATTCATTGTTAAGATATTACCTATCAAAGTTTACTGGCAATGGAAGCCCAGGGCTCCATCTTTAAAATCCCTTTGATCCAGCGTGTGCTCGTTAAATTGCTCTCCTCGATGCGCTCTCCCATGAAATACCCGATAGGAGGGGGTAAAGTGCTCTTTATCTGCTGGCAACATCACTCCAAGCTCCAGATCGAGTTTGTGCCTCTACATGCTCTGTTGTGCCGGCCGACACCAAGTCAGCTCTAACAGACTTACAGGCACTTTGATGAAAAGGGGCCGGAGGGGAAGACTTCAACAAGGATTTTCGGACAAACGGTACAGGTACAGACATTACAAACAGGGCCAAACCTACTTAAAAACTTTAATGAATCAAACTAGGGCACATTTTTATTGGACATTACAAACACTTTAATGACACCTAGCTAGGTTTGTCCTTCTTTTAAACAAATTATAAATAACGATTGTGTCATTTAATATTGTTTCAAGTACCTGACATTTATCAAGGAGAAATCTGCAGATATACAGATATTGGAAAGCTACAGACTTGAAACTGTGATGATTAAATCTAATACCATACATGCATTATAAATGTGATACAGTGAAGCTGGGTTGATTACAACTGTATATAAACTGGCTTCACAAATTACTTTTGAGTTTAACCATTTGAATTTTAGAGGGGTATGCAACACATTGGGAAGCAATGCATTTCGCATCCCTCTTTCGCTCAGAGGGTTAAGATTTGATCTGTTTTTCTCTTTGTAGCATTGCCAAAACTAAGCGCCAACATGCCTGAAAGGAGCCGAGGGCTCTGGGATGCTTCCACTCTAATTCTACTTAAATAGCTAAAAATGTATCTTCTCTTGTGCTTTTTTTTTTAAATTTACATTTTACAAAATCGTTACCAATCTAGGGAGCGGAGAGGAATCAGGCCAAAAATTACTTAAGTAAATTGAAAGAAACTGGCAGATACATTTATAGAAAAAGGGAAAAATTAATGCTTTTAGGACACAAAAGGCATAATATATTATTAATGGTACTTTAATGAAAACAGCAATGAAAGGGGAAATTGTGTCTGATGAATAATGATAGGTAAGCAATGCAGCAGAGAAGCCAGTATTCTATAGCAGGGGTTCTCAGCCCGTGCTCTCAGTGGCCAATAACAGGCCAGGACTTAGGAATTCCTCTGCTACAGCACAAGTGTGTTGATCAGAGACTCATTCACATTGATTAACTCACCTGTGTTTTCACAAGGAAATGCTTAAATCCTGGTCTATTAGTGGCCACTAAGGGCACAGGTTGAGAACCACTGTTTTGTAGGGTGAAGCATTAGCAGCAGAAAGAGAATGGTAATAATACCACTTTATGGGCTCGATTTAAAGGCAGCCGACGCCAAAAAAAACAGGTGACTGCATTTTTTCAAGCACGGTAAGTGATTCAATGATCTGTGCTATGAAAAATGAGTTTTGGCCCACTGAAAATAAAAAAAATGCCACAAGTTGCCATTTACTCGTTAGAACAAAAGATCTGATTGGGACTCACTTCAGCACAAAAAATTTAATACCTTTTTTTTTTTTTAATAAAGTCGGATCTTTAGTCAGCCGACTCAGCTATTGAAAGGCAAAAAAAACCTAAGTCCCCAGTGGATGTATTGATAGTGTATTCCTTTAAATTGAGCCCTATATGTCTCTATTGAGATAGTGAGACCTTATCGAGTACTGTGTTCTGGACGCCATGGGCTGTAGGACCAAACTGAGTGCTGACCGACATAATAAAATGCCTAAGTTGGTATTCAAAGGCCCTACTGTCAAGCACCGATAGTTAACTGTATGAAACTTACCTGTCATCCACTGTCTGTCTCCTTCTATCTTGTTTCTATATTATCTTCTCTTCTGTCTTCTCTCTTGTATCTTCTTTCTTCTTGTGTTGTAGCTGTAAAAAGAAAACTAAATATCAGTACATGTTTTTACTTCTACTTCTACTTTTACTTATACTTCTACACAGGCAAGCCGGATAGTGCCCCGATATGGTAGTTAGGTATACTATTTTTCTGTAGTCGCTGGACAGTATTAGTTGCAATATAAGGGGATCTGTAGCTTTTAGATCAGTTTAGACTTTATTGGCAAGCCGGTATGTGCCCCGGCATGATAACTACAGACTTATATACACAGTGGACTCTTTTAGGGCATTATTAGAACTCATTTATTGTCATCTATAGGTTTCTTGTTTATTCTTTTCATTTTCAAGCCCAGTCATTACATTTTCTAAAATTGGTTTCTTTCTTCTTCTTTTTTATGTTTGTATCAATAGAAGTTAAGATCTATCCTTACCACACTCCCAGGGTTTATTTCCTTATATGTATCCTCCCCTTCAGCACCAGACAGAATTCTTTATGAGCTGTATATGAATTTTTTATGTAAAGAGGTAGAGTGCACTGGTTTCCTTTTTTTTGTATACACTTATACATAGTACTCGTTGCACACCTCTTTGGGGCTCAAAGAGTTAAACCATGTATTCGTGTGCTGGTGAATATCAACATGCCTCCAGTTATTAAAATGTTTCCAACTGTGTAAAAATAAGTATTCTGATTTTTGTGAATAAATGTATTTAGCTCGTCCTTTCCTTTCCACCACTGTGTGTGGTCGTAGAGGCGGTGGTGGAGAAAGCGATGTGTGGCACAGATCCTTTGTCCTTCCCTCGTGGGCTGATGCACATTCCACACTATGGGAATTTGAATGGAGACTATATTTCTATATGGGCAGTCCCTGTTCAAATTCCCTTGGCTCGGATATTGTGGTGCTTGAAGTTGATTGGCTGGGATATGCAAACGCACAATCCAGCCACATATAAAGGCATTATCTTTTCAAATTCCCTCAGTGTGGAATGGGCATCGGCCCATGAGGGAAGGACGTGGGGTCTGTGTCACACATCAGTCTCTCCGCCGCTGTCACCTTTGCGGCCGCACACAGCAGCAGAGACAAAGGACAAGCTAAGTACATTTACTCACAAATATCAGAATACTTATTTTTACACAGTTGGAAACATTTTAATAACTGGAGGCATGTTGATATTCACCAGCACAGTTGTACATGGTTTAACCCTTTGAGCCCCAGAGAGGTGCACAACTCGTACCCCTCTGGCACTCAAGGGGTTAAAGTATGTATGAGTGTGTGGGTTATTTGTTGAAAAAATGTACTGATATTTAGTTTTCTTTTTACAGCTATAACACAAGAAGAAAGAAGATACAAGAAAGAAGGTTCAAGATAGAAGACAGAAGAGAAGAAAGAAGAAGGAAGAAAGAAGATGGACAGTAGCTGATCAGTATGCTGAAGACTCTGCTGGACATTAGGATCAATAGTAATTGTTACTTTTTATGTGAGGTAGGTTTGTTACTTAGTCGGGTTAAGCCCATATCAATACATCCACTTGGAATTTCGTTTTTTTTGTCTTTCAATAGCTGCGTCAGCTGAGTAAAGATCTGATAAGGGCTTTTATTAAAAAAAAAAAAAGTCTTAAATTTCATACGCTGAAGTGAGTCTCTTATCAGATCTTTTGGGCTAACGCAGTCTATTAAATGGCAACTTGTGGCCTTTTTTTTTTTTAAATGGCAACTTGTGACCTTTTTTCAAAAACTCATTTAAATTTAGCAACCGACAGAGTTTTTTTTTGCTGGCATTTTTTCATAGCACAGGTAATTGAATTGCTTGAAGAAATGCTGTCACCTGTTTTTTTGGGGGGCAGCTAACTTTAATTTAAGCCCCATATCTCCAGAAGGACATTATTAAATTAGGGACAATAAAAAGAAGCATTAGTCAAATGTAGGGTCTATAGAATATCAGAATAAGTTTAAAACACATAAGTTTAAAACACATCATTATGAATAACAAAGGAGTGAGAAGGGAGGTATATTCAAAGTTTCCAAAAATGTATTAAGGAATTGGACAGATGTCACAAACAAAGCAATTTCAAGGAAATCGTAAGGCTCCTGTCATAAGGGGTGAAACTATTGGCTTGATGGTGCACTGGTTGTATTGTCCATGCTCAGAGGTAGGCTGCTGGATTATTGCAGATTATATCCTTGCATGAGTGTACCTGTCAGAATCTGATTGGCTGTAGTACTGATGCTGGCGTGCATAGAATTGGGTGTGAGGCTTGGGATCACAGTCAGAGTCACAATCCGACTCAGCAGTTTCCTTGCTGTGGCTAACTCAGTGGGTTAAGGGGCAGATCACAAATTCAGATATCTGACTCCGGTTGAGCCAGTTCCAGTTGAACAATTCCTGAAGTCTGCAAGAAGTACCCCAGAACTCCCTGAAGGACTTTAAGGCAGATTTTAAACAATTTCTGAGCTCAGAAAACAGTAATACTGAAGAGAGCTTCTTAGTAAATAGGAGGATTGTCTTTTTACTCTTTCTTTTTAATATAAGAAAATAGTGAAGGCTTCTTTAAGAGCTCAGCAAATCTGGGCTGCACTTCCAGATCTGGACAGACAGGCTGTCTGGAGCCAAAAAGTACCAACTGAATTGGGATTCATTCACAGAAGAGGACTGGATGGCAAATCAAACCAAAGAGGGACTGCAGGAAACGCAATGGAGGCAGAAGGCTATTCTGGAATTCCACAGGAAAACAGATTACAGCTGAGGTCAGTTCTGGGTTACTGGGGACCAGAGCAGTACCTAGGGTGTGAGACAGACAGCCAGGTTCAGGAAGACAAGCCAGGTAGTGGTGCCAGAGGATTAAACAATTGCAGAGGTCAAGAACAAGCTGGATACAGTATCAGGGAAGGGAGTCACCAAGATGCCAAGGGACAAAAGTGGTCGGTAGTAAAACAAGTATGTAATTCACTTGAAACAACTGAAGAGGAGACAGCTTTAGGTGTATTGAGAGGCAGGTATAAAAGCAGATGCTCGACCAATAGAAAGGAAGAGAGAGTGGAGAGGCTGGATCCAGTTAAGAACAAGTAACAGTACCAAAGTCCAAAATACAGCATATTCATGCATTCATGCAGGGATTCAGTAAAGCTGCAGTAAGTCAGATCTGCGTAGTTGCCTAAGGAGCCATGAGCAGATCATTACATGAGTGACAATGAAGGTTGCAATGCACATCACAACCTCCAATGAACTTCCAACCCAAGGACGCATCACCCAATAATATTCAGTTGGCACACATGTGGGCCCAGCTTAAAGCCACACTACTGCAACAGGACTAATCTGGTTGTTATATCTGTCCTAGTGGTGTGAGAAGGGAACAAAGGAGAATTACTGTCAACGTTTTACTGAGCAGCTCTATTCTGCCTATTGAGTCTGATGTTTGAGCTAATCCAGTGCTCTGCTATCCACTGCTGCTGTCTTCTGAGTATCTGGCTCAGGCTGATCAGCTGACCTCTCTGATTGCTCACCTGACTTATCTGCAAACTCTCCCAGGGTATTTATAGCAGCTTGGCTCACTTCCTCATTGTCCTTGTGTTTGTTTGCTGACCTGTTGCTGCTGGTTTCTGTGGATTTTCCTGCATTCCTGTTTGCTGTGTTCCAGACCCTTGGCTTGTTCCAGACTTCACTGACTTCTGTGCTTCTCACCCTTGGCTTGTTCCTGACATAGCAGACTTCTGTGATCCTGACTCCGGCTTGGCTGAATACCTGTCCTGGTTCCTGACCCTGGCTTGTCTATTGATTTATGCTCCTGGATCATGATTCTGTTTATTTCTTTAATAAATGTATTTTGCATTTTTACCATTTGCGTCTTGTCTGGTTCCTGGTCCATAACAATTACCCCAAAATTCTGAGTGACTGCCTGGAAAGACACAGACAACCAAGATCCAAGTTTCTTCCTGATCTGGCTGTTATCTCTGTCTGGGGAAAGAAGCAGTGGACCAGGGAGTATATCTTTTTTGTTGACAGTGATACGGATAGGGGGGACAGTTAATAAAAAACAATTGCTAGGTGACAAAGCTAGGGACCCTGAAGTGATCTGTGACTGAGGCAGACTGATACTAGATGAGAGAGAATATTTTGTTGATATCCAAGAGTTGCATTCCAGTGTTGATGCCATAGTGCAAGGAAATGTAGCAGCTCAACCATCTACTACATCTGACAGCGAGACAAACAAGAACAAAAACACCTGTTGTGAAAGTAGTAGCAAACGTTGTGAAAGTCCCTCAAGGGGAAAAAGTAAAAAGAAATTGTTTGAGACCTCTGAAAGCCTAGAGGAATATAAAAGAAGTGGGGAAGAAGTGGTGGGAGATGCTGCGGATGACCTAATGACTGATGATGATGATGTAGATTTAGAATATATTCCTCCTCTTCTTCAGATACAGATGAAGTTAAGAGTGAGAGATGATGACGTGGCTAGAAAGTATGCTGAAAGGCAAAGGCTCATTCTTCCACCACTGAAAACAAGCACTGTGCCTGTCTATAAACTGTTTGAGAAAACAATTGGAAAGTCTGACCCAGGACAAGCAAAGATGGTAAAAAGTGCACATCCTGTCAGTTACCATCATCATCACCTCCCCCAAATCCCACTTAGCCACACACACTAATAGTGTTGAGTAACCAGCAACAACACAGGTTATCAGCATCTTGTCATGGTATTCAGGCAAAGAAGGACAGACACAAAGATAAAATATAACAACCTTTATTTGAAATATACAGTAATAAGGTATTAGCCCACACAACCCCAGACACAGGATATCAGGACCCAGGCTCCTCTACGGAGCTGCACACTGTGCTGTGTACTGCGCTACTGCGAGCTACTGAGACTAGGAAAGAGGCTTCTTAGCCACACACAAGTATGTGAGCTTCTTGTGCTAAGTCAGTATCAGGATAGGAATAGTAGTGCCCTCAAACAGATAACGCCATTCCTTGAAAGCAAGGATGATGGTGAGTAATTTACGATCTCCCACATCATATAAACTCTCAGCTTTAGACAGTTTTTAGAGAAAAACCAGCATGGAAGCAATGGTTTCCCAGGGCCTGCATACTGGGACAGATTCTGAGGTGTCAACCTCCAGGGTGAATGGTAGGATGGGATTCGGGTGGGACAATATTGGGGCTTTTGCAGAAGCCAACTTTAAAGGGATAGTAACACTTCGTTTTAACTTTATTTTATTTTGTAGGCATTAAAAAAACATGAAGAATGATATAAGTCTTATCTCTCAAACCTTTATGGTTTATGAGATATTCACAAGCAAAGTTCCCCTCCCCGCCCCTTTTACCTAGTGTAAGCCATCTCTTCTCAGATGTGAGTCTGGTTGTATGACAGTACAGATAACAGAAGGGGACAATTTTCTTTGTATGAAAACAATGAAAGCCCTTCCCCCCTTGACAAGGTTTTCAGCTTTTTCCATTATCTTAATTGAAGATTGTCCCTCTCTGCAGTCTATCTGGGCATCTCCCTTCTTATCTGGTTGAACAGGGGGGGGAAACTTTGTTTGTGAATATCTCTTAAACCATAAAGGTTTCAGAGATAAGACTTATATCATTCTTCATGTTTTTTTAATGCCTACAAAATAAAATAAAGTTAAAATGAAGTATTACTATCCCTTTAAGTCCTCAAATTCCTGTAAGGATTCTGGTGCCCAGTCTGAATGATTAGCACCCTTCAAAGTCATGTCCGTGAAAGGTTTGACTAGTGAGGAGAAGTTTCGTATGAACTTCCTGTAGGAATTTGTGAAGCCCAGGAACCTCTGTATAGACCTTAGCTCCACTGGAAGTGGCCACTGTAAGATGGCAGACAGTTTTTGCGGGTCCATGGCCAGGCCAGAGGATGAAATAACGTAGCCTAAGAAAGTAACCTGAGATTTGTGGAACTCACATTTTTTTAGCTTGCAGAACAACTTGTTCTCCCTTAGCAGTTGTAGGACCCAGGCTAAATCTGCTCTGTGCCTCCAAAGTAGGAGAATGGAGGAGTATATTGTCCAAATATACTACAACACAACTCTGTAGTAGATCTCTTGAAACATCATTAATTAATTCCTGGAAGACAGCAGGAGTGTTGCACAATCCGAAAGGCATCACCATATATTCATAGTGCCCACTCCGGGTGTTAAACAATGTCTTCCACTCATGGCCTTCTTTTATTCATACCAAATTATATGCAGCCCTCAAGTCAGGTTTTGTGAAAATAGTAGAGCCTTTGATAAGATCAAATAGCTCAGTGATCAACGGAATCGGATAGGCGTTCTTTACCATCAGTTTATTCAGACCCCTGAAATCAATGCATGGTCTGAGCTCTCCATCCTTTTTCCTTAACAAAATAGAAACCGGCACCCGCAGGAATGGAAGACTTTCGGATAATACCCCTGGACAAGGCGTCAGCCACATAATCCTCCATGGCCTTTTTCTCTTCCACAGAAAAGGGACACACTATGCCCCTAGGAGGTCTAGCCCCTGGTACCAGGTCAACAGTGCAATAGTAAGGCCTGTGTGGTGGTAATGTCCTGGCCTCTACCTTTTTAAATACCTCTTTGTAGGACTGGTACTCAGCGGGTAACAAGTTAGAGCTACACAATATTCTGGTAGGCTGCTGAAGGCAAGACCTCATACACTGTGAAGACCACAACAGAATATCACAAGTCTGCCAATCAATTCTTGGGTCGTGAGTCTGTAACCAGGTAAAACCCAGAATGGGGAGAAAGTTTGATCTGGAACTGTTGTGTATCCACATGGAGTGCCCCTACCCTTACAGACAAGGGGTGAGTCTCATGAGGACTGTGAAATTCCACCCAGGGTCTACGTGACCCTAGGTGAGAGCTTTTCCCGGCCGGATAGGGCAAGCATGCAACATATGACCCGACTCCCCACAGTATAAGCAAAGACCCCTCCTCCTGTGCTGAGCCCTCTGTTCCAATGAACGGAGTGTGAAGCCTAGGTGCATTGGTTCCCCCCAAGAGGGGTCAAAACTAGGAAGTATGGAAGGTGAGGGAGGACAGGGTGGGCATAAGAAGTTATGTGCCAACCAAAGTAAAGGTCTACGCCCCTGTTCCTTAAATGAAGGCTTCTCATGGATTCTTGTATCTATGAAGATGGTAACTGAGATTAGCTTCGCCGTCTCCCATAGTGGGTTGGCCCAGGCCAATGCCTTGCCGGACAGGAGGGAGATAAGGAATCCCACCTTACTTGCGTGTGGTACCATCTCTAAAAAAATTCCCAGCTGGTTGAGGAACCCCAGGCACAGTGTAGGTTCCCCATCATATCTTTGGGGTAGGGGAGCGGAGCCAGACACCCTCTACTCATGCCAGCCTCAGAGATAGTAGCCACAACTGGTGCAGGTACTGGGGGAGTCACCGGTTGCTGTGCAAAGTGATCAAGGTTAGCCATGTGATTTAACAGTGTCTGCATAGCGAATGACAATTGGTCGATTCTCTGGTCCTGAGAATCCATCCTGGACAGGATGCTCTGATTAGGTGGACCGGCTGTACCTTCAGTAGACATGGCCCTTACGTATTGTCACGGTATTCAGGCAAAGAAGGACAGACACGATGATAAAATATAATCACCTTTATTTGAAATATACAGCAATAAGGTATTAGCCCACACAACCCCATACACAGGATATTAGGACCCTGGCTCCTCTTCGGAGCTGCACACTGTGCTGTGCTGTGCACTGCACTACCGAGAGCTACAGAGACTACGAAAGAAGCTCGAGTGGAACGCCAGTATGAAGCGGCTAATATGAGTAAGTCCACAGGTCAGAATCAATGTGGGTATTCAGACAAGCCGGGGTCATACACGGAGCGAGTTAGTCAGCCAGAGCCACAGGTCAGAACCAACGTGGGTAGTCAGATAAGCCGGGGTCATACATGGAGCGGATTCTCAAATAGGCACGGGTCACAACGGAGCGCAAGAAGAACTAGCAGAAACACCACGTAAGGGTAATGGCTCCTAGGCCCAAGGAGGTTAATAAAGGAACAGAAGAAGGTAGAAACCAATTAGGCAAAACAGAATGACGTCAGCTAAGCGTAAGTCACCGCAATCATGCCGACCGACACACCACAGAGGCAGGAAGCACAGGATAACTTAGGCCTCTAAGGGAGACTGTGATGAATCTACAGTCTTAGGTTTGAGTGCCTCTGCTACTCTTGGAAGTTCAGCACCTGTGACGTGTAGTAGTAGTAGTAGTAGTAATACAAAAGCTAAGCATGCTGCTATCTGTTTTCCGTAAGAAGAAGCTTGTGAGCAGGGGAAAGTAGGCTCTCACCTAGGCACCTGTTACCGGTTTTAACTGGGTCAGCAATAATGTAACCCAGAGGAATATGTATGTATATATAAATATTATAATTTTACATGTACATATACATAAATATTTCCGGTTATGAGGATTCAGGCGCAAAAGAGATGGTTCAATCAAAAACAGACTTTATTAGAATACCAGTCAGAGTCTTAAATCACACAGCAAATTATAATCTATACTTCCTTATAAGGAATTAAATGGCATGCACAACAAAGATTAGACTAACTACAAAAATACATTTAAGACTACAGAACACAAAACATTAATACATTTCTATATACAAAAGTGCACTGTGTATTCTGGCATAATTACCTGGGGGAGAGTACCCTCCTGAACGTGCTCTTGTTACAGCTCTCCTTCACTGCCCCTTCTCTCCTTCACTGCCCCTTCTCTCCTTTCCTCCCTCTTTCTCCTTCACTGCATCTTCCTCCTCTACTCTTCTCTGACTAAATGGAATCTAATCCCTTGTTTTATACTCTTTACTGCCCATTGCTTTCAATGTAAATAGGCCTAAACACATCCGAGTGCACTATTTGATACACAGCTAACAGCAGGTGTGGGTGCCTAGCTTGCTGGCTTAACCCCTTAAGGAGCATTGACGTACCCGGACCGTCAAGCTGGTCCGGCACTTAAGGACCATTGACGGTCCTGGTACGTCACGTACTTTTGCTCACCGCGCTCCTGTAGGACTGGAGCGATCTCTTTCAGTCCCCCGTTCGGCATGCCGGCACACGTGATCAGTCACGTGGGACTGCACGTCAAAGTTTCCTATCTGGTCCTTAAAGGACCACACACCTGAAGATTTTTAATTATAAAAAATAATAGAAAATCATGCCTATGGAATAGTAAAGTTGCCAAAATGTTGGCGGTTGACATGCTGCCCTTTTCTTTTGTTGAATTTAGAGGCTCTAAAAAACGGATGTTATGTGTTGCACCCTGCTGGAATATTCCAAGCCACAGTTATTGTTCAAGGATAATTGTGCCAATGTTACTTAAGCAGGAAGCTAGACTTGTGGGCAAAAGACAGAAACACACAGCATGGGAATAATTGTTTCAAGGCATATGTTGTTGCTGTAGGACTCACAACTTTTACTTTCAGCTATTTATTTATCCACTTATGCCCTCAGAAGAAGTAATATTGTGGTGTGAAATTTTGCAGTCACAGAAAATATAGGCAACAGATGGCAAAGTTCTGGTGGGAGATGCATTGGCAGTGGGGAAAAGGAGAGCATTTTATGTATTGTCTATGGGCAAAAACTTTCGTGAAAAAAGTGGAAAATGTTTTTTGCGAAAAGTACTGTGGGAAATATCTGTGACATTTCACCCATTTCTAATCTTCAGCTTGAAACAAGAATAAGGATTAATAAAGTCTGGGAGGTTAAAGCATATATGTATTTAAGCCAGTAGGTTCTTAAATATCATTTAATTATATGATTACGGTTAGAGATTTACCTCTGTCACTTTCTTATTTATATGAGTATCTTGCAATGTTTCTAAAATATATTACTTTTTTGAATTAGCCCCTTGGATGCTAGGAAAATATCCAGTGCATGTAAATCAATATTTATGATCCAAGGGATTACAGAGAACATTAATGAATTAATGTCATACCTTGACTACTGCAGCACTGCTTTATATTGCCTTTGTTGACATAACAGGAAAATGAAAAAGCACAGAAAGGGACGCTTTTATAAAGAAAGTTCTTAATAAGGGAAAAAAAGGGAAACAAATTGCTCACAGTTTTGAGAATACCGGTGATTGTATTCAGTACAACGTGTTTCTGGTTCCTCAATCCTTTCTTCAAGGTGTTGGAGACTATAGATTCCAACACCCTGAAGAAAGAATTGAGAATCCAGAAACGAGTTGGTGTATTCAAATATTGTGAGTTTTATTGTTTTTATTTGACATTATTAATAAAACATATTCTTCAAATTTGGATCGTTGGCTACATTTCTTTGCAAGATAAAGGACTACAAGTGAGATGTTTGGAAGCCTGAATAGGGGCAGGTTGATGGATCCCCTGTTGCTTTAAACCAGTTGTACTGAATAAAATCGGTATTCTGTAATTTTATTTCCTTTGAGATATTAAGAACTTACTTTATAAAAGCACCCCTTTCTGTGCTTTTTCATTTTTCTGTTTCTTTTCCCTTCTTCTTTTGAAGGTGAATCATAAGGGAGATGATAATTTGAAATCTATTTGCTTGAGGGCAGTGTAATATCCCCTACCTGCTTTGATGCCACAAGTGTTCTGAGTGTGGCCACAAATAAATGTGTGTGCATTCAAATATTTTATACTAGTTGAAAAGCCTGTGTACAAGGGCCACAGTGACAGCCGGTTGCAGAGCAACAGTAGAGACTGCCTGCGCCGTGGCTGATACAGTCCCAGCCGGTCACGGGGCAGTCATGCACAGCAGGGACTGCCCTAACAGTGGCTGATACTTCGGAGCGCCCTACTCCGTATCCGCCGATTCACAGGCCGACTCTACTGTGTATGACTGCTTCGATACAAACTTTTTAGTGAATTATTATTTAGGATATGGATAACAGTCCATGAGCTTATTAACCCTATGAGCGCATCCCTTTTCTTCTTCTTTTCTCTTTGTCGACATAGACTGTCTCGATCTCTAAACTGAAAGCTGCTCCAAGGCTCTTTCACCTCACTAGCCATTTATCTTTTGTCATTCATGGCTACCAAAAATATAGCTTTAATTTTATCACTAATTTACAAATTGCTTCACAACTCTTAAACCCTTCTTCTTTGCCATCATTTTAGGTGCTTTCACTGAACAACTTATATAGGAATCTTCTATTCACCTCTACATTTTACATTCCTTTGTTGAAAGAGTTCCAGGTTCCATCAGAATCTCTGTCAGCTTTCTGAAAACTTGTGTCTTTAGAGTAGACTTTTTTTCTAACACTGACAAATTGCATAAACTGGGCACATCAAACACATGGTGCACATATAGCCACCATTCTACAGAGCTGTGCCACCTGAGGTAACAGACATCAGAACTCTTCAGTATTGATGCACCAAACAACCACCATGATCCTGGCTGAGCTTCTCTCTATATTTACTGGAATATGTGACTCCTACTCATACCGCTGTGACTCCCCTGCTTAGGCAAATCATAGCAGGCAGTGAGTGCATAGAGATTGCTGGAGAAAGAAGCAGTTCAATCTTCAAGAAACTGGTACACGTGAATACTGATGTTTACAATGGGGATGGGTGAAAATTTTTACCTCAAACCAAAATAATTGCTCATTGCATTGAAACCAACGGGAAGGCTACAGTTACAAACAACACATAGCACAGTTTATTTTATTTCCCAGAGGCATGGTATAAAAGGGTTCTGAGGGTGTCTGTATTGGTGGAGTCTGGGGAAAGAATTAGTTGAACAGGGAATTTTTTTGGGGGGGGTTTCTGAGTGAGATTGGAGGGACAGTTAATATATATATAAAATAAAAATAAAGTGTCAGTCTGACTGGGGCAGACTGGTACTTGATGAGATACAGAATTTTGTAGAGCATGATTTGTAGGACTTACACTTGTTGTTAGAGGACCAAGCCCTGAGGAAACATTCATTTGTAGGACTTAGACTTGTCAGGCAGAAGCCCTGAGGAAACAATGGTCTGTAGGAATTAGACCTGTTGTTAGAGGCCCAGTCTCTGAGGAAACACTGATTTGTAGGACTTAGACTTGTTGTTAGAGGCCAAAGCCCTGAGGAAATATTGATTTGTAGGACTTAGACTTGTTAGGCACAGACACTGAGGAAACATTGATTTGTAGGACTTTTACTTTTTGTTAGAGGCCCAAGCCCCAAGGAAACATTGATTTGAAGGACTTAGACTTGTGTTAGGCACAAGCAGGTTGATGGACACTTCCTCTTCCGACTTACTGTCTTCCAGCACCTTATTTTTTTCAGATGGGTGCTCATACTGTTAGCCAATAGTCTGAGCCTCTGCTGCCTTAATTTCACTAAATATGTATCTTCAAAGTAGCCTAGTAGCCTCTCTAGCCTTTTGGTTATGTGTTTCTGGAAACGTCATGTTTTTGGTGCAGAAATGTGAAGTACACCTAAATACAGTGGCGGGAAGTAGCAATTGAATAAAATAGAGAAAACATTTTGGCAGTAGGTGAAAACAGTGAATAATTTAAGGGCTTTGCTTTAGGTAGATTTTCTTGTGAAAGCAGAAAACCACAGGGTTTTCAAAGATTTTTAAGAAGAAACATAACAGAACCTTTTGCCCACTCCTAGGACTCCCAGAGATCATGTTTTGAGGGAGAGGCTTTACCCATAATAAGGCAGATCTTTGATCCCTACTAGAGTAGTGGGCATAATTTTTATGGTTAGATTTATATTGCACCCTGCCCCCATTGTAGACACAATGCATGTACATGAAGCTGAATTGTGTCCATCTACCACCGTTTTATTTTCCTACTTCTTTCCCTCAATTCCTTTCCTTCTACATTTCAACTCCCCTTTCCAATATCACCTTCCACATCATCTATCATTACTCTTCACCTACCCTCCTCTCAAACTCATCACCCATTCCATTCAACTTATCCTTCCCTCACCCCATCTCCACCAGCTCACACAAAGACTTTATTCACACCCCAAACCTAATTTCCCTTCCTCCCACTGTATCCCCACTTTACACATATACCAACTACCTACGCAAACACAGCACTTAATCAAAGAACAAAAGTAATATAGAAACATAGCTCATCACATTATCCACATGACACCGTACACACAAAGCAAAAGAGAAGCAATTCTGGGGTAAAGCAGCTGCATAATTAGGTAAAATAAAATCCCAAAACTGTGTTTGATTTGAACACACCTTTGAATGCTACTGACTTTTTAGTTACAGTTTTAATCAAAATTATTCAACCCCCATAATCAAAACTATTCAACCCCCATTGCAAATCAGGTTTATTGTCAAAATGTACAGACTTTCAGCTGTTTGCAATGAACAAATCAAACAAAAGCAATTGAAATAGCTCAACACAATGAATGCTTCAAGTGGTTTGCCCAAATTATACTGAAAATGCAACTTATAATGACTTCTCCAGTCTCAAAATTATTCAACCCCCTGAATAGAATCTCTCGCAACAGCACAAATATGCAAAACAGATGTCCCAAGCACACCTGATGCAACTAGTCAAGAGCTTCATTAGTTGTACCATGTGTGCTTGAGCTGGAACATATGAAATACCTGAACTGGCAAGGGTTTTGTTGAGTGTCACATTTTACTGCATGTTAGAAATATGGCTAAGTCAAAAGAATGGTCCAAAAAGTTAAGAGAAGAGATCATCGCCCTTCACAAACAAGGAACAGGATACAAAAAGATAGCAAAGGCACTGAATGTTCCTAGAGACACCGTTGGAAGCATAGTTCGCAAGTTCAAAGTTACAGGAGCAGTGGTTACACTACCATAAGTGGCCACCCGCTTAGACTTGAGGAAAGGAGATTTAATCTACAACAGTGGAAGGGTTTCTTTACATTAAGGACAATAAAGGTATGGAATTCACTGCCTGAGGAGGTGGTGCTTTCGAATACATTAGATGCCTTTAAAAAGGGCCTGGATACTTATTTAAAAGAGCATAACATAGAAGCCTATGTACGTTAGTATTGGGATTAATATTTAGCTAGGGCTTGTTGATCCAAGGAGAAATCTGATTGTCATTTGGAATCAAGAAGGAATTGTTTCCCCCATTCAGGGTAGAATTTTAAATTGCTATATTGAGGGGTTTTTTTTGCCTTCTTTTGGATCAACGATGGTAAACAGGAATAGGAAAAGGGTTGAACTAGATGGACGCAAGTCTTTTTTCAACCTGAATTACTATGTTACTATGTTAACTGAACGGGGCAGAAAAAGGAAGCTATCAACAACTGCAACCAGATTTCTGAGAAGGCAGGTTGAGAAAAACCCTCGAGTGGTGGCAACAGGCACTGAGGTTTCAGTGAGCACAGTAAGGAGCATGCTAAACGCAGAAGGTTTCCATGCTAGAACTCCAAGACGTACACCACTACTGACCCAATATTACAAGAAAAGTTGTCTCCAATATGCTCAAAATCATATAAATAAGTTTTGGGATTCTGTTCTGTGGAGCTATAAAACAAAACTGGAACTTTTCGGCCCGATGGATCAGAAGTATGTCTGGAAGAAGAAGAGAGAAGCATACGCTGAAAAGAACACTCTGCCTACAGTTCTGCATGGTGGTGGCTCGGTGATGCTCTGGGGCTGCACTGGAAGCCTGCAGCGTGTGGAAGGCAAGATGGATTAATTGAAGTATCAGGAATCCTAGGAGACAATGTCATGCCATCTGTGAGGAAGCTGAAGCTTGGGCGTCATTGGACCTTCCAACAGGACAATGATCCCAAGCATATCTCAAATTCCACCAAGGCTTGGTTGTAGACGTAGTTCTAGAAGATTCTACAGTGACAATCACAGTCATCTGACTTGAACCCCATAGAAAAACTCTGGTGGGATTTGAAGAAGGCAGTTGCTGCACTCAAACCCAAGAATATTACTGAACTGGAGACCACTGCTCATGAGGAATGGGCTCAGATTCCTCATGAAAGCTGCCAGAGGCTGGTGTGTGGCTATGCATCTCATTTGCAGCAGGTTACAACAGAAAAAGGGTGCTCTACTAAGTACTAAAGATGCTTGCCATGAAGGGGTTAAATAATTTTGAGACTGGAGAAATCATTATAATTTGCATTTTCAGTTGAATTTGGGGAAACTACTTTAAGCATTCATTGTGTTGAGCTATTTCAATTGCTTTTGTTTGATTTGTTCTTTGCAAACAGCTGAAAGTCTGTAAATTTTGACAATAAACCTGATTTGCAATGGGGGTTGAATAATATTGATTACAACTGTATATGCACTAAAGCATGATAAGGGGGTAAATTGGGGATGACTTCTCCAGTTCTTTATGCTATTCTATAGAGCCTATGTATTAAGATCTCCAAAGTTTGAGAATTCTTACTGCATTGGCTCCATATAATAACATAAATAAACGTTTATTTATATCATATGGGACATGCACCATTACTTGTCTATTTATACTTGTATATATTTGATATTTTGCATTTATTGCCACTGGTGGTGTTAGAAATTGGAGAAGTGATATCACTGGAGAAGCTATATTTACTTTACCACCTCTTTATCACACCTTAGTTCATATCACATATTGGGTTAAAGCCCAATTTAAATCAATGGAAATGTTTATTTGCTCACTATGGTGCAGTTGAATTGGCCTACAATCACTCAAGTTTTCCTTTACAAATATATGCACCACTCTGTCGATATCATCTGGCAAGAATTAACTTTTTTATATTAAGAAAATGTACTGTTTAATGGGGTATATCAAAAATATGTTGAATACCAATAAAGAAAATTATTATGGACCTCCTTTGTGTGATGTGTTGACTATATTTGATTTTGGTATAGTAAAAGCGATACCTTTATTGGCTAACAGTAGTTCTAGAGTTCAAGCTTTCAATACAGCTTTGGTCTCTTCATCGGGCATGTCTATGCCTGGGGAATTGATGCAGTGAAGAAAGACACCTGAATTAACCCCTTAACGATTGATGATGTGCCAGGACCATTATCGGTGCATGTGAGTTAAGGACCAGAGACAGTCCTGGCACATCATGGAATTCTGGGATGGCTCAACGCCACTCTACCATCACAGAATTCATTGCGAAAAAAAGTGCATTTGTCCTTAAAGGCCACCCACCCTAGGACCATTATACATAGGATGGGCCATATATTATGGATGCCAAAGAGGTCATTAAAATGGAATACCATGAAGATCACCAGAAACAGGAATATAAGGATGGGCAAAAAAATCCTGTTTTGTTACAGCAGGAATTTTTGTAAAAAAATGCACTATAGAGACATATGTACATTTGATGGCCAGGCTAGTATGCCACGAAGAAGCATGACCATTAGGAGGTTTGGTTCAGTCATCAGTGATAAGACTAGGACAGCTAGATATAGATCCACTTGCCGCTACTCCTTGGCCTAGCATTAGTGCTGATGCTAAGGCAACATCATCAACAGCACCTACCCCAGCTATTGCTTGGGCATTTGGCGCAGAAGGCAGACATTTTTCATCACCTCTCCCATCACTGAAATTATGGCTGTGGGGCTATTTTTCCCTTGGGGAAGGCACAATGCAATAATCAGAAACTGCATTGTGCACTATGTTGCTATAAGGTAGTGAAAAGCGAAAAGAAGGGACACACATTGGTACATCTGCACTCATTAAGCACATGTAACATAAACACCCTGATGATCATGTTAAGCATATAAAAACCTACCCCCAAAAGATGAAATTGAGTCCTGCAGTCCCTGTGCTCCTTGTCCCTCTCCATGGGCACGAAAAATATAGGAGAAAAACATGTACAACTGAAAGAAAATTCCCCACCTGGAAGTATGATGACATTGGTAACACCTGTTTCATCTTCTTTTTCTAGGATCTGGATGTGAGAAAATATCCCCACTGTGCCCCTGGCATCCTCAGGGTCCTCCTCCTCGGAAGTGCCACTAGACATCCCATGCCACTTAATATACCAAGCAAGTGGAGGATTAAGTCTTGTCACCCACCACCAGCACCTAGTTACTTGTCCTTGTGGAGCGAACAAACACCAAAATGACTGCAGCACCTGATTTTTTGGAGGATAATTTAACATTGCCAACTTAAACATCAAAGTGGTGGTTATATTGTTCTGATTTGCAAACCCCTTATTCCTCAGGGGATTGATGGGTTAATGTCGTTCAGGACTTATGTGTACATCATGAACATTTGAAGGGTGGTTTCTTAGCACTTCAGGGGTTATTTTGCCTTTGTTTTCATTGTGCTGTGTGAACTGTTTGTTCCCTGCTTTGTGTTGTTTGATGGGTGGTTTTCAGCTTTGTTGTATTTTGATGGCAAGAAAAGTAGGTGCAAAATGTTTGTGGGTTTACATATCTGTTTACCCTGCATTTTGTAACAGTTTTATGTACACTCAGAGACGGAAGGTTTTGGTAAAACACAGTTTTATTAAAACTCACAGAATAATAGTAACCCTCACGGGTCCAGCATACAAATACAATGATAACACTGACACAAGACAGGTTACAGTGATATAAATAACCAACACAGGTCCAGTATATGTAGAACAAATATAAAATACTGACACAGGTCAGGTACAGTTCGTATGATTCAGTGAGACAATGGCAGAATGGTACTATTAGGCCAGGAACAGCGGATAGGCCCGAATAGTGGAAGGCCCACAGTACACTCTCTACGCAGAGAGTGACACAATAGCGACTGTAGCCACAAAGGAGCAAGCGGAGCCCAGGATATGCGACTGGCTACTGGAGCAATGGAGGTATGCTGCAACCGGAGGTGCAGTGTAACGTCAAACAGAGACTGCAAAAGACTGTGACCCAAGTGCACAGCACAGGAAGGTGCAGTGCAACTCCAAACTGAAACTGCAATGGACTGTGACCCAAGTGCACAGCACCGCCCTACAAGGTGTTAACGAATGCTCCGGTCTGAGGCAACTGGTAGATAGTATGGACTGACTGAGGCGCCCAGAAGCAGCCCAACCTCAGGTAAAGGCACTAAGCAGACCAAGCGTACCTTGGTGCAACTGGAATCTCAACACCGGAGTGAGAGAGGACAAGGCACTATGGAGTGATCGGTCACAGGATAGAACTGCCTTAGCAGTATCCGAGGCAACCGGACAGTAACACACAGAGCAGGAACGTCAGCCAATTTGGGTCGGTACACAGACCAGGAACGTTAGCCAAGCCGGGTCGGTACACAGAGCAGGAATGTAAACAGGCAGAGTAGTCAGGCAGTCCGGGTCATACACAGGAATCATAGGAAATAACGGAACAAGCGCTAGCAACAGAAACACCACGAAAGGGCACTGCAGAATTGACAGGACTGAGTATTTAAGGGCTGTCACTGGGAGGAGCAACATAACGTTAGCCAATAAAAAGGTATCAGGAAGTAGCAATTGTCAAAATGTCGCCAGCATAGCACGGGCACCATGATACATTAGCACTCACCGCACACGGTTGATTGGCATATGGGTAGAGCTGTTCCATTGTTCTCAATGAGAAAACTATTACAGGCCGATGTTGTTTCTTAGCGCACGTTAGCAATTTACCAAATGGGTAACAGAATAGTAAACTGTGCTCGCAAAACTACCATCACCAAATTTTTTTTTATCAGTGGCAACTTAATCAAGACCCTGAGCTGCTAGGAATTACACTTGGCTGTCCACGCTCCAGATCTCCTGCACTGATTTCAACAGCTGCACCCAGATTGTCCGGGTCCCAAAGGCACCCAGAGGTTGCTTTTGGGGGTCAATTTCACAACAGCACATGTCCCAATGGTGTTCATCAGAATGATATTTGGCAATGACATCCTTATGTTTTCCATGTGTGGCATCTTTCTTCGGGTTCATCACAATGCCATAACATTGTGCGTAATTGCCTCTTACCACAGCTTATTAGTGTTGTAAAAGTGTGTAATCACTAGGGTGTATCAGATAAATCAATAGGAGGTCACACAATAAGGGATAATCATCACACACAGACAATGATCTACTTGGCTTGGCTTGTTACCTTGCACTGTTCTTGATTGCTGCCCAACATATCTGCCTGTTTATCCATTTTGAACCTAAGCTGCCTGCACTTGTTTTTGCCTCCACCCTTTTGGACCATACCTTGGACTTGCTTCTTTAACCACTGCTGACCACAGAGCTAGTAGGGATCAACTCTAAAGCTCAAGCAGTGGCCCCTGTGCAGATCACAATCACCTGCCAGTGACTTCCAAAGTCCGCAAACATTACATGTGTAGCTGTAGATAGACCTGCAATTAACTGGACTGTGTTTCCAAGGGTTTCTGGGTGAAAATCTGATGCTTGGTTCAACTCCATGGTCTGGAGCAGGTTTTAATAATGTTTGCTGACACAGACTTTGCATAAAAACCCCAGAGTAATCTTGAATTACTAGCAAATGCAGATTCAAAGTGCAATTCACCAGTGAAGGATCCCAGAATGTCTTCTAGCTATGGGAGAAGGCATAGAGGAAAAGCAATTCAGTTGCAGTGGCAGGAAGGTTAATGAAGAACATTTTTATCAAAACACTATTCTTATCTTACTGGCTGGTAGCAGCTGTGTGCAATGATATAAGCTGCAGCCAACATAGAAAATTGATCTGAGTTTAAGGGGATGTGGGGTAGTGTGGTGCATATGTTCTCATTTTCAACACAGAGATGAGTCACAACTTCACCCTCTACACTGCCTGTAGTTACCATCATGTTATTCCCATACTGAACAACCGAAGTATTTTACTCTCCTGTAACTTCTTCAGATGCTGTGACCAGTAGGAGATGCTCCAATCCCAGTTTTAGCCACAATCACAGACCACTCTGGCTCAAAATGCATACTTTTATTTGACATGGTGCTTATCATGACACTGGAGATTGATAGTTCATGTATGCTTCACATGGATTACCACACTTAATCATAGACTTCAAGATGAGTGAAATGCATAAGATCTGCCGGGGTCAAGTGTCATGATAAGCATGTTATGAAATAAATGTATGCCTTTAACTGCTCCACAGTGCTCATGCCCAGCATGGTAGCCACAGGTACAACTAAATTGAAATGCATATATGGGTGTTATGTAACTCAGATGGCAGATCCATAAGGTGCCATAAACATTCATGTGGATCTAATGCATTTCTTCTGTTCTTTATTAAAGGGGATATATCACCCCTACAAAAGTTAGGCTTATTATGTAGAGAATATATACATAATGCTGAAACTGTTATTGATTAAAAAAATGCTATTTATGTTAAAGGGATAGTAATACTTCATTTTATCTTTATTTGATTTTGTAGGCATTAAAAAAACATGAAGAACGATATAAGTCTTATCTCTCAAACCTTTATGGTTTGAGAGATATTCACAAGCAAAGTTTCCCCTCCCGCCCCTTTTACCTAGTGTAAGCCATCTCTTCTCAGATGTGGAATCCAGTCCATAGACCAGACAGATAACAGCAGGGGACAATCTTCTTCCTATGAGAACTATGAAAGCCCTGCCCCCTTTGACAAGTTTTTCAGGTTTTTCTCTTATCTTAATTGAAGATTGTCCCTCACTGCAGTCTACCCGGGCACCTCCCTTCTGCTCTGGCTGAACAGTGTTACATCAGTAAAAGCGGTGAGAGGGGGATACTTTGTCATTGAATTACTCTTGAACTACAACTCTGACAGTATTGAAATAGCACTCTCCAAAGTCCAAATACTATGATGATTAATTAGAGCTGATTTTAATATGAAACATTACTATCCCTTTAATGATAGTTTATAGAGTGCCCTGCACCCTGCTTCCGCATACACGTCTGTTGCTGCACTGCCCCTGCTCCCTTCCCACTACCCAGCCTCCTCCAATGAAGGAGGCTGTCTGTCTGTATGCTGGAGGGATCTCATTGTCTAGATATCGATTTCTGCCAATGAGATCACTCCAGCTTACAGACAGAAGCCTCTGTCATCGGAGGAGGCTGGGTAGTGGGAAGGGAGCAGGGGCACTGTGGCAATCTGCGGCAACAGAAGTTTAAGAGGAAATAGGGTGCAGGGCACTCTATAAGCTATCGTTTTAATACAAATAGCATTTAAAAAAAAAATATCTCTGGCTGAGGATGGAGGATGGAGGTTAAAGTTAGATTGCACATATTATATTTACTGTGTAATTTGTACACTGGCTCGAATGCCTTTTTGACAAGCACCTTCATGTTTGTTCCAAAGAAAAATCTCATGTTCCATTAAACATATTCATGCATCAAATAACCACTTAGACCCGGTCTGGTAATAAAAGCCATGAAATTGACATCCTACTTGTTTCTCCACGGGTACACAGTATCTGGGAACACTTCAAACATTTAATAACTTTCCTACAGCTTCACGCCTTACTGCAGGTGCTTCTACACACACATTTGTTAAGTTAAAAATCAATTTCTTTAAGAAAAGTTTTGATCCGATTTTTTAAGGATGAATTGTTCCATAGTCAGCAAAGATTTTTCACTGTCAAAAGGTTAAAAAAAACTTGGACGTAAATGGAGCAGGCACAATTGCTAATCTTTCAACAAACTATAAAATGATGAAAAACAGGACAGCAGGTTCTCACTTGACCTCTTTAGATTAAAAAGCAAAATCAGACACTTGAGCATTTGTGGAAACTGAGCACAGCACAAAAGGAAAATATATATGTCTACCCTGAGGTCATGAAGATAATGCTTACCAAGATAACTCACTGTATCTAGGGAAAAAAGGTTGAAGCTGCTGAAAATAAATTTAAGGAGATATTTAAGAGAGTAGTCACTGACTAATACTAGCTAAACAGTAACAGACATGCTGAAGAAATAAAATTCTGAGCAGTTCTTAACTCCTTTGATGCACTGAAGATGTCTCACCCCGGAGGTATAATTCTCTCAGAGGGGAAGGAACAAGGTGTATTTGTCAGCCTCTTAACCTTACTAATTGCTTAGTTACCTTTCTTGCTTGCCACTGGTTGCCACATGCATTCTCTTACAGAGCAGCTCTGGCTCGAGCTTGGCAAACTGTGGTATGTATTATCTACTGCTTCCCCTGTATGGCTTGTGTATCTTGCCACAGCATATTCCCTCAAGAGTACTTTTGCTCTTCTTCACCTCTCATTCTGAAGTCACCTTTATTGTTTGCATCAGGCTTATCATCAGTCTGATCTGCCAGTTTATATTCTCTCCCTTCCTGCCTTACAGAGTCTGTCTACACTCTGTAACAGACTTATCATGTACTGATAAGCCAGTTTTCAGTCTTCTGCCATCTGCACGGTAGAGATCTGCCTACACTTTGTGTTAGGCCTGTCCTCAGTCTGATAAGCCAGTTTTCTTCTCTATTATATCAGGTGGATCATCAGCCTTTCAGGCCTACTTTATACCATACACTTTCAGCCTGATTGTTACCCTTTTATATCCCAAAATCCTCTTCCATATAGTCTGCAGACTGCTTCCAGTCTCTACCCAGATCTGCATTTTGGATCTTTCCCTCTGCAGTATTTCTCCAGAATCATAAGTTGAACAGAATGTTCACTCTGGTCCAAATTTCAGCTCAGCAAGGACACTCTGGAAGGCATCCATGCACCCAAGCCTTGCACTCAAACCAACTCTCCCTAGCTGCCTGCCTGGAGACACTGATTCTTAGGAACGCTTGTCCCTGTAGCTCCTGTTCTCCCCATAGCAAGCACTGACAGTATTTTTGCAGATGAAAAATACAGATAAAGTCACAATTTTTGCAATACAATTCTTTCTTATAGTTTTTTTTGTATCTTTTAAGGATCAGAGGGGTGTACAATGCATTGGGAAGCAATGAAGTATATAAACCTCTGGTCAAATGCAAACAATGTAACTGCATAAGGGCTTCAGTTGTGTTGGTCACTCCCACCATTCAGTGTCTTTTGACTGTTGCTGTAATGTATGAAACATCACCCAGTTCATTAACTAGTTCATATACACGTCACTGGTTTGTTTATTTAAGACCTTTTTGTGTCTGTATGTTATGAACCAGAAGTAGGCAACATCTGGCCCTCCAGCTGTTGGGGACTACAACAGCCATCAGCCCCACCCAGCCGCTGACTGGTTGGAAAATAGAGATGATGGGAGATCTAATGTTCCACACCTAGAGAGAGGCAAAGGTAACTAACTTCTAAGCCAATAGTATTTGCCTGCTATAGCATCTTAATATCTTATAGGGAAAGGGTGTTTTCTGAGCCAGGCAATGAATATGGCTGGATTATGAGAGAAATGGATGTGGCCATGGGTATGGCTATGAACATGTCCCGATAGGCAAGAAGCCCAAAGTACCCATAGTCCATGTCCTCTCTCCTTCCGTGAATTCTGCGCCATCCACTGTTTCCTGCCATGTAAAATAGTCTTTATCTTTAAAATAAAACCACACATATTTTCTTATATTCATTTGCTAGTAGTGCAGGAAATACTGAACTGGAAAAAAAAATCATGAGTGGGATTTGGTTGACAGTTCCATGTGATTTTCATCACTAATCCTATAACCCACCACAGTATGAGTGCACAGCTGTGGTGCCCCTAAGTGATTGCCTACCCTGCCTACGTGGAAATCCAGCCCTGGATGGCTACTATGTAAATTTTACTAATCCACAAAAGTTTTTCCAAGTACATAAAGAGTGGAAAAAAATGATAATAAGAATATAAATAATAGGATTTTAGTCTTACCTGTTAAATCCTTTTCTCTTAGTCCATACAGGTTACTGGTAACATTGGGGGTAGGTGATCAGCCCCTTTAAGTAGGCAGGAACAATTCTGAGAAGTGACTGCTAGGTGGAGTCTACCTCCTCTCCTTAGCTAGCCAATCCCCAACCAGTAAGATTTGAAGACTAACTATTGACTAGGTAGTAAGAAGGTAAAGGAAGACACCTGTGAGCATGAACTCGAAAGGACCCCCACGTTCTGCCACAGAAGAGCCAAGCATGGTCCCTTGACAGAGTGGGAGACCAGTAACCTGCATGGACTAAGAGAAAATGATTTAACAGGTAAGACTAAAATCCTATTTTCTCTGTCATCCAATACAGGTTACTGGTAACTTTGGGATGTCCAACCATTGAGTTTCCCAGGGCGGGAAGAAAGGCAAGGACCAGGTGCAGGCCCCCATAGTCACTAGAGCACCAATGAACCTACAGATTATGAAGAGCTCAACAATAACCGCAAAGTGTCAACGGACACCGAACAGGGAGAAAACAAACCCCAGGAACAGTTACACAGCACACTGAACTAGAGCCAACCGGGCTCAAAAGTGAAAGAGTATTGAGAGACTAATGAGATCCTAGACAGGCAAAGCTGTTTCCAGGATCTTCCTCCCAAAACTGGCATCAGCCGAGGCTAGCACATCCACATGATACTGTTTGGAAAAAGTATGCACCAAAGTGGCCGCCTTGCACAACTGAACAGCTGAGGCCTGATTTTTGTAGGCCCAAGAAGCCCCGATAGACCTCGCAGAATGAGCCGTGACCCTGAAGGGAACAGGCTTCTTCTGAAGTTCGTAAGCCTTACGAATTGTGGACTTGATCCAGGAAGCAATGGTTACCTTAGAAGCAGGTTTCCCTGCCCTAGGACCCTCAGGAATGACAAAAGGAGTGTCAGACTGCTGCAAGGACTCAGTGCGATGCACACAGAACTTGAGACAATGAACAACATCCAACAGATGAAGATCCTTCTATTTATCAGAAGTAGGGTTAGGGCAGAATGATGGAACCACAATCTCCTGATTAATGTGGAACTCAGACACCACCTTCGGGAGAAACTCTTGTGAAGTGTGAAGCACAGCCTAGTCCTTGTGAAACACCCAAAAGGGTGGCCTACAAGACAGGGCATGCAGCTCCACAACACGGCGAACAGAAACTATCACCAGGAGAAAGACCATCTTCCATGTCAGCATATGTAGAGGAATTGTAGCCAGTGACTCAAAAGGAGGACACTGAAGTACTCCTGAAACCAAGTTAAGGTCCCACTGAGGAGCAGGGGACTTAAATAACGGACGGGTATGAGCAACACCCTGGAGAAAAAACTTGACATCAGGAATGAGAGCAAGATGCCTCTGAAAGAAAGAAGAGAGCGCAGAAGTCTGACCCTTAAGAGAACTCAGACTAAGACCCTTACTCACACCATCCTGGAGGAAGGAAAGAACTGTAGGAAGGTCAAAATCCTAAGACAGGTCTTTGTCAGCAAACCAAGATAGAAAGGTAGACCAAACTTGATGGGAGACCTTAGAGGAAACAGGCTTATGGGCACCAAGCATCGCAACCCCCACACCAGAACAAAAACCCTTCTTCAAAACTAAGGATTCAACCTCCATGCCATCAAAGCCAGAAGATGAACGTCTTCCTTCCCGAGGTAATCTTGCAGAAGAAGATCCTACGGTAGGGAAATCAAAGAGGTTCTGCCACTGAGATGTCCAGAATCTCCGGAAACCAAGCCTGCAGAGGCCAGTACGGAGCAGTCAAAATGACTGGATAGCGTTCCAGTCTCAGTTTCCGTAGCACCATGTTCAGCGGGGGAATGGGAGGAAATAGGTATGCCAGAGGAAATGTCCACTGGATCGACAAGGCATCCACTGCCAGAGCGAGGGGATCCACCCAGAGAGAGCAGAATGTTGGATCCTTCCTGTTGTGCCTGGTTACCATCAGGTCGATGCATGGAAGACCCCAATGCTGGATGATGAGGTTGGATACCTCTGGATGTAGTTCCCACCCTCCGCTGTCCACTGTGTGTCGACTGAGGAAGTCTGCCAGAACGTTGTCTATGCCAGGAATATGAACTGCGGAAGTGGCAGGGACATGCTCCTCTGCCCATGACAAAATAGCCTTGACTTCTACCCAAGTTTCAAGGCTTCTTTTGGTGCCTTGCTTGTTGATGTAGGCTACCACTGTGGCATTGTCCGACTATACCCTGACCGGGCAATCATCCAGTTGCTGTGTCCAGTGTTGTAGGGCATGAAATATCGCCCGAAGCTCCAAGACATTGATGGGAAGGAGAGATTCCTCCTGGGACCACCGGCCCTGTACACTCAAGTGCCCCAGTACCGCTCCCCATCCGGAGAGGCTGGCATCCGTCGTTACTGTTGTCCAGGAGGGCACCAGGAAGGGTCTGCATTTCATGAGACTGTTCAGGTTGAGCCACCACGAGAGGTTCTGCTCCACGTGAAGAGGGAGAGATAGGGATCTTTCCAGGAGATATGGAAACACCTGCATGCCAAGATTAGAAACCTCTGAAGTTCCCTGGTATGAGTGTAACGGTTTTTAGGACACTCAGACCAGTTGGTAAAATAAAACACAATTTTATTTTAATAGCAATAATGCAAACGAACGCCCTCTAGAGGCAGCAGGAATAAACACACAGTGATGACTGATATAACACAGAGAGTCAATGCACAGTATAATTGACATACAATACCTCTTCACAGGGAATGGTGTTCAGTACCCAAAGGGTTAAGAGCATAAATCAGTCAGTCTCAGATGTGGTGGTTTGGCATGCCCTAGGTGTTAAAAGGAGGTGCAAATAGAGACAGTTCACAGTGTTCTGGAAATGAAAATGCCTAGCTGAAGTGACCAAATAGTTTAAGCAGAACAGAAATCCAAATAGCCCCCGCGGGTGTACCTAACAGGAAGACTGCTTCTGCGAGTGTGAGTGTGGATAGCCCCCACGGGCATAACGGAAACCGACCTGCAATGCAAGAGCTGGCAATAGCCTCCACAGGCGTTAACCAGATACCAGTAATAGTAGAGATAGAGCCAATAGCCCCCATGGGCGTATACAACGAAAACCTGCCAGAGCTTGAGCCTTCCCTTTGCTGCCACACGAGCCCAGAGGCCACCGTAGATATCGCCCAGTAAGTAACGTAAAAGTGAGAGCCAATGACGCCCTACCGGACCAACATAACGTGACTACTCTGCAGTAGGATAGATAGAGTCGCCGTCGGTAAGCGGCCAACTCAGGAGACGTAGCACAGCAAGAGAGGCTCTATACTGGGAATCGAGGTAGCGAGAGTAAAGCAGCCACTGTGGCAAGGGTTAATATGCACGTTTAAACACAAGGCTCTGTAAGATCTCGAAGCTCTGCAAGTATAGTGACTCTCACGGAGGAACGCACAGCTCTGCAAGACAACGGGACACTGCACTGATCGAAGGCAACACAAAGCAGAGTGGTCACACGGCAGCTGGCAACAGCAGATGAAAAATGTAGCGGCGGCGACAACGGGAACAGAGGTCACTGGAACAGGCTGGAAGTCGATCTCGGAGCAGGAAGTCAGCCAGACCGGGTCGTAGCACGCAGGAGGTAGTCATACAAGCCGGGTCATACACGAGCAGGAACGTCAGCCAAGCCGGGTCATACACGAGCAGGAACGTCAGCCAAGCCAGGTCAGGAAACAGAGGTGGTTCGCAGACAAGCCGGGTCAAACACGATCAGGAACACTGGAGAGTAGTCAGGACAAGCCAAGTCGGTACACGAGAATCCGGAACACAGGAACACAGCAACAGCACTACTGGCTCAGAAATACCACGAAAGGGCATCTGACAGATGTCTGGGCCAGGCATAAGAAGGTCACCAGGGGCGGGCCAAACTGGCTCAGCAAATCAGAGCGAACCACAAGTAAGAGTGACAGAGAATCACAGGCACTGTGATAGTACCCCCCTCTCAAAGACCCCCTCTCCCTGCCGGAGGTCTGGGTTTCAGAGGATATTTAGAGTGAAAGTTGCGCACAAGTCTAGGCGCATGGAGGTCCGTTTGATTCACCCAAGAGCATTCCTCAGGGCCATAGCCCTTCCAGTGGACCAAATATTGCAACTTTCCTCTAAATCTCCAAGAGTCAATAATACTCTGGACCTCATACTCCTCCTGGCCCTGGACGTCCACCGGCCCAGGAATCACTGGCGTAGTAGTATAACGATTGCACACCAAAGGTTTCAAAAGAGACACATGGAACACATTATGAATATGCATAGAGGGTGGAAGTTCCGGTGCATAAGAAACCGGATTAATCTTGCGGATGATCTTAAAGGGCCTAATGAACTGGGGAGCCAGCTTATTGGAGGGTACCTGCAGATTGAGATTTCTGGAGGAGAGCCATACCCTGTCCCCTACCTGAAATGAGACAGATGGGAGCCGTCTGCGATTAGCGTGCCACTGATGACGCCGAAATGACTGACTGAGGGACCTCTGAACCTGTGCCCAAGTGGAACGAAGTTGCGCCAAATGCTCATCCAGGGCAGGAATCTGCTGTGCCTGAAATGAGTCCGGGAGCAGACAAGGCTGGAACCCATAATTAACGAGAAATGGTGAGCTCCCGGACGATGAATTAACCGCACAATTCCTGGCAAACTCTGCCCATGGCAATAGGTTAGCCCAATTATCATGATGATCGGTAACAAAGCAACGCAGGAACTGCTCCAGTCCCTGATTGGAACGCTCAGCGGCCCCATTGGTCTGGGGATGGTAGGCGGAGGAGAAGGACAATTGGATGCCCATATGGCCACAAAATGCCCTCCAAAACCTGGATACGAACTGACTCCCACGGTCGGAGACAATCACTCTGGGCACCCCGTGTAGGCGGAACACCTCCCTGGCAAAGACTACAGCCAATTCCTGAGCCGATGGAAGGCCATTAAGGGGCACAAAATGAGCCATTTTAGAGAACCTATCGACCACCATAAGAATAAACGTATACCCCCTAGAGACTGGTAATTCTCCCAAGAGGTCAATAGATATGTGAGACCAAGGACGTTCACCATTGGGCACTGGTTGAAGTAAGCCCACAGGGAGATGTCTTGGGGTCTTGGCACGGGCACAGGTGGTACAGGCTGCAGTAAAAGCGGAACAATCGGCTCTGAGTGTGGGCCACCAAAACAATTGCGAAAGGGACCATACAAGTTGATCCCTACCGATATGCCCAGCCACTTAGAAGCATGATAGGTCTCCAACAGACAGGTACGGAATGGCTCATCCACATAACACTTTCCCACTGGGGTCTCAGGAGGTGCCCTAGATTGTGGTTATAGTGGTACGAATAGTAGCCAGAATACGATCTGGCTGAATGATAGGTACTGGTTCTTCCTCCCTCTCAGTGTCTGATGCGAACTGACGTGACAAAGCATCTGCCCTAATATTCTTAGAGCCCGGAAGGTAGGACACTAGGAAATTAAATCGAGACAGAAAAAGAGCCCACCTAGCTTGTCGTGAGGACAATCTTTTGGCTTCAGAGAGATAAGTTAAATTCTTATGATCAGTAAGGATTAATACTGGAGTCTGAGTACCTTCCAACAGGTGGCGCCATTCTTTCAGAGCCAGGATAATGGCCAACAGCTCTCTGTCGCCAATCTCGTAGTGGCTCTGTGCACTGGACAATTTTTTAGAGAAAAACCCGCAAGGTCTCAAGGTGCCACCTCCCACAGGGCGTTGGGAGAGTACTGCCCCAACCCCAACCTCAGAGGCGTCAACCTCCAACGTAAATGGCAGGGAGGGATTAGGGTGGGACAGCACTGGAGCAGACGCAAAGGCAGTTTTCAAGGTAACAAACGCGTTTTCAGCTGCTTCAGACCACTGAGAAGGAGAAGCGCCCTTATGTGTCAAATCTGACAAAGGTTTTACAATCGTGGAAAAGTTCTGGATGAACTTTCTATAATAGTTGGCAAAACCCAAAAAACGCTGAATAGCCTTTAACCCCTTAGGACGAGGCCATTGCAGGACTGCTGCCAACTTCTCCTGATCCATGGCAATGCCATCTTTGGAGATTACGAACCCCAATAATGGTACTTGAGATGTATGGAATTCGCACTTTTCTAGTTTACAGAATAGCTTGTTTTTAAGAAGTCGGAGAAAGACTTCCGAGACATCTTTGATGTGTTGAGAGAGGTTGGCAGAGTGAATTAATATATCATCTAGATATACCACCACACAGGACTGAAGCATGTCACGTAAAATATCATTAATAAATTCCTGGAATACCGCAGGTGCGTTGCATAAGCCGAATGGCATCACCAGATATTCGTAGTGCCCCGTTCTGGTATTAAACGCCGTTTTTCACTCATCACCCTCCTTAATTCTGACCAGATTATAAGCAGCTCGCAAGTCAAGTTTAGTGAAGATCGAAGAGCCCTTTAATCTGTCAAACAATTCAGTAATAAGTGGGATAGGATAGGCGTTCCTGGGCATCAGCTTATTCAGCCCTCGGTAGTCAATACATGGCCTGAGTTCACCACTTTTCTTCTTTACAAAGAAGAATCCGGCACCAGCCGGAGAAGTAGATTTACGAATGATTCCCCTCCTGAGAGTGTCCTCAATGTACTCCTCCATTGCCCTGTTCTCCTCACATGACAGTTGGTAAGTGCGACCCCTGGGGGGCACCGCACCCAGAGGCAGATCAATGGCGCAATCATAGGGCCTATGCTCAGGCAATGCGCTGGCCGATCCTTTGCTAAAAACGTCACCGAATTGCCCATATTCTGTTGGCACGGCAGGGGAGGTACACATAATTTTGACAGGTAATGAAAGACAATTCTTAGTACAGTATTCAGACCAGGAGTTAACCTCACATTTCTGCCAGTCAAATTGAGGATTATGTAATAGTAACCACGGGAACCCCAAAATGACTGCATGGTGAGGGGAATGAATAATTTGGAACCGTACTTCTTCTTTGTGAAAAGCCCCCACCGTCATTGTGATAGGAATTGTCTTCATCGTAATGAAAGCAGGTTCCAAGGGTCTGCCATCGATGGCCTCAATTGCCACAGGAGAATCTTTCTTGCATAATGGAATGCTGTGCAAGTCGGCAAAGGATTGGTCCATGAAGTGCCCGGCTGCACCGGAGTCCACCAATGCCAGGACCTCAATTACCAAGTCTGCCCAAGTGAATACCACCTGGATGGTGGGTTTAACAGTACTAGGATCTAGGGACTGTTGTACACCACCTAGGGCCTGTCCCCCAAGGTACCCTAGGTGCGTTCGTTTCCCGGCCGTACTGGACAAGTGCGTAATAGGTGCCCTGGTTTGCCACAATATAAGCATAAGCCTTGTCTCCTGCGATATAACCTCTCCTCCTTAGTGAGTTTAGTGAACCCCAATTGCATAGGTTCAGCCGATTTGGCTGGTCGTTCAGGAGGAACGGGTGGTGAGGGTGGGTTAAAGAGGCTGCCCTGGCCATAGCTTCTTGATTTAGCCCTTTTTGCCAACCGTCTCTCACGGATGCGGGAATCAATTAGCATGACATAGTCAATATATTCATCCAGATCACTGGGTACATCTCGAGCGGCTATCTCATCCTTAATCTGCTCAGAGAGACCCTGAGCAAAGGCGGCAACTAAGGCCTCATTATTCCAGCCCACCTCTGCTGCCAAGGTCCGAAACTCGATAGCATAGTCGCCCAGTGTGCGTTCACCCTGCTGAATCTCCATCAACCTTTTGGCAGCAGAGGCAGCCCTGCCAGGAACCTCAAACACTCGGCAGAACTTTGTTACAAATTCCCTAAAGTTCAGAGTGCAGGGTTTGGCATTCTCCCACAAGGGATTTGCCCACGCCAATGCTTTGCCTGTCAACAGAGATATCATAAATCCAACCTTACTACGGTCGTTAGGAAATACCTGGGGGACCAATTCCAAGAATATCTCCAATTGATTAATGAATCCCCTGCATAGGGAAGGCTCGCCATCATATCTTAATGGTAACGGCGCCGCTGCCGTTAAACCTCTGGTATTAGTTGGAAGGGCTACAGGCGGATTCTCCTGTGTCAAAACTGGGGGGACCACCGGATTCGGACTGGGCTTGTCCCAGAGTACCGTGCGCTCGAGTAAGGTCTGTAAAGCCAGTGCCAATTGGTCCAGGTGCTGCTCATGGACATCCATTCTCCAGTGAATGTTTTGTGTGTTACTTTCACCTTTACCGTCTGAGGTCATGGCCCTTTCGTACTGTAACGGTTTTTACGACACTCAGACCAGTTGGTAAAATAAAACACAATTTTATTTTAATAGCAATAATGCAAACGAATGCCCTCTAGTGGCAGCAGGTATAAACACACAGTGATGACTGATATAACACAGAGAGTCAAAGCACAGTATAATTGACATACAATATCTCTTCACAGGGAATGGTGTTCAGTACCCAAAGGGTTAAGAGCATAAATCAGTCAGTCTCAGATGTGGTGGTTTGGCATGCCCTAGGTGTTAAAAGGAGGTGCAAATAGAGACAGTTCACAGTGTTCTGGAAATGTAAATGCCTAGCCGAAGTGACCAAATAGTTTAAGCAAAACAGAAATCCAAATAGCCCCTGCGGGCGTACCTAACAGGAAGACTGCTTCTGTGAGTGCGAGTGTGGATAGCCCCCACGGGCGTAACGGAAACCGGCCTGCAATGCAAGAGCTGGCAATAGCCTCCACAGGTGTTAACTGGATACCAGCAATAGTAGCGATAGAGCCAATAGCCCCCACGGGCGTATGCAACGAAAACCTGCCAGAGCTTGAGCCTTCCCTTTGCTGCCACACAAGCCCAGAGGCCACAGTAGATATCGCCCAGTAACTAACGTAAAAGTGAGAGCCAATGACGCCCTACCGGACCAACATAACGTGACTACTCTGCAGTAGGATAGATAGAGTCGCCGTCGGTAAGCGGCCAACTCAGCAGACGTAGCACAGCGAGAGAGGCTCTATACTGGGAATCGAGGTAGCGAGAGTAAAGCAGCACTGCAAGGGTTAATATGCACGTTTAAACACAAGGCTCTGTAAGATCTCAAAGCTCTGCAAGTATAGTGAGGCTCACGGAGGAACGCACAGCTCTGCAAGACAACGGGACACTGCACTGATCGAAGGCAACACAAGGCAGAGTGGTCACACGGCAGCTGGCAACAGCAGATGAAAAATGTCGCGGCGGTGACAACGGGAACAGAGGTCACTGGAACAGGCTGGAAGTCGATCTCGAAGCAGGAAGTCAGCTGGACCAGGTCATAGCACGCAGGAGGTAGTCAGCCAAGCCGGGTCATACACGAGCAGGAACGTCAGCCAAGCCGGGTCAGGAAACAGAGGTGGTTCGCAGACAAGCCGGGTCAAACACGATCAGGAACATTGGAGCGTAGTCAGGACAAGCCAAGTCGGTACACGAGAATCCGGAACACAGGAACACAGCAACAGCACTACTGGCTCAGAAACACCACGAAAGGGCATCTGACAGATGTCTGGGCCAGGCATAAGAAGGTCACCAGGGGCGGGCAAAACTGGCTCAGCAAATCAGAGCGAACCACAAGTAAGAGTGACAGAGAATCACAGGCACTGTGATAATGAGCCATGGTGAACAAGACTTCTATAGTGGAAATGAACTTCCCCACCAAGGATGACAACTTCTTGGCTGGAACTGGACACGGAGACAGGATAGCCTGGACCTTCAGTACTATCTGATGAGCCACTTTGTCCGTGAGAAATACCATCCCCCTCTGAGTGTCGAAGAGGATGCCGAGAAAGACCATACTCTTTGAAGGAACAAGGTCTGACTTTTCCAGATTGATAATCCACCTGTGATGGGATAGAGCATGAATGCAGTCCTGTACCTGCTGATGAAAGAGTTCTGGAGAAGAGGCCTTCAGAAGGAGGTCGTCCATATATGGAGTAACTCAGATGCCATTCCGATGTAGGACGGAGATCAATGCTTCCAGAACTCTGTTGAAGACTTGAGGAGCCATGGCCAGGCCAAAGGGGAGGGCAGAAGACTGGAAATGCCCTCGGTCGCAGGCAAAGTGGTGATACCGCCAACTCTCTGGATGAATGGTGATGTTCAGATAGGCATCTTGAAGATCCAGAAAGGCCAGAAATTCCCCAGGGACATGGCCACTATCACTGTGCGCAGTGACTCCTATTGGGACCTGACCACAACGTTAAGATCTTTCAAATACAAAATGGGAAGACAGCTGCCGTCCTTCTTGGAAGCCACAAAGAGGTGGGAGTAGAATCCCAAGCCCCTCTCCTGAAGAGGAACTGGTTCCAGGTCCGCCTTGTCAAGAAGGGCCTGAATGGCCTCCTCGAAAAGGTGGTGCTTTTCTGCTCCCAAGGGACAACGAGAAGAGAAGGTCCTGGAAGGAGGAAGGGAGGTGAAGGGGTTTCTGTGCCCTGTAGCCTCCACCTGAAAAGCCCACGGGTCCACTACAGAGGCCTCCCAAGCCGAGAGGTAGTGGTGTAAGCGGCCGCCTACCTGCGGGTGGGGACCAGCATTTGGTGAGTCATGGAGAAGAAGGTTTGGAAGCTTTGGGCTTTGCAGAGGACTTGGGCTTCCATAGCTGCTTAGGCTTGGATGAGGACTGCGGAGCCTGAGGGACCGTCTGGGTCACTTGGCGTGAGTCTGCCTGAAAGGGACGAAAATGCAGATTCCTTTTGACAGCACCTTCTTCCTTAGGACCACTGGCAGGTAAGTACTCTTCCCTCTAGTGGCTTCGCTGATCAGATCCTTGAACTCAGGCCCAAACAGGGAGGTGCCCTGAAAGGGCAAAGACAGGAGAGCTCTCTTGGAGGCCGTGTTAGCAGACCAGATCTTGAGCCAAAAAGCATGTCTGGTTACCACAAACATGGTAGATGCCCTGGCTACCATACATACAGCGTCAAACAGGGCAACAGAAACATAATGCTGAGCCTCAGCAATGTTAGCGAGAAGCCTCAACATGTCAGCATCAGCAGTAGGGGCCCCCTGGTGGACAGCTGAAGTGAGCTGTTCAGTCCAAACAGCCACAGCTCTATTCGCCCATGGTGGAGCAAATGCAGGTCGGAGGCAAGAACCAGCTGTCGCAAAAATAGCCTTGAGAGAGGTCTCAAGCTTCTTGTCAGTCCAGTCTTTTAGAGCAGATGTGTTAGCCACAGGCAAGGCAGTGGACTTAGAAAGCCTGGAAACAGGAGCATCCACCTTAGGGGGATGGACCCAGTGCGTAACGGCTGTTTCAGAGAACGGGTAAAGCTTAGCAAACTTTCTAGATACAGATTCCTCAGATTTCCTGTCTGGAAACTTCCACTCTTCAGACACCAACCGGTCAAGGGTGGGGCTATGTGGAAAACAAGCATGGGGCCTAACAAGCTCCTGGAACACATCAGAGGGGTCAGAAGAAACCTCCTGCACCAAGGGAATGTTCAGGGGGGTCAACACAGCCCTGATCAGGCCCTCAGCCTAGGGAATGGGGTCAGCCTCAAAGGGGTCACCAAAAAACTGAGATGAAGGAACAGCTGAACAGTCATCATCAGAGTCCACCAATAATTCCTCCTCAGAGGAATCAGACACATCAGGTACACTTGTCGGTTTAGGCAGGGAAGATCTGATAGGGAAGGGGGCCTGCCACGAGTGGAAGACTGCCTGTAAAGTGGATGGAAGGAGTTGTAAGGTGGACCGGAGGTCCCTGGTAGTAGCTTTAAACTCTTGCATCCATGCTGGCTCTAGTGCATGGCTGGAGGTCCTTGCAGGGGATTCAGGGGCAGCAGCACATGCTGGGCAAACATGACCTGAGTATTCTCTAGGTAAATCTGAGTGACATGAGGAGCAATGAGCAATGGGGGACACAGACGCCCCAGTGTCCCTAGTCTTAGGTTTAGCCCCAAGGACTAATAAAGTAGACATTGTCACATACTCAAATGGTCAAAGTATCAGAACACCCACAAAACAGCATGTATGATAAATAAAGTCACCCCAGAAACAGTAAATAAGACTTATCTGGTAGGTGAAGGGTTAAACTGCTGAGGAGAGAAGGACAGTCCAAGCCCTGTGTAGGATACTCGATCTGCGAAGGCACAAAATGGCTGCCGTGGCGGGATCCAATCAGAAACGAGCACACAAAGCGAGCACTCATGGGAATCGTAGTTTTGCTAACGGAGTACCCCAACAGTGCCCAAAGCCCCCTAAGGCTCCCAACATGCCCAGAATGTTGACCGGATAACAGAGCAAGGGAAAACCAACAAAATGAGCCGTCTCTGACCTAGCTACATGGAGCGGTTGCAGAGATATGTCCCAAACTGTAAAGTCCCATAGAAGTGAATGGAGCAATGGTGTCCATGTGGTAAATGCACGCCTGAAATGCGTGGAACAGAAAAATTAATGAAGTGTATACCAAAATGTAAAACCACTCAAAAGCCCACTAGAATAAATCAAGTAGAGCCAATAAACACTGGTCCCAGTACGGAAAGTGCCCAAAACCCCCCAAAAGGTGCTAACCAGCAGCAAAAGGGTTAATTTACCACAGGAACTTGCTCCAGACACCTCACAGACATACAGATAAACCCAATGAGTGCATGAGTATGTAATAGGAAATCCAAATAAAACTCCTGTGCGGAGGGGAAGCATGGGACATGTGGACCTCAGCACTCAAAGGGTGCTCACCTTTTTCAGCAGGTCTTCTGAACCATATATCAAGAAGAAGCCTCAGTGGGCAACTCCTGGGGAAAGAACTTGCAGTCAAGCTTAGGTCCACAAAAGCACCTGGTAAACTGAGCTATCCACATTCGGGTGATGTAAAGCTGACAGCAGGAGATTCGAGTCAGCCAACTCGAGGAGGTTCTTCAGCAGAGCCGAAATCACATTATTTAAAAAGAATTACTTCATTGGAACAGTCTACAAAGAGAGCTTGCGAACCAGGCAAACTTTGTAGACTGTTCCAATGAAGCAATTCTTTTTAAAGATCGCTATTCCGGCTCTGCTGAAGAGCCGCTGGCTGGTCCCAGGACTGGGATCTCCTGCTGTCAGCAGAGCGCTGATGTCAGGAGAAGGGGAGGGAACTTTAGTACCGAATATCTCTCAAGCCATAAATGTTGGAGAGATGGAATTTGCTGCCCATAATTTATTATAATGTATTTTTTTTAATCTACAATAAAACATAAAGTTATCTTTGGGCATTACTAATCCTTTCATTTTTTTTGTCATTTGTAGAGGTGTCCATGGTGGTAGTGGGGTATTAGGTTTTTAATGTTTTGACATCAAGGTAAGTGTGATACTTGTTATGAATCTGGTGTAAGCATATGAGAAAGCATGTGAATGAAAAAATGAATGAGGCTGAAAGAAAGAACTGAATGTGCCTTTCGTGTTTCTGGAACTGAATGTTCCATGCCATTCATTTGTCGCTTTAATTCAAACACACAATATTCATTACATTTTGCATTTAAAACTAAACTAATGCACAAGTCTATGTTACTAATTAGAAGATTGAAGAAAAGGGTTCATTTTGTTGTTATATATGGAATATTCTCAAATACAGTATTGTGAGTGGAATACCTTATGATTCAGTACCTGGTACAATGTTTTTTAATATATTTATAAATTACAAAGAAAGAGGTATACAAGTGCAAAACGTCAATATCTGAAGATGACACTAAATTAAGCAAGGCATTAATCTCAGAGCAGGATGCTTGCTCTGTACAGAGGATATACATGGCAGTGGCAGGTTGAGAAAATAAATGGTATTGAGGTTTAATGTAAAGTTCTACATCTGGAAAGTTTAAATAAGCATGGTACTTATCAACTTAATGGGAGCATTCTAGGGGACTAGATGCTTGAAAAAGATCTTAGAGTGCTTGGAAACTGCAAACTTGACAAAAGTGATCAGTGTCAGAGGTAACAAAAGCAAACAACATACAATCCTATATAATAATTTGCTAAATCGTGTGTAAAGCCGCGACATGTGCAGTAGATACTGCTGCGCGTGCTGCAGTCATGCGCAGTAGAGACTGCCTGCGCTGCGGCTCTTACAGAGCTGGGCGCTCCGAAGGAGCGTCCAGCTCTGTATCAGCCGCGGCACGGGCAGTCTCCACTGCGCGTGACTGCCCCGTGACCGGGTGGCAGTGGCACTGTGGCCCGTGTAACGGGCTGTTCAACTAGTACTTCATAAAAAGTGATACTGATGCAAGAGTGGACAGCATCATTTTACAACTGTACGATTTGCTGATAACATCAGTAAAGTTTTGACGCATTCTCAAAATGGATACTCTAGAATTGAAAAGGATGCAGAGAAATTAAACAACATTGATTAGGTAATGGATAAATCAAAGTATGAAGAACTTCTAGCCAAACTTGGTTTATTTACTCTGTACAACTATATTTGAGCTCAACAGAAGGATCTCTGAAATTAACTTTTTTTTTTCTAAGGTCTAATCAAATAATTTAGGGCATTCCTTTAGAGTTGAAGAAATTAGGTTTCAACTTCAGCAGAAAATAGAGTTCTTTACAGTAAGGTCTGATAAATCATGGTGATAGCAGATAGAATTGATACATTTAAGAGACAATTAAACAAATTTATAGCAGAAAGAGATATACAGGGTTATATTGTGTGTTCATAGATTAAATAAAAAATTCTGGTAAAAAGACTTACACCCATCTTTTCTGGGGTATACTATGGCAAAGTTTAAATTTGATGGATTTGTGTCTTTTTTAAAGGGTTAGTAATGTCCACTAACAATGTGACCTATATTGAATCATTAAAGTTTTTAAGCAGGTATAGTGTTGTTTGCAATGTCTGTACCTTTACCGTTTGTCCGCAAATCATTGTTGAAATCTTCCCCTCCCTCCCCTTTTCATCAAAGTGCCTGTAAGTCTGTTGGAGGCGAATTTGTGTCAGCCGACACAATGGATCCTGTAGAGGCTCAAACTTCAATGCAGGCTATATGAAACCCTGCCCCCTCAGCAGTGACGTGCTGCCTTCTCTGCATTACTGCTTCTTCTTTCTTGTGAAGCCATCTGCTCTCTCTGGATCTTGGAGTAACGTCGCCAGCACGGAAGGAGCATTTTACCCCCTCTCATCGGGTATTTCATGGGAGCGTGTGTCCAGGACAGCCATGTACAGAGCACACGCTTGATCAGAAGATTTTTAAAGATGGCACCTGAGCTTCGCTTGCCAGGAAACTTTGAGAGGTGATATCTTCACAATGAAAGAACGATGTGCAAAACTACTAATAGCGATACACTTTATAGAGCATTGACTATCATATATAGAGTTTTCATAGTGGGACATTACTAACACCTTAAACCTAAATAACTATGTAACTATAACAGCTGAATTTGTTGTGTTGGAGATGTATCTAGAAATTAAGGTGGTAAAGGGTTGTCTTAAAAATAAATCAATTTATAGAGCTCAATCCATTCAAATATTATGTACTACTATGCCCCTTTCTCTTTGGTGTGAAAGGTCAAAACTCTTTTACAACAAAAAGATAAAAGTTGCCATTTTTGATCAGCCCTGATAACCTAAGATAAAGCCATAAACAGCGATGACTGATTTGAGATTAAAAACCACCCAGTTCAGTTAATCTCTTATTAGTTTCTTTACCTAAATCATGGCATGCATTGCCCTTATCACACAAACAGAGGTCAAATCGCCATACACAGCTGGCTACAGATAAAAAACATAGAAAAACGTATTTGTAATATATTTTGAGGTTTATGCAGGTAAGGAATATTTTTTTTTTTCAAATACTAGTAAATTTGACAAATTTCTCCCATTATTTAAAATATCTAGAGTACCTCCCCTATGTCACACTCCATTCAAGTCCAATCTCCTACCCAGCATTCCCCTTCTCCACACTTCTAAGACCATTACTTCGGTCTAACAGAAGCTGATTTTAAATCACCGTTCATCTGACTCTTGGAACTTGGTTTGGATGTTACTGTTGACCTACATGGTCTGATATCTAAAATGTCTAAATGTACAAATCACGTTGAAGCTTCCACAAAGTTAGCCTTAAACAGACTTGCTAAAATCTACACATATGTGGCTGGTGGATGCTGGTGGGGCTCCTGGGAAAGGGGCACACTTCTCCACATAATGTGGTCATGCCCTTTGAGTTGTAAGTTTTGTGAGGACTGCTTCTGAGGTCTTTGCCAGGTGATTGGAAACACCCTTACACCCCAGAAGGAGATAGATCTTCTACATCTGGGCCTGAGTTCCTTCAAAGTACCTTCCCAACATCTTATCTCTTTTAGCTATGGCTAGACTTTTGTTTAACTAGACAATGGAAATCCCCAGCCATCTCCTATTGGTCCTTTTCCATCAGATTTGGGATCCATGTTTCGTTCAATACCCTTTCGGCAGGGGGGAAGGGTCAGGCCCTGAGTAGGTGGCTGGCTGCTCTCTGGGTGGAGGGCCACTTGGGGAGCATTGCCACATACCTAGGGACACCATCTCCAAATCCAACCATACCTCCAAACTCCAGCCCCAACTCTAAGCTTAATTCTACATTTTCCACTAATTTTCCTACCTCTTGCTACTTCCCCAACCCCTTTATCTTGCTGTCTACATCCCTACCTGATTTACACCCCCCCCCCACTTCCATATACTGTTCCTCTCAAAGTTTCAAGTTACTTATTTCTGTTAATTCTTCATCGCCTTGCTCCAAATGATATATGTTGCACTACAAATCTTCTCATGATCTTTGTAAATGGATTGTATTGTATTGTTCTAACTCTCTTCTACAATTCAATAAACTTGAGTTATAACAAATAAAGGGTATAAAAGCTATTCATTTTAAGTGATAATGTCCCTTTAAACACTCCACTTGGTACAATGGAGATTATATGTGTACCCTACTATACAGCAGATTGTTCCAGAATATTTTCACCTTGATTTTGTACATATGGCCCTTTTTTCTCTTGTCACATTACATTAACTCAGTCTGGCTAATTTACTAAAAGGAATTGGGCAGCTTTGGTACAAATCAACTGCACTGCAGGGAACCAAAATATCATCAATATGTCCACTGATTTAAATGGAATGTTTAAGTGGCAAATAAAGGGGTCAAAGCTTTTATTTAGATGCGCTACCCTATTTGGAGGTGGATCAGCCTCCCTAGAGCGAGATAGCCACCACTGGGGCCTGGCATGAGAGGAAGAAATGCTCAAACATTATCTCTACCCACACCCCCCAGCAGCATGCACTTGTACACAGTGCTGTGGCAGCAGAGGCCTGCTTTTCCTCACTGGGGTTTGTGAGGAGGGTTCTTCCCAGGATATCTTTAAATGGGAGTCCTAACCCCTTACATGCTAGACAGGTCACTATGCATTGTAAAGAAATGCATTAGAGATCAATCTTGTATTAATGCCTCAAAGTTGTTCCAGTCCTACTTACTAGAGTAGCATAAATGTGTCTTATTGTAAACTGAACATTTATCTATCTACCTCTCTATGTCTGTCTGTCTATCTATATATTTATCTCATATGTATGTATCTATTTATCTATTTCATATCTATCTATCTATTTCTATCTATGTATCTATCTATCTATTTATCTATCTATATTTAGAAAGCGTTTTACCAGGAAGCATACATTCATATTTGTCTCAGTTTCACACGAGCATTTACTATACAAAGTTATAATTTATACAAAAATAGAAGCAGAAAACAAATAAAAATAAATGCATAAATAAAAATAACACATTAATGTTTATATACATTAACATATTGTTTTTAAATACAAAGAAGCAGTTAATCTTGGAAATTTGAAACTTTTTTCAACTAAATAATAGTTTGAGCATAAAATAATTTTAAATAATTTGATATTTTGTTTACAGGTTTGTGATACCAACTAATAATGGAAAAAATATTAAAAGGGAGGTACGCTAATTCTTAAAATACTCATTGATTTAAATTGATCTATTAACCCCTTGAATATTAGACAGGTGTCCAGTACATTGCTTTCCAATGCACGGTGACCTCTCGATTATTCAATGCGTCACACACTATAATTGTCTTTAAAGGGATAGTAATACTTCGTTTTATCTTTATTTTATTTTGTAGGCATTATAAAAACATGAAGAACGATATGTCTTATCTCTCAAACCTTTATGGTTTAAGAGATATTCACAAGCAAAGTATCCCCCCCGTTCAGCCAGATCAGAAGGGAGGTGCCCAGGTAGACTGCAGAGAGGGACAATCTTCAATTAAGATAAGGGAAAAAGCTGAAAAGCTTGTCAAGAGGGGCAGGGCTTTCATTGTTTTCATAGGAAGAAGATTGTCCCCTTCTGTTATCTGTCTGGTCTTACAACCAGATTCACATCTGAGAAGAGATGGCTTACACTAGGTAAAAGGGGTGGGAGGGGAAACTTTGCTTATGAATATCTCTTAAACCATAAAGGTTTGAGAGGTAAGACTTATATTGTTCTTCATGTTTTTTTAATGCCTACAAAATAAAATAAAGATAAAATGAAGTATTACTATCCCTTAAAGGGTTAAATAACCCTATCTTTTGCATCCCTGAGACATCACTTAGGGCAGGGTTTAGTTTTGCCATTTGTCAATAAAGTAAACCAGCCCTTCCCATTGCTCCGTGGCAGTGACAGTAAGGGCCAAACACAGAAAAGAAAAGCGGAGCCGTTATGGGACAAGCCAACAGCAATACAGTGACAAATAAAAATCACTATTATTAAAATGAGGCTTTTAACCCACTGTATGCTACAGAGGTGTACAACACTTTGCTTCCCTAGCATTAGATGTTTCCAAAATTGAACATGTTTTGATTTGTGCAAAGACAATGAGGCCAATATAGTAAGAAATGGAACAATCCTGGAGTTAACCAACTGTACCACTGCAGCATCCACGGGTCCCAGGAGGTACTTTGACAGAGGCGGCAGTTTGCCCCTGTCAATGCAAAATACGTGACAACTTTCTACGTTAAGGTTCCCCCTATGACTTTATGCACGCTGCAGCGCTTGTCACCGGCTTGAGGTTCTTACTGAGGGTGTCTTGCATTGTTGGGCCATAGGAGGCGAGGTGACATCTGACGTGCTGCTATGCAGCCGCATGCTACAATAGTCATTATGCTGCTTGAGTGGGCTCCTTATGAGTGAGTGCTGGTGAGTTTGACATAAATATAAAGAAATGACTAGTAATGTGCTGCAATGATATTGAAAGAAAAACTTTTTATCTTAAAACAGGCAGCTAAAAGATATATGCTAACACCAACACTATTGAAAAAAAAAAATAGTACATATGAAATAATATATATCCAAGCGCCTGACTATTGTTCTACCTACAATTATTCAAAATAATCGGATCAAAATATCCAATCAATTTCAGGAAGAAAAACTTTTTTTTTTTAACTTAAGGCAATACAAACCGTATTATAGATAAGTGATAGCGATAGTGTCCACTATCACACAAGACAGACTATCTTAGTTAAACAGGCATAACCAGATTGCTACGGTTTAATTTAGGGAGGTTTTCCCTGCTTTTACAGTGGCAATTTATCTGGTTATGCTTGTTTAACTAAGATAGTCTCTCTTGTGTGATGGGGGCACAATCAATATCACTTATCTATAATCCTCCTTTTTTTGGTTCGGGTTATTGTGTAGTTTGGATGTCCTTTCACACTTTTGTACAGGTTGAGGTGAACAGTTTGTATTGCCTTGACTTAAAACACTTTTTTCTTCCCAAAAAGGATTGGAGATATTGATCCGATTATTTTGTAAAATAGTAGGTAGAACAATAGTCGGGCACTTGGATATATATTCCTTCATATATGAATTTGAAATAAACTCAGTATATATGTGAGTCATGTGTGTATATGTTTGGTTATAAATATGTATATATACACACACAATGCTTCAGTCTGCCCCTGTACAGATGTGTTTATTAACCCCTTAAGGACCATTGATGTGCCAGGTCCGGCACTTAAGGACCAGTGACGGTCCTGGTATGTCATGGAGTTCAGTGTTCCCAGCGCCGCTTCACGCCGCTCCTGAAGCCCTGAAACGGAAGCGGAAGAAAAAAAGCCCCGTGGTCCTCAAGTGTTGGCCACGCGTGCGCGGGCCGGTCCTTAAGGAGTTAAATATCCTTCATAGTAAGTTGACATAAGGTCAGAAAGATGGATACAAATATTTGCTAATCCATATTCAAAAATAAACAATACTAAATGTTGCTGAGAGGGTAACTTCACTTGTTATTTTAACCCTTTCGGTTACGATTAGAGCAGAGGTTCCAAACTAGTCCTGAAACAATATCTGCAAGGTTGGGGCTTTGAGGTACATAAAACAAATTAAAGGGAAAGCCTGTTTTCTACAGTAAGTTGTATGACCATCTTTGCTGGTAGCTTAGAAAACTGATGTTGGGGTGTAGCAGCCATAAAATAAGATTTAACCATTTGTGTGCTAGAAGACTATCACAATGTGTTGTGCAGCCCTCTGGCACTCAGAGTTAAAAGTTATTCTTCCTAGCAACCTCAGTGAGATACAGTTTACTGCATAAAGACAATGCAATGTGTTGGATAACTCTCTGGCACTCAATGGGTTATAGGGCAGTGGGCAGACTGGGATCATGCAGGCTTGTGGCACGTGTCCCTTAAGGCAAGGGGTGGGCGTCATGGTTGCACTTCAGACTACAACTACCATCACCTTCAGCCAACTGGCAGCTGAGGATGATGGGAATTGTAGTCCAGCAATAGATGGAGCAATGTCACAGTGGTTCCACACACCTGGTCTAGGTAGGAGCAGCTGCAATAACATTTAAATGTAGAATCACACAAATTAACCCTCTGAGTGCTAGAGAGGTATTCAAAGCATTACAACTCATTGTGTGCTTATTTTATTTTATTTTGAAACCCCTTTCTGGAAATCTTGGTTTAGCTGTGCACAAACTGGCTACGGATGATAGAAGCTGTAGACCCAAGAACACCTGGAGAGGCACAGTATAAAGATTGGAAGAGTGTATGTTTGCAACATGTGGCTCTTCAGCTGTTAGGTGACCATAAATCACATCAGAGCTGAATTAGTTTTAATTATCATGATATAACATAATGAATGTGGACGTGTTTTGGTGGGTGTGGTTTTGGTGTAGGGGGGGGCAGCATTTCATCTTTGGACCCAGGCAACACAATGCCTTGGGCCGGCCCTGAGTGTTCCCTCTAAGTCATGAGTAGTCATGCCTGGCCCCATACCTCCCAACATTTCACATGGCCAAAGAGGGACACTTGTGTTTTAGGTGGTGTTGCTGGGGGTGTGGCTGGTGGGCGGGGAATTACCACAAATATTTGAGTTATTTCATGACAGATTGATGCCTCTTTGTGTCACTGAATAAATTATTTAAAACAGGACTAAAGTATTTTATTTACACAGACTAGTTTATACACACATTAACTGAAGTGGATATGAAGATTTATGTGAGTTTTATTGCTGTGGAGCAATGTGATACACTTATATAGACACCACACAGTCTGATCTCCTAAAAAGAGGGACACCAGGGCAGGAAAGAGGGACAAAGGGATTTGGGTCTCAAAGAGAGACTGTCCCTCCTAAAGAGAGACACTTGGGAGGTATGTGGTCCTCAACAGCTACCAACAGTGCATGTCCACAGGATAACACTGATTCAGTACAGGCTGACCAATTAAAGAGACTGAGCATTTGGCTGATTGACTTTTACTAAAGCAGGGAAAGTCTAAAAAAGGCACTGTTGGCAGCTCTTAAATGGATAGTTATAGTTAAAATTAAGTTTATTTAATATTGCAGCCATTAAAAAAATATTAACAATGACGTAAGCATTATCTCTCAAACCTTTATGGTTTGTGAGATATACCTCGCTAAAGTTACCTCATGAGAGAAGTCTGCACTCTAACTGACAGCTGCAGAATCCTCTCATTTGACTGCAGAGCCGAAATCGCGATCTAAACATTTCTAAACTTCACTGGAATGGTCTACAAAGTGTGCTGGGTTTGCAAGCTTCTAGTGGGTTTCGTCACCCCGCCTCTGCTAGAAACTGATTGGCTGGGAGGTGTGTAAGCGCACATCCCAGCCAACTGGAGGCTGCCAATCATTTTGAACAGAGACTAGCATATAAAAGCCAGTCTCTGTTCAAAATTCTGTCTTTGGGACTAGAGTAATGGCCCAGTATGTATCAAATGGGAAGTATGTGACTCCCAGCGGTGGCCGCAGCGGCCATTTATCAGCAACTTAGATAATTTTTATCCAGGCAAAATAAGAATTCAAGTTTTTAACCAAAAAAAAGGCTAAGACAACCTATTACTTTGAAAAGAGATGCCACACTTCTTTTAAACCTTTAATTATCGAGGGGTTCCCCTCCGGCTCTCAAAATGTTAACTGTGGCATCTCTTGAGGGTATTATTTTATTTTACAATTCAGTCTAATTGGATTTTTTTTACAAGGCGCTGAGAACCCCGCTGGACATCAGGTTTACAGGTAAGTATTTTTTTTTTCAGGGGATGTGTTAACTCTAGGAAGATTAACCCTATGAGTGCCGGTGGGGTATGCAACACTGTACAATGCGTTGCATATCCCACTGGCAGTCACAGGGTTAATTTATGTGTTGGAAACCACTTTTCTAACACGCACATTAGGGACTCTGCACCTCCTTTTCATGGAGCAGTTTTTTCGTCATAGAAAGTATGGTCCACCACATAGAATAGAATACCAAATTCTACTTGTTTTACGTCATGTCTGATGGGTGCAAGGTTTGTGCCCTTTTGGACATTTTTGCACGGGGTGGTTTTTTACAGAGCGGTTAATAGAGTAGCAAACTGTGTTGTCGAAACCACCATCACCAGTTTTTAACCCTTTCAGTGCCAGAGGGGTATGGAACGCATTGCTTTGCAATGCTTTCCGTACCACACTGGCACTGAAAGGTTTAAAAATACTGGGGGGGGGGGATAGAATCGAGCCCTCTGTGAGCTATAGAATTACTCCACATTTTACTTTGTGCCTATTGCACCAAATGTATTACTAGCAAGCCTACAGTAGATTAGCTTAATCCTTTATGGATCAGATGGGGTGTGCAACACATTGCTCTGCAATTTGTTGCACACCTCTCTAGTTCTTAACCCCTTAAGGACCGGCTGACTGCACACCCAGCTGGCACTTAAAGCAGAACTAACACCTCTTAAACAATTGAACTTCAATAACTTACCATCTGGCATTCTTAACTGGCTGACAGCAGCACAGAGTGCGGACATCTTGCCATAGTGACGTCCGCGCACCTGCGCTGTCAGTCCCAGACAGGTCTAGTTGGAGATAATAAGATAATAATAACAGATTTAGTGAATTATGCAGTTTATCAGGGTAACGGCACGTTCAATAAGGTAAAACAAATAAATACACATGATAAAGTCCGTTATGAAAAACATTCAAATTAGGGCATTTAAGTTGACAAGTGACAGAGCACATTTATGGTATATAGACTCTCCCTCTTATAAATATTTGCTGCACTTATCTGGTGTCCTCCCGTGATCTTGGCAACTTGTTTTTCAACTTTCATCACCGATACCTGATTATAATTACACCACATCTATATAGTAAGAACACTGCTTTATAGCTTATTCAAGTTCATAAACATAAATAAAAAAATAAAATAAATACACATTTATTTACTTAAACCCTTAAGGACTAGTCGAGGACCACTGAGCTTTTTTTTTTTATATTCGCTAAATGGATTCACTGTTCCCCAAGCCGTGTGTGGCTGTGCAGGGACCCCTGAATTCCATGATATGCCAGAACCGTCATGGGTCCTTAACGCAAGTTTATCCATGACAGTCCTGGCATGTCATGGGTCCTTAAGGAATTAACTCTTTCAGTGCCAGAGGGGTATGCAACTGATTGCTTTGACAGCAAAAAGGTTAAAATTCGAATCCTACAGAGTCTATCGTGTGGATAATAGGTAAACAGGTGCAGTATAGTATCACAAGGAGAACTATAAACACTCGGGATCTTAATAAATAAGCTAAAGAGGTTAAATTCTCGAGCAAACCAACTGCACCAAATGAAATGTGCAATTAATTTAAACAGGGCTTCTAACCACTTAAAGGAGCAGTAAACTTTTTATGAAAAAATATATATTGAAATAGGCTGACCAGACATCACCTTTAACCGGGGACGCATAGGAAAAATGCATACTGTAGGACTGCTTTGATTTCAGTGAAGTACTGAAATATGCCTATTTCCCATGTGTCACCGGTTAAAGGTGAGATCTGGTCAGCCTATATTGTAGGGCGATTCATGTTTAAACCTGTATTATTCTTTTACATTCTAATGGAGAGGAAAGTCAGTGACATACAGTTCTCCATAGAATGCGACAGAAATAGGGTTGCCACCTTTTCTTCAAAAAAATACTGGCCAAGGCATTCCCTTCATAGACTTAACATTGGAAAGAAGCCAATTCTTTACCGGCCTGCTGGTAAAATACCGGCTGGGTGGCAACCCCAGACAGAAACTGTTGAGTCATTTCCTGTCAGAACTATCAGGAAGTAAACACAGTAAATTCACTTCCTGGTTATTTTAGCTGTTATAATCCTATCCTATCCTATATAATAATTCACTAGGATGTTTGTCACGATGCAGTCATGCTCAGTAGAGATTGTCCGTGTTTGGACAGTCTCTACTGCACATAATTGCATCGAGTGAGTGAGGCGACACAAGACTGCATCGCGTGGAGCAGTGAGGTAGCAGCCGCTTAACCCTCTGAGTGCCATAGGGGTATGCATAGCATTGCAAAGCAATGCATTGCGTAGCCCTCTGGCACTCAAAGGGTTAACAATACCCGGACCTTGGCCCATGTACACTGGCTTTTACACTAGTGTTTGAATAAAACAACTGGTAACAGTGGGAGTGACCTTGTTTTACTCAGCAGGAAAAGTCCTATAACATGTAGGTATTCATAAGAAAAACATTTTACTGCACCTTTAAATGTTAGAGATCATGAACACATTGAACTACAATGTGTTGGAGACCTCTCCATCACTGAAGGAGTTAAAACTTTGAGCACCAAAGGGGTACACAATGTATTGCGTACCCCGCTGGCACGTAAAGGGTTAAAAGTCTAATTTAAACCTTTGATGCAATGCACTGGATACCTCTGTGGTGCTCAAAAGGTTAAATTAATGGGAGTCTAGTTAAAGGGACAGTAACACTTCAAATTTACTAATCCCCAACTTGTACAATTTACAAAAAGAAATGAAATGCCCCAAATCACATCTCTCAAACCTTTATGGTTTGAGAGAAAATCAGTTTCAAAGTCTCCCCCTCCCTCCCCTTTCCCTGACATCTGCGTCTAGCTGACTGCTGGGGATCCGATCCTGGGGCCATCCGGCGGCTCTGCAGCAGAGCCAAGAACGCGTTAAAGCAGAAAAAAATCCTACACTGAAATGGCCTTGTACGTGTGCTTGGTTTCCAAGTACATGTACAAACCCGTTTCAGTGAATGATTGTTTCTTCATTAATGCGATCTTGGCTCTGCTGCAGAGCCGTGGGATGGTCGTACGACAGACTATCCCTGCAGTCAGCTAGAACGCTGATCGCAGAGAAAGGGGAGGGAGGGGGAGACTTTGAAATTGGTTTTCTCTCAAACCATAAAGGTTTGGGAGATGTGATTTGGGGCATTTAATTTCTTTTTGTAAGTTGTACAAGTTGACGATTAGTAAATTTGAAGTATTACTATCCCTTTAAGTTAAATTCCTCCATATGCTGCAGCCTTACTATACTGCAGGGGTTGTCAATCTTGGGACCGCTTGCCATTGTGAAGTACAGTTCCCAATATCCCCAAGCAACCACTGTCTGGTTCAGGATGATGGCAGTTTTAGTCACCAACAGCTACAGGTTCAAAGGTTGATGAAAAGTAACAATACAGATGTTTGGGAATGATGGAACTTGTAGTCTGCAACTACTTGAAGTCCAAAAAATGACTCCTCCTCCTATACTGTATGTATCCCTATTTATGCTAATGAGGGATAAGCACTTATTGCAGAGACATGAGATTTTATAATTAAGAAGATGACATTTATATGTAGTAAATTCATGGTAAATGATGTTAACAATATGGGGACATGTTGGAGGATGGAGAGTGAGTAAGTGAAAATATTGCACAAGTGGAGTCCACTGGCGTGATTCTACTTCCCCTGTTAGTTTTCAAAAAAACAAGTAGAATTTTGTATTCTATTCAAAGCGGTGGCTTCACGGTGGGGGGAGGGGGAGTGTTTTGAGCCCACTCTGTGTCAAACAATGAGAGTTGTCTTGTTTTCCTTTGATGTTCCCACAATTTACGGTATTTAGCTCTAGTTGCGAGAACAAAAATCAACAACGAGCGTGGCCACAACGTGGATTTTGGCCACCAATGTACCGTGCCAGCTATAGAATATCTGCGGTATATAAGTGGATTTGTCACTCTTTTTTTTGCCTTACCTCCTGGTAGGCATAGTATCGATCCCCTCTTTGGCAGTGAATTTTAAATTCCAGTTTTACAGGTATGTAAGAACATATCACATATGTAATTCAGTGGTTCTCAATCAGGGTGCACTTTGGTGTGCCGTGGGCAGTAGTATAGGGCTCCCCACTTTTCTCATAGAGAATTTGGAAAAAATGTTAAAGTGGAGTTTCTAATGCATATTTATGGAAAATATTAAGCACAATCTGCTTTTTTGCTGTCATTTTGACTATGAGATCTAAGGATAATATACATTTACTAGTGTAAAAGCCTGTGAACACGGGCCGCTAGTTGCTTGGTCTGGGGCTTCAGTTAGAGAATGGCCTCGGCAGCCTGCGGCTCTCCCGGTATAACAGGCCCCACAGGGGCATTAGGGGACTTTCCCCAGATGCCCAAAAACCACTGGAGGAAATGGGGCAGTGACTACTGCCTCATAAAGGCTGCTCTGGACGTTCGGCCTGTATGACCGCACCCCTCGCCCGCCTGGGAGGCCGCACAGCAGGGAGATGCACTGGAAGTACACCTCCCAGCATTCTGTGTGTTCAGGCAGTCTCTACTGTGCATGACTGCATCGGACAAACATACAGGCCTTTTATATTATAGGATGTACTGTTCCCTTCAATACATCCTTCTGAAATTGCCTATAAAATGAAAATTACAGGTGTGCCTTAAGTTAAAAAAGATAAAAATAGAATAGGTTGGCTTGGACCTGGGGAACTTCACTAGGGTGAAATGAGATTTTTCCAATGCTCAGATGTATGAATTGGCACAACATAGGTCAGGGAGCAACATGAGGCCCTCCAGCTGGTGCAGGATTAGGACTCCCATCATTAAAGCTCTCTAGTGGGGGATAATGGGAGTTATAGTGCAGTAATTCAAAATACACAGTTTCAGGGAGTTGTTGTCTAGTAATTTTAAGTAAACAATTGATAAGTGTGCAAACTCGTAATATTTTGAGCCAAGTATGGTCACATACAACTTAATCTATAGTGCACCCTAGTGGAAATCTGTGGAAATTATTTAATCAATAGAATGAATTAACCCTTTGAGTGCCTGTGCACAGCAAAGATACAAATACCAAATAGACAGCAACATTATGAAATTAACAATTTCTTCATTGAGACTCGAGAAATGTGTTATACCTCATAACATGTACACAGTGCCCTGTAGGAGGATACTGAGAAGAAGAATGAACTGCCATCACCACACAGCAAACAACAGAGATGTTGACAAACCAGTTGGTGGGTGAGTGGATGTGAGCTGCTGCCAATGGAGCAGCTTGGCGAAGCATCCACTCACAGTATGAGGTGCAATGTCTCCTTTCATTAATGTACTTCCCCTTTTGTGGGAGCTAATGAATTGGAGAAATGGCAGCATTTTTTATTTAAGAAAGTATTTTACCAGGAAGGATACACTGAGATTAACTTCCACAATTTGGCTTGTGAACATATTCAGTGGACAACAGAAAAATAATAGGTCTGAACAGATTAATTCAGAACAATCCTATATAATAATTTGTGAAATAGTTTGTACCAACGCAGTCATGCGCAGAGAGGACCACGGTCTGAATTCGGAGTGCCCTGCTCCATATCAGCCGCGTCACGGGCAGTCTCTACAGCGCATGACTGCACCGCGACCGGCCGGCACTGTTGCCCATGTACACGGGCTCTTCAGCTAGTATCTAATATAGAAAGAAGGTAGACTCCTGAGTGGTCTCCTCAGTGGTCCTGGTGTATCAGAGCCTGATGTTTGGTATACTAGCTTCTGCCATATTCTTAAGTCTTACTAAAAGTGGGATTAAGCATAAAGGTTAGAACGGGGCATGTTGTGTAGGATTGAATTGATAGTTGGGGAGAAGAGCTGGAGAGAAAGTGGTGGTGGTGTGTATCCATTTGCCTCTGAGAAACAGGTATGAAGAGAGAGCTAGTCCTTTGGTCTCTACGAAAGAGGTAAGGAGCCAGAGCTAGTTATTTAGACCCTGAGAAAGTGGTAAGAAGCAATATCGAGTCCTTCAGCCTCTGGCAAAAGGATGAGGAGAGGGTGCTAGTCCTTCGGCCTCTGCAAAAGAGGTGAGGAGGAGGAGCTAGTCCGTCAGCCTCTGAGAAAAAAGTATGGAGTGGGAGCTATTCCTTCAGCCTCTGCAAAGGAGGTAAGGATCAGTAACTAGTCATTTTGTCTCTGTAAAAGAGGTAAGGAGCAAGAGCTAGTTCTTAGGCCTCTATGAAAAAGGTAAGGAGTTGACAGATCCTTTCAGCTTCACTGAAGCGGTAAGGATATGTAAGCTAGAAGTACAACAGAGACTAAAAAGAGGAGAGGGGGTGAAAGGAATGTAAAGATGAAGTGTTCTAATGGTGAGGAGAAGGAATAGTAGACTCTGAGTCAGGGGTGTTGAACTAATTATTTGGCAGTAATGATGTAAATGAATCCTCTCGCTGTTTCGGGCTGTGATACGAAAAGTGGATGAAGTTTAACGATAGTTCAGCCTTGGAAAGGAAGGGGAAGGTATGGGAACAATAGGGAAAGGGTAGCTCATATGGTTAGACTGAATTCAGAGAAATAAGGAAGCAGTATATATATATATATATATATATATATATATATATATATATATATATATATGAAAATGAAAAGGAAGCATCTGAAAAAGTAATGGGAAATTTATATACTGACAAACTGAGGGACTAATATGGGGTGGATGTCACATGACTGATGAACGTGATGTAGAAGTCCATGACTAAGCTGTAGGAACAACAACCTTTGGCACCAAATAGAATAGAAAGAATTAGCTGGAATGTAGGATGCCACATATAACTAGGCAGATAATAGAGTTTTGTTTGTTTTTTTTATTACAAAGGCAAACTGGGCAGTAAGCACAGATATAATTTATGTGGCCTCTGGGCACTGAGTGCTGACAACTTACAAGACTCAGGGCACAGGTAAGAGTGGACTCATGCTGAGGGGGCATATGACTCTGGCTGAACTAGCTTCTAAAAGTAAATAAAAATGACCTCAAAAGGCTTATGAAGGTCACTCATTTTATGGTGATGTAGCAGGAGTGTGTGGCTGGGGCATAACTGAGAGGTGTTTTTTTAATTAAAGTTATTTTGTAGCCCTTTGATGTAACTGAATAAATTATTTAAAGTGAGACCACTGTATTTTTTTTTTACGCAGACTGCATACACTGGCATTAAACCAAACAAAGAGAATTGTAGTGGAGCAGTGTGATATACTTATATACACATAACACAATCTAATCTCCTAGAAAGTGGGAGAGAGGGGTGGAATGATTTGGGTCTTGAGAGAGACTGACCCCCTGAAATATGGACACTTGGAGGAATGCAAAAATTATGGAGGGTAGAGTGAATGCCTTGGAAATGGCTGGTTGTAAATGTGGAGGGAGCTGGTAAGGAGTACATGACCAGTAGGGGAGGGAATCCTGTGTCTGGTCCTCCGGCTAACCTCCCCGTCCAGGAGGAGAGATGATCAATTGGGCACTAGCAGAAGGGGAGGAAGCTAGGTATCGGAGAAGTGAGCTAGAGGACCACTGGTGATGGAGTCACTGCTGTGGGGGGTAGGACCTGGTGACCATATCCTGAAGTGTAGAGTGCGTAAAAGGAGGTAAGGGAGTGGGTGTCTGTAAAAGGGCCCTGGGAGAGTGGTGGATTGAATAAGAAATGAGGGAGGAATAAAGTGGGGATACTAGAAGGCAGGGGAGGAAAATGAGAGGTAGAAGGGAAGAAGGAAGGAGGTCACTGGAGAGATGGAGGACAAAGAAGGATGGTGCGAAGATGGAGCAGTGATGAGAGGGCCAAGGGTAAGAGGGTGGAGGTGAAGGCAGTACCGTATGAAGACGATACCATAAAGGGATGGAGAGCACAGAACATGACTGGATGATGGCGTAGATGGTGACTGACTATCAATGGCTTCCGGTGGCTTGACAGCTTCCAATGTGATAAGCCATTGGCAGCGGAGTTAGAACTTTAGATGGGATATAGGGGGAATTGAATAGGGGACATCCAGGGGGAACAAAACCTGTCCCACCATAACGATACCAAGTAAATCCTGTGATATAGGCTTGGGAGGCTATTGGGAGGGACAGCGTCCGCTTCTGGTGAGACGTGCTTGTAGGACAGGGGCTGTTGTCAAGAATTATTGCACTTACAGCCACTCCCAAAAATACAGAAAGAGCCTTACACTTGTGGACAAAAATTAATTGCTGGAGTGAATTGAGTATTAGGCTTAAAGGTTGCGGTTCTCAACATACCTTGAGTCGAGGTATTCTTGTTCTGTTTAAGAAGATCCAACATTTCTTCAAGAATTGCTATTCAGTACCCTCCTGTTCCTCAATAACATAGTGTTTTGCAAAATAAACTGTTTGTAGAAGTAACTTTTTACAAATAAAAAACAATTCATTTTAAATTGTGTACTCTAAAGCTCTTGACAGGGAAAAAGGAAAAACCCCTTTATCGCACCTTTGTATATCTGTTACAATATGTAATAAGGGATTGATAGTGTTCATTCTGTTCTCTGTTTTTGGGGAAGAGAGACTTCAGCTGTTTGGTCCTTGAAACACCACTGGAGGTGGACTCTCAAGTCCCTTATGCTTGCCTTTTTTAATGTGCCTTCTGGGGTGTTTGCTAAAAGATGTTTCAGAGTTATGAACGCACGCACATGTCATCATGTTAAATGAACGCATGTACACACACAATCATTCATCGCTTTCCTTGTCACATAAGAGGTTGGAAGTTCCTCGCATTGCTTATACTGGCCTAGACAGGAAGCTATTCAGAATGGCCCTGAGGGCATGTGAACTGGCTGTTTTTTCTGACATCATAGGATTGTTTTTCCTACAATTCGAATAGTAAAACAACTTTTTCACAAATGTGTTTACAAATCAGCATTTTATAAAATAATAAACGTACAGAATTTTCATTCACTGCTACTAACTAGCTTATGCAATCATACAAGAGGTAAGGAAATACACTTGACCATTCATAAAAACCTAAGAATATGTATGAATGTTTTGTGGCATAGAATAGTTTATAATATACTTGTGTAAAAGCCTGTGTACACTGGCCAAAGTGAATGGCACTGAATGGGTTAACCCTTTGAGTGCCAGAGGGGTACGCAACGCATTGCAGAGCAATGCGTTGCGTACCCCTCTGGCACTCAAAGGGTTAAGATGGAAGTGCACCCGCCAGTCCCTGCACCTGCCGCCTCAGTAACAGCAGTGCGTGAGGTACCAGGAGATGGAGCGTGCCTCTACCTCATCAGTCTCTTTTGTGCATGCGGGAGCGCGCCTTGACGCAGAGGAGTGGGTTCATGAACGCGCCTCGCACCTCCAGGCTCAGCTAGACACCGCTGGACCGGGGCCAGGGCTCCCTCGCACATCAGGACGGACACTGGGCACACAGGGCTGGGAGAGCGGCTGGGAAGATGGTGCGTTTTGTCAGTTCGGGCAGTCTCTCCTGCGCATGACTGCATCGGCAGTCTCTACTGCTCATGACTGCATCTGACAAACATACATCTGGCCTTTTATATAATAGGATGCTTTCCCTGCTTTTATAAATATTGCTCCTAGTGAGGACAATATCTCTCCTTAAATTTGAGTAATAGATCAGCTCTAAGTGACAGATATACTTTAATTTCTAATAAACTAAGTAATAATATGACACTGCCACTCCTGGGAGAGTCATAATTCAGGATATATCTGATTTAGTAATATATCCCTACTTGTCCCAACACTAGTGAATTGGATTTTTTTTTAATCATATTCCTTCTGTTCGCATTCAAAGCACCGTGCCTTGACAACATCAAAGCAGGCATTCCCCAGGTGATATCACACACTTTTTCAGACAGCAGAGTTCTAAACTCTAGAGTGAGAGCAGCCCATTGTTTGCTCTGACCGAAAGTGACACCTGTTCTGGGCTAGAATAAAATGGTCACCATGCCCCTATAAAAACATCATGCCTGTATATATTTACAGATAGAAACTGAGATCTGACCTATATTCATAAATATAAATGAAAATGCAATAAAGTGACTTTATTATAAAAGTTACTGAGCATGCAGAAAACTTAGGGCTCAGTTCTCTCTCATAGTCAGAACTTTATAGTGGGAGAGTGGCATCACTGATTTTTGCAGTGCCAAGTCAAACATACCCCTTGCTTGTAACGCCTGCATTTAACCCTCTGTATACCAAATAAGTGAGCAGCATATTGCTTTGTAATTCCTTGTACAATCTTTTGGGCATCAGATGGTTAAGGGGTAATGTGCATGCTTGCAAAAATGTATGTAAAGGGATAGTAATGTTTCACAAAAACAGCAGTTTCAATTAATCTTCATAGTATTTGGGCCATGGAGAGTGTTATTTCAATACTGTCAGAGTTGTAGTTCAAGAGTAAGTGAATGATAAAGTACACCCCTCCCGCCCCTATTACCTAGTGTAAGCCATCTCCCCCCAGATGTGGAATCTGGTCCCAGGACCAGACAGATCATGGCAAGGGACAATCTTCTTACTGTGAGAACAATGAAAACCCTGCCCCCCTTGACAGGTTTTTCCCTTATGTTAATTGAAGATTTCCCTCTCTGTAAGCCATCTGGACACCACTTTGCTGTTCTGAGGTGAGCAGTGTTACATCAGTAAAAGGGGAGGGAGGGGGATACTTTATCATTCAATTACTCTTGAACTAAAACGCCGACTGTATTGAAATAACACTTTCCATGGTCCAAATACTATGAAATTTAATTGGAGCTGCTTTTATTGTGAAACATTACAATCCATTTAAGATTATTATTGCATTAAAAATACAATAATTCTGTAGCCATACAGGACACGCTAGCAGGACACTTTTTGGATCAGTTTAACCATAAGTAGATAACAATGTGACCGCTTCTCGTGTTTACAGTGTAAGAGTGCAGGGAATTGACCAGTGGCAAATGTAAGCAAGCTGTTCTAGGTCAGTTGATCTGTTTATAAACAGTGTCTTTTTGTGAAAGATTTACAAGGAAAATTTAATTATTAACTCTTTTTTATGTGCTAAAGGATATGTCTAGGGAAAAAACAGTGCTTCTATAAAAAAATTGTTTGGGATTGTTGGATTTTTAAAACTATTCTACCAAAATACAAAACAGAGCATATTACAGCTAAATCTTATATTCTATCATGGTATGTAAACCATCAATATAAGTAAACCTAATAAAACCCAGTTGAGGTGATATTTTGACATCAAGAGAAATTGTTCCAGTGTCTGTGTTCCACCATGGTGTATCTTTCAAGTTAGGACATTTTAGAGCCTTAATAAACAGGCTTCATAGACTAACATAGTGGACGTACTAAATAAGCAGTATTTGAAAGTGTATTTTTACTGAGAAAAAATAATGCAATGGAAAAATATTTATGTATAATATCCTATATAATAATTTGCTAGGATGTTTGTCAGAAGCAGTCATGCGCAGTAGAGACTGCCCGAATGCACAGATTGCTGGGAGTTCTGTGCTAGGAGCACGGAATGCTGGGAGTTCTGTGTTGGGAGCACAGAATGCTGGGAGTTCTGTGCTGGGAGCACAGAATGCTGGGAGTTCTGTGCTGGGAGCATTCTGTGCTTTCGGCCAGTCTCTACAGTGCATGACTGTGTCGGCGGCAGGACGCAACCCTTTGAGTGCCAGAGGGGTACGCAATGCATTGCAAAGCACTGACAGATCCAGAAGCTCTGGAAACCAAGCCTGTAGAGGCTAGTACGGAGCAGACAGCGCTCCAGTCTCAATTTCCGTAACACCCTGTGCAACATGGGGAGGGGAGGAAAGAAGTAAGTCAGAGGAAATAACCAAGGAATGGACGTGGCATTTACCTCTAGAGCTAGAGGATTCCGCCAGCGAGATCAGAACATCGGAACCTTCCGGTTGTGTCTTGTCACCATCAGGTCGATGCAAGGAAGACCCCACATCTGAACAATGAGGGGGAACACCTCTGGGTGCAATTACCACTCTCCGCAGTCCACCATGTGTCAACTGAGGAAGTCTGCCATGATGTTGTCTACTCCAGGAATGTGCACTGTGGATATGGCAGGAACATGTTCTTCTGCCCAGGACAAAATAGCCTTGACCTCTAAACAAGAGGCGAGACTTCTTGTTCCGCCCTGCTTGTTGATGTAAACCACAGCCGTGGCGTTGTCGGACTGAACCCGGACTGGGCATTCTTCCAGCTGGGGTGTCCAATGGCGAAGGGCATGAAATATCACCCGAAGCTCCAACACATTGATGGGATGGAGAGATTCCTCCAGAGACCACCGACCCTGAGCACTCAGGTGACCCAGGGCCGCTCCCCAGCCAGACAGGCTGGCATCCAGAAGGATGCCAGGAAGGACTTGCCCGTCAGCAGATTGGAGAGGTCGAGCCACCACGATAAACTCAGTTCCACATGAAGAGGGAGGGATACTGACATCTTCAGAAGGTCCGGCTGACCCCTGCACACCTGGATTACAAACCTCTGGAGTTCCCTGGTGTGAGCCATGGGAAATGGGACCGCTTCTATGGTGGAGATGAATTTCCCCACTAGAGAGGACAGCTTCTTGGCTAGAACTGGATCGTGAGCCAGAAAAGCAAAAACCCTGTAGGTGATCTGGTGAGCCACCTCGTCTGTGAGAAACACCATGCTCTGCTGAGTGTCGAAGAGAAGGCCCAGGAAGACCAGACGCTGGGATGGGACAAGAACTGACTTGTCCATGTTGATAATCCATCCATGATGGATGAGAGCATGAATGCAGTCCTGAACCTGCTGATGAAGAAGTTCCGCAGAAGGGGCTTTTAGAAGCAGGTCATCCATGTATGGAGTAACGCTGATGCTGTCCAGATGGAGGACGGATACTAAAGCTCCCAGGACATGATTGAAGACTTGAGGAGCTGTAGTCAGACCAAAGGGAAGAGCTGAAAATTGAGAGTGCCCTTGGTCACAGGCAAATCTGAGATACTGTCGACTCTCTGGATGAACTGCGATGTGCAAATACGTGTCCTGAAGATCCAGAGAGGCAAGGAATTCACCCGGGGACATAGCAGCAATCACCATCCTTAGGGACTCCTGGTGATAATGAGTCTTGATCACAAAGGAATTGAGATCCTTCAAATCCAAAACGGGACAACAGCCACCGTCCTTCTTGGAGACCACAAAGAGGTTTGAGTAAAAACCCAAACCTCTGTCCTGAATTGGAACAGGTTCCAGAACATCCTTGTCCAGTAGGGCCTGGATAGCACAATTCAACAGACAGTGTTTCTCTACGCCCTGGTGCGTATGAGAGGGGAAAAACTGAAAGAGAGGAAGAGAGATAAAAGGGAGCCTGTACCCTTCTGCCACCACCTGTAAAACCCACGGGTCCGCCACTGAATCCTCCCAGACGCTGTGGTAGTGACCCAGATGGCCACCCACAGCCAAGTGGGGACCTGGGTTCGGCGAGTCATGCCGAAGAAGGCTTGGAAGAGACCTTGGGCTTCCATTGCTGTTTGGGCTTGGAGGAGGAACACGGAGCTGAGGGAACCTCCTGGTTTGCCGGACGTGTCTCAATCTGGAAGGAACGAAAATGCCAATTACACTTGAGTGGAATCTTCCTCTTGGTGACCATAGGCAGAAGGGTACTCTTACCCCCTGTGGCCACACTAATCAGATCCTTAAGCTCTGGCCCAAATAAAGAGGTGCCTTGAAAAGGCAATGACAGCAAAGCTTTCTTGGAAGCAGTGTCAGCAGACCAGATCTTGAGCCAAAGAGCTTGTCTGGCAACCACAGACATGGTGGAAACCCTTGCCACCAAACGGATGGCATCAAATAAGGCAGCAGAAACATAGTGCTGGGCTTCAGAAATGTTGGCAAGAAGCCGCAACATATCCGAAGTAGAAGCACCCTGATGGACAACCATCGTGAGCTGTTCAGTCCAGACCACAATGGCCCGGTTCACCCATTCCGCAGAGAACGCTGGACGCATGGCAGTACTAGCAGTCGCAAAAATGGACTTGAGGGAGACCTCACGTTTCTTGTCAGTTCAGTCTTTCAGAGCGGAAGCATCAGCAACTGGCGAGGCAGTGGACTTAGATATCCTGGAGACAAGAGCATCCACTTTTGGGGGGGATGAACCCACTGAGCAAGCGCCGCCTCAGAGAAGGGGTAAAGCTTGGCAGATTTCTTGGAAACAGAAGGTTTCCTGTCCAGAGACTTCCACTCAGCGGATAAAGGCGGCCAAGAGTGGGGTTAGGTGTAAAACAAGTACAGGGCCTTTTAGGCTCCTGAAATACATCAGAGGGATCAGAAGAAACCTCCTGAACTAAGGGAATGTTTATGGTAGTTAAGACGGCTCTGATCAAGCCCTCAGCCTAGGGATCAGGATCAGCCTCAAAAGGGTCCCCAAAAAACTGAGAGGAGCCCACAGCAGAACATTCCTCAACATCCGAATCCACCAACAGTTCCTCCTCAGAAGAATCTGATATGTCATGTACTCCCTGCAGTTTCGGCAGGGAAGATCTGACGGAGGAAGGGGTCTGCCAGGAGTGGAAGATCCCCTGTAACTGGGATGGAAAGAGTTGCTATGTAGACCAAAGGTCTCTAGTTGCAGTCTTGAACCCTTGCACCCAAGCTGGCTCTAATGCATGGTTGGAGGTCCCTGGGAGAGACTCATGGATGTAAGAACATGCTGGGCATAAATGGCCTGAGAATGAGCCATCTCTGAAGTCGCTATGTTGAGTGGTTGCAGAGATCTGTCCCAAACTGTCCAGTCCCATAGAAGTGAATGGAGCAATGGCGTCTATGCGGTACAGCACGCGGAACACAAAATCAGAATTTAATTTACCTAAATGTTGCAACCTTTTATCTCAGAGGCACCACCGTATGCCTGTCCAGGCTAATTACTGGTGGTCAGCCAGTACCTGACCCTGGCAATACATTTCGACATAAACGTACAAAAACCTGCCTGTCAAAATCCTTGGACCATTGAATTATTACGTTCCCTTTACTGGACCCTGAACCCAAAATGGTATTTTATCAAGAAAATACAAAATGGTATATAGATTAACAAATACAAATCTATACCATACCTCCCGCTATACTTCCTGCACAGACCCTATGCTAGTGTGCAACGGTATATAGATAAACAAATACAAATCTATACCATACCTCCAACTATACTTCCTGCACAGACCCTATGCTAGTATGCAATGGTATCTGTACCAAACCTCCAGCTATACTTCCCACACAGACACTATGCTAGTATGCATTGGTATATAGAAATGTAAATGTATGTGATACCTCCAGCACTGGCACTATGCCTACAGGTGGTCTGACCAATTCCTGTTGACCTTTGTCCTGGATTCTTGAGACTCCAGTGGATTGGAGTGAACTGGTCCTAAAAGAACAGTGAAGGTATGCATAGGGATGGACACAACAGATCCACGTAGCCAGCTTGCCTGACCCCGCCTTGTCACAGGTCCAGCAGGTAATGGCTCAGTTCCTCTATCATTTGGAGTCCCACAACAGAGTCGCCAGTTTGTTAGCAAAATGCCTTTAACCTCTTGTCGCACAGTCAATGAAGAGACAAGATTTGGAGAAAGGAGAACAAACTAAAAATACTGTTCTTTTCTGAAATAGGCAGAGGTGGTACCTATTATACTGGTACCACACCCACTACACCCTGAAACATAAAGCATTTTGGGTAATAACATGATGCATTGTGGTCTAAAAACTACAGGCATAATACATTTGTAGTCCAAAAGCAAAACAACATTATTATATTCATACCCCTTGGCATCTATTCACTATAATTATCTATTTATTCACCCAATCACATCTGTCCACCTTTAACCCAATTATTGTGTTACCCACCCACTACTTCTCAGCTATCAAAAAATATCTTAACAATAGAACCTTTAATATAGCAGAAACGGCTATGCTTGCAACCTTGAAATTGTTACTTTATGCCTAGCCTAATAGGTAGCGAAAGAGGAGGATGAGGGATGTGACATCCGGTTCTCAGGATGATGCTGCCTGGGTCATGCTCAGGGCATCGGGCAGCAATGGCCAGGTGAGGCAGCAGGTTTAAATAGGGTGCCCGCTCCTTAGGCAAGAGGGGTGCAACGGGGGAGCTAAGCGGCATAGGGCAGAGGAGGTAAGGTCTGGAGGAGAGCAGGGGGGAAGGGGAGCTCATGTTGGACATATGCCAGGGTTGGCTGGGGGTTCAGCTTTCCAAGAGGGGTTGGGATTTGGGGGGCAGTATCCTATTATGGGGAGAGGGTTTGGTCCTTGGGGGGGGAGTAGGCTCCCAGGTGGGGGGGTAGTCTTCCTGGCCATGAAGGTTTTAGCTCCTGGCAGTAGGAGGCTGCAGGTAATCCCATGGGCAGTGGGGGTATGCATGGGCAGTGGCAAGGCTGGCCTCAGCAGGCCAGTATGTGGGGCTGGGGGTATGGCCCTTTTGAGGGGGGTTGGGTGGTGGTAGGTTTGGGGCACCTGGGTTTGGGGGTCCAGGTCCTTGGGTTATGTGGGGGGAGGGAAATGTGGACCCAAGAGCCTGTGGAAAACAGTTGTCAGCAGGAGGCGGACTTAAGCAACAATGGTGAGTCTGGTACTGTTGTTAATAAGGTGTCAAATGTGGTGGAAGACTCGTCGTTTGAGGAGTCAGATTTGGCTGATTCCTCAGACGATGACTCCAAGGAGGGTGTGGTGTTTAAATTCATGAAGAAATGTGTGAAGGGTTTAAATGTAAAGAAAGCAAAGAAGGGGACAAAGGAGGCTGGGAAGGGTGTGAAGCTAGCATCAGCAGGGGATACTTATGCATGCGCAATTGTGTGCGCATGTTAAAGAGACGTTTCCAAAGAGAATAGGGGCTGGCAAGTATGTATGTGTTTTTGATCTAACCATGGAGGCAGTGAGGGAGGAGGAGGAGAAGGGTGACAAAGAGGAGAAAGGGGAGCAAAAACATATAAAGGTATTTTGCAGTGGGTTAATGGTCTTGCTGTGTATGCAAGTGTGTCTTTGAAGTTTAAGCCAGAGGTCGCTCAGAATTTGTGGAAATATAGTTAGCTGATAGTTGATTTGTGCATCAAGCATGGTGGGTCAGTGTGGCTGGACTATGACAGAGAGTTCAGGACTAAGAAGGCAGATTGTAAGTCCTCAAGTTTTAGCCAGAAAGATATGGACATATGGACGAATGTGGTGATGGGGGCGGCACCTAAGAAGGTGGCGAGCCAGACTGTGGGATTTGTTAGGCAGGGGACAGGAGCTGGAACTGGAATAAAAGCAGTATGCTGGGCATACAATGAGAAAAAGTGTACTAGGGTTTTGCTTTTAGGCATGCATGTAAGGTGTGTGTGGGGGCACCCACTCAGTGATGGATTGCAGGCAAGGAGGGCACAACGAAAATAAGCAGTCCTTTTGTAGGCCTGGAAATGGCGAGGTCATTGGTACAGGTACATGATTTGGCAGAGTTGTTGCAAGAGTCCCCAGATAGGGCTAGGGCAGCGTGGTTGTTGGGAGGGTTTTCAGAAGGTTTTGTTATTCCTGTTAATGTGGCAATTTTGAAGGTTGGCAAGGGGAAGAACTTGAAACTGGCTTACACTCATGCAGAGGTTTTGCAGGAGAAAATTGATAAGGCGATGGGTTTAGGTAGGATGGCGGGTCCATTTGAGAGCTGTCCAATCGAGGGTTTAGTGGTTTTCCCTGTGGGGGTGGTGCCCAAGAAGGAGGCAGGCAAGTTCAGATTAATTCAGCATTTGTCATACCCGGAAGGGGGGCCAGTAAATTATGCATTGCAGGAGGTGGCTAGTAGTGTACAGTACCGATCCTTTGATGCAGCTTTGGAGACAGTGAAGGAGGTGGGCCCAGGGGCCATATTAGCATATAAAGTCAGCATTTAGGTTGTTGCTGCTGAATCCACAGAGTTTTAACTACACAGGTTGTTGTATTAAAGGGAAGTTTTATGTAGATAAGTGTTCACCTATGGGTTGCGCAGTGTCATGTGCATATTTTGAGGCGTTTAGTTCATTTGGGCATTGGCAAAACATGCAAAGGTTGGCACAGTGGCTCATTACTTGATTTCTTACTGATAGGGCATCTGGGTTCAGGTGTGTTCAGGGGTTTGCTGGAGGAATTGTTAGCCCTGTTAGGTAAGCTGGGGGTGCCTGTGGCAGAGGACAAGACAGTGTGGCCCTGTACTAGGCTTTCATACCTGGGTATTGATAGATACCAGAGAGGAGAAGTGTAGGCTACCAGCTGATAAGGTAGTAAAAGCCAGGCAGTTGGTGCTGCAGGCCAAGGAGGTGAATAAGCTGGAGCTATGTAGGGTGCAGGAGTTGCTAGGGGTGTTGAACTTTGCTCACAGGATGATTCCGATGGGCAGGGTGTTTAATAGGAGATTGGAGAGGGCAACAGCAGGTGTGACGAAGAGGCACTTTAAGATTAGGATGACAAGACAGTTAAGAGCGGACCTGGAGGTGTGGAACAAGTTTTTGCAGGATTTTAATGGGGTATGTCTGTGGCGGGGCCCTGAGCACTCCAAAGAGGAGTTACAGTTGTTCACTGATGCAGCGGGGGCAGTTGGGTTTGAAGCTTACTTGGAGGGATATTGGGGTGCGTAGCAGTGGCCAGTGCAGTGGGCAGAGCAAGGGCTGACAAAGAATAACTTTTTTGGAATCATTCCCCATTGTGGTAGCTTTGGAGGCAGAAACTCGAGAACAGGGCTGTGAAATTTTGGTCTGATTATAGGAGCGTTGTTCATGCTGTTAATCTCTCATCAGGCTCATTACCGGTGATACGTTTGTTGAGGAGAATGGTGTTGTGCTGCATGAGACATAACATACAGTTTAGGGCATTGCATGTACCAGGTGTTGATAATGGAATTGTGGATGCACAATCCAGGGGGCAGATGGGGCATTTTTTTACTTCGGCAGAGACAGGTTTTAACTTTCCCCCTGAACTTTGGCAGTTGGGACTAGAGCTTTAGACCATTTGATTGAAAGATCTCTGGTCCCAAAGTCCTGGCAGGCTTATAGTCGCGAATGGCAAGCATGGGTAAGTTTTGGGGGCTGTGCCAAGGGGAGTGCATTAGGGAGGCATGGTAGATTGTTGGAATATTTGGAGTTGCTGTATAAGGAAGGGCGGTCTAGGGCAAGAGTGCAGGGGGCTTTGGCAGCCATAGCATTTTTTTTCAGGGTCAAGGGAATGGGCGATCCTACAAAGGATTTTGCTGTATTAAGGATAATGAAGGGTTGGGGGAAGGAAGTGTTGGTGAGAACAGACAAAAGGCAACCTATAACTAGGGCCAGGTTAATGGGTGTATTGGGGGCAGTTTGCAGGGACCAGTTTAAGGGGGTACTATTTAGGGCAGAATTTACTTTAGCTTTTGCAGGGGCATTTAGGTTAGGGGAGTTGGTAGCCCCCTTGGCTAAGGCTGAGGGGCAAGGCCTGCTGAAAAAATTTGTGCAGTGTTCAAACAAAGTGGTGTTGTATTGTATTCATCATTCCAAAAAGGATAAACGGGCAAGGGGCAAGTGGTTGTCGATAGTAGAAGTAGGGAGTGTGACATGTCCAGTGGCTGCAGTTAAGGAATATATAGCGGTTAGGCCACTGGGTGGGATTTTGTTTTTCGTGCATAGGGATGGTTTGCCTCTATGTTCCAGTTTAGGGCAATCTTGAGGAAGGCACTGGAGTGTGCAGAGCTTGACCCTTGTATGTTTGGATCACATTCATTCAGTATTGGGGCAGCCACTGAGGGAGCCAGAGCTGATATGAATGGGGAGGATATTAAGAAGGTAGGCTGATGGAAATCAGGGGTGTATCGGAAGTACATTAGGCCAGTGGTGTAATGTTAGGTAACAAAATTTTTTTTATTTACAGAATGTCGTCGTCGAGGGTTGGTTCCGATTATGGGACATTCATTTGTACACTGGGCAGAAAAGAGGGCAGAAGTTAGAAGTTATGGTTCGCAGCTGGGTTTGCCAAGAGAACTCATGAACATCCGGTGGCTGGGTAAGAGAGGAATGAGGCTGAGAGATTGGCCATTGATGATTGAGACTGTGCATGGCCGGTGGGATAAACAGGACCTTGTCATAATACATGGTGTGATGACTAACCTGAAGTCTTTCGATTTGGCCTTTGCTCTGCAGAAGGCGATTGGAGGGGTGCAGGCAAAATGGGCCAGCATTGTCCCCAGGTTGGTTTGGCGAGGCTCGTATCGTATTAGAGCCATTGAGCTCATCAAAAGTAGGGTGAATAGAGCCATGGAGAGGTTTGTGTGTTCTCATGGGTGTTTTGCTGTGACACACACAGAGTTGCACCCTAGCTGCAAAGGGCTGTACAGAAGGGATGGAGTGCACCTTCTGATATAGGTTTGGATATCTTTAATTTCGGTTTGCAGGATGCGATTGAGAAGTGGCAGATAGGATGGTGGTGAAAGAGGGCAGAGGGGCGTACCTCTGCCTGCTTTTGGGTGGCAGCAATACGGCATTTTCTGAGCCGGGGGAAGGAGAAAACACCCCAGAAGGTTGTGGTTTTGGGGGGCCTAGCTTGGAACTGACTTTGTGGTCAGGCTCTGAGATGGCAAGAAGGGCACAGGCCTATCCACCTGGTTGGGTTATGGTACAGCAGCAGGCACTGACTTTGTGGTCAGGCGTGCTGGAGAACCAGAGAAAAGGTGGCCATTGCCAGGTATGCATAGGGTGAGGGGCATGGAGACCAAAAGACATTTTGGGGATGCCCTGTGGAACTTCTCATGTTGACAGCTGGGTTTGGGGTGGCTCGGCTGCTATCACTAGGGGGGTGGGGGATAGAAGGTTGGAGATGTTTAGCCTGCCCTCTTCAGTTTTGGGCAGCCAAATACAGGTGAGGTCCGGCTGCAGCGGTGGCCAAGTGCAGGCATGGCTTGGCTACCGCTCTCTGGCTTTGAATGCCGCACTGGGGTTGGTGCTTTGCACCATTTAGTCTGTAAAAGTGAGGAATAATAAAATGACTTCATATGTGTTTGTTTAATTATGTGGGGAAAGTAACTGTGGGGCTGAGCACCTTAGTTGAAGGGGATCTCTCTCCCCTATACAAGTTAGGCTTAGTAGATACAGTATATAGCTATAATGATGAAAATGTTAATTAGTTTTTTAAAAAATACACTATGTGGGCTAAAACTATTGATTACATAGTGGCCTGCGCCCTACTTCCACATACACTGGTCTTGCCACTATGCCTCTGTTCCCTTCCCACTACCCAGCCTCCTCCAATGACAGAGGCTTTCAGTCTGTAAGCTGGAGCTATCTCATTGGCTAGATATCGATCTCTGCCAATAAGATCGCTCCATCTTACAGACAGAAAGCCTCCGTCATTGGAGGAGGCTGGGAGCGGAGGCAGTGAGGCAATCTGTGGTAAGACCAGTGTATGCGGAAGTAGTTTTAGCCCACAGAGTATTTTTTTTTAAAAACTAATTTACGTTTTCATCATTATAGCTATTTACTGTATCTAATAAGCCTAACTTTCATAGGGGTGAGAGATCCCCTTTAACCCCTTAAGGACCAGCGGTCCCAGGGTGTGCTGTCCCTTAAGGACCACATAAAATACTCTGAAGTGACGTCCCACGCGACTGAGTGATCAACTTCAGTCCCCGGTATTACTCACCGCGCTCCTACAGGAGCACGGTGAGTAAAAGTACGTGACGTGCCAGGACCGTAACTGGTCCTTAAGTGCCGGACCAGCGTGACGGTCCTGCCACGTTAATGGTACTTAAGGGGTTAAGTGCGAGCGACTGCCTGGGAGCGAACGCCGTTAAGGTGCTTGCCCCCAGGCACACCAAAAGGGCAGCATGCAAGAGCAGGGGGGGACAAAGGATGATGCATGCTGGGCCCTCTACGGCTGGCGGGAAAGGTAGGGGGCGAGGATTTTCACACCTGGCAGGTAAAGGTGTATATAAGGTGCTTGTGTCTCCCACCCACCCAACCCAAGTAGGTCAAGATCTGGAGGGTGACCAGTGCAAACGTCAGGGAAGTCCGGAGCGGAAGAAGCAGAGAAGAACGGAAAGGAAAGGGGCGGCAACGCGGCATTCCCTGAGCCAGGGCGGAGGAGAAAACACCCCAGAAGGTTGTGGTTTTGAGTTGCTGTAACGAAGGAGCCTGCGGAACTGCCGAATTGAATGAGCTCCAGCAAAGAGCATTGTATCGGTGGTGCCCTGAAGAAAGTCCCAGCATGCAAAGCATTGTTGCGTGTCACGCCGATCTTCCCATATAGGTCCCCTGTTCCTCCAGTTTCTTTCTAAGGACAGGTAATTTTTTTTCTTCTGGCACTCAAAAAAAAAAAATTTCCTGTTCCTATTGTGCACTAGCTGTATATGCAACGTCAAAGTAAAGGGTTACTATTTCTTTAAGTAACACACAGTAAGAAAGTGTGCAAATAGTATTCTACAATAAAGATTTCCAAACAAATGATTTTGTGCTCTGCTCCAGCCTAACACCTATGTGCACTGCTTTGTGGGTTTAAATTGCTACTTTGTGGTGAAAACATCAATAGGTGGGTTGTGCATGAGTGAGTGGACACTTCAGGTTGAGCAAACAGTGGCTGATAGCAGTAAAACAAATTGGTGCAATTCTGGGGCAAATTACCTGCACCATAAGGAGCAAATAAAATTAATTTCCTTTATATATTTTTATTTCTACTTAGCAACAGTCTGTGACCATGAATGCACTGATGCAAAAAAGGGAGCGATTTAATAACTGAGCACATTTTCTCCTGAAATAATGACTGTATTTCCAATTGTGTGTCTTGATTCATTAAACTCTTGAGGACAAGATGGTTGAGTAATGCATTGCTTTGCAATACATTGCACAACCATCTGGTCCACATTGGGTTAATATGTAAATGCGATTTTGCACTCATATGCATACAATGATAGACTCAATAATGTATAAACACAGACTACAATAATGCACATAAACACGCTCTGTTTCATCAGTTCTGTTTAGGTTTTCTGCCTTTCCGTTTGGTACTTGCCACCTGTCTTTTTATCTTATTTAACCCCTTAATGACCGGCCGATCGGCGCGGTCAGTTAAGGACCACGGAACATTTTTTTTTTTCATTCTTCCGCTTCCGGACTCCCTGAATAGCGTGCAGCCGCGAAGGGGAGCCCGGAATTCCATGACGGTCATAGTACGTCATGGGTCGTTCAGTCAGATCGACCCTTGACGTACTATAACCGCCAAGGGTCGTTAAGGGGTTAATAGCTGTTAGGTTTGGGACAAATCTTTGTAGGCAGCCAGAAAAGAACATACCAAGACAAGTGTAATTATGAACGTATAGGAAGAGGTTAATAAATTGGCTCGTTTCAGCATCAGGTCAGGTGATTGTAACTTCAAAGTTCAGTATTTACCCATTCATTACCCATTAACCCTCTGGGTGCCAGAGGAATGTGCTACACATTGCAGAGCAGAGTTCAAAGGGTTAAAGAGCTAGTAATATTTTTCCCTGGAGAGTGAAAGTTAATTGCACTTTGTCCTCAGTAAACTATTTCTACAAAACCACCATCATTTTAATGCACAAGAAAAAATGGCATTCTGAAACAGGCATTGAGGTTATCTCATTATGGACCAGAGCAATATATTGCTCTACAATGAGTTTGTCACTACTGTGGTCTTTAAGGGGTTAAACTATAGGAGCTTACAGTTGAAATGTTTCTACACTGGTAATTTGACTCCAATTCCGTTGTGAGCTCTGTGGTGTCATTAGTGTAGCTCAAGTTTCAATTATAAACTCTTTTGGCGTGACCAAAAGAGGAAGGGATGAGGTTTATAGAGGAAGGGGTGGATCTTAAACAGGAAAAGGTGTGGCCTGGACAGGAAGGGGTGGGGAAATTAAGATGGGTGTGTGTGAGTTTAGTCAGGCCTAGGGCAGCACAAAACCTAAATACACGACTGAAACTAATACTATTAACATCTGTAGGTTTGTAATATATTCTTGTCAAAATCTTATTTTGCTGAATGAAAATTTTTAAATTATAAAAATATAAAAAAAATACTTAAGAAGTCAACTGTACCAATAAAGAAGGGATTAAAATCATTAGCACCAATATATTAAAAAAAAATAAAATTATTGTATACACTTTCAATTTTCCATATAAATAATGTAATCTATATATCGTCACCAGAGTACCAGATTCTAACTATATGGGTTATGGTCCCATATCTTAAAGGACTCCCACCATCCCATATATAAGTCAGAATAACTAGGAGTGAACCTGGTGCCCATAGAAGTCTTTTTAAGAAAATTAATCACTCCAGTAAAGTCCATATATTTAGACAAATGGGAAGTCAGTGAACCTATCCCATTGACTATTGGTCTGCTGTCGGGGTGTCATTAAGATCCTTTTGGGAGGAGGTACAATACATGTAGTCTGGGATTGGATCCTCTGATAAAATTAGATTCTGTATCTGAAAGTATACCCTTTTCTATACCTTCTTTTAAAACCCTTTATAAAAGATTAGAAAATTGAAGCCTAGGGTCTTTCTTTAAAGTGATAGTAATGTTTCATAAAATCAGCAGCCCCAATTAATCTTCATAGTATTTGAGCCACAGAGAGTGTTATTTCATTACTGTGAGAGTTGTAGTTCAAGAGTAATTGAATAATAAAGTTTCCCCCCTGCCCCTTTTACCTAGTGTAAAAGCCCCCACTCCTCCGATGTGGAATCCAGTCCATAGACCAGACAGCTCACATCAAGGGTCAATATTCTTACTGTGAGTACAATGAAAACCCTGCCCCCCTTGACAGGTTTTTCAGCTTTTTCCCTTATCTGAAATGAAGATTGTGCCTCTCTGCAATCTACCTGGACACTCCCTGCTGCTCTAAGCTGAGCAGTGTTATATCAGTAAAAGGGGCAGGAGGGGGATACTTTATCGTTCAATTACTCTTGAACTACAGCTCTGACAGTATTGAAATAACACTCTCCAAGGCCCAAATACTATGAAGATGAATTAGAGCTGCTTTTATTATGAAACATTACTATCACTTTAAGATACTATTATGTATTATCATCTTTTAGAAGATCCAAACACATTGTATCATATTTTGTTGTATCCATTACTACTACCCCCCTCGTCTTCTGGTCTTATAATTATGTTGTTGTCCTTTATTAATAGGGAGGCATGCTTTTTTCTTTTTTAGACATATTTGGTCTAGTTTTAAAACATATTTTTTTATATTTTTTTTCACTAATTTATTAAAGATATACTTACTGCAATTTCCTCTCTTAGGAAAAATTGTGATTTATTTTTTTAAACTCTTTTGTACTACTCTCATTTAACCCACAGGGGAGAAACAGAAAGAGAAGCAATGTGGTAAATCAGGGAAACATGTCAATGAAAAGAATATGCTCGGAAAGAGAGGATCAAGAGTAGGAAAGTGTACTAAAAGAAAAATATGGAAGATCTAAAGGATGAAGGTATTTTTAATTTAAGCACAAAAGTTTTAACTGTATTGGAAAAGAAAGTGTTAGCAAAAGGGTTACATTTGCCCCTTCCACTGGTTTTAATAAATCTTATGCATTTATAAGCTCACAGACAATTGAGAAATCTGTGCCGTAAAATCATTATATTAAAACAGAGTATAAACCAGTGGCAGGGGCATATGTTCAGTTTCAAGAACTCTTCGCTGGTTCTGTCCCACGGCCTTCACTTTCTCAGTATGGGATCTAGCACCCTTCAGGGGAAGCTGCTCCTACCAGAAGACAAGATCCGCTCATCAGCAACAGTGTGGGAGTACATTAAATTCCTGTGTTATCTCGTTTCTGCTCTGGAGGCAGTCTCATTTGACCAGCTCCCTGCACAGGAGCTGCAGCTGGAAATTCTTAGGACTTGGTCCACACATCAGTGTCATCTCTCCCGTTTCATATCCCTTTCCAACCGGACAAAGGTGGAACTTTTCTTAATGCAGAATGTTACGGTTTAGTACACTCAGAAACGGAAGGTTTGATAAAACACAGTTTTATTAACACACAGGGAATAACAGTAACCCTTGCTGGTCCAGCATACAGAAAAATGGAAAGCTGACACAGGACAGGTTACAATGATATGATTAACCCACACGGGTCCAGTATGAAAGATCAATATACAATACTAACACAGGTCAGGTACATTTCGTATCATACAGTTTGAATATGACAGAATGATACTTATTAGGTCAGGAACAGTAGTTGGCCCTAATAGTGGAAGGCCCCAAAGTACACTCTCTACGCAGAGAGTAACAATAGCGACTGGAATATCAAGGGACAGGTGTAGCCAGGATAGAACTGGCTACAAGGCACCACAGGAAGGTGGCTACCAGCGATATAGAGAACGCCCACTGGAGACTGCAAGGTTTTCGTGACCCAGAGCACAGCACCGGATGATGCAGCATAACGCCAACTTGAGACAGCAACGGATAATGGCCCAAGTGCACGGCACCGTAAGGAGCAACGTACCCCAAACTGAGACTACCGTATACAGATACGCTCTGGTCTGCAGCAACTGCAGATGTGGATATAGCCTGAGGCACCCAACAGTAACCCAACCTCAGGGACAGCAGTAACAGACCAAGCGATTGTGGTGCAAACGGTAATACTACCGGAATGGAGCAACAGGCAATATGAGAGAGCGGGTCACGGACAGGACTATCTGCACAGAACCGAGGCAACCGGAGGTCTGTTACAGACCACAGAGAGAGTGAGCAATTCAGGCAACACAGCAGGAGCAGGAAGTCTTGCAAGCAGGAACCGCACAGGAACATGAACTCCAGCCTAGCCGGGTGGGTACACAAAGCAGGAATGTCAGCCAATTCGAGTCGGTACACGGAGCAGGAACGTCAGACAAGCCGGGTCGGTACACAGAGCAGGATCATCAGTCAAGCCGGGTCAGTACATGGAGCAGGAACGTCAGCAAGGCCGGGTCAATACACAGAGCAGGAATGTCAGCCAATCCGGGTCGGTATACAGAACAGGAATGGTAAACAGTCAGAATAGTCAGGCAGTCCGGGTTATACACTGGTATCATACGAGAGTAACGGAACAAGCACTAGGCAACGGAAACACCACGAAAGGGCAGCCAATAAGTGACAGCCCAGGGTATTTAAAGGATGTCACTGGGAGGAGCAAAGACAGCGTAGCCAATAAAAGATCTCAGGAAGTAAACATGTCAAAATGTCGCCCCTATATAACGGGCACCTTCATACAGAATAGTTCCTATCTGTCACTGGGATGGCCATTTGTTGCTCCAAATTGGGTCATAGTCACTGTGGGTGCCTGCAAGAGAGGCTGGGGTGCCACCTTGGGCCCTAAGTCAGCTTAGGGTACTTTGACCAGGAAGAAGTCTCCTGTCTGTCAATATTTGGTGCTACAGGCAATTTGCCTAGCCTTGCATCATCGGTCTGTCCCTCCAGGGATTCCCTGTATGGATCCAGTCAGACAATGCAGAGGCTGTGTCCTACCTCAGCTTCCAGGGAGGGACCAAAAATGTGGCCTTTTGGTCCGTCTTTCAACTGATCCTCATGTGAGCGAAGGTCCAAATGCCGGCTCTCTCCCCCATTCATTTTCCAGGGATGGACATGGTTGTGGCAGACTTTCACCATCTGCTGAATCTCAGGAACTAGGAGATCAACTAGACTGTATAGAACATCTACGCGATTCTCTGATGGTGGAACTAATGGCCTCTTGGTTGAACCACAAGTTTCTCTAATTCTGTGCCATATCTCAGAGCACGCTAGTTCTTGAGTGAACGAGATGTTCATACCAGGGCATTTCCCCTTGTGCATGTGTTTCCTACGTTTCCCCTGATTCTGAGAGTGGTGAGGAAAATCAGGATGGAGTGGATTCATGTCATTCTGATTGCTCTGTTCTAACGCCATTAGGCTATTGACTCTAGGTCCTCTGTGTCATCCAGAGATAGAGATGTTGGCTTTTGAGGCCAGCATGTTGAAGAAGGGGTTTTCTGACTTTTTGAGTCTGCAACACAGCAGCAATGACAAACTATAGGTTTAGTCCCTGTTCTATAAGTGATGTGAAAATTGGTGTTCACGGCTGTGGCCTCATTACATTTGTCTTTTTCACATCAGGATGGCCTTCAGAAAGAACTTGTTATTTGCTTTAAGTCCATATTTAAGCGCTTTGCATACTTTTTCTGAGATGCATCGCCTTATTGCTAGATGTGCAGACTTTCATGCAAGGGGTGGCTCAAGCCACCCAGTCTTTTGAGATCTCAATCCTCTGTCGGACTTCAACCTGGTTCTGGGAGTGCTTCAGTATGCTCCTTTTGTCTTCAGTTTCTTTGTGTTTTTTTTTTTTTTTTGTGATGTTCAAGTCAACTTTTCTGCTGGCTACTGTGTCTGCTTGATGGGTGGACAAACTTCAGGCTTAGTCTTGTAAGCCTCCCTTTCTGGCTTTCCACTCTGACAGGGTAGTTTTGCAGACTCATATAGGACCTTTATCTTTTGGATGTGGTTACATGCTGGAAATACTAAGGGTAAACGGTGGCACCATGTTAACCATACAGAAAGCAGAAGTGAAAGTGAAACTTTATTGGCTCTATGGTCATCGCAAACAGCCTTTTCGAAAATATGATTTACTTAGTCATCCCTGAGGGCCGTTGTGTGCACCAGGCTGTTTCTAAGGAAAAAGTGGCTTCATGGATCAAGGTACACCACAGTTCAAAAGTGTGGGGTCACTTAGAAATGTCTTTGTTTTCCATCAAATGAGTTGCAAAATGAATAGGCATTACAGTCAAGATTAGAACAAGGTTAGAAATGATGATTTTTAACTTAATTAATAATTGTCCTTCAAAATTTGCTTCTCTCAAAGAATCCTTTGTTTGCAAGAATTATAGTTTTGCAGACATTTGGCATTCTAGTTGTCAATTTGTTGAGGTAATCTGAAGAGATTTCACGTCGTGCTTCCTGAAGCACCTCCCACAGTTTGGGTTGTCTTCATGGACTCTTGTTACATACCAGATGGTCAAGCTGCTCCCACATAAGAATCAAGAAAATTTCTAAGTGACCCTAAACTTTTGACCAGTAGTGTACATTAACTATTTGTCGGGCATACATCCTCAGAAGGAAGCCTGTGCCTTTTGGGGTAATTGTGAATTCCACCTGGTCGGCACCTCTTGGGCCTACAGGAATCTGGCTTCTGTTAAGGAGCTGTGTCATGCGACAGAGTGGTCATACCTTCACACAGCCAATTTTAGCTGGAAAGGCCTACAAAAACATATGTTTGTTGATAGAGGAGGGTTGGTGAGGGGAAAAGAGAGTAATGTAAACCCTGTCTGAGCACCTCGGCAAACCAGACTTGTGGAAAATAAGAAATTCTGACTTTCAATGTCCATATAAGCCTACAAATCTGAATCTGTTGATAGTTCCACATAAATCAATGCCCCCAACACTAGTGCAGAAAGGATAAGAGGGCAAATGTCCTGGTGTATCACATAAAGTAACTGGGACTGATTGGCCCCATCAGTCTAAGATCCCTGCAATACACTCTCCAAGACCTGTTCCCATATGACTATAGATACTAATAATCCTTTTTACATCATGCCATTAAAATAATGTATGACAATCAAGGAACAATACAGATAGTCTGTTACTCCCTAATTAGATATAAGTGGGGATAGCCAACCATATGATCATAAGTGGCCAAAATCCCACTAAACTTAAGTTACGATGGATGTCTCAGTTTATCCCTTGATATCCAACTAAGTGTCTGCACATACTCTAGCTGCACGTGTTTCTCATACACAGGGTCAGGGGTGCCTGTAGAAATTTTTCCGGGGGGGGGCACAAAGCCATAATATGACCCCCAGGGAAGTCCATCCAGCCCCTTTGTTTATTTGGAGGGATAATTCCCCCCCACACACACACACTTCCAGACACCCGTGCACAGGGTTCTAGTTGTCTTTACCCCATGGTAGATTAAAACAGCCCCCCTATTTTAATTTGGGGTTGTTAAACATGGATACAAGTGCTTACCAACTGTAATCACCTAGAAGCAAATAGAATTTGGAGTAATGCTCATAGTCTCCATAATTCGTTTAGAGGTTCACTGGAAACAAGAATGAGTCATTCCCATTCAGTCCATTGGCTGAAAGTGTCCAGTCTCTGGATCTACCCAGTTCACATAGTAACAATTTTCCATGGTCACCTCCTCTGGCTGGTAGCAGCTCTTGGTTAACCAGCATATATTTCAGAATGTTTAAATCAGGCAAAATGACGGGCTATCAGATGTTCCTTCCATTAGGACAGCCTTTATAGATTTTCTGTGATTGACAATAGATCCTTGGGGTTCTGTAGGGGTGAGGGCACATAGCATCCAGTGTCTTGCTCTCCCCTTTAGCACCCTCTGTATTTGGGTGTTAGTTTTGGGTTGTTGATGTCTGATTAGGTGTAATTTAGGTAAATTATCAGTATGTCAGTATTTATTTGCCTATCCCTCCCACATGGCCAATTTTTGAAGCTGAAAGCATTGTTCACGTATATCATACTGCCCAGGGAGCGAGTACATGCATTCTCCTTACCATAACAGCACACTATTTGCTAGCATTGAGATGCACTGGAGAGTACCGCTGAGCTACGTAGTGGGAAGGTAATTTGATGAAGTGTCACAGTTACTGTAGGCTCTCTCATTTAGCTATGGTTGTTTTGTGCTTCATCGTTTTCCCTTTTATTGGGCCGTTCCAGTCGTATTCTTCAGCTTTGCAATGTGCTGGAGTGGAGATGGATTGCATGATCTGTGGGATTCTCCCTGGACAGTGTTGGACTGCTACACATTGAGAGCATACAGAGCGGTGATTTAGTTCTTCATTTTAGTGAATTATAGCTAGTTTATTGGATCGGCTGAGCGTGAAATGGGAATTACAAGGTTGGGCGGACTGAGCAATAGGGCATGGACCGGGGGTCGGTTCTCAGGCCCTCCACTAAGTTATCAACACCCAAATGTGAAGGTGGCCTCAAGCAGGTCTGGCTAGTGAGTGCCCTGCTACTTCACCGGTCCCAAATTCTCTTCCTGGATCAGTTGGGAAGCATCTTATTATCGCCCACTAATTTACCGATAGCGTTCAGTGCCACTACTATCTCCAGCGTCTACACGCTCAAATAATGCAGAGCGCTATGATATGACGTCATATCCTGGCGCGCTGTATTATTGAGCACATCGAGGAGCGTGAAGGAGCTGGATATTGGGGTCTATATCGAAGGAGGCACAGACCCCTTGATTGAAATACTGCTGGACCACCAGGGATCATGGCGGAGCCCTTCTCCGGACTCTTAAGAAGTAGGCAAATGGGAGGGAAAGAATATCTTCCAGTTTCTGTGCTAACCCTTTGACTGTCAAAGCGGCGCGCTATGCGTTGCGTACACTCTGGCACTGAAAGGGTTAAAAGAGCTACGTTGCTTTCATACAAATGGCCCAATGGGCTATACATATGGAGCGTAATGTGGAATAATAAAAATAAATAATAATAAAACAAGGCGCAAATAGAAAAACACTTTAAATAGTTTTTTTAACCCTTTGAGAGCCAGAAAGGCGCCCAGTGCATTGTACTAGCTGCCTCTCTGGCACTCAAAGGGCTACTGCTGTAGAGGTCTCCAGAAGATTGTCTAACAAACTTACTCTTTCTTTAGACATTTGACACATACTAAAGAAGATCAATTCTAGGGGAAGCTGCAAATACACAAGTCATCTACTTATTTCTGTTTATTCACATTGGGGAAGAGAGTGGGCTAACAAAGTTATGGAATTGACTGGTTACAGTTACTTTGGCCACAAATTGTGTAAAGGGGAAATTAATAAACCCACCTATTGTGGCTCTTGCCATGAGATATTAACCCTGTGAGTGCTAAGGCATATGTACTGCAACACAAAGGTTTAAAGAATTATGGTAATATCAAAAATATATGAATACAAATGGTGGACCATCCACAATGACTGATTATTATGAAAAATAGTAACATAGTAGATGAGGCTGAAAAAAGACGTGTCCATCAAGTCTAGCTCATGCCAAAAACACCCCTGTTGATCCCGAGGAAGGCAAAAAGCCGTCTGGAGCCATTTCCAATCTAGCCCAAAGTCGGGGGGGGGGGAAATGTATTCCTTTCTGACTCCAATTGGTAGTCAGATAGTTCCCTGGATCAATATCCTATATGCTTTGAAGCCATCTGTCATAATTTTCAATATTATTCTGTACTAGATAGGCATCCATTGCTTTTTTTAATGCAGTTGCATTATCTGCAAGCACAACACCCTGAGGCAAAGAATTCCATAGCCTTACCGCCCTAACTGTAAAGAATCCCTGCCTTTATTTTAGTCGAAAGCTCCTTTGCTCAAGTCTTAATGGATGACCTCTTGTTCTTAGCTCAGCTCTTTGCATAAATAATTAATTGCATAGTTCTTTGTATTGACCTTGAATGTATTTGTAAATAGTAATCATATCACCCCTTAGACGTTTCTTCTCTAATGTAAACAAACCCAGTTTGGCTAGTCTCTATTTATAGCTCAGTTCCTCCAATCCCTTTACTAGTTTTGTTGCATGTCTCTGCACCTTTTCCAGTTCATTAATGTCTTTTTTAACCCTTAGAGTGCCAGAGGGGTAAGAAACACATTGCAGAGTAATGTGTTGCGTACCCCTCTGGCACTGAAAGGGTTAAGAACAGGCTCCCAAAATTATACCCCATATTCTAGATGAGGCCTAACCAAGGATTTATACAGAGGTAGGATAATATTAGCATCCCTTGCTTCTACACCTCTTTATACAGGATAGTGCCCTATTTGCTCTTGCAGCAGCAGCTGAGTGACTGCACACTGCTGTGAAATCTATTGCCTATCAGTATTCTTAAATCTTTCTCTAATGAGGATTCCCCCAAGTTGTTTTCTATTTAGAGTATAAGTTGCAAGTTTGTTTCTACAGCCCAAATGTATAACGTTACATTTATCTACATTAAATGACATATGCTTTTCTGCTCATTCACTCAGTTAATCTAAATCCTTCTGCAGAGAAAAAACACCCAGCTCTGTATGTATTTCCTTACATAGCTTACTGTCATCAGCAAAGATTGAGATACTACTTTCAATTCCCACTTCTAGATCTTTAATAAAAAAAAACTAAAAAGCATTGGTCCCAGGACTGAACCCTGTGGCACCCACTTATAACCTTCGACCAATTTGAAAAAGTTCCATTTACAACAACTCTCTGCCATCTATCATTTAACCTGTTCTCAATTCATGTACAGATAACACCGCCCAAACTGAAGCCTTTTAATTTATGCAGTAACCTGTTGTGGGGCACTGTATCAAAGGCTTTTGCAAAATCCAAGTATACTACATCAACAGCAATTCCCCTGTCCAAATGACTACTTTTTCATAAAATGCAAGTAAATTAGTCTGACGTGATCTATTCTTCATGAAACCATGCTGATTCCTAATGATATTGTTCGTCTTCACATAGTTCTGAATACTGTCAGTTGATAACCCTTCTAGTATCTTACCCACTATGGAAGTCAAGCTCATAGGTCTAATTTCCTGATTTGGATCTTGCCCCCTTTGTAAAGGGATAGTAATACTTAAATTGTACAAAAAATATGTTGTAGGGTTTATCCCCCCTGAGTAAAACAAGGGTACTCCCACTGCTGGATGGTGTTTTATTCAAGTTATTACAGGTCAAAGTTGAATTTTTTTTTAGGTGCAGTATCACAGTGGCCTGAACTGTACAGTGGCGCTGTTGCTACACCATCCTATGGACAGCTCTGGTTCCCGGGACTGTAAATCTCCATAGGATGGTGTAGCAACAGCGCCACTCTTGTTTTACTCAGGGGATAAACCCTACAACATATATAATGTATTTATTTATTTATTTTTACATTTTAAGTATTACTATCCCTTTAAACAATTGAACTAGATCCGCTTTCCTCCAGTCACAGGGCATTATGCCTGATGAATGTGAATCAACAAATATTAAGTATAATGGTTTTGCTATTACTAAACTAAGTTCCTTAACCCCATTCCGACAATGGACTTACATGTATGTCCCACAGAATCTGTCACTTAGTGACAGAGAAAGTACATGTATGTCCAGGAAGTCGTTGAAGGTAATGGGGGAAAAAAAGTTTGGTGGGCATTAAGTGCCGGCCGCGTGCTTGCGAGGCTGGTCACTAAGGGATTAAGTACCCTTTGGTGTATACCGTGCGGTCCAGGCGCTTTATTCACTATAACCCTTTCCAGTCTCTTTTGGACCTTGTACTCAGTAAGCCCTATTGATAATGGAGGAAATTCCGTTGTTCTCTCCGTTTGGCCGTAGCCTGTCACTTCTGCCTCCTTTGCAGGGTAGACTGGTTAAAATCTCAGCAGTAGTTGTACCGCAGTTACCCTATTCCCTAGTCATAGGAACAAACTTTCCTCGCTTCCACACCCTTTTACAGGCCCAAATGGTGTTAAAACAGGGTGAACCTGAGGGCAAGCAAGAAGGCAGTGGTATCCACAACATTTTTCCCTTTACCCACCCTGACTTGTATGTTGCTAACTCAAAAAGAGGTAAAACCAGACGGGAGCATAGGGGGAACAGGTTAAGGTTTAATAATGCCATAAATGAAGCGTTGTTGAATGAGCATGGGAAGCGTACTAGTAAAGGTGTGGCCACGCAATATGATACAGTGGGTGAACAAAGGGAATCTGACACAGAACAAGGTAGAGAGTCCAGTGGGAGTGATCCAAGAACATTGGGCACTACCAGTGCTAGCTTTGGACAAGACCAGGCAAATGACCCCTTGTTGCAAAATGCTAGGAGCAGAGTAGTAGAGGTGAATAGAGTCCCTGTAGAGGGTCAACCAGAAAGGGGTTATCCCTATTCCATGTCAGGAATGACCTCCTTTACAGAGTAACCACAGATGAAGGCCAGGAGATCGAACAGCTGGTTGTGCCTTCCTCCTATACCCAAAAGGTTCTTGATTTTTCCCACTCTCATCTCTTGGGGGACACTTGTGGACCGATAAAACTCAAGAACGAGTGCTTAGACGGTTCTTTTGGCCAGGGGTACATGAGGAGGTTAAAAGGTATTGTGCTTCTTGCCCAGAATGCCAGCTGTCTTCCCCAAAACCCAGATTAAGGGCCCTACTCATACCCCTCCCAATAATTGATGTGTCCTTTGAAAAGATTGAAATGGACTTGGTAGGTCCTTTGGAGAAATCTGCTTGAGGACACCAGTATATTTTAGTGATTCTCGATTATGCAACTTGATATCCTGAGGCCATTCCACTGCGCAAGTCTAATGCCAAAAATATTACAAAGGAATTGCTCCATGTTTTTTCACGGGTTGGTATACCAAAAGAAATACTTACAGACCAGGGTACCCCTTTTGTTTCCCGTATTATGTACTTTTTTTATTTGGTGTCAAAAACCTGTTTGGTTTAAAGGGGAAGCATACTCTAAAATTGGAAAGAGACTTTTCTTTTGTTGTTGCTGTTTACAATAAACTGCATTGAAGTTACAACCTCCTGGCTGTCTTGGCCGTATTTGAAGGGACCTTACCACAATATATATGTTTAAGTAAGTAAATTGCAAGGGAGATGTGAAATATTTAAATTTTGTTTGTGGGGACCCCCCCCCCCAAAAAAAAAAAACAAACAAAAAAAAAAAAAACAGGCCCAAAAGTTATTCCGTACCTGGCCTCACAGGTATCTTGGGCTACCATTGCAGTAGCACAATGCTGGGGCGTAAGCCCTAGCGTTCAAAGGATTAAAAGCTCCATTTAAATCAAGGGGTTGGGTGCTATTTCCCGCTCTAATGGAATCGCAGTTCCATTTCAGCTGTAAGAGCTGTGGTATCACTAGTGTAGCTACATTTAAACTGAAGCTCTATGGTATCACTAGTGTAGCTTCAATTCAATTGTTGGCTCTGTGGTATCACTAGTATAGCCCCATTTCAATTGTAAGCTCTGTGGTATCACTTGTGTTGCTCCATTTCAGGTGTAAGTTCTGTGGTACCACGCATGTAGCTTTATTTCAACTGTAAGCTCTATGGTATTACTTGAGTTGCTCCATTTCATTTGTAAGCTCGATGGTATAACTTGTGTACCTTCATTTCAGCTGTAAGCTCTGTTGTTTGTTTCATTAGTGTAACTACATTCCAGTAGTAAGCTAGGTGGTATTGCAGTTGAAACAGAGCTACACAAGCGATACCACAGATCTTACAGTCAAAGTGGAGCTACAATAGAATTGTAGTTAAATTTCAATTGTATGCTTGGTGGTATTTCTAGTGTAGCTACATTTCAGCTGTAAGCTTTGAGGTATCGCTTGCTTTACCTCAGAACATTAATGGAAGTTCTAAAATTAGCAGAAGGGGGTGGTCTGTAGCGTTACCTTGGGAGCAGGACATAAATGTGGGTGGGGTATAACAAGGGGCAGGGTAAAGGGGTCTCTGGGTGCTGTCAGTCCGCCCCTGTAGGGTTCCCACTTCTAGTTTACAAGGGAAATTATGTATCCACTTAATGGGTACAATTGTAACATTCTTGCTATACCATGAACATCCACTAGGACCTTAGCGTTGCTGGCGTTCTCTCTTGCTTTGCGATGTCAGAGAGTACAAGGGTTCCCCCTTCTGGTTAGTAAGCTGATATTTAGAGTTAGTTTTATGAATGAATTGCCAGTCTCTATATTCACTCTGCTATTTTAGGTTTACATCTTTTGTTAGTGTAGAAAATGGGCTCATTGCTATGCATACTCATGCATATTCATGATGGAGGTTGGGGTGTCCATTAATTCATTGTTCTATTATTCAACACTATTCTGATTTTTATTTTAATGTTGCAATATTTTTCCTGCATTACAAATACAGCTGTGATTCACTTGGTGGAGGAATAATATAATTCACTTCAGTCTGCGTATTTAAAGGTGGTTGGGAATACCATTCGCTGCCTTGATAAAGATCCCAGGAAAGAATCAAAACGTTGATAATATTACATTTTTGTTTTTGGCAAGTCCTGTGATTGCTGATTATTTGATCTATCCTATAATACACTATATGACCAAAAGTTTGTGAACCATTGTAGCCATTAATATGGAGCCCCTTTGCAGCTATAATAGCTTCCACTCCTCTGGGAGGGTTTTGGAGTGTGTCTGGGAATTTGTGCCCACTCAGCCAAAAGAGCATTTGTGTGAGGTCAGGCACTGATGTTGGACGAGAAGGCCTGGCTCGCAGTTACAGTTCATCCCAGTGATGTTCAATGGGGTTAAGGTCAGGGCTTTGTGCAGACCACTCAAGTTCCTCCACACCAAACTCGTCAAACTATGTCTTATGGACCTTGCTTTTTATACAGGGGCACAGTAATGCTGGAACAGGAAAGGGCCTTCCCCAAACTTGCCACAAAGTTGGAAGCATGCAAATGTCTAAAATGTCTTTTTATGCTGTATCATTAACATTATACTTCACTAGAACTAAGGGGTCTAGCCCAAACCCTGAAAATCAGCCCCAGACCATAATCTCTCCTCTACCAGACTTTACAGTAGGCACTATGCATTCTGGTAGGTAACGTTCTACTGGCATCCGCCAAACACAGATTCATCCATCATGCTGCTAGATAGTGAAGCATGGTTCATCACTCTAGAAAACACGTTTCCACTGCTCTAGAGTCCAGTGGTGGCGAGCTTTACAATACTCCAGCCGATGCTTGGCATTGCATATAGTGATCTTAGGCTTGTGTGCAGTTGCTCAGCCATGGAAACCCATTTCATGAAGCTCCTGGCACACAGTACTTGTACTGATGTTACTTCCAGAAGCAGTTTGGAACTCTATAGTGAGTGATGCTACAGAGGACATGCTTCAGCACTCGGTAGCCCCGCTCTGTGTGTGCAGGGTCTGCTTCTTCATGGCTGAGCTGTTGTTACTCCTAGACACTTTCACTTCACAATAATAGCACCGGCAGATCTAGTAGGTCAGAAATTTTATGAACTGACTTGTGGCATCCTATGACATTTAAAATAACTGAGCTCTTCAGTACGACCCATTCTACTGCCACTGATTGTCTATGGAGTTGGCATGCCTATGTGCTTGATTTTATACACCTGATAGCAATGGGTGTGGCAGAAGCACCTAAACTCAATTGTTAGATGGGTTGTCCACATACTTTTGGTTCTATAGAGTATCTGTATAGATAGATAGATATTTCTCTTCTGTCAAGTATGGAACACAGGTACCATAGGGTTGCCTTCCTACTTTTGGAGGGCAAGACACATCTCTAAATACAGAGTCTTATAGTTGGAGACTCTCAGCCACTCCTCAAGCTCAAACCTTCCCTCACCTTGCAATCTGCAGTATGAATGTGTCCTCTGTGGTGAAAGGAAGCAGGAGACACTCTTAGTTTTTAAATTATTTTTCTGATAGATATGGGGTTGTCAAAATTCCCCCGTTAGGCAGGTTACCATTACTGGGCTTACCCTGGAGTGGATTGTCCAGTGTGCAAGTACTCTCAATCTACAAAGGTAACCTGGAAGAAGATTGGTGAGTAATCCTTTGCGTTCCTCCCTCTCCTTAAAGAGATTTTCTCTTTCATCGAATATGGAATAAATGAACCATGAGAGGTGATCTTCTGTCCTTGGAAGGCAGAACATTTCAAAAGACAAGGTCTTGAGGATGGAGCCTTCTCTCCCTTCTACGGGTTGACCCAGCCCCTGCCTTCCAGTTTTTATCCTGCATACAATGAACAGGCTTGGCACACTGCTGCTTAGTTTTTAGTTTATTTTTTATTTTCTACTTGTATATGAGGCTGTTACAATTTCCTCATTAGGTGGCTTACAGTTACTGGCTTCCCTTGAGGATTGCCCAGTGTGCATTTGCTGTTGTGGACCCTTGCAGCTCTGTGGAGAGAATCTTGTAACCCAGGTTTTCACTCCCAGTAGGGTCTCTGTGAGGCTCTGTCCTTCACAGTGGTAACCTGAAGACAGTATAGGGAAGACTGGTGAGTAACCCTTTGAGTGCCTTGATCCACTTCTGCCCCTCCATACAGGGGTAGTATCGAGACTTTGGGCTCTTGACCTCATGATTGGTATTCCATTTCTGTTCTTTCCCTGAGTTATGGAGTATGGATGGCTGCTTCAGTATTAGTTAACCCCTTCCCTGCTGGTTTTTCCTGTTTGGGTGTCTTCCTGATCTTTCCCTTTTAGAGTGGTGTCTTTTTATTGCCCTCCTCATGTCCCCTGGGGTCTTTGCATTACAGTGTACCTTGGCATCTGTGCTGCCAGTTACCCTTGTGCTTCTGCTCAGCTCTATGTGGTGGTCACAGGGTCAGGCACGCTTTGCTCTCTCAGGATGCTGCTCTTGTTTATATGTAGAGGGGAGAACTGAAGCATAATTTATAGTTTTCTATTGATCCTATCAGCTGGGAGGCAGAGCCAATTGCCCACAGAATGCCATGGAAGGACACAGAGGAAAACAAATATCGGTGAGTAAACTTCACCTTTTTTCATCCCCGACAAAAGGAGCAAGCCTCGCAGGCCCTTTACCTCTCCCTGCCAAGCTTAAGCAGGAGTGGCAGTCCAAGCGGACTGCTGCAAAGCCTAAGACAGGCATGCCAGCTTCCGCATGACTCGTGGAATCCTGGCCCGCAGCCCCCTGTTGGCGGACGTCTTCCCCAATTCTGCAGCTTGTGGTCAGGCTCTATTGTGGACCAGTGGATTTTGTGGATAATTTCGGAAGGGTACAGAATAGGGTTCAAGTCCCTTTCATATTTTTCCAGTCCAGGGTCCTCACGGGCCAGGAAAAACTGTGAATGTTAAGGGAAGCGGTTCAGTCTCTTCTGGGCAAGCAAGTTCCAGTAACTCCTTAAGAGAGAGGTTCAGGTTTCTATTCAAACCTGTTTGTGGTTTCCAAGAAGGACAGCAGCTGCCGTCCCATTCTGGACCTCAATTTGTATGTAGAGACTGCTTGCTTCAAGATGGAGTCTTTGCGCTTTGTCATCATAGCTGTGTGCCCAGGGGAATACCTAGTGTCTCTGGACCTTCAGGATGCATACTTGCACATCCCAATTCACCTGTACAGTAAACGCTATCTGCGTTTTGCCTTCGGTTTGGAGCACTACCATTTCACTGCTCCGCCCTTTGGGCTGGCCTCTGCTCTTTGGGTGTTTACCAGAGTCCTGGGGGCCTTCATTCACACCGGGGTATTCAGATGACTCATTAGCTGGACAACCTTCTACTTAATGCTCCATAGCAGGAACTCCTGGCCCAGCAGGTCTAGGACTGTGCTCAGATTCCGATCCTGAACATATCCGAAATCCACCCCAGTCCTTTCCCAGAAGTGGATATTCCTAGGGGTTAGGTTCAATACTGGAATGGGGAAAGTTTTGTTGCTGGGGACAAGATCCTTGAGGTCACGCAGGATGGGTTACAAGCTCAGGAGTGTCCCTCTGTTTTGGTCCAGGAGTACATGAGGGCTGTGGGCTGCCTAATGTGTTACCCTAGAAGCGGTACCTTACTTAGATGCACACCAGGGAACTATCACGGTCCCAGTGATTCCCTGTCAATCTCTGTGATGATACCTGTGCATTGGAGGAGGCTGATTGGCCCGCCCAGGATGTTCCTTTATATACTGGGCCTATGGCACCTGTCAGATGCCCTTTTGTGGTGTTCCTGATCCTGCGCCTTGTTGCTGTGTTCCTGCGTTTCCAGTGCACCAACCTGGCTCGACTGACCATTCTCTGTTCCTGTTCCATGATTGACCCGGCTTTGGCTGACGTTCCTGCTCCGTGATTCGACCTGGTTCTGGCTGACGTTCCTGCTCTGTGATTGACCCGGCTTTGGCTGACGTTCCTGCTCCGTGATTCGACCTGGTTCTGGCTGACATTCCTGCTCTGTGATTGACCTGGCTTTGGCTGACGTTCCTGCTCCGTGATTCGACCCGGTTCTGGCTGACTTTCCTGCTCCGTGATTGACCCGGCTTTGGCTGACGTTTCTGATTCGTGATTGTCCCGGTTCCGGCTGATGCTTCCTGCTCCGTGATCACATCCTGTGTTCCTGGTCGTCTACCGGCGACATTCTGAACTTTGCTTAGTATAGCTCTGACTAATCACTTCTCTGCTAGCCGAGCTGTGGCTTCCGTTACCGAGCTGCCTTATAGCCTTGCTGAGCTGTTGTCTCCGTAATCGAACCTGCCCTAAACCCTTGCTGTGCTGGTTGCCTCCGTTATCGAGCCTGTATCCATCACTTGCCAAGCCTGTACGTTTCATCCGAGCCTATTACACTACTGAGTCTGTGCCTTAGCGACCTAGCCTATCCGTTCACACAAGCAGAACAGTTTCCGTTCCGGTGCTCGGTCTGCACCGTGGTTGCAACTCCTGGTGCTAGTGGCCTCCCGTTGCTCTTGCAGTGTGTTGCTCCGTGACGGCACCGGAAGGGTGTCTCGGCTCTGGTCTCCAAGTGCTCACTGTGTTACGCTATCTATCGCACTACCAGTGCGTTGGCTCAATATCACTTGTGCAGTGTTGGTTACTACTGGCATCCAAGGGGTGTTCTGGCTCTGTTTCTGTTGGCACGCAGGGTTTCTTCCAGTTGCGAGTACTAAGGGCTATTCAGGTTCTAATTCCTCCAGCAGTGGCTTCCATCCTGTACATTCCTCTAAGGAGGTATTAGCTCAGCTCTGGTTTGTCTTTCTGTTCACTTGGGCGTCCTATATTACAGCTATCTGAGAGTGATTCAGTTCAGTTGCCTACTACACCCTTCCTTTGCACCATCAAGAGACTGATATTAACTGCTGGGCGTTGGCTAATTACCATCACAGAGACTGAACAGTTGCTCTCACATTAACCCTTGTCCAGTCATTTATTTTTGATCATTATATTTTGCTCATAAGTATTTGAGTCTGTCTACTGTCATTACTGTTCATGCCTGTCCTGGCCACCAGGGGCGCTGTCCTTTGATTTTATTTCAATAAAACTGTGTTTTTACTTCTAACCTTTGTCTGAGTGTCAGAAAACCGTGTGTGAAACAGTGTGAAAGGGCCATGACCTCTGACGATAAAGGTGACGGTAATACACAGAACCTCCACTGGAGGATGGACGTTCACGAGCAACACCTGGACCAGTTGGCACTGGCCATGCAAACCTTACTAGAACGTACGGTACACCTTGATAAACCTAACCAAAATCCGGTGGTCCCCCCAGTTATGACACCGGATAACATTGCTGGGCAAATGGTTGCTTCCTCCAGAAGTTTAACGGCGGCGGCGCCGTTACCGCTAAGATATAATGGTGAACCCACTCTGTGCAGGGGGTTTATTAACCAGCTAGAGATATTCTTAGAACTGACACCTCATGCCTTCCCGAACGATCGTAGCAAGGTGGGGTTCATGATATCTCTATTAACTGGTAAAGCCCTGGCATGGGCTAACCCTTTATGGGAAGTGGCCAAACCATGTACACTGAACTTCGATGAATTTGTCAAAAAGTTTCGGAGAGTATTCGAGCTACCTGGGAGAGCTACCTCTGCTGCCAAAAGATTGATGGAAATACAGATGGACGAGCGTACTGTAGGCGATTACGCTATAGAATTCCGGATACTGGCAGCAGAGGTAGGTTGGAATAAAAAGGCGTTGGTAGCAGCTTTTGCCCAAGGGTTATCAGACACTATTAAAGATGAGATTGTGGCCAGAGAAGTGCCTACAGATTTGGACGAGTACATAGATTACGTTATGCTCATTGATACGCGCATACGCGAGAGGCGCAAGGCAAAGAGGGCAAGATCCAAAACCTATGGGCACAATGGTTCTTTAAACCCACCCTTGCCTCCCAATCCCCCTGACCGGGTATCCGAACCGGGTGAGCCTATGCAACTCGGGTTCACCAGACTGTCTAAGGAGGAGCGGGCACGCCGCAAAAGGCAGGGTCTATGCTTATATTGTGGTAAAAATGGGCACATACTACGTACATGTCCGGTACGGCCGGGAAACGCACACACCTAGGGTACCTTGGGGGACAGGCCGTAGGTGGTGTACAATCGTCCCCAGATCCCTGTTCCAAAAAAAAACACCTTTCCTGTGAGTTTCCTCATAGGTGACCAAGCTTTGGAGGCACTAGCTTTGGTAGATTCGGGCTCAGCAGGCTATTTCATGGACCGGGCTTTTGCTGAAACGCACAATATTCCTCTGTCTAAAAGAGATACTCCGCTAGCCATTGAGGCCATTGATGGCAGACATCTAGAACCAGCTTTTATCACTTTGGAAACTACCCTCATTACTATGTCTATTGGGGCTCTCCACAGGGAGGAGGTATGTTTCCAGATCATACATTCACACCATCACGCGGTCATTCTGGGGTTCCCTTGGTTATCGCTGCGCAATCCCCAGTTTGACTGGCAAAGATGTGAGGTTAAGTCTTGGTCTGATTACTGCACTGGTCACTGTCTGTCTCACCCAATCAAGATCATGTGTATCTCTCCCTCCGTGCCAGCTGAATACAGCAAGCTCAGTGATGTATTCAGTAAAGGAGAGGCTAGCACATTGCCGCAGCATAGGCCGTATGACTGCGCTATTGATTTGCCCCCGGGAGTGGTGCCACCGAGGGGCAGGATGTACCCATTGTCCGTTGATGAAAATAAGGCCATGGAGGAATACATTGAGGATGCCCTTAAACGGGGAATCATTCGCAAATCATCCTCTCCGGCAGGTGCAGGGTTTTTTTTTTTTATGAAAAAAAAGTGAATTACGACCATGTATTGATTACCGTGGACTTAATAAACTCATGTCCAAGAACGCATACACCATACCACTCATTACGGAGTTATTTGACAGGTTGAAAGGCTCTTCTATATTTATGAAACTCGATTTACGTGCCGCCTACAAACTGATAAGGATCAGGGCCGGGGATGAGTGGAAAACGGCATTCAATACTATGTCTGGCCACTATGAATATTTAGTCATGCCTTTTGGATTATGTAATGCACCTGTCGTATTTCAAGAGTTCATCAATGATATCCTCCATGATTTGCTATAGTCCTGTGTAGTTGTATACCTTGATAATATATTGATTCACTCTGCTAACCTAACCCAGCACATCCAGGATGTGTCAGAGGTGCTGCTCCGGTTACGCAAGAACAAATCGTTCTGTAAATTAGAAAAATGTGAATTTCATTGTTCCAAAGTACCCTTCTTGGGTTTTGTAATATCTAAGGATGGCATTGCCATGGATGAAGAAAAATTGGCTGCAGTCCTACAATGGCCGCAACCAAAAGGGTTAAAAGCTATCCAACGGTTCTTGGGCTTTGCCAATTATTACAGGAAATTCATTCCGAATTTTTCCACCATTGTAAAACCTCTTTCTGACCTCACGCACAAGGGCGCTAATCCCTCTCAATGGTCTGATGCGGAGGAGAAGACCTTTGAAACCCTCAAATCTGCGTTTGCCTCCGCTCCTATACTGTCCCACCCCAATCCCACCCTACCGTTCACGTTAGAGGTCGATGCCTCGGAGTTTGGGGTAGGGGCAGTTCTTTCCCAACGTCCCAAGGAGGGTGGCAACCAGAGACCGTGTGGGTTCTTCTCCAAGAAACTATACAGTGCCCAAAGCTATTAGGCAATTGTTGGCTATCATCCTGGCATTAAAAGAATGGCAACATTTATTAGAAGGCACAAGGACCCCGGTTTTAATTCTTACGGACCATAAAAACTTGATTTACCTTTCAGAGGCTAAAAGGCTGTCCTCTCGCCAGGCTAGGTGGGCACTATTCCTGTCAAGGTTCGACTTCATAGTGTCCTACTTGCCTGGGTCAAAGAACATTAGGGCAGATGCTCTATCGAGACAGTTTTACACAGACGTTGAGAGGGATATAGCCCCGGTATCACGGTCCCCGTGATTCCCTGTCAATCTCTGACTGTGTACATTTGCATTGGAGGAGTCTGATTAGCCCGCCCAGGATGTGCTTTTATATGCTGGGGTTTGGGCACTTGTCAGTTGCCCTTTCGTGGTGTTCATGTTGCTGCGCCTAGTTGCTGATTTCCAGTGTCTCCTGTGTACCGACCCGGCTAGTCTGACTCTTCTCCTGTTCCTGCTCCGTGATTTGACCCGGTTCTGGCTGACGACCTTGCTCCGTGATTTGACCCGGCTCTGGCTGACGACCCTGCACTGTGATCTGACCCGGCTCTGGCTGAATACCCTGCTCCGTGATCTGACCTGGCTCTGGCTGACGACCCTGCTCCGTGATTCGACCCGGTTCTGGCTCCTGATCCTGCTCCGTGATTGATCCTCTCTCCGGTGGTGTTCCTGCGACTCTGTCATCCGGTTCCGGCTATCGCTCCTGTCCGGTTGCTGCTCCAGTGTCCTCCGGTCGCGCTGGCGACATTCTGAACTGTTCTCTGTTTCCTCTCTCGCTCATTTAGCTGTAGCCGAGGTTGCCTGCCTTGTACTTGCTGAGCATTGCTCTTTTAAATGTACCAGATTAACCCTTGCAGTGCCTGTAGTCTCCGATTACGTGCCACTTGTTAGCTTGCCAAGCTCCTGTTGATTCTCTGAGCCGTTACACTTTGAGTCTCCTCTTGACGCTATACCAGTCCTTGCAGAGCTCCGCTTGTCCGGTGTTCGGGGTGCACCGTGATCACGCCGGTTGGCGCTGGCAGTCTGTTCGCTCTTGCAATAGGATTCTGAGCGACACCGGAAGGGTGCCTGGGCCCATATCTCATTCTCTTAAAGTGTACAGTTCCAGCTGCACTGCTCTGTGCATCAGCTCTTCTTAGCTTGGGCAACTACTATCTACTGTGGCATCCCAAGGGCTTGTATACCATCCTGGGCACACGCAGGGTTACTCACTACTCATTCTGGGCGATTCCTATTCTGGTTACATCAGATTGGCAGTAGCATTCCTCCTAGCCCACGGTGGTGGTACTGGCTCAGCTCAGAGCAACAGGGGCGCATCCTGCTTCTGCTTAGAGAGTGATACAGCGCTGATCCTGTGTTCCTGTTCTACATCTAGAGACTGTTTTCAGAGACTGATATATCTCCTGGGCGTTGGCCAATCTAGCCTGAGCCTCACCAGTTGCTCCTGTTAACCCTTTGAGTAGCTACAGTCTGTAGCTATATTCATCCTCTGTTTTTATTGCCTATTCTTTGTCTGTAATTGTCAGTATTGTTCTTACCTATACTGGCCCCTAGGGGCACTGTTTATCATTCTGTTTCAATAAACTGTGTTTTTACTTTACAACCTGGTCTGAGTATCAGAAAAACCGTAACAGTACGAAAGGGCCAGGACCTCAGACGGGAAAAGTGACAGTAATACACAGAACCTCCACTGGAGGATGGATGTTCACGAGCAACGCTTAGATCAGTTGGCATTGGCCATGCAGACCTTGCTTGAACGAACGGTACATCTTGATAAACAGAGTCTAAATCCGGTGGTTCCCCCAGTTATGACACCGGATAATACTACTGAGCAATGCTTGGCTCCCCCGAGAAGTTTAACGGCGGCGGCGCCGTTACCGCTAAGATATGATGACGAACCAACACTGTGCAGGGGTTTCCAACTAGAGATATTCCTAGAACTCACACACCATGCTTTCCCGAATGACCGTAGCAAGGTGGGGTTCATGGTATCCCTGTTAACTGGCAAAGCTCTGGCATGGGCCAATCCTTTATGGGAACAGGCTAAACCTTGCACTCTGTGCTTTAAAGAATTTGTTAAACAGTTCCGTAGAGTGTTTGAGACACCTGGGCGAGCTACTTCTGCGGCCAAAAAACTGTTGACAATTCAGATGGGCGATCATACTGTGGCTGACTATGCTATAGAATTTCGGATTCTAGCTGCGGAGGTGGCATGGAATAATGAGGCACTCCTGGCAGCATTTGCCCAAGGGCTTTCGGATGCTATCAAAGATGAAATTGCTGCCAGGGAGGTACCTACCGATTTGGATGAGTACATTGATTATGTGATACTCATTGATACTCGAATGCGCGAGAGGCGCTTGGTTAAAAGGGCGAGTTCCAAAATCCATGGGCATGAGAGATTGTTTAACCCACCCTCTCCTCCCATTCCTCCTGACCTTGTACCTGATACTGGGGAACCTATGCAGATTGGTTTTACTAGGTTGACCAGGGAGGAGAGGGCATATCGCAAAAGACAAGGATTATGCCTGTATTGTGGCAAAGGTGGGGATTTATTACGCACATGTCCGGTGCGTCCGGGAAACGCACGCACCTAGGGTACCGTGGGGGACAGGCACTAGGTGGTGTACAGTCGTCCTCAGATCCTTGCTCCTTGAAACCCACTATACCTGTGAGTTTTCTCCTAGGCGTACCTGTGCAGGTACTAGCCCTGGTAGATTCTGCCACAGCTGGCTATTTCATGGACCAAGCATTTGCTGAAAGACATAATATTCCTCTGTCTAAAAGAAATACTCCGCTAGCCATTGAGGCTATTGATGGCAGACCTCTTGAACCAGCACTTATCACGATGGAGACTATTCTCCTTACTATGGCAGTGGGGGCCCTCCACAAGGAGGAGGTTCGTTTCCAGATTGTTCGCTCACCCCATCATGCGGTCATTCTGGGCTTCCCTTGGTTGACAATGCACAATCCCCAGTTTGACTGGCAGACATGTGAAGTCAAGTCATGGTCAGAATACTGCACTAATCACTGCCTATCTCGTCCAGTTAAGATTATGTGTACCTCCCCTTCTGTGCCAACTGAATACAGCAAGTTCAGCGACGTTTTCAGTAAAGGGGAGGCTAGCGCTCTGCCGCAGCATCGGCCATGTGACTGCGCTATTGATTTGCCCCAGGGAGTGGTGCCACCGAGGGGTAGGACGTAGCCATTGTCCTGTGATGAGACTAAGGCAATGGAGGAATATATTGAGGATGCTCTCAAACTAGGGATTATTCGCAAATCATCGTCTCCGGCAGGTGCAGGGTTCTTTTTTGTGAAAAAGAAAAATGGCAAATTGCGACCTTGTATTGATTACCGTGGACTCAATAAGATTATGTCCAAAAATGCTTACCCCATTCCACTCATCACAGAGTTATTTGATAGGTTGAAAGGCTCCTCTATTTTCACAAAACTCGATTTATGAGCCGCCTACAATTTAATAAGAATAAGGGCCGGTGATGAGTGGAAGACAGCCTTCAATACAAGGTCAGGGCACTACGAATACCTAGTTATGCCATTCGGATTATGTAATGCACCTGCCGTATTTCAAGAGTTCATCAACGATATCTTCCGCGATATGTTACAGTCTTGTGTAGTGGTATATCTGGACAATATTTTTATTCACTCAGCTAATTTAACCCAGCATATCCAGGATGTTTCTAAGGTATTGCTTAGTTTGCGCAAGAACAAATTGTTCTGTAAACTAGAAAAGTGTGAATTTCACTGTTCTCAAGTACCTTTTTTGGGTTTCATTATGTCCAAAGATGGCGTAGCTATGGACCAAGAAAAGTTGGCTGCAGTTCTTAAATGGCCACGACCCAAGGGGTTAAAAGCTATTCAAAGATTCCTGGGCTTTGCCAACTATTACAGAAAATTTATTCAGAACTTTTCTACCATTACTAAACCTCTCTCTGACTTAACGCATAAGGGCGCAAATCCCTCTCAGTGGTCTGAGGCAGCTGAACAGGCATTCGCATCTGCTCCTATTCTGTGCCATCCTAATCCTACCCTGCCTTTTACCCTAGAAGTCGATGCCTCCGAGGTTGGGGTAGGGGCAGTTCTTTCCCAACGACCCAGGAATGGAGGTAATTTGAGACCATGCGGATTTTTTTCCAAAAAGCTTTCTAGTGCCCAAAGCCATTATGAAATTGGTGATAGGGAATTGTTGGCTATCCTCTTGGCGTTGAAAGAATGGCGACATCTCCTGGAGGGCACTAGGACCCCAATCTTAATCCTCACTGACCATAAAAATCTAATTTACTTGTCTGAGGCCAAAAGGCTGTCTTCTCGCCAGGCTCGTTGGGCTCTCTTCTTGTCTAGATTTAATTTCATAGTCTCCTACTTGCCGGGGTCCAAAAATATTAGGGCAGATGCTCTTTCCAGACAATTCTGCACAGACATTGAGAGGGATGAAGCTCCGGTGCCTATAATTCAGCCAGATAGGATTGTGGCCACTATTTGTACCAACATCACTTCGCCACTGGGGGAGCGAATCATGGCTTCACAAGCACGGGCACCTCCTGAAACCCCAGTTGGCAGGTGTTTTGTGGACGAACCTTTTCGTACCCAGTTACTTGAGACCTATCACTCATCGAAGGCAGCCGGGCACATTGGCAGGGATCAGTTGGTTTGGTCATTGTCACAAACATTCTGGTGGCCTTCCCTGAGAGTGGACTGCTCTGCATTTACCTCTGCCTGTGCCCGTGATAAAACTCCCAGACATCTCCCCGTGGGGTTACTCCAACCAGTACCCAATGGTGACCGTCCCTGGTCCCATATTTCTGTTGATTGCCTTTATCTAAGGGCTACACGTTTATCCTGATGGTGGTAGATAGGTTCTCTAAAATGGCTCATTTCGTGCCCCTCTCTGGTCTCCCTTCGGCCCAGGAATTGGCAGTGATTTTTGCCAGGGAGGTATTCCGCTTGCACTGGGTTCCCAGAGTGATAGTGTCAATAGTTTTTACTTTACAACCTGGTCTGAGTGTCAGAAAAACCGTAACACCCGGTTCCTATCATTCAGCTAGATAGGATTCTGGCTACGATACGTACCAGTATCACTTCGCCACTGGGGGAGCAAATTTTGGCATCTCAAGCTCGGGCACCCCCAGAAACCCCAGTTGGCAAGTGCTTTGTGGATGAGCCTTTCCGTACCCGTTTACTCGAGACCTATCACTCATCTAAGGCAGCTGGGCATATTGGGAGGGATCAGTTGGCATGATCACTATCACAAATGTTTTGGTGGCCCTCTATGAAAGCTGACTGTTCTGCATTTACGGCTGCCTGTGCCACCTGTGCCCATGCTAAGACTCCCAGACATCTCCCAGTGGGTCTGCCCCAACCTATGCCTAATGGTGAACGCCCTTGGTCTCAGATATCCATTGATTTTTTTTGGGAGAGTTGCCGGTATCTAAGGGCTATACGTTTATCCTGATGGTGGTAGATAGGTTCTCAAAGATGGCTTATTTTGTGCCCCTCTCTGGTCTTCTTTTGGCCCAGGAATTGGCAATAGTTTTTGCCAGAGAAGTATTTCACTTGCACGGGGTTGACAGAGGGAGTCAATTCGTGTCGAGATTCTGGAGGGCATTCTGTAGCCAAATGGGCATACAACTGTCCTTCTCCTCCACCTGCCATCTCCAGACCAACGGGGCCGCTGAACGTGCCAATCAGGGACTGGAGCAGTTTCTGCGATGCTTCGCGACTGATCATCATGATAATTGGGCAGACCTGTTGCCGTGGGCAGAGTTCGCCAGGAACTGTTCAGTTAATTCATTGTCTGGGAGCTCCCAGTTTCTTGTTAATTATGGGTTCCAGCCATGTCTGCTCCCAGACTCGTTTCAGTCACAACAGATTCCTGCTCTGGATGAGCACATCGAGCAGCTCTGCTCCACTTGGGCACAGGTGCAGAGGTCCCTCAGCCAGTCCTTCCAGAGACATCAGCGGCATGCCAGTGGCAGCCCAAGATAACATCTCCAAGGGCTACGTCTGTCTAAGTCTGTCAACCAGTCTTCCACATGACTCACAGAATCCTGGTCTGCAGGTGTCTGTAGGGGGGACGGGCACCTTCGTTTTTTTTGGGACGCCTGGGAGTCCTTGTTCTCGGACCGTTGGGTTTTGCAGGTAATCTCAGAAGGGTACCACATAGACTTCAGATCCCTTCCACAGTGTGGTTAATAATTGTAATAATAATAAATACACATTCAAGCAATATTTACTTTGGAAAGCCAACAATACAGAGATTTATAATATTAGAGTGCAACAGCCCATCCCCCGTTAAACCAGGCAAACTCAAGAAATCCCCAATCAATGACCTGACTTCTAATTTCACCAGCAGCCCAGCAAGCAGAAAAGGATTAGGATAAAAAGAGAGGATGGGTGGAGCACAGAAAGTATGAGGGAACCCCCATAGGAGAATAGATTTGAGAAGCAGGAAGTGGAAGGAACCCACACACACATACAGGACAGGATGAAGGTATTCAGGAGAATGTATTCGAGAGGCAGGAAGTGGGAGGAAACCACCCACACACATACAGGACAGGGAGGAGGTATTCAGGAGAATGGAGAGAAGCAGGAAGTAGGAGGAACCCACCCACACACATACAGGACAGGGGGAAGGGATTAGGCCACAGAGAAGGAACACACCCACTCCATGATTACGAGAGAGAGAAGCAGTTAATGTGCAGGCGCAATCTTTATTCACGTGACACACTCCTGCGCAATCTTTATTCATGGGCTCGCGTAAGATATAGAACCCCACACACAGTATTGTTTCGTTTTTGTCAAGGGTGCCAAAAGAGCTGGACAAGGCATAGCTGTTTCAGGAGGCAGTGGATTTGCCATTGGCAGAGGTACTGATTGCAGTACTCCCCAGAGGCACAGTTCAGGTTTTTATTACAACCTGCTCATGATTCCAAAGAAGGGCAGCAGCTGTCGTCCTATCTTGGACCTCCAATGTCTCAACAAATATGTGGTAATTACATGCTTCTAGATGGATTCCTTGTGTTCTACCAAATCACTGATGTGCCCAGGGGAGTATCTGGCATCTCTACACCTTCAGGATGCATACCTACACATCCCTATCCATCCAGACAGCCAACACTATCTGTGATTTGCCTACGGCTCAGATCTTTACCAGTCTACAACTCTACCATTTAGTCCTCGAGTGTTCATCAGAGTCATGGGGGGCCTTAGTGACTGTCATTCACACCAGGGGCATTGCCATTACACCCTATCTGGACAACCTTTTGCTAATGGATCCCTCAGAGGAGCTCTTGGTCCAGCAGGTCCAAGACTGTGCTCAGCTTCTGGTCCACCACGGGTGGATTCTGAACATGCAGAAGTCCTCTCCAGTACCTTCCCAGGAACTTGTCTTCCTGGGGATGAAATTCGACACCTGTCAGAGGAAAGTTTTCCTGCCGGAGAAGAAAATTCTTCTGGTGATGTGGGAGGTCACTTGGCCACTATCAGAGAGTACATGAGTGTTCTGAGCAGACTAATGTCAACACTAGATGGCTGTGCCTTACTCTCAGGTATACAAGAGGGAACTTCAATGGCATGTCCTTCAGAGTTGGTTGGTCAATCTGGCACACCTGGATTGCCAGATTTCCCTCTCTCCAGAGGCCAGCTGTGAACTTCAGTGGTGGCCGTTCTGATGCAACCTGGAATGGTAAACCTTTGTGATACTAGAATGGACTCTGGTTATGACGGCCTACATCCAGCCGGAGCGGGTGGGATGCGGTTCTGGATCACCTGGGGGTCCAGGTCAGTCCATCAATGTTCTGGAACTCAGTGCGATCCATCTGGCCCTAGTGTACTGAACCTCACGCTTGAAGGGGAGACCAGTGAGGGTGCAGTTGGACAATGCCACGGCTGTGGCTTACATCAACCATCAAGGGGGCACTTGCAGTGCTACCACATGGTTTGAGGTGAGGTAAATTCAGGGTTGGCAGAAGCCTACGTTCTAGCCATCTCCACAGTACACATTCCAGGGGTAGAAAACGTGCTGCTGGACTTTCTAAGTTGCCAAGACAAGGATCCCAGACAGTGGAACTCAATCCAGAGGTGTTCTAACCGATTGTGCAATGGTGGGGTATGCCAACGATAGATCTCATGGCCACCAGGGAAAACAGGAAGGTTGCAACCTTCTGCTCCTGGAGGGGAGATCCTCTGGCCTTCGCAATGGACATAGTGTTGATTCCATGGAACTTCAACCTTGCTTATGTCTTTCCTCTGACTCCTCTCATACCCAGGGTACTCTAGAAGAACAGGATGGACAGTGTGACCGTAATTCTGGTAGTTCCTTATTGGACCAGGAGGAATCGGATCTGGTAAGTCTTTCGATTCAGGATCCACTCCACCTTCATCCCAGACAGGACCTCCTACTTCATGGTTACCTGTGGCATGAGGATGTTGAAAAGATGGCTTTGACGCCCTTGCTGTTGAACCCCGCATCTTGAGGAGAAAAGGGTTCTCCATTGAGGTAATTTCCACTATGATTCAGGCCTGAAAAATCAGTCTCTTCCAAGGCCTATCATAGTGTAGGGTCTATTTTTCATTTGTGGTGCATGGACAAGTCATTGTCCTCACAGGAGCTTGACCTTCCTTTGGTGCTATCCTTTCTCCAGGATGGAGTGAACAAAGGACTCTGCCTGAGCTCCTTAAAGGTTTACATTCCAGCTCTTTCTGTGTACATTCAGAGATGCATTTCCACCATTCTGGAAGTCAAGATGTTCCATCAGGTGGTGGTTCATGCCTTCCCTGCCTTTAAGGCTCCCACTCCTCCATGGGACCTTAATTTGGTTCTGGAAGTTTTGCAGAGGCCTCCTTTAAAGCCCCTTGTTCCATTCCTCTGAGTCAATTGATGTTTAGGAATCTTTTCTTTTGGCACTAGTCTCAGTCTGCTGAGTTGCAGGCCTTGTCTTGCAAGCTGTCTGTTCTGGTCTTTCATAAGGACAGAGACTTGGTCCTTCTTGCACACCTTTGCTAAGCACTACTGTGTCAATGTTCTGGCTTTGGCAGGCAGGTCCTACTGGCAGCTTTGCCTGTTTAAGGCCCTGCACTTTTGCTTGCCTTACTGTTCAGCAGTTTGAGCCCCGTTTGCTCTTGTTCTTGTGTGCTTTTGACACTTTTTTTCTGTTTGTGCTATTCCTCTTCTGTATAGTCCTAGGGAACTCCGGTATCATGAGGACAGGCGTGAGATCCTTTTTTCCCCCACATCTGGGAGCTTAGTGTTGTAAATTTCCATAGTACCTATGTTTCATATTGGTCATAAGAGAAAATAGGATTTTAGGCATATTACCTGTTAAATACTTTTCTCAGTAGTCCACATGGAACACTGGTCTCCCACCCAACAAAAGGGACTGTTTGGGCTTGTGGAGCCCTCTTAGAGTCTTTCTTCTCACAGGAATTTTTTTTTCTCTTGCTCTCTTTGTTAGTGTGGCTTTGGCAGATTTGTGTTGGGATTGCAAGGCAGGGAAGGAGGAGCGTCTGAGAGTCTCCACATATAAAATTCTGTCTTTAGAAATGTGTCCTGCCCTCCAAAATGAAGGATTGAACCCCATGGTACCCGTGTTCCATATGGACTATAGAGAAAAGAATTTAAAAGAACATTAAAATCCTATTTTATATATAATAAAAATATGTAAAATACTGCTGTATTGCTTATGGACCTTTCTGTTTGTTTGCTTGGCATCTGCTTTTTATTTTTCAGTATCTGAGTTTCTTAGAATTCTAACATCTAAAATGTATTAATTTTAAATGTTAACATTTCACCAATTAATCTTATTCAGTGTTTATTTTTTTTATCTTTCAGGAAAAATGGATTCTTTGTATTCAGCATCAGAAACTGTATTTGACATGGACTTAAAGATTTCAAATATCGATTGCCACCCTGATAATGTACTAGTGAAATTTCAGGGCACATACAACACTGAGTGTGATTTTGATTACCATATATTACAGAATGAAATCCAACTTGTTCCAAAAGTAAAAGACAACATTGGCATTGGGGAATATTGTTTGGTACAGGACAAACCATTTGGATCATGGCAAAGAGGAAAAATTTTTGAAAAAACAAATGAAACATTTGAGGTGGTCTTGATAGACCAAGGAAGCATGGTAAAAGTTAACTCCACTCAGATAGCCTCAGCTTGTGGAGAGTTGTTCACGCTACCGCCAAAAATTGTTAATGGAATCTTTTCAAGTATTCTTCCAGTAGGAAAGAAATGGAGTCCAAAGGCAGTAAATTATTTCTCTTCTTTGGTAGGGCTACAGGTTAAGGGACATATGCAATCATTCCTGCCAAACCAAGTTGTTGTTCTGGAAATACCAACGATTATCAACAATGTTGTGCAGTGGAATTTAGGGAAGTATGTTGATTATGAATCCTTTCGTCTCATTACTGAAATTTTACAGAAAATTACAGTTAACTCCCATTGGAAACACATGCCAGACTTATTACAACAGAAAACGTTGCATTCAGATCCCTCTCGCACGCTAAATGACGACCTACCTATTTTTCAAAAGCTATTTGATCACCTTAGGCCACATTTATCCATTGGAACAACAGAAAAAGTAAAAATATCGTCTGCTGTAAGCCCCAACAGGTTTCATTTACATATATTATCATGGGAAGTAGAGTTAATTAATTTGACTACTATGATGTCTTCACGGCATGAAGCCATTAAGACAAAAGAACCAAATGCTGGTTTAGACAACTTTGGAGTACTTTGTGCAGCTAAAAGACAAGATGGATTATGGCGGAGAGGAATAATACAAAAAATTATCTCTGGTGAACAAGTGCAAGTCTGGTTTATAGATATCGGGAGCAGTGAAACTGTATCTTCATCCAGCGTGCAAAAGCTGCAACCTGAGTTTCTGTCATGGCCTATGATGGCTATCCCATGTTCATTAAATAAGAATGACCATGCAGAATGTGTCATAAATATGCAAATGGGACTTTTTAAAAAGGGCCTGCTGGGCCAAATAATTATTGCTCATATCGACAAATTCTGTAGTGAAAAGCGCCAGTTTTATGTAACATTGTACAATGAAGACTATGAGCTCAGTACAGCATGCCACCTGACAAATCAACGTGTTCCAGTGTTTTCAGCCAATGCTTATTCCTGCAAAGCTTTTTGGGCAGAAGAAAAAGATGAAAACAGTAACTTGCCTGAAACTGCTAACCTAACTGACAAGATATTGGTTGAAACGATTTCTTACAAAACCGTTCAAATGGATATAGATTCAGTCCACGTGGCTTACACTGAGTATGTGCTGGATCCATCCAACTTCTGGATAAGAACTGACGAGTTTCAAGATGAATTTTCAGCCATGATGGAAAAAATTTCAGAACTATACAGTTCATGTGGACCTAAAGAAAAAGTTGTTGAAGATCCTCAGCCAGGAATGCTTTGTTGTGCTCTGTATGAAAAAGATGGACATTATTACAGAGCTGTTGTTACTGAAGTGCTCAATTTAAAAGTCACTGTATATTTTTTAGATTTTGGGAATACAGAAAATGTTCCTTTCTATAATGTTAAAATATTGCTGCCACAGTTCTCTGTTTTGCCTGCATTGGCTATGTGCTGCTCTTTAGCATATGCATATCCACTAGATGATGTTTGGGTGAACAGTGCAAATGATTGTTTTAAACAAATTGTTTCTAATAAGCCTCTTCTCTGCCATGTTCTTGCAAAGCAAAAGTACAAATATGTGGTTGATGTACGCCATTTAGAGAACTCCGAAAATGCAGATATTGTAACACTCATGGTGGAGGCTGGTTATGCAGAATACTGGAAGGTAAACTTTAATGCTAGCCCTTCATGTTTACAGAGCAGCTCACAAATACAAAATGAAAAATGTAAAAAAACTAAATTTGTTAGTGAAAAAACATGCCTTACAAGTGGACCAAGCAAAAGAAACAGTGGGACTGCAAATGGTTTTTCAGCATTGAGATTGCAAGAGTCTCCAAAGGAGAAATCCGCATCTCTACAAAATTGCCATCATGCAATGGCCAGTACACCTCCAGTTTCCTTTAAACAATATCTATTTAAGCCAGGGATTGTGCTTGATGTGACAGTTTCTCATGTGAACTCTCCAGGGGATTTCTGGTGCCAGCAGTATGCTAATTCTAATGAGTTGAAACAATTGATGGAAGACCTTCAAAACTACTATTCTTCTTGCAATGACGCATATCAGCATGGGCAAGTAGCTTGTGTTGCCAAGAACTGTAATGGTAAGTTTTATAGAGCAGCAGTAATAAACAAAGTTTCTGAAAAAGACATAGATCTCATTTTTGTTGACTATGGCAATATTGAAAGAGTATCCTTGTCTGATCTTAGAGGAATCAAACCACAATTTCTTAATTTAGAGGGTCAGGCATTTCGTTGCAGCTTGAACAGCGTAATTTCCCCACTAAACGCTCATCTCGGTTGGAATGCAGATGCATGTAGGGATTTTAGAAGTTTTGTTAAATCTTCCGACTCGGAGACTGTGAAGTGTACAGTCCATGCATTGTTCTGTGTTAATTCAACAGAGCTTTTTAATGCAGTTAATTTGGAAAATTCTTTTACAAATGCGTGCCAATTTATGATTAACAAAGGATATGCTTCTCTCTCGTGTGGTACAATACAATTTTTTAAACTGCAAACATTTGTCTATTCTAATTTTGACATTAAAATAGGAAATGAAGAGGAGGTGTATGTTACCTATATATACAATACTGGGGCTTTTTATTGTCAGCTTGCTAGAAATGCGGGAGCACTTGAAGCACTTATGAAAAAAGTTTCAGAGATTGGAGAGCAAATCAAACCAGAAAATAGTACGCAGAAAAAAAGCTTGTGTATAGTAAAATATTTCGAAGATGGCAACTTCTACAGAGCTTTTGCACACCCTGTTAAGTCATCATCTCTTTTTATGGCTTTTTTTGTAGACTATGGGAACAGTCAAATGGTAAATGAAAATGAGCTGTTGCTTATTCCAGAAGAAGAGGCAGATGTATTGTTTGTCCCAATGCAGGCTATCCAGTGTTCTCTTTATGATATAAAAAATGCTATCCTAACAACAGAAGTTAAAAAATGGTTTGAAGAAAACTGCATAGGTAAATTGCTGAATGCTGTTGTTGTAGCCAGAGACTCATCTGGGCAGCTTGAATTAGAACTATATAATGGAAAGGTCCATATAAATCAGAAAATCAAAGAACTCCTGGGAGTCTGTTCCCAGTCAGTGAAACCTGAAATGCTGGTAAAAACTAACATGGACACTTCTGCCAAGCCTGATGTTACCTGCTCCATGAATGACAGTGGAAGTAAGACTCCCACAAGTGATTTTATTTCTTTAGATGGTACAAAAGGACAACAGGAATCTCATTACAAAACAAAAAAAGGACTTATCAATAGTCTGAGGTTGGACTCTAAAGAGTCTCTTTGTAAAAATGTGTTGCAAGACCAAGTGATGCATGATTTTGCACAACATTCAGTGCACAAAAAGGACTCTGATTGTTATGATTCATTTTGCTTTAATCAGCCACAGCCATCAAGCAGAACTTATGCCAATTGTAATGATCTTCCAGAAGCTTTTATTGAAACCGGTTCAAACCATATTGGATATGTTTCTCATATAGATAGTCCTTCCAACTTTTATATACAGCTTGCAGAAAATGAAAAGAAGATAGTGCAGATTGCAGAAGAACTAAATGAAGAACCAGTATCGTTTCAAGCCTTTGTTCAAAAAGATTTTAAAAGGGGGGATCTAGTTGTTGCTGAATTTACAGATCTGGCATTTTATAGAGCAGAAATCCAAGATGTTAAAGAGGACAACTCTTTTGAAGTTCAATTTATTGATTATGGCAATTCATGTAATGTGGTTTCCTTATTCGTTCTTCCAGAAAAGTATCTAACTATACCTAAATTAAGTGTTTGTGCTTTTCTCAGCGGTGTTAAGAAGCTGCAGTTGGATGGCAGGTGGAGTAAGGATGCAATATCATTCTTTTCTCAAAAAGTTACTGAAGTGCCACTTCATTGCAAGTTTCTTTGCAAGCATGAAACCCAGTGGGAGGTCAGTATAACTTGTAATGGTCATTTCATAGCAGATGAACTTCTTCAAAAGTTTGCAGTAACCGAATTGCAAAAAATGCCAAATCAAGAAATAGAAAATAACTTGCCACATCCTTCACCCTTTGTTAAACAGCATACAATACTAAACCCATACAATGCAACCAGTGATGAAGAAAAATATGATACTCATTCAAAAAATATTTATAAAATACAAAGTCAGAGCCTGAAGCCCAATCAGACAGAAAAAGTGAAAAATATTTACTTCTCCGATTGTGGAAGATTCTTTGTTACTTTAGCTGGATGTTCTGCCCCATACAGTTTATTTGACTTGATTTCTGCTACTCTCAAGCAGGCTAATAACAGACTTGCACTGAAAAATATTACTAAGGGAATGGTCTGCTTGATAAAATCTTGTAAAATGCAAACATGGCTTCGAGCATCTGTTGAGGAGATCTTTCCGAAAGAAACTAAGATGTTGGTGTTCTACCTGGACTATGGTGCACATGAAAAAGTAAGCATGTATAATGCTAAAAAGCTAACTGGTGATATATTGTCAGTTCCCAAGCAAGCAATTCCTTGTCGATGGGTGTGGGCTGAAAAAACTGAGGAATCCTTGTTTAGAAAAGTATTCGGATCACTCATGCAAAAGGAAGTGCAAATACAGTTTCTTCATTTTTTGGAGTCTTGCAATACCTGGAAAGTAGAGATTTTAGTAAATGGCTCATTTCTGATGGAATATTTTGATAGAACAAAGCGACAAATTGAAAATAAATGTATTTGCTCAGAAATGTCTTACAACACAGAAACAGAGAATACTCACTCTACAAAATTTTGTATTCCTTCACACGCACTTCAGAATTGCACAGTATACTATGGCTTTGTGACTGTAGCCAATGATCCTTCTGATTTCTATCTCCAATTGGAGGACTCAGTAGATACAATGAATAGACTGAGACAGTTGATGCGTGCACTGTCAGATGATCTCTTGACTTTACCACTAGATTCATTAAAACCTGGTTCTGCATGCCTTCTGAAGAGCTTTGAAGAAGAAGAATGGTGCAGAGCACAAATTGAAGAAATTAGGAAGGACTATATTTTGCTTAATCTTCTCGATTATGGTGTTTGCAAGCTCATCCCTTACCTGGAAACTGGCAACCTAAAATGTATTCCAAAACACCTTGCAGGTCTACCATCAATAACCTATCACTGTGCATTACATGGTGTGATTCCCAGGAGTGGAACCTGTTGGTCCAAAGTTGCAATCAACTTTTTTGTACAATTTGTGAAAGAGAACAAATTAATGATTACATTTATTCAAAATAACTCTTGTAATAGATTGGAAGTGAATGTGCATGGTAAATATAATCTGTCTCAAAAACTAGTTTCCATTGGAGAAGCCAAGTTCTCAGAAAAAAGTTTGAGGAGTGTTGATACAGAAAATGTCTCTGAATGGCCGAAATATCATACTCAAGATAAAATGAATTTACAGGAGGTCAGAAAAGAAGATGAGCAAGAATGCAATTCTCATATTCAGTATGACTTTAAATATTCAAAATACAAAATTCTTCATAAACAAACATCATGTGATGAAACATCCGCAGTCAAGAATCGTTCTTCCTTTCATAGATTGTAAGTACCATATTGCTTATTTCATATTATATGATTGTAACCTTTTGGACACTAGATACCTTTTCAACGCATTGTTCCACAATGCAGTGGATAAGTCTCTTATAGCCAAGGGATTAAAAGAAGCAGTATTGTTTTGAAAATTGCTTTTATAGAAGAACAGTGAAAATTGACATGAGGGTAAAACGAACTAGGAGACAAAACATTCTCTCTGTGTATTTTATAGAGGTACTAATTATATTTACTGTTTGCCACAATGGCAAGTATATGCCAGTATGCCTAAAGCAGCAAATGGAGGGTACTTGGCCTGTCCCCACAGTGATCACTTTAGATGCCACAGTAGTTGAAATTGCTGTTCCAAAACAGCTGCAGGTCCCTTCAACTGAACTTACTTCTTTCCATGAGTTGATTCAAGAGCAAAACATACATATAATAAGGGGCTCAGAATAGCCATAGGCACCATATAAGTCCACCATATAGTCCACTAGCCTGTACGTTGATGAAATTCTGTATTATTTGAATATTCGATTAAAGATATTAGGTTGACTTATTTTATCAAATGTCATAGTAACCTCCCAACATTACTAACAACCAAAGAGCGACACTTTTGTTTTAGGGGGTGGTGCTGGGGGTGTAGCATTACCATGGATTTTTAGGTTATTTCATGACCGTATGACACCTCTTTTGTCTTACGCTAAATCAATGATTCAGTTACACAATATATTGTATTAACACAGGATGCAAGGCTTCAAGACACTTTGTTTCTTCTTCAGACATATTTAGAATGAAGGCTGAATACATACTACAGAACAGGTTATATTAAAGGGATAGTAATACTTAAAATGTAAAAAAAATATGTTGTAGGGTTTATCTACGGACAGCTGTGGTCCTGGGACCATAAATCTCCATAGGATGGTGTAGCAACAGCGCCACTGTACAATTTCAGGTCACTGTGATATTGCACCTAAAAATTTCAACTTTGAAAATGAATAACCTTTGAATGAAACACCTTTCAGCAGTGGCAGTACCCTTGTTTTACTCAGGGGGATAAACCCTATAACATATATATTTTTTTTTTACATTTTAAGTATTACTATCCCTTTTAATTTGTTTTTACATTTAAATTCCACTGAATGTAAAATTCTTATCTCCCTTGTCAATATAGGTTATTCAGGTAGAGGCCTTTTGTTTTTGTTTTTTTTTGTTTTTTTTACTTTTTGATGTGCTAATAGCTGTAGCAAAGTCAGTGGAAATGGGATTAGCGAAGGGGAATGGGGGTGCAGAGGGAATGGGCTAATTCATCTTATAGGGAGGTGTTACAGCCTGATTAAAAGGCAAACATATTTCCAAGAATGTCATTTTTCAGAATGGCAGTAAGATACAATGCTCATACTCAGGCTGGAAGGATTGGGTGGGGGGGGGGTAGAACTGATTGAAATGTATGAGCAGTAGGATGTGATTGGTGTGTCTGAAACCTGGTTAGATGATACAGATGACTTGGCAGTCAGTCTAGATGGGTATTCACTTTTTAGGGTTAATAAAAGAGTAGGGAGGGTATGTCTGTCTGTAAAGCATGCCTTAAAGTGGTTCTGTCACCGCTTTACAAGTTTTGTTCAATATGTAGAATATTTAGCTACTAAATATAAAACGTTGTTAATTTTTTTTTTTTTTTTTTTAATTTAAAATATTTGCGAGAAAATTGCATCTTCAAGTATGCCCAGCAGCCTGTTTCCGGGTACACGGCTCTTGCAGCACAGCCTCTGCTCCTGTCACTCTACCCAGCATCCTCTGATGTCGGAGGCATTCTGTTAGTAAGCTGGAGCGATCTCATTGGCAAAGATCGATATCTAGCCAATGAGATTGCTCCAGCTTACTAACAGAATGCCTCCTTCATCGGAGGATGCTGGGTAGAGTGACGGGAGCAGAGGCTGTGCGGCAAACTGCGGCAAGAGCAGCTAAGCCGGGAGTAAGGTGCTGGGCATACCTTAAAAGGTAATTTTCTCACAAATAAGGTTTTTTTTTTTTTTTTTTTTAAAGTTTTATATTTATTCGCTAACTATTGTACATAGTGAACAAAACTTGTAAAGTGGTGATAGATCCACTTTAAAATGTAGTATAAAAGATATTGAAGGGTCCAGCGAGAGAGAGTTCCTGTGAGTTGAAATACAAACTGGGGGTATACATAATAAACAAGATGTTAATGTGGAACTTTCACTTAATTCAAGTTTGCATATTTAAAAACTGCATTAAAGACTGCCTATGTGCCATGTTAATCAGAAGGCCAGCAGATGTATACTTTAGGAGAAATTCACACTTTTATTTCTGGGCAAAGCGAAACTAAATGCTTCCTGGTACTGCACAAAGCTGATTTATCATATAAATAGTTATTGAAACCTTCATTAGCATGTGACACATCACTGAAAAGGCTTAATTAGCATATGAAACATCATTGATTAACTTAATTAGCATATGAAACGTTGTTGATGTCACACATTGCCGCATTCAGCGTTTGAAAGAAGTATGGATATCTCCTGAACTGTACATTTGTTGGCCTTTTGGTTAACTTGACATATAGGCAGTTTTTAATGTAGTTTTCAAATATACACTCGAATTAAGATTCTAGTTCCACTTTAACCCCTTAGCGACTGGCGGTCCTGGGAAGTTTCCGTCCCATAAGGACCGCATTGAACCACGTGGACGCGCCGGTACACGTGACCTGTTGCATGTATCGGCGCGTCACTATGGGGCCTGATAGAGATCGCTCCGATCTTGGAGCGGTCAATTTCAGGCCCTATTTTTACTTACAGCGCTCCTGTTAGAGCGCTGTAAGTAAAAAGTACGTCACGTACTATGACCGTCATCGGTCCTTGAGTATTTCAAGGACCATGACGGTCATAGTACGGCACATGTTGTTAAGGGGTTAAAGGGGTAGTAATACTTTGTTTTATCTTTATTTTATTTTGTAGGCATTAAAAAAAACATGAACGATATAAGTCTTATCTCTCAAACCTTTATGGTTTGAGAGAGATTCACAAGCAAAGTTTCCCGTCCCGCCCCTTTTACCTAGTGTAAGCCATCTCTTCTCAGATGTGGAATCCAGTCCATAGACCAGACAGATAACAGCATGGGACAATCTTCTTCCTATGAGAACAATGAAAGCCCTGCCCCCCTTGACAAGTTTTTCAGCTTTTTCCCTTATCTTAATTGAAGATTGTCCCTATCTGCAATCTACCTGGGCACCTTCCTTCTGCTCTGGCTGAGCAGTGTTACATCAGTAAAAGGGGTGGGAGGGGGATACTTTGTCACTGAATTACTCTTGAACTACAATTTTGACAGAATTGAAATAACACTCTTCAAAGTCCAAATACTATGATGATTAATTAGAGCTGCTTTTATTATGAAACATTACTATCCCTTTAATGGAGTTTTGCTACAAGCCACCTAATATTGGGGAGTTTGATGAAGCCCATCTGTTGCTGCAAATGGCAAAGGCTCTTCTGTCAGGAAATGTAATAATAATGGGAAATTTCAACTGTCCTGACGTTGACTGGAGAAATATGACTTCCAGCACAATAAACTGAAATAATTAAAAGTATGACTGATGATAATTTCATGTCCCAACTAGTAGAGCAGCCAAGTAAAAAAAGAGGCCTTGCTTGACCTAGTGCTCTCAAGCAATTCTTATATGATAAACCATATACAGATAAGGGAACGGTTAGGCAGCAGTGACAAAAATATGGTATTTTTTGAAATTTGTTATGAGAAACTCATTAACAAAGGTTTAACCAAAACATTCCATTTCAAAAAGACTAATTTTACAAAGCTAACAGCAGTATTAAAGGATATTCAGTGGGATGTAATCTTCAAAGAAAAAAATGCACAAGAATCATGGAATTTGTTTAAAATGCTTTTAGATAAATAAATGCCTCAAAATATACCATTGGTAATAAGTACAATAGGAGCAAATTAAGACTAATGTGGCTTAAAGAAATGATAAATAAGAACCAGGCTGTTTGTCTGAAGGGTCAGATGTATCATTTAATAAATATAAACGATGTAATGAAATCTGCAAATAAGAAATTAGGCTAGCTTAAAATTAAACTGAGAGAAGTGTTGCAAAAGAACAAGGAAAGCAATGTAAATAACACAGATTAAGGCTGATATTGGCCCTCTTAAGGCTGAGACAGGTGAATTGAATATGGAGGATAAAGCTATTGCTGACTCCTTAAAAGGATAATAATGTGTCATAATAAATGCAGCTGTAATTAATCTTCATAGTATTTGGACTTTGGAGAGTGTTATTTCAATTCTGTCAGAGTTGTAGTTCAAGAGTAATTCGATGACAAAGTATCCCCCTCCCTCTACTTTTACTGATGTAACACTGTTTAGCCAGATCAGAAGGGAGGTGCCCAGGTAGACTGCACTGAGGGACAATCTTCAATTAAGATAAGGGAAAACCTTGTCAAGGGGGGCAGGATTTTCATAGGAAGAGGATTGTCCCCTGCTGTTATCTGTCTGGTCTATGGACTGGATTCCACATCTGAGAAGAGATGGCTTACACTAGGTAAAAGGGGTGGGAGGGGAAACTTTGCTTGTGAATATCTCTCAAAACATAAAGGTTTGAGAGATAAGATTTACATCGTTCATGTTTTTTTAATGCCTACAAAATAAAATAAAGATAAAATGAAGTATTACTATCCCTTTAAACATATTCCTCTGTAGATACAAAGGAAGCAACAATGGCACCGTATGGGCAAACAGACAAAACCTCCATCATATGCATGGCTTACTGAGGACAAAGTGTCATGCTTCTTGTAACGGATCCCACCCGTTACTAGAGCCTTGTCTGGGCATGGCATTTATTCACCCCTGGGCCCAAGGATTATGGATATTGGACAATCTTGGACACTCCTTTGTGCCCAGGCATACGATCCCTCAAGCCCTTATCCTGGACTAAGAGACTTTGGCTAGCCTGATGTGGATAGGCAGCTGTGCCAGAGGAAAGAGCAATTCAAGGCTTGTGTGCTGCAAACTCTTCTGGCCTGCAAAGGGTTAATTATTTGAAGTTGGGCATATTTACTTTCAATATGTATTGCAGTCCCCCAAGCCTTTTGCTTAATTATTCAACCCCTGGCCATTGTTAAGGGAATGTATATTCTAGCCACTCAAGTCATTGTATTGAGAACTGTCCTGAGACCCCCTGCTGTGTGTTAATCCATTCACGCCCCTCAAGTCTTTGTTCAATCAAACCCTTTTGTATCTGAAATGTAATCATGTCTGAGTCATTATATCTGTTAAGACCATCTGTTGCTGGCCTTTGTCTGATGTATTATGATTGGATCACACCCTTTTGTATCTGGTTTCACCCATCAGTTGCAATGTAAAGATCTGTGTATAAATATCTGTTTTTTGTGTCAATAAAGTGAGTCATGTTTGGAGTGAACAAGGAGTCCTGGAGTCTTGTATTGCTTATGGTCTAAAGTATCCACTCTGATACCCATCTGCGCCAAGTATCCTGAATCGTCGACCACCTGCTGCCAGTTTCCTGCAACCTAACTTCGTGGACTGTCAGGCGGCGACGTGGACTCTTCCATGCTTCCCTGCTTCCAGCGATCCTGCGACTGTTTCCAGTGACCGTCCATACTTCAACCGGTGCATCTGATGGCGCTTATCTGGCGTCAAGAAGGAGAGACCCAGGAACGACGACGGAAGGCGACACGGTCCCTTCCCAGCTTCCGTTACACCCCTCCTACCTTTCTTTGCATGAATACTGCCTTTTCATTGACTGCTTGCTCTCTTTAAGGGCAGGGATCTTAACCTACATTGCCTGATTAATTTATGGTGCTTCCTTATAGTGTTTTGAGATTACTTCTAGATCTCCTGACTCCGGCTAGGTTGACTTTGGTTTTAGTCTGATTCCTGGTACCTTGCTTTGGGCTGCATGATTTTCCCATGTATGAATGGGCTTTTTTTTCTTTAAATTCCTCTGCAGTCCGCTTGTTGCAGCCTTGACCACTTGTAATCCATCCACTGCCACTGGCGGGACTCTCCTCTACAGTGTTCCATCACAGTGTATCATTGGCTTCCTCCTATGAAGACCTCCTTCCCTTTATTCACTTTCATCAGGGATAGTGCGTGGTGATTGGAGGAAAGCTGAATGTAGTACCATTGTTCAAAAAGAGGGCAATATCCAAATCAGGAAATTTAAGGCCTGTGAGCTTGACGTCTATATTGAAAGGGCAGAAAGGTGGCAGATGACATTTAAAGTAGATAAATGTAAGGTTATGCATTTGATCTATAGAAACAAACATGATACATCTTCAGTATTAATAAAAGGAGAAAGCTGGTAGGGTGCCAGATTCTCTGTCTCCAGCCAAACACACACCCCTGGGAAAACAAACACACCCAGGTGCGGCAGTAAGGAGGAGTTATTCAGGTCTTCTGGATACTGCCTGTCAAGGACATGGGGAGGGTATGATATTCTCTGCAAGGAGCTGGCCCTCCCCCACTACCTCCTCTTCCAAAAATTAAACAGGCCATTTCCACCCATGCCACTCCTGTGACTATATATGTAATTAATTGTAGGGGCCTCTAATACACAAAGGTAAATCGAAAAATTCCCCTAAAACAGGAGAGAATAGGCTGCAGTCTCTAAACTCTAGGTGCAATAATAAAGTCTGGAGTGGAAAGGAAGGATATGGAATCCAATAATAAAATAGAACTATGACTTTGCTATTCCCTGTAAGTGGATGTGTGTATTCCACAAAAAGAGACAAGCAAAATGTAAAAATACCTGAAAAAACAAGCAAAGTGAAGAGCGCTATAGTCTATCAAGGCATATATGACTAAGAGGGTACCCTCACAAACTGTATACAAATATCAAACTAGTATAAAAATAATATCTAATATGAATAAACTAAAAGTCCTTCTAGTAATATAAATATCTGTGTTTGAAGATATAACGTATAAATAGCTGGATAGGATAGATTGTATCACTGATGTTGTAGTGAAGAAACAGAAGCCGGTGTATGCCGGCCTTACCAGATATTCAATGTCCACTCCTGTCAATGAAATTCACTGTGAATATCACTGTATATAGAGGCTAATTTCATTCCCTTCCTCGAAGACTGGATCCTCATAGCAGGCAGTGAAGATGTGATCAGTTCCTTATTTAACCTGAAGAAGTGTCAGAGCGTGCACGAAACTCATTGTAATATTACTTGGAACATTTGTACCTACTTCAGCTAAATCTGTATCCTCCAGTATATTATTTAGCTGGGCTGTTACTCCACTGCCCGCTATAGAACTATCACAATCACGCCACTGATAATACAGAGATATCAGAGGTCATTATTCCCATCTGCTTACTTGGGACAGTCGGGAGTTTTCTGTTCCTGCCCGCTGAGCATGGACAGCCAGGAGGTTAATGACTCTGCCCGCTATACCCCAAGAATTGTCATCTACACGAAGGATCCCCATACACCGGCGGGAAAATACTGCATATTGGTCATAAACTTCTTCACTGCCTGCTTTGAGGTTCCAGTCTCCATGGATCATACTGTTTTGATCAAAATTATTCAACCCCCATTGCAAATCAGGTTTATTGTCAAAATTTACTTTCAGCTGATTGCAATGAACAAATCTAACAAAAGCAATTGAAATAGCTCAACACAACAAATGCTTCAAATGGTTTCCCCAAATTCAACTGCAAATGCAACTTATAGTGATTTCTCTAGTCTCCAATTATTCAACCCCTTCATAACAAGCATCTTCAGTACTTAGTAGAGAACACTTTTGCTGTTATGACCTGCTACAAACGAGATGCATAGCCAGACACCAGCTTCTGGCAGCATTCATGAGTAATCTTAGCCCATTCCTCATAAGCAATGGTCTTCAGTTCAGTAATATTTTTGGGTTTGCGTGCAGCAACCGCCTTCTTCAAATCCCACCAGAGTTTTTCTATGGGGTTCAAGTCGGGTGACTGTGATGACCACTATAGGATCTTCCAGAACTACTTCTGCAACCAAGCCTTGGTGGAATTTGAGGTATGCTTGGGATCATAGTCCGGTTGGAAGATCCAGTTGACACCCAAACTTCAGCTTCCTCAGACGGCATGACGTTTTCTCCTAGGATTTATTGATACTTCAATGAATCCATCTTGGCTTCCACACACTGCAGGTTTCCAGTGCCAGAGGTGCACAGCATCACCGAGCCACCACCATGCTTAACTGTAGGTAGAGCATTCTTTTCAGTGTATGCTTCATTCTTCTTCCTCCAGACATACCGCTGATCCATCAGGTTGAAAAGTTGCAGTTTTGTTTCATTAACTCCACAGAACAGAATCCCAAAACTTCTGTGGCTTATTTATGATTTTGAGCATATTGGAGCTGACTTTTGGGTCAGTAGTGGTGTACATCGTGGAGTTCTGTCATGGAAACCTTCTGTCTTTAGCACGCTCCTTACTGTGCTCACTGAAACCTCAGTGCCTGTTGCCGCCAAATCTTGCTGCACATCTTTTGCAGTCACTCGAGGGATTTTCTCAACCTGCCTTCTCAGAAATCTGGTTGCAGTTGTTGATGGCTTCCTTTTTCTGCCCCGTCCAGGTAGTGTAACCAATGTTCCTGTAACTTTTAACTTGCGAACTATGCTTCCAACGGTGTCTCTAGGAACATTCAGTGCCTTTGCTATCTTTTTCTATCCTGTTGCTTATGTCTGAAGGGCGTTGATCTCTTCTCTTAACTTTTTGGACCATTTTTTGAGTTGGCCATATTTCTAACATGCAGTAAAATGTGACACTCAACAAAACCCTGGCCAGTTCAGGTATTTCATATGTTCCAGCTCAAGCACACATGGTGCAACTAATGAAGCTCTTGATTTGTTGCATCAGGTGTGCTTGAGACATCTGTTTTGCATATTTGTGCTGTTGTGAAGGTTTCTCTTCAGGGGGTTGAATAATTTTGAGACTGGAGAAATCATAATAAGTTGCATTTTCAGTTTAATTTGTGGAAACCACTTGAAACATTCATTGTGTTGAGCTATTTCAGTTGCTTTTGTTTGATCTGTTCATTGCAAACAGCTGAAAGTCTGTAAATGTTGACAATAAACCTGATTTGCAGTGGGGTTGAATAATTTAGATTACAACTGTACACATGCACACAATATATACACACGCAACACACACCACAATACATACACACGCACATCACACATGCAGTACATATGAACAACACACAGACAATACACACACCAGACACACAATGCATATGTATGCAATACACATGTAAAGCACAAACACACAATACACACCATAAACATCAAACACTCAACACACACACAGGCACAACACACATGCCCACAATACACACCTGCACAACAAAAACATGCACAACAAGCACACAGAAATACACAATACACTACATGACACAATACACGCACACAAAACTCACACAATAGACACAGCACAATACATACACATGAACAACACACACACACAATACATATTCACATTTTGCACACCCACGAAAAAACTAAAAAAAATACATGCACATTATACACTCACATGCAATGCGCACACACACAACGAGCACCACATGTGCAAAATGTGCACCACACACATGCACACACAATGCACACCACACATGCACGAGCACCACACATGCACAACGCTCACCACACACAGCGCACCACACACACATTCACAACATACACGCGAGCACCAAACATGCGCAACACACACACAAAAGCGTACTACATACACACAATGTACACCACACACACACATGAGCACCATACATACACAACACATATACAATGTGCACATTGTGCACCACACACACACATATGCACAAAGCGCACCACACGCACAGGCACAAAGTGCACCACATACACAGGCACAAAGCACACAACACGTGCACACCCCACAAACAATGCGAGCACCCCACCCACGCACACTGCCCGTACCCCATACAACACCACGCACGCACACCACACATAAGAACAATGCTCCTCATACACACAGGTACAACACGCATCACACAATGCACACAAACACGAGCACCAGACATGCACAATGGACACACGAGTACAACACTTACACCACAAATGCACACAACACACACACACACACGTGGAATGCATGCCACACACATGCACAACATGCACCACACACACATGCACAACACACACAACGGCCAACATACAAGCACAGTGTGCACAACACTCAGAGACGTAACGTGTGTTCACCACAAGCACAGGCGCAACGCGCACCATGGGCATATGCACAATGTGCACCACACACAAACGCACGTTCCTGTACGTGTGGTGCATGTTGTGCTTTTGTGTATGCACCATACACACAGGCACATAGCACAAAACACACACACATGCACAACAGGCACATTGCACACTACGCACGCATGTACAGTGTGCGCACATACAACATGTGCTGACAAATGCATGGCACACGCATGTATGCACATCAACACGCACACATGCATGCACCCAACGCACACGCATGCACACACCTCACGCAAAGGCACGCACACATCAAGATGCAAAACACACACAATACACACAGAAAAATGCACATGTAATATACACACGCACAAAAAACACAAACACCCATGCAATACACACATGCACAAAAACACACACACAAACACGCGCACAACACACAAACAATACTCTCACACACAATACACACACGCAAAACATTCACAACGCACACATGCAAAACACTCACGACGTATACGTGCAAAACGCGCTCACAATGCATACATGCAATACGCACACGTGCAATACACACTCGCACAACACACACATGTGCAGTACACACGCGCACAAGACACGCACGTGTTCAGTACACACGCGCACAAGACACGCACGTGTTCAGTACACGCGCACAAGACACGCACGTGTTCAGTACACGCGCACAAGACACGCACGTGTTCAGTACACGCGCACAAGACACGCACGTGTTCAGTACACGCGCACAAGACACGCACGTGTTCAGTACACGCGCGCACAAGACACGCACGTGTGCAACACACGCGTGCACAAGACACGCACGTGTGCAATACACGCACGCATAACACACATGCACGTGTGCAATACACGCACGCATAACACACATGCACGTGTGCAATACACACGCGCATAACACACATGCACATGTGCAATACACACGCGCATAACACACATGCACATGTGCAATACACACACACGCATAACACACATGCACATGTGCAATACACACACACGCATAACACACATGCACATGTGCAATACACACGCGCATAACACACGCACAAATTCAACAATCCAGTCATTAACCCCTTAACGACCATTGACGGTCATAGTACGTCAAGGGTCGATTTGATTGAACGGCCGATGACGTACTATGACCGTCATCGAATTCCGGGCTCCCCCCGCGGCTGCACGCCGTTCGGGGAGTCCGGAATGCAATGGAGCAATTAAAAAAAAAAAATGCTCCATTGTCATTCAGTCGCGTCCGTGCGCCGATTCCTCGGCCGCTAAGGGGTTAAGCACATTGTCTCCTTTCTGGATTTACCTGGATGTCAGTACCCCTGAAGCACCCAAAGGACTTAATCCACAAGGGCAACACTGTGCCCATTTTGCTAGTATATACTATATTGGAAAATACTTGGGGAATCCTCATTAGAGTATTGGTAGACTATTGACTTCACAGCAGTGTGCCGAGTAACTCGGCTGTTGCAAGTGGGTACTATCCTGCATAAAAAGGAGTATAGATTCACAGGATCCAATTATAATACTACCTCTCTATAAATCTTTGATAAGGCCTCATCTAAAATATGGAGTTACAGTTGTGGGCACCCATTCTTAAAGAAGATATTGAACTGGAAAATGTGCAGAAATATGCAACAAAACTGATTAAAGGGATTGGAGTATCTGATTTACAAAGAGAGAGATTAGCCAAACTGGGATTTGTTTACATTAGAGAAAATAAGTCTAATGGGTGATATGATTACCATTTACAAATATATTAGAGGTCAATAAAAATAGCACTTCAAGGAACTATTTACTCGCTGAGCTGAGAATGAGAGGTCATCCACTAAGATGGAGGGAAGGCACTTTCGCCTAAAATAAAGACAGTGAAGTTATGGCATTTATTGCCTCAGGATGCCGTGCTTGCCATTACCGTAACGGATTTAAAAAAGTAATGGATGCCTATCTAGCACAGAGCAATATTGAGAATTTATAGTTGGCTTCAAAGCAGATAGGATGTTGCTCCAGGGAAATATCTAAATGCCATTTGGAGTTTGGAGCCCCATATCAATACATCAAAAGTATGAAAAATGTGTCAGACGTAAGTAGAATTAACCCTATGAGTGCCAGTGGGGTATAATTACCCTGCCGGCATTCATAGGGTTAACCCGACTAAGTAAAAAAACAACACATTACAAGTAACACTTACCATTAATACTGATGTCCAGCGGAGTCCTCAGCTTTCTAGTCCTCTTCTTTCCTATCTTCTGTCCTTCCTCCTTCTCTCTTCCCTTCTGTCTTCTTTCTTCTATCTTCTTGCTGTAAAAAAAAAAAAAAAAAAAGGTTTAAGTTAAAAGCATACATATCCGGCACACTAATACATAGTTTAACCCCTTGAGTGCCAGAGGGATACGCAAAGCAATGCGTTGTGTACCTCTCTGGGTCACAAAAGGTTGAAGCGGAACTACCACCACTAAACAACTTGAGCTTAAATAATTCCCCATCTGGCGACTAGCTGCTTAGTAGCGCTAGTCTCCAGAATTATTACGTTGTTAAATAGGATTATCAATTCTTGTCGGGCTGACAGGCAGGATGGAGCACATGCATCTTCCCATACTGACGTCTGCATACCTGCGCTGTCCATCCCTTTTGGAGCTGAACGGCTCCTAGCAACTCCTCCTAGAGCCGGCTGGGACTGACAGCTCAGGTGCGCAGATGTCACTATGGAAAGAGGTCTGCTCTACTTACTGCCTGTCAGCCCGGGAGCAATGGATAATTCTCGTTAACGCGGTAATAATTCTGGCGACTAGCGCTACTAAGCAGCTGTCGCCAGGTGGGGAATTATTTAAGCTCAAGTTGTTTAGCGGTGGTAGTTCCTCTTTAAAGTATGTAGTAGTGTGCCAGTTGTTAAAATACAAATACCCACATGCATAATAAATGTTTTTAATGTATTCAAAGCCAATCGTATTGCCATAAGTAAAATAAAATTATACTTGACATATATTTGTCGATGTCTCCTCCACTGTGTGAGGCCTCTGAGGCGGCGGCGGAGACAATAATGCGCCACACACCCCCTCTCTTCTTGTCCATGGGCTGATGCCCTCTCCGGTCTGAGAGAGAATTAGAATTGAGGCTGCCCTTATATATAGTCAGCCTTACTTCCTATTCTCTCAGCCATTGGCTGGGATATGCTTAAGCACTTCCCAGCCAATCAGCTTTGAGCGGCTGTGCTTTAAACTGATTGGCTGTGAGAGAATTAGAAGTAAGCGGCCTGTGGACAAGAAGAGGGGGGGTTGCGACACATTTTTCTGTCTCCGCCGCTGCCTCAGCGGCCTCACTCAAGTATGCTATAGCGACAAATATATCATTTTACTTTACTTATGGCAATACATTTATTATGCATGGGGGTATTTGTATTTTAACAACTGGCACACTACTTCATACTTTAACCCTGTGGACCCCAGAGAGGTACGCAACGCATTGCTTTGCAAGGGGTTAAACTACATATTAATGTGCCGGATATGTATGCTTTTAACTTAAAGGGATAGTAATGTTTCATAATAAAAGCAGCTCTAATTAATCTTCATAGTATTTGGGCCTTGGAGAGTGTTATTTCAATTTTGTCAGAGTTGTAGTTCAGGAGTAGTTGAATGATAAAGTATCCTCCTCCCGCCCCCTCCTACTGATGTAACACTGCTCAGCTTAGAGCAGCAGGGAGTGTCCAGTTAGATTGCAGAGAGGGACAATCTTCAACTAAGATGAGGGAAATATCTGAAAAACCTGACAAGAGGGGCAGGGTTTTCATTGTTCTCACAGTAAGAATATTGACCCTTGATGTGAGCTGTCTGGTCTATGGACTGGATTCCACATCTGAGGAGTGTGGGCTTTTACACTAGGTAAAAGGGGCAGGAAGGGGGAAACTTTATCATTAAATTACTCTTGAACTACAACTCTCACAGTAATGAAATAACACACTCTATGGCTCAAATACTATGAAGATTAATTGCAACTGCTGTTTTTGTGAAACTTTACTATCGCTTTAAGTTTTTTTGTTTTGTTTGTTTTACAGCAAGAACACAGAAGAGACCAGAGAAGATAGAAGAAAGAATTGAGATAGGAGACAGACAGTGGATGACGCATAAGTGTAACACAGATTATTTTATTTTATTTTATTTTTTTTACAGTAAGGTCTGTTAAATTGTGGAATTCATTGCCCAAGGAGGTGGCTATGGCAGATACATTGGATATATTCAGTAGAAGATTAGATACATTTCTTTCAAAAGGGAACATACAGAGTTATACTGTTCATTATTAGGCACATCAGGAAGGTCTGAAAAAGACTAACTTATTTGGTAGCAGTAAAGCTATACAGTTCTCATGTCGCTAGGGTATGAGGCAGAGGTTGAACTTGTGTCTTTATTCAATCTAATTTACTATGTTAACGATCTGTGTTTGACAGTATGTCAGGCACCGATCGTTAGTTTTTTTCCTTTGAAGTTCCCAAAACTGCAGTTATTTAGCGCTAGTTTTGTGTCCTAACGTCCGTTGTGCTTAATGCCGGTAGGACATTTGAATACCAACCAAGACATTTTATTTTGTCGGTCGGTATCTATTTTGTCCTACCGACATTTTTTTTACTCCAACATTTGGGTCGAGCCCTAAATACCTAGTGGTCACTTTAACAATAGCACTTAAATGACCTAGTTAGAGCAAACTTAGTTCCACTCATCCACATCTTGTAGAAGGGTATAGTCATTATTCTTCCTTTCTCCCTTTCCTGTATGTGACTCTCTGGTAAAGGTGGCTACTCTGCTTCCTCTCTAAAAATTAACCACTTTAGAGCCTGTTAATGCATTGGAAGATATTGTACACCTTTTTTACTATCTCAGCGACCCCTCAGGGTCATCTCTACATTAATTTTCAGTTTATCTGAGGTGTATGCATGGCTTTTTATAACATATTACTACTTTCTCAGTTGTTTCACTCTTTGGTGTGTGGCCCCTTTAAGAACCTGAGCCAGAGTACTTGCTATTTTTGCCTCATCGACATTAGTGGGGAAAGGTTGTGTGGGACATCTCTTTACCCATTTATGCTACAGGGATCAGAGTGGGCTCTTTTTTCCCTGATCATGCTCTATTGAGTAAGTGTTATTACTGTCCAGTGATATACATTTTGCCATATTTCATGGCTGGGGAGCAATGTGCTCCTTGGTATAAACTAAAGGGGGTAAACGCCATAATCCTCTGGTTCCTGGGATTTCTTTCTGATTGGATGTGTGTCTATTTTGGCTGCTATCTTACTCCTCCACTAGTTATACTACTCAGAGGCTGACTCTCCTGCGCTCTTTCCAGTTCAACCCTTTGCATGCCAGATAAGTGCTGCCTGGGCCTTGGGGGAGGGGGGTATCATGCTGGTTACTACTCTGTGCTAATTTTGTTTTAGCTCCTTTCTCTGGACATATCTGATCCCAAAGGACATGGGGAAGCCAAACCCAAGGATTCAGGTCTTCCCTAACCCCACTCATTGTTCCTCATGCCATGCTGGGCTTCCATGGCAATATTATGTGTCCCTTTGTTACTCATGTATTGTGGCCCCTACCACACCCCAGGACCCTCCAGTATTGATTAAGAGCCAGCTTGGGATAAAACTCTGTCTTCTGTATCCTCTATTCCTTCATCCATTCAGGGGGTCCCTCCTTCTTCAGACAGATCAGTCCTGTTTTCAGGGGTTCTCAGATAGTTGTGGATACATCTGATGAGGGGACGGTCTCTGAGAAAGAAGATATGGACTCTTCCTTGTCCTATGGGGATCCCTACGAGGCTGATCCTCTCTCCTCAGTAGAGGGGTTCATCTGAGTGGTGCTAAAGACCTTCCAGGTCTCTGAAATCTCTGAGGGATCTGCCTCTTTTGATATTTTCCAGAGACACAAGAACTTCTCCAGTCTTTCCTTCTAACAGAACCTTAGACCAGGTTCTTTTGGAGGAATGGAAATTTCCAGAAAATAGATTTTCTGTTTTCCAATATAACTCACAATGGAGCATTGGGTCTGTGTTGTGGTATTTAACCCTTTCCCTGGCATGTTTTCTTGGGTTTAGGGACTTGTTCAAATTTTTTCCTTGGATTCATGAGTTTAATATCTTTATATGTGTCATTCATTTTTTTGAGACCTTTTAGTCACTTTTTATTTTTTCCCATTTATTTGAATTTCGAGCCTTTAAGGGCGCTTTTTACCGCATAGCCGCAATTGCTCCATTAACTTCTGTGGGACAGACTGCTTTGGGATGCATCTCTGCAACCAATTCATATAACGAGTTGAGAGAGGCCTAATTCTTCTTGTCTCCCTTTGTCCTTTACTCCGGTTTACCTTGCCAGGGTCCATGGGGGGGGGTTCGGGCTCTGTTTTTGAGGTACCTTGGTGAGAGAACTACATTTCACATGCCTGTCATGCAGGCTTTTCTCTGATTGGCTTTTCTTCTTTCCTGAGCTGAGTATCCTACACAGGGCTTGGATTCCTTTACCCTCTTCCTCAGATTAACTCTTTGGTAAGTGCATTTTAGGCTTTCTGGGGTGATTTTATTGATCTGGGTGACAGTATTTGGGTTCCCTATTACTGTAAGACACTTTCTCCCCCCTTGCTTACTGTTCCTCATGCTAAGCGGGGCTTCCCAGAGAGTACTCAGGTCACTTATCCCCTCGTGCTGTGGCCCCTGCTTCTCCTCTGGGGCCCTCCAGCCATGAACAGAAGCCACATTGGGTCAAGGACTTAGAGGAAACTGTGCCACAGAGAACTTTATCTCTTCAAGGGGTACTTCAGTCTAGGAAGCCCCCACACTTCATTCAGGTTTGTGGCCCCTAAGGCCCTGGTATTCCTGATCTCTCTTGATTCCTCTGAGGAGGATTCTTTGGAGGAGTCTGAGGGTGGTGAATGTGCAGAAGGGGCTTCATCCGATACCTATGGGTACCCCTTGAGGCTGACCCTGAACCCTCTACTGAGGGTCTCATTAAGGCGGTTTTGGCTAACCTTAACATTTCTGTTAACCCTGTAGAGAGACAGTCTACTTCTGACGTCTTTCAAAGATGCAAGAAATCCTCTACTATGTTTACGCCTAATCCCACTCTGGATCAGCTTATCCTCGATGAGTGAAAGACTAAAGAAAAGTGTCTTTCTCTCTCTAAGAGATTCTCTAAGCTGTACCCCTTCTCTGAAGCAGCTTTGGCTCAGTGGGCTATACCTCCTCAGGTTGACTTTCCCCCATAACAAATCCACTACCTTACCCTTAGCAGATGCTACGGCACTTAAGGATTTAACGGAGAGGAAGCTTGAAGCTATCCTAAAGTCTACCCTTGCTTCCATAGGTGCTTCGTTAAGGCGTGTGTGGGTTACTAGATCTAATGCTGTTTGGACTGAACAGCTCACAAACACTGTCCTCAAAGGTGCCCCAAAGAAGGACCTTTTGTCCAGCATTTCTGAGGCTTATAATTATGTGACGGATGCCCTCTTTGATATTGTCAGGCTTAAAGCTAAGACTTCTTCCATTTTCTGTGGCTGCTAGACACACTCTGTGGCTCAAGATTTGGTTTGCTGACATATCTAAAAAGTCACTAATTTCTCTCCCTTTTCAGGGCACTTCCCTTTTTGGGCCTGGACTGAAGCAAATCATCAGTGAGGCCACTGGGGGCAAGAGCACTTTGTTGCCTCATGTACCCAAACAGCCTAATCTGTCAAGGAAGTGGCTTCTTTTTCGTCCCCACCAAAGTGAAGTACAAAGGCAGAATCCAGCTGGGTCTCAGACCAGCACCCCTGCGCTCCACCCCCAATCCCAGGCAGCAGTGGAGGTCCCAAGCATTCCTCCACCAAACCCAAAACCACCAAACCTCCTTCGGCATGACTTGCCGAACCCTGATCTGAACCTACTTGTGGGTGGTCTCCTGCAAAATTTTTCAAATATCTGGGAAGGCTCTGTTTCAGAGCAGTCGGTATTACAAGTGGTTTCAGGAGGTTACAGGATTCCCTTTGTATTCCTTACTCTCTTCAGATTCTTCCTTTCTCATTCCCCCCTGGATTCAGAAAAGCTAAGTCTTTTCAACTGGGCGGGTCGGGCTCTCTTGGACAAGAGAGGGGTTTAGGTTTCTATTCAAACCTCTTTGTGGTTCCCATGAAGGATGGTGGCAGTCCTATTCTGGACCTCAAGGTCTACAATTCTTTTGTGGTCCATACTTGCTACAAGATGGAATCTTTGTGCTTTGTCATTGGAGCGAATTGTCCAGGGGAATTTTTAGCCTCTATGGATCTGCCTCTCTGTTCAAATTCATCCAGACAGTCAGAAGTACTTCAGGTTCGCTTGCTCCTGGGGCACTTCCAATTCACTGCTCTGTCTTTCAGGTTCCTCAGGTGTTACCACAGGCCTTGGGGGCACTGATTGACTTTTTGCACACCAGGGGGATTCAGGTGACTCCATACATGGTCGACTTTCTGCTTGAAGGCTCCTTTCAGGGATCTCCTAGACTGGCAGGTCCAGGAATGTGCTCAGATCCTCCAGGAATATCATGAGATGAAAAGTTTTCTCAGAGGATGTAATTTCCACCATCATTCAGGCTAGGAAGCCTATGTCTTCCAAAGCTTACCATAGGATCTGGTCCATTTTATCATTGGTGTGCTGATAAGGACTTCTGAGACTTTTGAACTCCTTTGGCTGTTTGCAAGATAGTCTGAGGGTCTCAGTCTGAGCTCTATCAAAGCACAGATCACAGCCCTTTCATTCCTTTCCCAGTGGAGTGTTTCTGTTCAGCCAGATGTTAAGAATTTTTTCAAGGATGTTTCTTGCTTTCCTCTCCTTTATGAGACCCCATGAGACCTTAACTTGGTCCTGGGCTTGCTCCAGGGATCTCCTTTTGATCCTCTTTCATCAGTATCCTTGCACTTTTTGAAGCTTAAAATAGGTTTTTCTTTTAGCCACTGTCTCTGTATGAAGGGTTGCTGTGTTATAAGCTTTGTCTTGGTAAGGCTTTTAAGTATTATACTTGGATAAGGCGGTACTTGTTAAGGTTTCTTACCGAAAGTTGTTTCAGACTTTAACATCAATCAGCAAATTGTCCTTCCTTCCTTTTCTCTTGACCCTTCCTTCAAACAGGAGATCTTCACCTGTTGGATATGTTTTGATGCCTTAAGATTTATGTGCAATGTACTCTACCATTTCACAAGGCAGATTGCTTCTTTATCATTCCTGAGGGTCCTAGAGAGGGTCAGGCCAAAGTCACTAGTGCTTCTTGGATCATGGCTACCATAAGCCAGGCATTTGTAATCAGGAAGAAACCTGTTCCTATGACTGTCATGTTGCACCACACCAGATCTGTGGGTGCTTCTTGGAGCTACAAAAATCACAACTCTGCTGAACAGCTGTGCAAGGCTGTTACCTGGCCCTCCTTGTACATTCACCAAACACTACCATATGAATGTTTTGGCCCTGACTGAGGCCAGCTTTGGTTGCAGGATCTTTCAGGTGACAATGCCTGTTTAAGGAATTCCTTTTCCTTCTTCTGCCATGTCCTGTTCAGTACTTTGTTCCCAGTTGGTTCTTGTTTGGTTTGTTTGATGTGATAGTTCAGTGTCAGTTGACTCCTGAGGTTACATGTCACCAGTATAGACCTGTGGAAAACTGGTGTCCTGTGGGGAGAGTTTTTTTTTTTTTTTCTCGTTTCTTGGGTGCTTTGTCTTTTTCCTAAGAGAAGCCCACTGATGCTTCTTCTTTATCAATGGTAATCTGAAGACCCTTTGAGTTCTGAGGTCCACTTGTCCCACTGCTTCCCCTCCTCACAGGGGTCTCATTTAGGAGTTCCTACATATATACTCCTGCACTCATTTGGTTTATATGTTTGTCTGCTGGGGTTTGTGGAGCATTTGGGTTCTCTCTGTTAAATTAACCCCTTGTTTCCCATATTTGGCGCTTTAGAGGGTATTTTCACACTTTTCGCTTGGGACTTAGTGATTTTCGTCATTATTATTGTGCTTACTGCACCCATTGTACACTTTGCACTACATTACTAAAACTTCCTTTATTTAAGTTCAAGGCGCGCTTTACTGCATGGCTGCAATGCTACATTCACCTCTATGGGACTTTCTTTCTTGGGACATATCTCTGCAACTGCTACTTGTAGCGAGTTCAGAGGTGGCCATTCTCTTTGTCTACCCTTGTCCTATCATCCGGTTCATGTTCTGAATGTCTTGGGGGGCTCAGGGGGGCTTCGGGCACTGTTTTAGGGTACTTGAAGGGAAACTACATTTCTCCGTAGTCCAATATATCTTACAGGTAACTCTGGGAAGGCAACCGCCCCTTTATGTAGGCTAGAACAATTCTTGCAAAGAAGTGCAGGGTGGAGCCTTCCTTCCCTTCCTTAGCTGGTCACCAGCCAATCTCCAACCAGTTAAGATTTGTTCCTTCAACAGGAAAGGCAAAGAGAACAGTTCTGCTTAGTTTTTCAGAAAACAATATTAGGTGGATTACCATTACTGACGTTCCAATGGTGGAGAGCTCAGGTTCCAGGTGCTTTTGCGTGACCAGTTCTTTCCCTAGGAGAAAGCCCACTGAGGCTTCTTTACAAATGGTATTCTGAAGACAGAAGACCTGCTAAAAAGGTGAACAACCCTTTGATTGCTGAGGTCCACTTGTTCCACGCTTCTTCTCCGCACAGGGGTCTCCTTTGGAGTTCTACTACATACTCCTGCACTCATTAGGTTTACATGTTTGTCCGTTGTGTTTATGGAGCTTTTGGGTTTCTGTGGTAAATTAACCCCCCACTTGCCACATTGAGCTCTTTTGAAGTATTATTACACTTTTCCCCTCGGGCTTAGTGTTTATCATCATTCTGGTGAATTTTATGTGTTTTCCAACTTTTGGAATTACTTTTACTATACTTCGTTATTTGAGTTCCGTGCCTTTAAGGTACGCTTTACCGCATAGATGCCATGCTCCATTCACCTCTATGGGACTTTACTCTTTGAGACATATTTCTGCAACCACTCCACATGGTGACTTCAGAGACGGCTCATTCTGTTTGTCTACCCTTGTCCTGTCATCCAGTTTACGTTCTGAGAGTTTTTTGGGGCTTCGGACACTGTTTTTAGCATACTTCAAGGGAAACTACATTTTCCCATGAGCACTGGTTTTGCAGGGCTCTTTTCTGATTAGCTATTGCCGCAGATTCCATTTTCTGGCTTTCCCTTCATGAGTGTCCTACGCAGGGATTCTCAGCAGATTAACCCTTTGCCTGTCATTTAAGTGCATTTCTGCTATTTCTAGGGAGAAAATGTAATCTTACACACAGTATTTGTTTTTTTCCTCATACTATCAAACTTTTACTACCATGTTAGGATGTCAGACCCATAGGGACTTGGGGTTAGACCTACGACTAAGGATACTGGGAGGTCTGTGACCCCCATTGCTCCTCATGTCATTCAGGGCTTCCTAGTGGAAACACAGGTCTTTTCTGCCCTTCATGCTCTGTGGCATCTGCATTTCCACCAGGACCCTCAAGCCATGTTGTAGAGCCACCTTGGATGCAAGAATTCAATACTACTTTGCAGCTATTTCTATTGCACTTACAGGGGGACATCCAAGCTTGGAGACCCCCCACATTTTTCAGGTCTTCTGTGCCCAAACCACAGGGTGTACCTGACTTGTCAAACTCCTCTGTGGAGGAATTGCTAGTGGACTCAGATGAGGGTGAGTGCTCTGTGGGTTTTGGGTCCCAATTCTTTGGGGACCCCTTTGAGGCTGACCCTGAACCCTCTTCCGAGGGTATCATCAGGACAGTCCTCAATACCCTGGGCATTTTCCCTGTTCCCGAAGAGCCTGAGGTTGCTTCTGATGTCTTTCATTGACCTAAGATGCAATGTACTGTTTTTTCCACCTAATCTCACTCTTGACCAGATTGTCTTAGACAAGTGGAATACCCTTTACACATGCCTGACTTTGCCTAAACTGGTTTGCCAAGCTGTACCCCTTCTCAGAGGCGGTACCAGCTTTGTGCCCCCCCCCCAAAATGGATGCCCCAGTGTCCAAACGTTCTAGAACCATGGCCCTGCCAGTGGCAGATGCTTCTGCTTTCATGGACTTGACTGATAGATAACGTCAGACCTTTCTGACAGCTATTGTTGCTACTATTGGTGCATCTTTGCAACCTCCCTTGCTGCTGCCTGGGTAAATGGGGCCATTGCTGTACAGACTGTGCAACTTTCTAATGCTGTTCATTAAGGTGCTCTTGCAGCTGATGTGCTGCAGCTATTGTCCAACATTTCAGAAGCTTAACATACGTTTCTGACGCCATCTTTGACGCAGTTAGATTGGAATCTAGGGTTCCACTATATCCATTGCAGCCAGATGTGCTCTCTGGCTTAAGATCTGGTCTGCAGATGCTATTTCTAAGAAATACTTGTTTTCTCTGCCCTTCTTGTGCACTTCTTTATTTGGGCTGAAGAGCCTCATCAGTGAAGCTACTGGGGGCAATAGCACACTGTTGCTCTTGGTTCCCCAGAGGTCGTGTTCCTTCTCCAAGCCCAAACAGCAGTGGAGGCCCAAACTGTCCTCCACCCAGCCCAGGTCCACCAAACCTTCTTCGACGTGACTTGACGAACCCCACGCTCCAGTGGGTGATGGACTGCGCCATTTTCTAAGTGTCTGGACAGATACCATCTTGGATCCGTGGGTTTTACAGATGATTTCAGAGGGGTACAGGATGCACTTCACCTCTCTTCCTCCTTTCCGGTTTTTCCTTCTCACACTTCTCAAGGATTAGAGAAGCGTTGTCTGCTCAATGGCGATATCCAGTCTCTACTGGACAAAGAGGTTCTGGACCCAGTTTCTGACCCAGACATTGGAACCTGTTTATTGTCTCCAAGAAGGATGGAGGCTGCTGTCCCGTTCTGGACCTCAGGGATCTCAATTCCTTCATAGTCCAGACTCATCACCAGGAGTCCTTAAGATTGGTGATTGCAGCAATGTGCCCTGCGGAATTTCTGGCTTCCCTGGACCTCCAGGATGCCTGTTTGCACATAGCCATCCATCCGTATAGCCGTCTGTACCTCAGGTTCGCTTGAGACAGAGGACATTTCCAGTTTTCTGCTCTTCCCTTTGGTCTGACTATGGCACCTCAGGTAGTCACTCGGGTCCTGGGTGTGCTGATTTCCGTCTTGCACAACATGGCATCAGTCACATCATACATGGACAATTTGGTCTTGAAGGCCCTGTGTCCGGACCTACTACAACAACAGGTCAAGGACTTTATCAACACTCTCACCCATCACGGGTAGATCCTGAACATGGACAAGTCAGACTTGGTTCCATCTCAGTGACTGATCTTCCTAGGTCTTCTGTTCGACAACCTGGAAGGCATGATATTTCTTACGGACAATGTGATTCACGAGATCACCCACGAGGTGTCGTCTGTTCTGGCTTCCTATCCTATTCTAGCCAAATAATTAACCTCTCTAGTGGGGAAGTTGATATCCACCATAGAGGCAGTACCGTTTGCGATGGCTCACGTCTCCAACCTGAGAAAGGGCAGACTCGTCCTCATACCATTCTGGACAACGGATGCCAGCCTATCCGGCTGGGAAGCAATCCTGGGTCACCTGAACGCACAGGGTCGACGGTCTGCTGAGGAGTCTCTCCTACCCATCAATGTCCTGGAACTTTAGGCGAACTTCCACACTCTCCGATCTGGTCCTATCATCTTGAAGGCTGTCCAGTCTGACAATGCCACGGCCGTGACTTTCGTCAACAAGCAAGGCGGAGCAAGAAGTTTCGCAGCTTGGTTGGAGGTCTAGGTTATCTTAACTTGGGCAGAAGAACATGTCCCTGCCATCTCCGTTGTTAATATACCAGGAGTGGACAAAGTTTTGGCCGACTTCTTACATCACCACAAGTGGCAGTCCCTATGTCTAGAGAATGATGTCTAGAGAATGATGTTGAACAGCTCCTGATGGTGACCAGACACAACAGAAAGGTTTGGTCATTTTGTTGGAAAATTCCTCTGGCTTATGTCTTTCCTCCCATTCCCCTGCTTCCCAGGGTATTGAGGAAATTGAGGTTGGAACGAACTCCGATCAATCTAATCGCTCCTTTCTGGCCACAGCAACTCTAGTTTCCGGTACTCCTGGATCTGTGGAGGTGCCTTTTCGGCTGTCCTGCAGTCTGGATCTCCTCCTGCAGGGATATTTGTGGAAGGAGGATGTGGACCATCTGGGTTTGATGGTCTGGCGGTTGAATCCTCAATATTGGTGAAGGTTTTTCTTCAGCAGTCGTAGCTACTATGCTTCATGCTAGGGAGCCTGTTTCCTCTACAGAGTACCACAGAATCTGGTCTGTTTTCCATTCTTGATGTGTGGACAGGGATCTGTCCTCACAAGATTTTGACCTTTCTACTGTCTATCTTTCTTCCAGGACGGTGTGGATATGGGCCTCAGCCTGAGTTCCTCAGACTTCTGTGCTCTGTCCTTTTCCAGAAGTACAGCTCCTCAGTGGGACCTAATTTTGGTGCTGAGCGTCTTACAACCCCGTCCATTTTGAATCCTTGGCCATTATTCCTCTTCGTCTACTGACTTGTAAATGGCCTTCCTTTTGGCAGTCGTTTCTGTTTGCAGGGTTGCCAAGCTACAGGCTCTGTCCTGCAAACCACCTTTCTTGGTGTTTCACAAAGACAAGGCGGTTCTTCATACCTCTCAGGAGTTTCTTCCTAAGGTGGTTTGTTGTGCTTCCTTATGCTTTGATCCTTCATCTCCACTTGTTCAATGTGGTGCGCGGCCTTAAAGGGATAGTATTACTTCAAAATTACTATCCCTCATATTGTAGCCCTTAATAAACTGAGTTAAATGACACCAGCGGCATCTCTCAGACCTTTATGGTTTAAGAGATAGCCTCTTTCAAAGTTTCCTCTTCCCTGCTGTCAGCATTCTGCTACCAGCAGGAGAATCCGGTCTCTGAATCAAGAGGAGGCTCTTCAGCAGAGCCGATATCTCGTTATGGAAGGAAAAATGATTCATTGAAACAGTCTTCTACGTGTGCTTGGTTACCAAGCACACATAGAAGACTGTTTCAATGAATCATTTTTCCTTCCATAACGAGATATCGGCTCTGTTTAAGAGCCTCCGTCTGTCCCGGGACCGGATTCCCCTGCTGGCAGCAGAACGCTGACAGCAGGGAAGAGGAAACTTTGAAAGCGGCTATCTCTTAAACCATAAAGGTCTGAGAGATGCCGCTGGTGTCATTTAACTCAGTTTATTAAGGGCTACAATATGAGGGATAGTAATTTTGAAGTAATACTATCCCTTTAAGTTCTATGTGCACCGCACCAAACCCTTTCTTCAGTCTGATGCCCTGTTAGTCATTCCTGAGGGTCCCAGGGCTGGTGGGCCTGCATCCAAGGTAACTATTGCCTCCTAGATCCAGTCTACCATTCGTAAGGCCTATGAACTCAGGTAGAAGCCTGTTCCTTTCAGATTACGGCTTATTATACCAGGTCCATTTGGACCTCCTGGGCCTACAAGAATCAGGCCTCTGCTGATCAGTTGTGCGAGGCAGCCACTTGATTGTCTGTGCACACTTTCTCTAAGCACTAGCATGTTGATGTGCTGGCATTTGCTGACGAACAAAAGATCCGGGAGCACCCTCTAATCTGCTTCTTCGTGATAATAAAATCAACTGTGACTCACTCTGTATAAAACTTAAATCATTTATTGTTATCTTAAAAAACACAAAAAGGTCAGTGTGAAAAAAGCAGAAATACTACTTGCACATGCAACTAGGTAAGATGCAAAGCGTTTGATGCGTTTCGCGCTTCAAAAGCGCTTCATCAAAGATACAATGTATATCTAAACAACCGTTTAAAAGCATCCAGTTACATCTTAATAGGATAATACACTGAATTGACATCTTAACCAACCAATGGGTGATCAAAAATGAACATAACTGAGGATATGCAGCTCAAAACCGGAACAGGTGCGTATACCGCTCATCAAGGTTCTAAATTTAACCTATTACTGTATATCAACCCGGTCCGGTAGTTCGTTAACACAAAGGGTAAAGACAAAAACTTCTACATACATAATTAAATGAATGAATAAATGGTAAATGTGGTGCAATAGTCACTAATAAATCCCCAAAAGGAGGCCCCATGGAGGCGAGCCTCAGGTGTTTCATTTGGACTAAACAAAATGACTAATATCCCATTCGGCATTGAGACCGGCGGGAGTCCTAGTCTCAAGGTGGAGTATACAGAACACCTCACGCTCATCCAGCAACCTGGACATATCTTCACCTCGCCAAGACAAATCCGCTATCTCAATGCTAACAAAAGACAATCTTAATGTCATATGCTGTTCCGGTAACTGTGCTTGAAAATTGTCTATATATATATATTGGCAACTCTTGCAGCATGATTTGCCACACTTATAGTTGCCATTATGATTTAACCATGTGGGCCTGCTTGGATTTGATATATAAAGACTGGGTGATACCATGTTACCTATGGTGATTCCTCTCTTGGCTACAAACTTACAACCCTCCCTAGTCAGATCTGCCAGCCTAGGATCAACCTGCAGTATTGGCAGAAATGTCCGTATAATATTACAAATCTGCTGATATTGGGGGCTATAGGTGTTAATAAACCTTACTTGTCATCTATTAATACTGATCTTCCTTTTTGAATCACCATAGGTAACATGGTGGGTCTTTATTAGTGACTACTGGACCACATTTACCATTTATTCATTCATTTAATTATGTATGTAGAAGTTTTTGTCTTCACCTTTTGTGTTAACGGACTACCGGACCGGGTTGCTATACAGCAATAGGTTAAATTTAGAACCTTGATGAGCGGTATGTGCACCAGTTCCGGTTTTGAGCTGCATAACCTCAGTTATGTTAGCTTTCAATCGCCCATTGGTTGGCTAAGATGTCAGTTTAGTGTATTATCCAATTAAGATGTAACTGGATGTTTTTAAACGGGTCAAATGTTTTGCATCTTACCTAGCTGTATGTGCAAGTAGTATCTCTGCTTTTTTCGCACTGACCTTTTTGAGTTTTTTAAGATAACAATAAATGATTTAAGTTTTATACTGTGCGTCACAGTTGATTTTATTATCACGAAGAAGCGGATTAGAGGGTGCTCCCGGATCTTTTGTTCATTACATTGCTTGCTGTATCAGTATTGGAGAGCTGATTTTGGTGTAGCACCTCGCAAGCTTTGGTGAGTCATCTTCTTTCAAGTTCCCCAATGAGAGTGTTCTTAATATATGTGGATTGTGTAGCACCTGTTTCTTGATTTCCTGGCTTTTGCTGACACCAGTCTTAGTTGGAGAGTCCTGCAAGCAGCCTTGCCTGTCTAGGAGTTTACTCATTATGTCTCAGTAATCTTTGACTGTTGAGTCTGGTTGGCTCTAGTTCAGTGTGATGTGTTACTGTTACTGGTGTGTTTCCAGTTCGATGTTCATTGACACTTTTCCCGTTTGGGGCTATCCTGAGCTCTGGTGACTTTGGAGACCTGCACTTGGTCCTTGCCTTTTCTCCCACCTCTGGAAAACTCAATGTTGGTACATCCCAGAGTTACCTGTAAGCTATATTGGACAACAGAGAAAAGAGGATTTTTAGTCTTACCTGATAAATCCTTTTCTCTTAGTCCATATAGCTTACAGGTCTCCCACCCTGTCAAGAGACCATGCTTGGTTCCCCTGTGACTGAACGTGGGAGTTCCTTTGGATTCATGCTCACAGGAGTCTTCTTTTTCCTTCTTGCTACCTAGTCAATAGTTAGCATCACAAATCTAACTGGTTGGGGGTTGGCTGGTGACCTGCTAAGGAAGGAAGGCTCCACCCTGCACTTCTTTGCAAGAATTGTTCCAGCCTACTTATAGGGGTGGTCGCCTTCCCAGAGTTACCTGTAAGCTATATGGACTAAGAGAAAAGGATTTAACAGGTAAGACTAAAATCCTCTTTTCCCATGAACGCCTGTTTCGCGGGCTATTTTCTGATAGGCTGTCGTTGCGGACACCATTTTTTTTTTCTTTCCCTTCACGAGTATCCTACGCAGTGCTTGGATTCTTCCTCTCTCCTCAGCAGATTAACCCTTCACTCACCAGTTAAGTGCATTTTGACTCTTTCTGGGGTGAAATTTTAATCTGAGACACAGTATTTGGTTTATTCCTTATACTTTCAGATGCTTTATATCCTGTTAGGATGTCAGAGCCATTGGGACCTGGGGCTAGACCTAAGACTAAGGATATTGGGGTGTCTGTGACCCCCATTGCTCATTGCTCCTCATGTCACTGAGGGCTTCCTAGAGAATTCTCAGGTAATTCATGCCTTTCATGTGCTGCAGCCCCCAATTCTCCGCCAGGGCCTTCCAGCCATGTTGTAGAGCCACCTTGAATGCAAGAGTTAAAGACTACTCTGCAACAGCTTCCCACACATCTAGAGGGGGTCCACCAAGCTTGGAAACCCCCCACATTATGCAGGTCTTCAGCACCCAAACCTCAGGATATACCTGATGTGTCAGATTCCACTGAGGAGGAATTGTTGGTAGATTCAGATGAGGGTGAATGCTCTGATGGGATTTGCTCCCAATTTTTCGGGAACCCTTTTGAGGCTGACCCTGAACCCCTCTGCTAAGGGTCTTATCAGGGCAGTCCTCAATACCCTGAACATTCCCCCTGTTTCTGAGGGTCCTAAGGATGCTTCTGATGTGTTTCACAGGCCTAAGAAGCAGCATACCTTTTTCCCACAGTTGTCTTAGATGAGTGGAAAACCCCTGACAAACATGTATCCTTGCCTAAGTAGTTTGCTGAGCTGTACCCCTTCTCTGATGCAGCATTAGCTCGGTGGGCTCACCCTTCTAAGGTGGACGCCCCTATCTGCAGACTTTCTAAAACCATGGCTGTGCCTGTGGAGGATGCTTCTGCTCTAAAGGATTTAACTGACAGGAAGCTTAAGGCTTTTCTAAAAGCCAACTTTGAAACTATAGGTGCATCTCTGCGACCCATTTTTGCTGCAGCTTTTGTAATCAGGGCCATTGCTGTATGGACGGAAAAACTTACTGATGCTGTTTGTCAGGGTGCCCCCACAGCTGACTTGCTGCAGGTCTCTTGGCTAACATTTCTGAAGCTCAGCATTTTCGATGTTATTAGGCTAGAGGCTAGGGTTTCAGCCATGTATGTAGCAGCCAGGCGTGCCCTCTGGCTTAAAATCTGGTCTGCAGATTCCATTTCAAAGAAATCCTTTTTTTCTTTTCCCTTTTTGGGCACTTCCTTATTTGGGCCATAGTTGAAAAACTCATCTTTTCAATGGAGCTATCCAGGCACTCTTGGACAAGGAAGTTCTGGAACCGGTTCCTGACCTGGAAATAGGTTCCGGCTTCTACCCCAACCTGTTTGTAGTCTCCAAGAAGGACGGCGGCTTCCATCCCATCCTGGACCCACCACAAGTGGATCTTGAACATGGACAACTCGGACCTGATCCCATCTCAGAAGCTGGTCTTTCTAGGCCTTCTGTTCGACGCCCTGAAGGGCATGGTATTTCTAACGGACGATTTGATAAACCAAATCGCCAACAAGGTTTCATCAGTCCTGGCCTGAGATCCCATTACAGATCCTGGGTCACCTGAATGCTCAGGGTTGGTGGTCAGCAGAGGAGTTTCTCCTACCCATCAATGTCCTGTAACTTTGGGCGATATTCCACACTCTCAGATACTGGTTCTATTATCTCCAAGGCAGTCCAGTTCACGTTCAGTCTGACAATTCCATGGCCGTGGCTTACATCAACAAGCAAGGTGGAACAAGAAGTCTCGCAGCTTGGTTGGATATCAAGGCTGGTTGGAGAGAACTCCTGAAGTTCTAATTGCTCCGTACTGGCCCAAGCAACCCTGGTTCCTGAATCTTCTGGACCTATCTGTGTCTGAACCTTTTTGGTTTCCACGCAGACCGGATCTCCTCCTCCAGGGCTATCTGTGGAAGGAGACTGTGGAACATCTGGGTTTAACGGCCTGGCGGTTGAATCCTCAATATTGAGGAAGAAAGGTTCCCCTCCAGTGTTGTAGCCATTCTGCTTTGTGCTCGGAAGCCTGTTTCCTCCAAGGCCTACCAAAGAATCTGGTCTATTTTCCACTCTTGGTGTGTGGATAGGGATTTGTCCTCACAAGAGTTTGACCTCCCCATTGTTGTGTCCTTTTTACAGGACTATGTGGCTAAGGGCCTTAGCCTAAGTTCTTTGAAGGTTCAGACTTCTGCTCTTTCTGTCTTTTTTCAAAGGCACATTGCCATCCTTCCGAATGTCAGGGTTTTCTTTCAAGGCATTGCTCACAATTACCCTGCCTTTGATCTTCCCTCTCCTCAGTGGGACCTTAATCTGGTGCTGGGCATCTTGCACCGCTCTCCCTTTGAATCCTTGGCCATCATTCCTTTTCGTCTCCTGACTTGGAAGATGGCCTTCCTCTTGGCAATAGTCTTTGTTCACAGAGTCGCCGAGGTGCAGGCTTTGTCCTGCAAACCGCCCTTCTTGGTGTTTCACAAGGACAAGGCTGTTCTTCGCACTTCCCAGGAATTTCTTCCTAAGGTGGTATCTGAGTTCCACATCAATCAGGAGATTGTCATGCCTTCACTTTGTCCTGACCCCAAGCCTGACAAGGAGAGGGATCTACACTTCTTGGACCTGGTGCGCTGCCTTAAATTCTATGTGCACTTGCACTGAGTCTGTTCGCCAGACTGACGCGCTTTTTGTTATCCCTGAGGGTCCCATGGCTAGTAAGCCTGCATCCAAGGTGACTATCTCTTCATGGATAAAGTCTACCATTCGTAAGGCCTATGAACTCAGAAAGAAGCCTTCCCTTTCGGATCACGGCTCATTCCACCAGGTCTGTTGGGGTCTCTTGGGCCTATAAAAATCAGGCCTCAGCTAATCAGTTGTTCACACCTTCTCTAAACACTATCATGTTGACGTGCTGGCCTCAGCTGACGCCAGCTTTAGTAGAAAAGTCCCGGAGGCATCCTTGCCTGTCTAGGACTTTACTCCTTGCATCTCAGTAATCTTTGACTGTTGAGCCCAGTTGGCTCTAGTTCAGTGTGCTGTGTTACAGTTACTGGTGTGTTATATTCTAGTTAAGCGTCCGTTGACACTTTTTCTTATTAGGGCTATCCCATGATCTGATTAGTTCATATAAGCTCTGGTGATTTTGGGGACCGAAGCCTGGTCCTTGCCTCCTTTCCCACCTCTGGGAAACTCAATTTTGGTACATCCAAAAGTTACCTGTAAGCTATATTGCACAACAGAGAAAAGAGGATTTTAGTCTTACCTGTTAAATCCTTTTCTCTTTGTCCATATAGCTTACAGGTAACTTTGGGAAGGCGATTGCCCCTTTAAGTAGGCAGGACCAATTCTCGGAAAGAAGTGCAGGGTGGAGTCTTCTTTCCCTCCATAGCTGGTTACCAGCCAATCCCCAACCAGTTAGATTTCAGACACACTAACCTATTGACTAGGTAGCAAGAATAAAAAAAGACAACTGTGAGCATGAACCCGAAGGAACTCCCACGTTCAGTCTCAGGAGAACCAAGCATGGTCCCTTGACAGAGTGGGAGACCTGTAAGCTATATGGACTAAGAAAAAGTTTTAATAGGTAAGACTAAAATCCTCTTATCTGAACACTCCACTATCCCTCTGTGTACCCATCACCATGCTGGTGAGCCATTGAACCCCTAAGGAAGGCAGTCTGTGGATCCATTCAGCAGGCTGCATGCTCACCTTTTGCTGCCTGCTTCCTCCAGTGCTGCTAGCCAATCCAGTATCCTCAGTCAATTATAAATTGCCACAGTGCCCTGTTAAGACCTTCAGGTTTCAATGCATGTGCTATGCACATTGAAACTATGGGACCTCCGGCAATTTCCAGTTGGCCAAGTATCTTGGAGAGGAGAGCAGCAGTGGAGAAAGCAGGTGGCAAAGGCAAGTGTGCCGCCCACTGAACGCATCCCCAGGGTTCCTCATCAGGCTCAAAGGCTCGCCAGCACGAAGGTGGAGTGAGGGATATTGGGGGCTCAGATACATGTTTTTGAGGCGGGGGATTAAACTAAGGGGTATAGGATCACTGGGAGACAAACATTCGTTGTTGGGTTTTTTTGTGTGTAGAGGAGAACAGAAAGGGGGTGCGGATTATACATTTAATTTTTATAAAATCTGGGGTATAATTTACACCTGCATACCATACACACGGGTGTATTATACCTTAGATTTTACAGTGTTTAGTGCCTTTGTCATGTGGCTCTATTGGCACATGTGAAAATTGTAGCAGAAATTACATGCTTGGAAGCACCGGGTAACGGCTGGAACAGACTTTTCCAGTTCTAGAACAGTCAGTTACAGCCTCCCCATCATGATCACAGCATGCCTTGACGTTCTAGGACTGTCATCCATTCTCAAAGGACATAATTGTGTGATGGTTGTGGTACATTATTCACGTTGAGGGGTTAAATATGTTTGCTGTATCGTCCAATATGGAATACAACTACTATGGGCATTGAGCTTCCTTTGGAAGGAGGAATACATAAAAAAAAAAAAAAAAGACAAGTTTTTATGGGTGGATCCTCTCTCCCTCTGCTGCCATCCCTTCACCAGCTTCATGATGTGTTCCTGACTGTAAGGACTGGCTTGTAACACTGCTGCTTAGTTTTGGTTTATTATTTTTCTTAGATAACCCCCATTAGGAGGGTTACCATTACTGGGCTTCCTCTGGAGTGGATTGACCAGTGTGCAGGTGCTGTGTGGACCCTTGCAACCCTGCGGAGAGAATCTTATAACCCACATTTTCACTCCCAGCAGTGCCTGTCTGAGGTTCTGCTTCCTTCACAATGGTAACCTGAAGACAGAAGACGTGAAGATTGGTGAGTAACCCTTTGAGCGCCTTGGTCCACTTTGCCCCTGCTTGTGCCTCTTCATACAGGGTTTTCTCTGAGCTTTTGGGCTCTTGCACTTATGTTGGGTATGTTATTACTGTTTATGCCCTGTGTTATGGAGCTTGGATGGCTGCATTGGGACTACCCCTTCCCTGTTGGGGTTTTTCCCTTTAGGGACTTGTCTCTTTAATTCCCCCTCATTTTCCCTGTGGTCAGTGGGTAATTTGGGGTACCTTAGAATTTGTTGATTTGGGTGCATTGCTCCTTTAAGGATGCTTCCCATGCCAACGTCATCCTTTGTTCCATTTACTTCTATGGGCAAACTTCTCTGAGACATCTCTCTGCAACATCTCTCTGCAACTGTTTCATACAGATGTCAGAGTGGGTTCATTCTTCTCGTCTCCACACGCCCTTTCATCTGGTTCATGTCCTGTCTTGGGAGTCTGCATATGGAGTTGTAGGCATTGCTAGGCAACAGAGAATACTACATTACCCAGAATTCCCATTTCGTGGGCTTTTTTTCCGGTTGTCTGCCTGGTTTTGAGTTGTCCTTTTACTTCTCTGTTGTTTATCCTACACAGAGGCAGACTCTCCTAGCTCTCCTCTAAATTAAACCTTCACCTTCCAGATAAGTACTTCCTGGGCTTTTCTTGGGTGAACTATTAGTTTGGGAAACTGTTACTAGTGATTTATATTAGTTTAGACGCTACTCCTGTCAGGTTGTCGGATCCTAAGGGACATGGGGCTACACTAAGGATAAGGATACAGGGGTGTCTCTGACCTCCCTTGCTTACTGTTCCTCATGTCAAACGGGGCTTTCTAGAGAGTATTCTGGATCTCTCTGCCCCTCCTGTGCTGTGGCCCCTACTACTCCACCTGGCCCCTCCAGCACTGAACAAGAGCCAGCTTGGGTTAAGACATTGTTATCCACTATGACCCAATGTCCTCTCTCCATGCAAGGGGTTCTTCAGTCTTGGAAGCCCTCTATCATTTTTAGGTATGTGACCTCTAGGGCTCAGAGTATCCCTGCGCTCAATGGGGCCTTCTCTGAGGAGGACTGTTCTGAGGATGAACGTGAGGAAGGGGAATATGAAGATATGGATTATTCCTACTCCTGTGGGGACTCTTATGAGACTGACCCGCTCATCAAGGCTGTTTTGAGGACCCTTCAGGTCCCTGACACCCCTGATAAGGGTCCATTCTCTAGAGAGGTTTTCCAGAGGCGTAGGATTTCTTCCACTGTATTTCCTAATGCCATTCAGATTTGTCTGGATGAGTGGAAGACATCAGATGAGGGGTTGTCTATCTCTAAGAGGTTTTCTAAGCTTTACCTCATTTCTGAGGCAGCTTTGGCATAGTGGGCCTCTCTTCTGTGGATCACCCAATTTCCAGGCTAGCCAAGACTTCTACTCTGCCGATGGTAGATGCTATGGGGCTCAAAGACGTGGCGGATAAGAAACTTGATTCCATCCTCCAGTCAAATGTTGCGGCCACTGGGGCTGCGTTGTGACCTATTTTTGCTTCTGTCTGGGTCACCAGAACTGTTGCAACTTGGAATGAACAAATGATAGAAGCTGTCCGTGCGGATGCTCCCAAGGAGGACTCGTTGGCTTTTTTGCCCAAATATGTCAGAAGCTAACATGTTTGTTTTAGACACCCTGTTTGATGCAGCAGAGCAGTCAGGCTGTCTGTTACTGTGCAACGCACATTGTGGCTTAAAATTTGTACTGCATACCAATCTTCCAAGAAATCATCTGTTTCCTTACCCTTTTAAGGGTAAGTCTCTATTTGGACTTGAGCTAAAACAGATCATCAGTGAGTGCTACTGGGGTCAAGAGCACCTAGTTTCCTCAGATGTCCACCAAGCTCCCTACTATGGCAAGGAAACTTACCATTTTCATCTGCGCCAAATGGAGGTGCAAAGACTGCAAGCTTTGCAGGCCTCCAACCAGTGCCTCCCCCGACTAGCCCAGACAGAGGTGGCATCCCAAACAAAAGCTTCAAGGCCCAAGTCTGTCAAGCCAGCTTCAGCGTGATTTGTGGAATCCTGGTCAGCAGGTTCCTTTAGGTGGGCATCTTTGTCTCTTAGGATGCCTGGTAAAACTCTATCATGGACCAGTGGGTTTTGCAGGTAATCTCAGAAGGGTACAAAATAGATTTCAAGTCCCTTCCTTCTTTGTTTTTTCCAGTCCAGAGTCCCTGAGTCTGCAGACAATTTGCGGTTGTTCCGGGAAATGGTGCAAACACTGCTGAACAAGATGGTTCTAGTTCCAGTAGCAAGGTTTTTATTGCAACCTATTTGTGGTCCCAAAGAAGGAAGGTGGCAGAGAATGCTGTCTTCAAGACTAAGTACTTGCTGTCTGTCATTGGAGCAATCTGCTTGGGGGAGTATCTGTCATCCCTGGACCTGCAGGATGCGTACCTTCACATCCCAATCCACCCATATGGTCAACTATATCTGCGTTTTGCCTTCTACTCGGAGCACTCCTAGTTTCACTGCTCTGCCTTTTGGAATGGCCACAGCTCCGTGGGTGTTTACCAAACTCATGGGGGCCCTGCTGGCCTTCATTCACACCTGGGCCATTAATATTAGCCCTTATATGGACAATCTCTTGCTCAAGGCTACTTCGGAGGAACTCTTGGCTCAGCAGGTCCAAGAGTGTACTCGATACCCATGTTGAAGTCCTCTCCAGTGCCATTCCAGGAGCTTGTGCTCCTAAAAATGAGGTTCAACACCCAGCTGGGGAAGGTAGTCTTGCCGGAGGAAAAGATCCTGCAGATCTTGCAGGTTGTGTCTCAAGCACTGGAGTGGCCCTCTGTCAGGAAGTACATGAGGGTTTTGGGTCACCTAGTGTCTCCTCTAGAAACACAACAGGGAACTCCAGAGACTTGTCATCCAGATGTGGCACAGGAATCCAGATATCCTGGATCACCAGCTCTCCCTCTCTCCTGTAGTCAGACGGGTTCTGCAGTGGTGGTTGAAGCAACGCAGTCTGGGTTTGGGAGAAACCATTCATGATCCCAGAATGGACTGTGGTCACGACAGATTCCAGTCTGAGTGGCTGGGGTGTAGTCCATCAATATTCTGGATCCCAGGGCGATCAAGTCTTGCTCTGGTGTACTTGATCTCTCAGTTAAAGGTCCATCCATTACAAGACCAATCGGACAACGCCAAGACTGTGGTTTACATCAACCGTCAGGGAGACACTCAAAATGCCACTGCCTGGTATGAGGTGAGGTACATTCTGGGCTTGGCAGAAGATGACGTTCCGGCCGTCTCCACCATTCACATTCCAGTGATAGAAAATGTTCTGGAAAACTTTATAAGTCTCCAAGATGTAGATCCAGGAGAGTGGAACTCCATTCAGGAGTGTTCAATCTGACTGTGCAACAGTGGGGACTGCCACAGATTAGGCCTAATGGCCACGAGGAACAACAAGAAGGTTCAGGTATATTGCTCCCATTGTGGGATCCTCTGGCCTTTGTCACAGACGCAGTGGCGATTCTACCTCTCATGTCTTTTCTCCAATTCCCCTCCTTCCCAGGGTACTCAGAAAGATCAGGATGGATGAGATGGATTCTTGAGAAGGGAGGGTTTCTCTCCTGATGTCATTTATCGTATGATCCAGGCTTGGAAACCTGTTACCTCTAAGGCATACCCTAGGGTTTGGCCCATTTTCCATTCCTGGTGTGTAGACAGTTAACTGTTTTCACTGGACTTTGACCTTCCTGTGGTTCTCTCCTTTCTCCAGGATGGTGTGAACAAAGGACTCCACTTCAGGGGGTCGCTCATGTGTTCCCTGCCTACAAGGTTCCCATGCCTCTGCAGGATCTTAATTTTAGTTCTCGGAGTTTTGCAGTGGCCTCCCTTTGAGGCCCTTGCTACCATTCCTTTGCGTCTACTAATGTGGAAAATTATTTTCTTCTGGCTATGGTCTCAGACAAAGGGTTGCTGAGTTGCAGGCTTTGTCTTTCAAGCCAACTTTCCTGTTTCACAAGGACAAGACTGTTCTTCATACCTCTCAGGAATTTCTTCCTAAGTTGGTTTGAGTTCCACATCAATCAGGAGATTGTTGTACCTTGTTTTTGCCCAGACCCCAAGTCTGACAAAGAAAGAGATCTCCACCTATTGGATATGGTGCAAAACGCAGAGTCTCTTCTTCATTCTGATTCCTTATTTGTCATTCCTGAAGGTCCCAGTGATGGTCGGACTGCTTCCAAGTAACTGTTGCTTCTCGGATCAATTCTACCATTTTTAGGGCGTACAAACTCAGGAATAAACCTGTTCTTTTCAGAGTTGCGGCACATTCCACCAGGTCTGTTGGCCTCCTGGGCCTACAAGAATCAGGCCTCAGCTGAGCAATTGTGCCAAGGCTGCTACTTGGCCCTCCTTGCATACCCTTGCCAAACACTATTGTGTGGATGTTCAGGCTTAGGCTGAAGCTAGCTTTGGCAGGAAGGTCCTTCAGGCAGTCCTGAAGTACAAAACTACAAGGATTGCAACCTCTAATTTTTCTAACATTTTCTCAAACATTACTTGTCTGTACACAAATGGTTATAACAACTACAGAAGTGAAGAAAGGGTACACAAACCATACCATTTTGAAAAGAAAACACCCTGCCACATCTAATGATGGGTGACTTGCCTTGTTACCCCAAGCCTGGAGTGCACAAATGCCTCCAGAAGGTGGCGCTAATGAAAAAAAAGGCATTTTCTTACATTTCTGCCCCTTCAAATGTACTGATATCTGTGAAAACCATGGAATTTCCAAATGTATTCATTAGCTAGTGCTTCTTGGAGAAAACTGACACCTCATTGGTTTGAGTCGACCTACCCTAGGGATGCCAGAAGCACATAAATTCACCTACCTGTTTGCTTCCTCAAAAATGGCTGCTTGTACTAAAATGTTCATAACTGTTAGCGACATGAAGGAAAGGTATAAAAGGCAGGGCTAAAAATTTCCACTCTGCACTAGCCAATGGCGAGTGAAAATTTAACCCTGGCGAGTAAAAATTCAGCCCTGGTGTGTATGTTATGTCTTGCAGTGGCGAGTAATTTTTCAGGTCTGGCTAGTAGCAAAGGACTTAAAATTATAAGCCCTGTAAAAGGTATATCATTTTGGAAAGTAGACATTCACCCGCATCACATGAGGGGTCACTTGCCTTTTTACCCCCTGGCTGACGTGCTCAATTATTTCCAAAAGGTGGCACTATAGGAATAAATAAATGGGTTTTTTTTACATTTCCACCACTTCAAAGATACTAAAATCTTTGAAAACCATAATATTTCCTACTGTATTCAGTACCTTCTACCAACATGAGAAAAATGTTACCCCATTTGTCTGGGATAACATGCAATATGTGGGTGGTAGGCACACTTACCTAAACCTGACACTTTTGTTTTTGAAATTATCTGCCTGCACAAAAAGTGTCATAATCGTTATAGATATGCAGGAAAGGTAGAGAAACCATACCATTTTGTAAAGAAGATAACCTGCCGCATCTAATGAGGGGTAACTTCCCTTCTTACCCCAATACTGGTGTGCATAAATGTTTCCAGGAGGAGGCAATATAGGAAAAAAATTAGCTTTTTTTTTTACATTTCTGCCCCTTCAATTGTATGGAGCTCTGTGAAAACCATGGAAATTTCAACTGCGTTCATTAGCTAGTGCTCTTAGGAGTCACATGACACCCCATTGGTATGAGTTGACCTACCGTAGGGGGTGCTAGAAGTGCAAAACGACACCTACCACAACCTCTGATTTTTCTAATATTTTCTCAAATAATACTTGCCTGTACAAAAAATGGTTATATCAACTACAGAAGTGAAGAAAGGGTACAGAAACTATGACATTTTGGAAAGAAGATAACCTGCCGCATCTAATGAGCCGTGACTTGCTTTTCTACCCCTAAGTTAGAGTGCACAACTATTTCCTTAATGTGGTGCTACAGAAAAAAAAATGTTTTTCTTACATATCAGTCACTTCAAAGATACAGAAATGGTTCAACACCATGGGATTTCCTAGGAGACCTCCTGCCAACCTACAAAAAATGGTGCCCCACTGCTGTGGGTTAACATACTGTATTGGGTGCCAGGAGAGTGGCTACTGGTGGAACAAGGATGGGGAAGCAAACAGTGTATGTTTGATTCTATTGCTACCAGTGGTCAGTCAGTGTAAGTGAGGACTTGTGTCTGCCAGAGAAACCAGGTCGGGGAAGGGACGAGGGGTCAGGCTATGTAAGTGGGTATATCTACCAGTGGGCAGTGAGCAAGTGTGGCGGTGGTGATGGTGGGGAGGTAAGTGCATATGGGGGATTTGTGGTTACCAGTGTGCACTGTAAGTCCCCTCACACACTGATTCCCAGCCTGAATCCAGTGCTTACTAGCACTTGGGTCTACCAGTAGACAGTGGAATCAGGCTGGGGGGGGGTCAGACTGGAGGAATGGGACTGCCAGTAGGCTATGGAACTAGGCTGGTAGGTAGGGTATGTGGTGGGGGGAATTGGAGGCATTTTGTGTGCATGCCACAGGGGTGTCCTATGCACTGAAAAGCAATGCACTGGACACCCTGTTGCACACAGAGTTAATTTTTTTTTTTTTTTTTTTAGCTATTATTTTTTTATTCATACCTCATTGGGGGGCATCAGTACCACTTCACATGCCCCCCAACGATGTCTGAATAAAAAATAATGGGAAAAAAATGTGTGCGCCACAGGGGGTCCAGCGCATTGCAAACCACTTGTATTGGACCCACCTGTAACACATGCAGGTTTTTTGGTGTTTTTTCCCAAAAAATTTACATATGTGTAGACCTCATTGGAGGACATTAGAACTGATGCCCCACAATGAGATCTGAATAAAAAATAATGAGGGGGAAAAAAAGAAAAATCCTTTGTCCGACACAAGGGTGTACAATGCATTCCAAAGCAATGTATTGGACCCCCTGTGGCACGCAGAGGGTTTTTTTTTTTTTTTTCTTTTATTATTTGTTATTCATACTTTGTTGGGGGATCAGGTCTACTTCTGATGACCACCCCCAACAAGGGCAGAATAAAAAATAAATGTGTGTGCCACAGGGGGGTCCAACACATTGCAAAACACTGTGTTGGACCCCCCTGTGGGGCACGCATTGTTTTCCTTTTTTTTATTATACACCTTGCTGGGGGGCTTCAGGACCCCTGATGTCCCCTAATGAGTTCTAAATAAAGTAAAAATGAAGAAAAAAAACACACACACAGGGTTAATTTTCCTATTTTTTTATAGACCTCATTGGGGGTCATCAGGACCTCTCCTGACCCCCCCCCCATGAGGTCTCAGTTAAAGAAAATGACCTACAGCACAATTGACCATGTGAGTGCCAAAGGGTTCTCCAGCGCATTGCAAAGCAATGCACAGTACTTCCCCAAGGCACTCGTAGGGTTAATTTTTTTTTTTATTATTTATTCAATTGCAGACCTCCTGGGGGGACATCAGGACATCTTCTGATGTCCCCCCAGTTATGGATCTCCCAGCCGATTGTGCTGGGAGATCAATCTGGCGACCGCAGGAGAGCAAAAGCTCTCCTGCCTTTCACGCCTACCATCGGTAGGAGTGAATCGGGTAAGGGATTCTTCCCTAACATCATCGGTGATCATGTCACAGATGACGTTAGGAGGCTTTCCCCGGTCCCGCCTACTCCACTCCGCTCTGCTTCTCCCTTGGCGATATTGATCTCCCAACGTGATCGGCTGGGAGATCAATACCTGGGAGGGCATGAGGAGTGATCCTCATGTCCTCCCAAGAGTGCCAGGCTGCATTTCGGCTTATGCAGTGACCACATTTTAGCTGTACACTGTACGAGCTTGGCACAGCAGGTACAGCTGTCCAAACTCGTACAATGTACCCACCTGGCACTCTAGGGGTTAAAGAGAGCTAAATGTTCTATTTATGACTTTATATATTCTTGTCTTGCAGAATATGTAAAAAGTAGGTGTCTATATACTGTTTTATCACATTTGACAGTTTTATTTTCCTTTTCAGGGCTTACTTACTCCTTTTAGTTGTCTCTATAGGGATCAGCCCTGCCTTATCTGCCCACAAAAGGAAGGATATTGCATTTTGCAACAATGTGTCACTGTACATGCCAAGGAAAATATAGGTGGGAGGGAACTAAAATCAATATAGCATCAAATGCCCTAGGTGATTCTGTGTTGTTATCCAATTGGTCTTTAATCTTTTGAGTCCCAGAGGGATGAACAATGCATTGCTTCACACTTTATTACACGCTACACAGCCTTGATCCATGATCATTTGGGGAAAAAAAGTTAAACCACACACAATGAATTTAACCCTTTTCTGTAGCCTGCTGGCCAGACACATTTTTGCTATTCATCTGTTTAGGTATGGTTTCCATTGGTAACCTTGTAGCTATATAGAAAATTATATAATTTTTTTCATGGCATCTCACATGAACCAAAGTAGGCTGCCTGAACTAAAATGGTCCGAACCATTAGAGAGATGAGGGAATGATATGTCAATAGTAGACATTCATCTGCATCAAATGAGGGGTTGTTTGCCTTCCTACCCCTAGGCTATCTTGCACAATTATTTCTATAGCTTGACACTATAGGGAAAAAATGTTTTGGGTATACATTTCCAGTGCCACTATGGAATTTCCGGTTGTATCAGTACTATCTCCCAGCCCCAGAAAAAATGTTACCTCAGTGGTAAGGGTTGACAATACTGTAGGGGGTGCCTTAAGCACAAAATTATACCTGCCATTATTCTTTGTGAAATGATCTACCTGGACTAAAATGGTTATACCATTACAGGTATGAAGAAAAAGTCATTAATACATACCACTTTGAAAAGTAGACATTCACCTACATCAAATGAGAGGTCACTTGCTTTTTTAAGATAGGCTAGCATGCATAAACATAGAATTTCACAGCAAATAAGCATTAAATAATTTAATAATAATTTGCATGCAGCTCTTACCAGAAAGTGGTGCTATAGGGAAAAATACCAACTTTTTACACTTCAGTCAAATGCTTTAGTCTTTCAACACCATGGGATTTCCTAGTCTATCTAGTACCTAGTAGTAGTTCAAGAAAAAATGGTACCCCATTGGTATGGGTGGTCATAATGTAGTGGGTTTGAGGAGGGTGGGAGCAGGCAGTTTATTTGCAATTCCTTGACTACCAGTGGAACAAGGCTTGAGGGGGTGAGGGAGTGTGTATGCAAGGATCCGTGAATAATAGTGGGGCTGGTTTATGCTGTGTAGGTGTGTGGATCTGTGACCTGCATTGGGCAGCAGAACCAGGGTTGGGGGCCTGACATTGAACGTGGGAGATCTGTAAGGGGGAGAGTGGTTAGTGGATCAGAGGACTGGAAGGTGTGTATGAGTTCCAACAGGGGGTACACAACCTATTGCAAAGAAACGTGATCGAACCCCCACTGTCACTCTTTTTATAATTTTTTTGTATTTCTATTTATTTTTTTAACAGATGAGAGTTGGTACCGTGTTAGCCGTAGAAATACAGGAGGCAAATATAGTTTTTGATACCTTTTATTGGCTAACTAAGCAGATTCAAATGCAAGCTTTCAAGACCTTAGGTCTCTTCCTCAGGCATGTTATACAGATAAATATGAAAACATCTCTCTTAAATACAAGTACACATCACATTGTTTAGCATGGAAATCAGATAACAGAATGCAGTCCAGATCCAGATATCTTTGACCAGTCAGTGGTAAATTGCACTCTTCCTCTGAGGCTTTAGAGGTATTTACGATGCTCTTGGGTCTGTTGGAAAGGTCAATCAACTAAATTGTATTTTGATAGGAATTCCTTATCCCTATTCAAACCACTACAAATTGCATTAAATTTTAACATTAATTTTACCTCCCATACCTTTCTGTCCCTCTGAGTGCGGAACAGTCCCATCAATACAGTTAACTTAATATCCTTGACACTGTGCCCATTTTGGCAAAAATGTTCTCCCACTGGTGCCTCTGTCTTTTTGTTATTAACACTGGATCTGTGGGAATTAAATCTCCTATGTAGTGCTTATCCAGTTTCTCCCACATACAGAGCTGTTGGGCATTTTGCACACATGATAAGGTATATTACATTGGATGATTTACAGGTGAAGGTACCATTGATCTTATGGTGTAACTGGGTGTTTGGAATTGGTATGTTGTCCGTGGTGTAAATGTGTGCACAAGTTTCACATCTCTTCTGTATTGATGGGACTGTTCCACACTCAGAGGGACAGAAAGGTATGGGAGGTAAAATTAATGTTAAAATTTAAAGCCTCAGAGGAAGAGTGCAATTTACCATTGACTGATCAAAGATATCTGGATCTGGACTGCATTCTGTTATCTGATTTCCATGCTAAACAATGTGATGTCTACTCGTATTTAAGAGAGATGTTTTCATATTTATCTGTATAACATGCCTGAGGAAGAGACCTAAGGTCTTGAAAGCTTGCATTTAAATCTGCTTAGCCAATAAAAGGTATCAAAAACTATATTTGCCTCCTGTATTTATTTTTTTAACACTGGCATAGGGATCTGAATCATGTGGGTTAATTGGATGTGTATATAGATAAACTCACACAGGGGGTACCCATCCTTAGATTTGTATCCTGGACTCAGTCGTCTTCTCCTGTCAATGACATCAGTAACACTATGTGCCACATGTTCAAAAGAGAAGTGGCGGAATTCTGGAGTAAACCATTTGCACTTTAAGGAGAAATGTTTAGTTCTCCTCTAAAGTTCAAATACTTTGCCTGAGAATCCCTCCACTTTTCTTTTGAACATATAGCTCTATGAGTAGAGTAGGATTGGAGGAAGTGAACATCCTTCCCTCCAATCATTTATTTAGCTTTTCTGGCTAGATACGGTCAGAGTAGAGGCCTCCTCTCTCTAGAGACATCTATTGGAAGAAAGCTCTGAATAAGATAATAAAGCTAAAAAAAATAGGTTTGAATATGAAAAAATATAGGTATTTGAATGCATGTACCCTGCACTTGAATATGAAACTGAAACATCTGTAAAAATGTTCATTTCTTGAGATGAGCAGTGAAGCATTACGTTTGCAAACTTTTTTATTTTTATTATTATGAAAACTTATAGGGTGTTTCCTGGTGGTTAAAGAGTGCATTGCCACTACTGTTTTAGTCATATGTTATATCCAACCTATTATGAAGCAACTAAAAGTGTCATTACTTCCTGGAAGTTCAAACAAAAACTGCTTAGTAGTTGCTATCACATTCTGTGGAGAACTGTTTATTGGCTCGCCTTTCGCACAATGCAACAGAAAAATTGAAAACTGAACAGCAGAGAGCAGTTAATTAAAAAAAAAAAATAAAAAAAAAAATTAAGCTTCAGTAACTCTAGAAAGCCGCTTCTCCCAGTAGTGAGAGTACTCTTGTTTTACTCAGCAGTTAAAGCCCTACAATATGTTTTATGCATAAAAAGTGTATTGCTTCTTTAATGCTAACTTATGGTTAAAAAATAGTTTACTGGTTTTAAGTTGTTTTGCATCATTGTTCTCTGCAGCAATTTTAAGGTGTATTTTAAAGTGACTGTGTGTTTATTTTGCAGGTGTAAGGAAACGTAACAGCTGTCTATAACACACCAAACATCTTAAGCCTCATCTTGAAAACGGAAATATTATCCAACTGCATTTGTCCTGTGTTATATAACTTTGGTTTTCCTGTCTCACATTTTTCTTTAAAATCGGTGGACATTTGAAAACCCAATTTGAAGAAAAATAACATTTTGTCTTAACACCAGACTTTGTTCTTATTTCTATTATGAAATAAGATGAAATCAACTTATTTGTTACATAGAAGCCGTTATCTAGATGTAGTATACATAGATAATATAATATGGTTTCAGTTCCTGAGCAAAATATTAGTGATCCCACTGTTGAGATGTGTTTCATACAAAAAGAGATTGCATCTCATACTTCAATATTTTTAGGTGCAGTATTTCAAATTTTACAGTAATATGTTGCTACACCATCTTTAGATGCAGTATCTGAAAGGCTTCAAATTTTACAGCAGTGTGTTGCTGCTCCATTCTTGGGTGCAGTATCTCAATGACCTGACATGTTAGTGGTATATTTCTATATCATCCTATGGAGAACTTTGGTCAGTTGACTATAAACCTCCATAGCAATAGCACCAGGCTTTCGAAATACTTCACCTAAAAAAACAATTCAAGTTTCATCTTCAATTACTTGGGAGTACTCTTGGTCTGCTCAGATTAAACCCTACAGATATATATATATATATATATATATATATATATATATATATATATTAGGTATTCCTATAATATGTATATAATATGTATGTATGCGTGTGTATTACGTATTTGGAAAAAAAAAAGTGGTTTCTCAATTGAGCAGTAAACTTTTTTTTTTTTTTTTTTCTTCTGAAAACCTATGTTTTATAGGGTGTTTCCTGGTGGGTAAAGAAGGGCATTCCCACTCCCATAAGTTATAACCAGTCAAACTATTATGAAGCTAGTAAAAGTGTCATTACTTCCTGATAGTGCAAACTATCAAAAACTGCTTAGTCGTTGCTATCACATTCTGTGGAGAACTGTTTATTGCAACAGAAAAATTGAAAACTGAACAGTAGGGAGCAGTTAATAAAAAAAAAAAAAAAAACTTTCAGATTTGATAACTCTAGAAACTGCTTCTCCCAGTAGTGGGAGTACCGTTGAGTTACTCGGCAATTAAAGTCCTACAATATGTTATATGCATAAAAAAGGTTTATTGCTCATTTAATGCTGATTTATGGTTAAAAAAAAAAAGTTTAATAAAAATGTCAGCTTTTTTTTTTTTTCCTAGTTTCTGAATTTACTAGTTTTAATTTGTTTTGCATCAAGGTGTTTCTTCTGTGAAGCAATTTTAAGATGTATATTTTGCAGGTGTAAGGAAACGTAACAGCTGTCTATAACGCACCAAACATCTTAAACCTCATCTTGAAAACTGAAATAGTATCTAACTGCATTTGTTCTGTGCTATATAACTTTGGTTTTCCTGTCTCACATTTTTCTTTAAAATCTGTGGACATTTGAAAACCCAATTTGACGAAAATGACATTTTGTCTTCACACAAGACATTGTTCTAAATTCTGTTAGGAAATGAGATTAAATCAGCTTATTTGTTTCATAGAAGCCATTATCTAGATGTTTCACTCCTATAATGAGTATGTTGTATACATAGATAATATAATATGGTTTTGAGTGATCCCACTGTTAAAGCAGAACTACCACCCTTAAAAAATGCTGTATAAAATAATCCCCCATCTGGCGACTAGCTGCTCAGTAGCGCTAGTTGCCAGAATTCTTACCGTGTTCATGAGAATTAGCCACTACTCCAGGACTGACAGGCAGGATGGAGCGCGGACATCTTTCCATAGTGACGTCCGCACGCCTGCTCTGTCAGTCCCAGCCGGCTCTAGGAGGCGTTGCTAGGAGCCGTTCGGCTTCAAAAGGGACTGACAGTGCAGGCCCGCAGACATCACTAGGGAAAGATGTCCGTGCTCCGTCTTGCCTGTCAGTCCCGGAGTAGTAGCTCATTCTCACGAACACAGTAAGAATTCTGGCGACTAGCGCTACTGAGCAGCTAGTTGCCAGATGGGGGATTACTTGATACAATATTTTTTTAAGAGTGGTAGTTCTGCTTTAAGAGGTGTTTTATACTTAAAGTTATTGCATCTCAGACTTCAATGTTTTTAGGTGCAGTTTCTCAAATTTTACAGCATTATGTTGCTACACCACTTTTGATGCAGTATCTGAGTTGCTTGACATTTTACAGCAGTGTGTTGCTGCTCCACTCTTGGGTGCAGTATCTCAATGACCTGACATTTTTACAGTGGTATATTTCTATATCATCCTATGGAGAACTTTGTTCAGATAATCTTAAACCTCCATAGCGATTGCACCAGGCTTTTTAGACACTTCATCTAAAAAGACATCAGGTTTGAATGAAACACCTTTCACAGTGGGAATACTCTTGCTTTACTCAGGAGGATAAACCCTACATTATATAATAAATATATATTATGTATATATTTTGTTTTTTCTTGTTTTTTTTTAGGTTAAGAAAATTAACTTTTTCGTCACAGTTCAGTTATCTTTTATGTGCATTGTCTTTATCTTTTTGTTTCATATATAGTAGCTAAGACTGTGATTTCCAGATTTAAGGTGTGTATTTATGTTCTGTCATGTTTAAGAATGTTCTTGTACACATTGTGAACTACTTATTTATGAAAATTTTGCTGTTCAATTATAAAATTAAACAAAGTTTAAGCCATTCTTGACTTGTATATCAAATGTCAGTTTTCAAATAATTATAATGTTGGAAAGCAAGAGAATGATGCTGAAATTTAGGAATTCAGGAGTTTTCAGTACCCACAAGCTCTGCTAGTTTGGGACAAATCGGTTGAGAATTTTAGAGATACAAAGGACCAGAAAATGCAGTTTCCTAATCAGGCTACTGAACAGATAAACACCGTATTTCACACACTGATCTCATGGAGCAGTGTTCACTTTCACTTAATATATTAAAATAAATAAAAGTGACCCCAGTCATGAAAGATATAGGTTTGTTTTTGCAAGCAAGTAATACAGAACAAGTTTAGATACAGCAAAGAACTGTAGCCAAGATATGCCATAGCAATTTCACCAACTATGGGAAATGTTGAGAGGGGATACAACAAGGTCAACCAAATAAAACAATGGGAACCAGGGAACCTTTCCAGTTCAACAGTTGTTACCAACACACACTCAGACTCTCAAACACTCAAAAAAAAAAAAATTGTGGGGGGTTCCTTAATCCAACAGTCAAGCAGTGACTGGCAGTTGAGGTTAGAGGGTGGTGATGGTAATATCAGTGACAAAGCTGTTCCAAAGGCCCCATTTGTCATTTCTTATCCAGTGTCTCATGAAGGTAAGTGGTCAGTCTCATGATTCACACGATGGGAGCACACAATAACCGGTTCATGGGGCCCGGGGGGAGTGGATAGACACAGAAGTGAGCCGAAGGATCAGGCAGATAATCTGAGTCCAAAAAAATTGTATAGAAGGACATGTCCACCAGATATGGTAAGTCACCCACCTGTCCACAGTTTAACCAGAAGAGGTTAGGTTTGTTGGGAGAAATAAAGTGTAGCCGAGGAGGAGTGTAGTAAAACCTCAATAGAATTTTGTAAAACATTTTCCTGGGTGGTTATGCAAACATACATTTTTGTTGCTATCCTCCAAATCGTAGATCATGTTTCATTAGAGATCTCTATACCAAAATCGGCCTCCCAAGCCCTCATGTACTTGCGTCTGAAAAATGTCAGCTGAAGGGTGAGGCCTGAGTAAATCTTGGTTATAAAGCCTCCAGAGGCGGGGCAGTTCCTACACAATTTTTCAAATGGTGTTAGAGGAGGGAAGGTAAGTGTCAGGGACAAGAACCAAAGGAAACATCAGAGTGATAAGTATTGATAGAAGTCTTGGAACAGTAGGGAATATTGAAGCTGTAAGGCTCTAAAATCTAGAAGGTAGTTCTTGTTGAGAAGATTGTGTCAATTCCTGAGTTTTTCAAATTAAGGAAGGAGCTGTTGCTCAGTCCCAGGGGAATTCGAGGTTCCAAAATAGGGGAATAAGGAAGGAAGGGGGAGAAAGGAAAGAGGGATTGAAAAGAGATTGTAGGCAGGGTCAACTAGCCTTGGAGTAGAGCAGATTTCGCGTGTGTGTGTGTATATATATATATATATATATATATATATATATATATATATATATATATATATATATATATATATATATATATTCCTTAAAAGAAACAAAAAGTGAGTGATAGTTTGCCTGGTATAAAGTATTGTAGTCTAGAGTTAATCTAACACCAAGACAGTGAATGTAAGAGGAATTACATGGAAAAGGATCGTTAGTTTTAAGGTTTGAGAGATCCTGAGGAAAAGACTCTGACTTGGTTGGGTTAATTTTGTATCCAGAGGACCAGCTGGAAGCCATGCAACACTGAACAGAATAGGAATAGATATGAGGGAGGGAAATGTCAGGTGGATATAGTCTGCAAAGAGAGAGCTCTTGAAATGACCACAGGGTAGGACAATACCACAGATGTCAGGATGCAGTCTGATCTTCATGGCCAACAGTTCAACAATGAGTGCAAAAATTAAGAGGGCTAATTGGGAGCCCTACTTGGCTGTTTTAGTGAAGCAGGGGGGCATGTGTATAAGGATTGAATGGCTGTAAGGTAGGACTGTAAAATCCAGAACTTCCACCAGGTAGTTCCTTGAAGTTCTACTTGAAGTTGGTAGGGCAAGACAGTTTTATTTATTTTTACTTTTTTTTTTTATTGTTTTACACATTAGATATGGGTCTTTTGTGGAGTGGATTGAGCAGTGCACAGGTGCTTTGTGCACCTTTCAAGCCCTGTGGAGGAAATTTTATGGCCACGTTTTCCCTCCCAACATAGTCTCTTGAGGCTCTGTTTCCTTCTCTTTACAATGGTAACATGAAGACAGTGTGAATAATCTCAGAAGGAAAGTGCATACATTTCAAGTCCCTTCCTCCATATTGTTATGTTTTGTCAAGGGTGCTGAAAAAGCAGGACAAGGCATGGCTGTTCCAGGAGGCAGAGGACTCACTGTTGAAAAAAAAACAGAGCACGGTTCAGGTTTCTATTCCAACCTGTTTGTGGTTGTGAAGAAGGACGGCAGCAGTCTCCCCATTCTGGACCTCAAATTCCTCAAAAAGTATGTGGTGACTATGGGCTTCAAGATGGAATCTTTGCATTCTTTCATTGCGGCAATGTGCCTGGATGAGTATCTGGCCTCTCTGGAACTTCAGGATGCATATTTGCACATCCCGATTCATCTGGACAGTCAACGCTACCGGAGTTTAGCTTCAGGCTCAGATCATTACAAGTTTACGGCATTGCTGTTTGGCCTGGCTTCAGTGCCTTGTATCTCCACCAGGGTCATGGCTTCCTTTGTCCATGGCCAGGGCATCTCCCTGACACCTTACCTGGATGATCTCTTAAACCTTCCTCGGAGGAGCTCTTGGCTCGTCACATTCAGGACCGCACCAGACTTCTGGTCCACATGGGTGGATTCTGAATATGCTGAAGTAATCCCTGGTGCCCTCCCTGGTTCTGGTATTCCTGGAAATTAGGTTTGACACCCATCAAGGTGTCTTCCTAACGGAGGACAAGATTCTTTTTGTGACGCAGGAAAAGTCTCAAGCTCTGGAGTGGCCCTTGGCCATGATCAGGGAGTTCATGAGAGATCTAGGCAGATTGCTGTACCTTACTCCCGGTTTCACACGAGAGAACTGCAGAGGTATATTATCCACAACTTGTCTGGGCTTCTGCAGCATCTGGATTATGGGATCTCGCTCTCTCCGGAGATCAGGATCGACCTCCAGTGGTGTTTGCAGAGGCTGAACATGGAACAAGGGAGACCCTTTGTGATTCCAGAGTGGACCCTGGTCATGGCAGACTCCAGCCTCAGTGGCTGGGGTGCAGTTCTGGGTCATCTGGGTGTCCAGGGCAGGTGGGCCAGGGAGGAGTCCCTCTTGTCTATCAATGTCCTGGAACTCAGAGCAATCTGGCTGGCCTTCAACTATTGTACCTCACTTCTGGTGGGGTAGCCAGTGAGGGTGCAGTCAGACAACACCACACTGTGACATACATCAATCACCAGAGGGGCACTTGCAGTGCGGCCACCTGGTTCGAGATGAGGCACGTTCTTGGATGGACGTAGACCCAAGTTCCAGCCATCTCGACCTTTCACATTCCAGGGGTAGAAAATGTCAAACTGACTTTCTAAGTTGCCAAGATGTAGATGTAGGAGAGTGGGAACTCAATAAGGAAGTGTTCTACCTGATTGTGCAACAGTGGAGGTGTACTGACGATAGATCTCATGGCCACCAGGGACAACAAGAATGTTCTGACCTTCTGCTTCTGGATGGGACACCCTCTGGCTTTTGCCACGGATGTGTTGTCCATTCCGTGGAACATCCACCTCGCAAATGTTTCCTCTCATACCCAGGGTACTCCAGAAGGTCAGGATGGGCAGAGCAACAGTGATGCTGGTTGCCCATTACTGGCCTGAGAGGGTGTGGTTTGCAGACTTTGTCAGTCTCTTGGTTCAGGATACAATCTGCTCTGCCTTCTTCCCAGGCTGGACTACTTACTGCAGGGTTACCTATGGCATGAGGATGTGGAGAAAATTGCTTTGATGGTATGGCTCTCGAAGCCAACATCCTGAGGAGGAAAGGTTTTACTGCGGAGGTTGTTTCCACCATGATTCAGGGCAAGAAGCCTGTTACCTCCAAGGCATACCAAAGGCCCTGATCTATCCTTCATAATTGGTGTGCGGACGAGGCAGTGTCCTCATGAGCTTTTGACCTTCAATTGGTGTTGTCTTTCCTCCAAGATGTGTTGAACAATGGACTATGCTTGAGTTCCCTTAAGCTTCAGATCTCTGCACTATCTGTATTTTTCCAGAGATGTATTGCCACCATTCCAGATGTTGCTTTTTCATCAGGGGTGTCTCATGCCTTCCCTTCTTTTAACTCTTTGAATGCCAGAGGGTTTTGCTTCACAAAGCGTTGCATACACCTCTGTCACTCAAAGGGTTAAGGCCCCCCACTCCTCCATAGTATATTAACCTGGTTCTCTGTGTTTTGAGGAGGCCTCCTTTCAAGTCTCTTTCTTCCTGTGTTCTTTGACACTTAAGATGGTTTTTCTCTTGGCAGTGGTCTCAGTGTGTAGAGTCACAGAGTTACAAGCTTTGGTTGTAAACCACCTTTCCTGGGGGTTTCATAATAATGTGGTTCCAAGAACCTCTCAGGAGTTTTTCTAAGGTGGTTTCTGAATTTCACATCAATTAGGAGGTTGTTCTTCCTGTTCTGTAACCTGACCCTAAGTCTGACAGGGAGAAGGATCTCCATTTGTTGGACGTGGTGCGTTGCCTTAAATGTAATGTGCATTGTACAGATCCTTTTTGCAAGGCAGACTCTCTCTCATTCCTGAGGGTCCTAGGTCAGGTCATGTGGTTTCCAAGGTCACTATTACCTCTTGGATGAAGGCTGCCATACCCCAGGCATATGAGATCTGTAAGAAACCTGTTCCCTTTAAGATCACAGCGTATTCCACTAGGTATGTGAGAGCCTCTTGGGCCTACAAGAATCCTGCCTAGGCTGAGCAGTTGTGCAAGGCAGCATTGCATACTTTTTGATGTGCTGGCCTCAGCTGAGGCTGGAAGGTCCTGTCTGTCTAAGAACATTCATACTTTGTTGTGCCATACTGTTGTTCAGTAGTTCCTGAGCCCCTTGTTCTTGTGTGCTGTGTAAGTTCAGTGTCTTTGACACTTACTGCTTGGGTTATTCAGATACTAGATAGTCCTGGGGTACTCCAATATCATGGGGATGAAGGTGTGGTCTTTCTTCCCACCTCTGGGAGCTTAATGTTGGTACCTGTGTTCCATATTTGGTGAAAGAGAAAATAGAATTTTAGTGTTCTTACCTATTAAATCGATGTATAACAGAGATCTCCCACCCAAAGAAAGGGACCTTTAGTTTCCGGTCTTACCTTCCTGGGCAGTGGAGTCCTTTTTTAGATTCTTTCTCGTAGGAGATTTTCTTCTTCTTTTTCCCACTTACTTGTGTGTGTGGCTTCAGTCACATGAATTTTGGAAGTTAGTAGGCAGGAGAGGTTTGAGCTGGAGGAGGAGGGAGTCAACACCTATAAGACTGTCTTTTGAAATTTGTCCTGCCCTCCAGGAGAAGGGACTCCACCCCATGATACATGTGTTCCATATGAACTAAAGAGAAACTAATTAAACAGGTAAGAACACTAAAATCCCATTTTCTGCATTTAAACTAAAGATCAGGGTTTGTGTGGGATGTGATTGCAAGATGGATAAGGCCAATGATCTTTCAGGTGTTGTCACCCGCCTTTCTGTGTAGTATAAAGCCGACCTGGTCCATGTGCACCAGTTTGGAGAGTAGATGAGAGAGCTTATGTGCCAGAATAGTACTAAAGAGGTCCATGTTAAGGAGCGATATAGACCTGTAACTAGCACAGTCATGGGGTCCTTTCCCGGTCCAATAGTAAGGAAATTGTTAAATACATCAAAGGGGGAAGGGGATAAAAGCTTTTAAGTGCAATTTTCATAGAATGAGTTGGGCATGATTGCACATGGGAGTTCATCAGGGGAAATGGCGGAATTTATTATCCTGTTTTCTTCAGAAATCATGGAAAATGGAAGATCCTGTAAAGGAATATACAGAACTACAGATTTTGCCCTCAGTTTTTTGAGAATGTATGCTAAAGGGACAGTAATGTTTCGAAATAAAAGCAGCTCCAATTAATCTTCATAGTATTTGGGCCATAGAGAGTGTTATTTAAATACTGTTGTAGTTCAAGAGTAATTGAATGTTAAATTACCCCCTCTCCTGCCCCTATTACCTAGTGTAAGCCACTTCCCTTCAGATGTGGAATCTGGTCTTAAGACCAGAGAGATCACAGCAACTGCAAATTGTCTTACTGTGAGAACAATGAAAACCCTGCCCTCCTTGACAGGTTTTTCCCTCATGCTAATTGAAGATTGTCCTCTGCAAGCCATCTGGACACCACCTTTCTGTTCTGAGGTGAGCAGTGTTACATCCGTAAAAGGGGCGGGAGAGGGATACTTTATCATTCAATTACTCTTGAGCTACAACTCTGATAGTAGTGAACTAACACTCTCCATGGCCCAAATACTATAAAGATTAATTGGAGCTGCTTTTATTTTGAAACATTACTATCCCTGTAATGTTATATAGGTTGTAAAAGATTGCGTGGATCTCATTATAGATATCATTGGAGTCATAAAGTGTGTTACTGGATTCTAATTTAATTGCAGGAATTTGGGAACATTGTAACAACATCTTAAGTTTCCTAGCTAAGATTCTATGATTTTGTTAGGCCTTTTGTAAAAGCGTTGCTTTGCCCATTTCATCTGTCTGCCTTATTATTAATTTATAGTTTTATATCTAGATGTGCCCTTCACCTTTCTTGCTTAGTACACAAGCACTTCTCTGGAAAACTACCAGACTACCTGAGCAGTATGCTCACTCCTGCACTCCATACTAACTGTAACCTCCGCTCCACTACCAACAACTCACTGCGTATATCACAATACAAGAAAGAAGCAGGAAGATCTGCCTTCTCCTTCAGAGCGTAAGGCCTGGAACAATCTGCCTGAAATAATCAAATCTGCTCCCAGTCTAAAATGCTTAAAAGTAAAGGCTTCTTTATATCTAAAAACAGTGTGTAACTGTATATAATTTTAATATTCTATATGTATGTATATATAATAACATGGAATATATAATGTTTCTCAATTTGTGAAAATATGTAACCCTTTACTGAAAACTATCCAGGACATTCTTGAAAATGAGAGAAATCTCAATGTATTCTTCCTGGTAAAACATTTTATAAATAAATAGGCATCCCTTGATGCGAGCACTTTATGGAGACTGAAGAGTGTAGGATGTTGCTTATGACTGGTCTCCAGGAAGCTCAGCTCTGCTCTCAGCTTTTCAAGCTGGGTTTGCCTTTTTTTCTTGTTTTTAGTGGCAAATTCTAGAATAATACCCCTAATGTATGCTTTACAGGAGACCCAGAGGATCGCAGTACTAGTGCCAGATCCTTTGTTTTAGGTGATAAATTAATCTATGTGGGTAGAGATGTGTGAAACAAAACTGGGTTTCTGAGGAGAAATTCATTGAGTGTCCAATTAAAGTGTTGGGATGGATTGGGAAAAAGCAAAACTGAGAAGTGAAGTAGGGAAGGGGTCAGATCAGGTGACCAGTGTTATACGAATCTTGTCAAAGGATAGGATCAAAGTGAGGGAAGCAAAGATTTAGTCTATGTGTCTATTAGGTATTGGTGAGAAAGGAACTCTCAAAACTGGTTGGAAAGACTACCAGCAGCCTGGACAGAAATGGGAAGCGCAGAGGGAGATCTGTCTAGAGTGGGATCAAGGAATAGTGTCCCCCCCCCCCCGAATAGTTGAGTACAGGCTGAAAGTGTCCAATTTGTTAAGGAAGGAATTGTGTCTAATATTTGGGGTGTAGACTGTAGCTAAGGTCAGGTGCCTATTGTGCACTTGGTCATGTATTATAATGAACTGGTGATGGGGTCAGTCAAGGTATTGTGTAAGGGAAAGTCATGTCTCAAGAGTATGGCCACACATTTTCATCCAGGTTGAAGAGGCAACGTAAGAAAGGATATAATGCTTACTAAAGAGAAGAGCTTACCTTGGAGAAATGCGTTTCTTGGAGGAAAGCTATATGGGCTCCAGTGTTCATACACACCTGAAGGGCCAGGTGACTCTGTCTGTATTAAGGCCTTTCACATTAAGTGAGAGGAAGTTAACTCCAGTCATGACTACACATAGGATCTAGAGAGGAAGAAGGCAGAGAAGAAGAAAAAAAAATACTCAAACACACACATAAAACCAGTTAACAGGTCACTAGAAAAATGTAGGGGTGGTCCCTTCCAAAGGGGGAAAAGCCTGGGAAAGGGAGTAATCCTGCTAGGAGAAGGTGTGATTGTCAGTGATTAGTCACAGACAGGAGACAGCCCAAATTTCAAGTTGAGCAGGATTGCTTCTGAAAAGTGTCTAGTATACATGAGCCAGGAAGCTTGGATTCTGGCAGATGCTGTTAAATTTAGTTCTTCGAGGTTAAACTTACTTATAAATATAATATGAGTGCTTGAATCTAGGATTTTTTCTACTCCCAGTGGAGTAGAGTTCTTTTGAGGAAATACTTTCTAATAACTCCTTTTCTCTTAGTTCATGTGAAACACAAGAGCAATGGACAAACGTATACGCCAACCAGAGAGACGGCATCTGCATAACATTTTTTTTTTTTTAATAAAATAATCTCTGGAAACATAGAATTTGAATTTGACGGCAGATAAGAACCATTCGGCCCATCTAGTCTGCCCAATTTCCTACTGAAAAAAAAAAAACACAACCTCAAACCTTTTTTGGTCTGGAGGTAGAGACTCCCTCACTACTCCACTTTACCCCAACCAGACATGCTATTTTTAACAAGCGACTCAAAAAAGGGGGTCACTTGAACCAAAGGATCCCCTGCAAGGAACTCGGACAACTTGTTTTATGCTGGAAGGGATGTTCTGTGTAAACATGGACAATGAGAAAAGGATGTATGAGTACGCATACAAAAATATTTTCTCTTTCATCCACTGTGGAACATAGGAACCATGGGGATATACCAAAGCTCTCCCAAGATTCCAGAGATGACACCGCAGTGATGACAGAGCACAAAGGCTCAGTCGTGAACTGAGGTGTATGAACAAAACAGTTTACAGGAGGCAAATATAGTTTTTGACCTTTTATTGGCTAACTAAGCAGATTTAGAATGCAAGCTTTCAAGACCTTAGGTCTCTTCCTCAGGCATGTTATATAGATAAATATGAAAACATCTCTCTTAAATACAAGTACACATTGCATTGTTTAGAATGGAAATCAGATAAGAGAACGCAATCCAGAAACTCTGATCAGTCAGTGGTAAATTGCACTCTTCCACTGAGGCTTTAGAGGTATGTACGATGCTCTTGGGTCTGTTGGAAAGGTCAACCCACTAAGTGATAATGTGACAAGAACTCTCTGTCCTTATTCAAACCATTACAAATAGCATTACATTTTAATATTAATTTTACCTCCCATACCTTTCTGTCCCTCTGAGTGCGGAACCGTCCCATCAATACAGTTAACTTAATGTCCCTGACACTGTGCCCATTTTGACAAAAATGTTCTCCCACTGGTGTCTCTGTCTTTTTGTTGTTAACACTGGATCTGTGGGAATTAAACCTCTTACGTAGTGCCTGTCCAGTTTCTTCCACATAAAGAGCTGCTGGGCATTTTGCACACATGATCAGGTATTTTACATTGGATGATTTACAGGTGAAGGTACCATTGTCCCTGGTGTAAATGTGTGCACAGATTTCACATCTCTTTTGTAGGCAGGGAGATGTGCCATTTTTTGTATTTTTATTCAGGGCACTCCTTACCATTAGTTGTTTCAAATTGGGAGGCTGTCTGAAGGAGAGTATTTATATTTGTGTCCTGTATTTCTACGGCTAACACAGTACCAACTCTCATCTGCTATCAGCATGGAAGATACCCCAATGTACAGCACACATGAATATGAGAAACCTCCTAAAGAAACTTGCACAACTGGATAGTGACATCTTCTTCCTGACTACATGCAAAAAGGAAAATGTAATAACTAAAGGCCTCATGCTGAAAAATCCCACACTGGACACATACAACAGCAGGTTTGCACAGCAACTATGTACCAGGACAGAGTTGCTATGCAACAACCTTATTGGGATCTGCTACAACAGGGAATCAAGGATACAAACAGAAATATCAACTCTAAAGGAACAGCTTGGACCAGACACTGAGGACATACATTAGGCCCTTAAACAGTACTACAGGAAACTACAAACACTCCTCATCAACACCAAGAGGAAGAAACTACAGAGACTGAGATGCAGGTTTACCAGCAAAATCTGTAAATCAACCAGAATAGAACTGCGTTGTGAATCTTTCCACACATAAGCCAAGCAGAGAGGAAATATCTGTACTTTCAAAGGGCCTGTCATTCTGTCCCACTAAACCTGTGGATAGGGTAACACTCTGCAGTGACATACAGGAGTTTTTCAGAAAACTCAGATTCAATGAATTCTTCCATGACAAAATGGATAATAATTATAACCATACCACAGATCTACATCACAATGTCAATGCACCCACAAAAAGATCCACCTTGACTCCAAAACCAGGAAGTATCCCTACAATGGACAGATACATAGAGAGCTTCAGGAACAGAATCACTACAAACATATTGGAGAAACAATGTGAAACAACACCCAACCTAACCAAAAAGGAACAGAAAGCCATAAGTCACTAAAGAATAACCAGGACATTATTATTAAGCCTGCAGACAAGGGGGGAGCTGTTGTTATTATGAATACAACTCTCTGATGAAAGATACTATGTGAAATTACAAGATGATCCCACAAAAAAATTATACAAAACAACAGGATTATAAAAAAAACTGCCATCCAGCACTGGAGAACAGATAAGGCCCCTAATACCAGCAGATCCAAAAATAGGCTCCTTCTACATTCTACCAAAATACACAAAGAAGGAAACCCAGGAAGACCCATAATTTCAGGAATTGGTACTCTCACAGAGAATATCTCTGGCTGGGTAGAAAATACCCTGAAACCCCTGGTATAACAAACACCCAGCTTCCTTCAGGACACCATGGATCTTTTAAACAAATTAACTGACTTCGGGCCAATTCCAGAAAGCACCATCCTGGCCAGTATGGATGTAGAATCCCAAAATAACACACCCATACTCAAACTCATACAGTTTATTCTCACCCACAATTACTTCAAGTTTGGACAGGACCTCTACCTTCAGAAAATGGGGACTGCAATTGGTACCCAAATGGCACCACAATATGCCAACCTGTTTATGGCAAAATTGGAAGAGGACTTCCTGTCCACCTGCCAGATAAAACCCGCTACATAGATGATATTCTTATCATCTGGACTGCCAATAAAGAGGAACTTCTTAAATTCAATGAGAATTACAATACATTCCACCGCAATATCAACCTAACACTCAGTCACTCACGCACAAACATTAACTTCCTTGACACAACTATCAGTATTCAGAACAACTCCATCCACAAATCTCTATAATGCAAACCAACAGACAGACCAACCTACCTGAAAAACACACAAAGAACTCCATCATATACAGCCAGGCCATCAGATACCACTGCATCTGTTCTGACATGATGGACCGTGACAAGCACCTCCAGAAACTCAGAGGAGACTTTATAAAACATGGTTACAGCACAACTATTATTGACAGTCAGATACAGAAGGCTACCCAAATACCAAGAAAAAATCTGTTGCGCTACAGAGAACAACATAAGGGAAACCGGGTACCACTGATGGTCACTTACCACCCCCAGGTTGAAGTTCTACGCAAAATATCAAGAGAACTTCAAACGAAATTACATAGGGATGAAAGACTTAAGAACATATTCCCACAGCCTCCCTTACTCTCCTTCAGACAGCCTCCCAATTTGAAACAACTGATGGTAAGGAGTGCCCTGAATAAAAATACAAAAAATGGCACATCTCCTTGCCTACAAACGAGATGTGAAACCTGTGCACACATTTACACCATGGGCAAGATACCAATTCCAAACACCCAGTTACACCATAAGATCAATGGTACCTTCACCTGTAAATCATCCAATGTAATATATCTTATCATGTGTGCAAAATGCCCAACAGCTCTTTATGTCAGAGAAACTGGACAGGCACTACATAATTCCCACAGATCCAGTGTTAACAACAAAAAGACAGAGACACCAGTGGGAGAACATTTTTGTCAAAATGGGCACAGTGTCAGGGACATTACGTTAACTGTATTGATGGGACGGTTCCGCACTCAGAGGGACAGAAAGGTATGGGAGGTAAAATTAATGTTAAAATTTAATGCTATTTGTAATGGTTTGAATCAGGACAGAGAGTTCTTGTCACATTATCACTTAGTGGGTTGACCTCTCCGACAAACCCAAGAGCATCGTAAATACCTTTAAAGCCTCAGAGGAAGAGTGCAATTTAGCACTGACTGATCAAAGTATCTGGATTGCGTTCTTTTATCTGATTTCCATTCTAAACAATGCAATGTGTACTTGTTTTAAGAGAGATGTTTTCATATGTATCTGTATAACATGTCTGAGGAAGAGACCTAAGGTCTTGAAAGCTTGCATTCTAAATCTGCTTAGTTAGCCAATAAAAGGTATCAAAAACTATATTTGCCTCCTGTATTTCTACAGCTAACACGGTACCAACTCTCATCTGTTATCAAAACAGTTCAGTCACTTTAGATCCAGGATAGGATAAAAGCCACAGTCCTTTTTGGGATCTTTGAAAAGGTTGCAATAGAATACTATGAATCTTTATAGAGTTTTTTTTTTCTGTCAGTCTAGTCTGTGCCTTGCTCCCATTGGCTACCGTGTGTTAGTCCCGCCCTGTATGACCTTTATACACTGGGCTAGGGGCACCCCTCCGGTGCCCTTTTGTGGTGTTCCTGTGCCAGTGCTTATATCTGCTCAGTGTTTCCCAGTGTACCGACTTGGCCTGCCTGACTACTCTGCATATTGTCTGCTGCCCTTGTGTACTGACCCGGATTGTCTGACTATTCTTCTGACGTTCCTGCTCCGTGATTCGACCCGGCTTGGCTGACGTTCCTGCTCCGTGACTCTACCCGGTTTGGCTGACGTTCCTGCTCCATGAATCAACCCGGCTTGGCTGACGTTCCTGCTCCGTGATCCGACCCGGCTTGGCTGACATTCCTGCTTCGTGTATCTACCTGGCTTGGTTGGCGTTCCTGTGCTGTGTCGCCTAGGCGACATTCTGACTGTCTGGCAATTGTGTTATTTCCTTGTGCAGAGTATCAGCGGCCAGTCTCCATTACTGCTCCGGCAGTTGAGTCACCGGTTGCCTCCGGTTATACTTGTGCAGAGTGCAAGTGTTGTCTCCGTTACTGCTACGGCAGTTTACCTTGGGCCTAGTCTCCGTTATTACCTCTGCTCAGAGCAAGTGTCTGCCTCCGTTACCACTCCGGCTGTTGAGCCACCAGTTGCCTCCGGTTATACTTGTGCAGGGTGCAAGTGTTGTCTCCGTTACTGCTACGGCAGTTCATCTTGGGCCTAGTCTCCATTATTGCCTCCGCTCAGAGCAAGTGTCTGCCTCCGTTACCAGTCCGGCTGTTGAGCCACCGTTTGCCTCCGGTTCTACTTGTGCAGAGTGCAAGTGTAGTCTCTGTTACTGCTACGTCAGTTTACCTTGGGCCTAGTCTCCGTTATTGCCTCTGCTCAGAGCAAGTGTCTGCCTCCGTTACTACTCTGGCTGTTGAGCCACCGGTTGCCTCCGGTTATACTTGTGCAGAGTGCAAGTGTTGTCTCCGTTACTGCTATGGCAGTTTACCTTGGGCCTAGTCTCCGTTATTGCCTCTGCTCATAGCAAGTGTCTGCCTCCGTTACCACTCCGGCTGTTGAGCCACTGGTTGCCTCCGGTTATACTTGTGCAGAGTGCAAGTTTTGTGTACTATACTGCTACGGCAGTTTACCTTGGGCCTAGTCTCCGTTATTGCCTCTGCTCAGAGCACGTGTCTGCCTCCGTTACCACTCAGGCTGTTGAGCCACTGGTTGCCTCCGTTAGACTTCAGCAGTGTGCAAGTGTTGTCTCCGTTACTGCTTCGGCAGTACCTCACGTGTCTCTGTTCCCAGTATTGCCTAAACAGCTCATGCCAGTTCTGCTTATCTGGCTTTTGGGATTACGAATTCCTCAGCTGTTTATATGCAGGGAGTCCCATCACTGACCTCTCTGCACATGGGACTGTCTACACATTGAAGATCTTTAACCCATGCAAGACCTTGCTACTGGGAATCCATCACTCTGCCTGACCTGTGTCAGTATAGACTATTGTGGACTTATTGTTTATGCTGGACCTGTGTAGGCCTATGTATCTATAACCTGTCGTGTGTCTGTATATAAACTAGAAAGTAACCTACAGGAATGATACAGAACGACAACCAACTTTTTTAAATGTGTCTAGCCTCCAGGGAGCAAAATAATTCTCCAGGCCTCTGACAGTGTAAGGGTTAGGTTCTGCTTTTCCTACCCTATATCTCTATACACTATTATTAGCTTGGTTAACCAATAGCTTTAACTTCTAAACTGCACTGGTAATTATTTATTAACTGAATCAGTTCACACATGTATGTCTCATTCTACTTTCAGTATCCATTTTTGAAACCATTTTAGTTTATTTGACATCTCGTTTTTTCACCTATACTCACTTCACATACTGTGTTACAGTCATCTGTTTCATACACTATTTTCTATATATGGCAAGGATGCTCAAACCTTTCCTTAAGTGTTGTATACAAGCTAGGATAGGGGATATCCCTTCTTGAGTAAAGGTGTGTTTAATCCAAATGAATGAGCTAGTGAATATCTCATCAGTGCTTAACTAAGGTTATCTTGAAATCCTGGCCTGTGTTAAGGCCCTTGAGGTCAGGTTTAGACGCTCCTGATATATGGCTTTGATTTTATTTTCACACAGCATTTGTTGAAAGAGTCAATACAAAGATTTTGTTAGTCCTTTTTAGCTTGCTTAAGGAAAGTATTTTATGATACTCTTTTCAGTACATTTTCAACCCCAAAGGAATCTAGCATGATTTATTTTTACTTATCATGCTCTCAATGGTTACTCAGAGATGAGATTTATCTAATAGTTCTTAGAGAACAAATTCATTTGAGTTTCTGGTTTGGTATTCCTATGGTTAATAGCCACATGATGGCAGGCTTGCACTATTTTAAAACATGCTTCCAAATTATATATTGAAAATGCTGGAGTGCAACCAATTTTGACCAAAATAGCTAAATGCAAAAACAAAAAAATGTTGATGCACATCCATATTTACATAGTAATAACCATTTACTCTGGCATATTGCCTGAAATATGTCCATAGCATGCTAAGAAACCCCATTATAAGAAAGTCCTATCCTTAATATGCTTTGTCCTATGAGCTGAATGTCTTCTGCTTTACTCATTTATTAACCTTAATTAACTTTACGCTGAGAGCTGAATTTTTGCCAGCTCTACTCATTAATGGAGAGAGACTATGACAGGAATTTTATAGTGTCCTAGAGAAAATGAACGTTGCACCTGGGGAGTGGGAAGGGTGCTTGAACCGGTTCACATTTAAAATGTCGCAAGCATGAGAGCGTGCGACATGAAGGCGCAATAACCAGGTCTCTGGTAAAAAAAAATCTCCACATCAGAATCTTACCTGAATCAAAAGGGCAAGATTCTTAAGCCGCAGCCTAAAAAGTTGCCTCCATCCACTGCCCGCATACCTTAAGCTTTAATCCTTTGTGTGCCTCTGAACCTCCATGTGTGAATACCCCATGTCAACTCTCCCCTGGCTGCTATTGCTTCCCAGCAGCTTCCACCAACAAAGTCACAAACTGCATTAACCCTTTAGGTGCCAGAGGGGTAGGCAATGCTTGGCAATGCATGGTGTACCCTTCTGGCACTCAAAAGGTTAAACTTTGTTGGTGAAAGCTGCTGGGAAGAGATGACAAGCAGAGGAGAGATGACAGGTTATCCGTGCATGAGGTTGGAGGCACACAAAGGATTAAAGCTTAAGGAATGCGGGCAGTGCGGGCAGTGGATGGAGGTGACGTTTTAGGCTGTGGATTAAGAATCCCGCCCTTTTGATTCGGATGAGAGTCTGATGTGGAGGTTTTCAAGCCGGTGACCTGGTTATTGCACCTTCATGTCACATGCTCTTATGAGTGTGACATTTTAAAAGGTTACCTCTTGAACCAATACAAGCTGGTTACAGCTTCCAAATATACAATGCCATTTGAGGTTTTGGTAAGTACACCCAAGAAACCAACACATTTAAAACTGCTGGAGTGTAACCAGCTGGGACCAAAATAACTAAAAGCAAAAACACTGAATAAAAATAGCTGTGCATCAATATTTTGTATTAACCCTTCACTCTGTGTCATATTGCATGCATATCACAACTATATTAAAGGTTTTCGTCACATAATATGGCCATAATATCTGCTTGTTTTTTTATATCTAACAAGTAAATTAACACATTGGAATAATATGTTCTTTTTATGGGGTATACATTTGAGTAGTTTGAGTGGAGTTAATACATTCTTTTAAATAAAAGAGGACGGGCACTCGGGAGTCACAGGGAGTCCAACTGCACAAAGGTTTAAGAAGAAAACCAATCTTCTTAACCACATTTCTGCTATGCCATTTCACCACCCCATGCTAACCAGGTTTTCATACTTCTGTTGCAGTTTACCATTAAATTAAAATTTTAGGTGCTTCTCTGTAAATAACCCAAACTTGTCATACACTGTTTTTTGTTTTTTTTCATTAGACCAGGTGTTTCCTATATACATAGTTGGTTTATGGATATGCCGTAACATGACCAAGAAATTTGACCCTTAGTGCAAAAAAAGTTTTTATTGAAATTCCCATAAAGTAAATGATACCCTATTTTTAAGAGCTGACATACCATTTGTCTTTTTCTTACATTCCTTACATCCATCAGATGTCACACGCCTGTATTAAATAGCTGCAATAGCTATAGTTATGAAGTAAAGTAAAAAAAAAAAAGAAGACAAACCATTTTGGAAAAAATGATGAAGGGTCACTTGACTTGTGTTGTTGCTATAGGAAGAATAATTAATTATATATATCCCATGTATTGGAAGCACTCATGCTTACAGTGGCTATTTGCCTGGGGTGCTAATGATGGTATAAATAGTATTTGATGTAGGATACATAAGCACACTCAGGACTTGCACTTGGAAAACGTGAATAAATCAAAATTTATTGATCAACATTTCAGATGCACATAGGCACCCTTCCTGACTGATAAAGGCCATGAGTGCTTGCCTAAACGTTGACTGAATAAAACCATTTTTTCACTGCAAAAAAGGATCCTGTGAGTGCTTTCTTCAACTGTGCTTCGTATGCTTAATTCCTGTATTGGATGAACACCCATGTCAACACGTATACAACTAATAGTCAATACATCCCATATTCAATTTTTGTATATGTATGTGTATATGTATATATATATATATATATATATATATATATATATATATATATATATATACATATATATATACAATTAATGCGTATTAAAGTACACCATTCAGTTTTCAGGACAAGCTTATATATATGTATATAAACACTTTGGATATACTAACAGTTTTGAAATCCATGGCAGGCCTCAGATAAATTGTACCACACTGGTAAGGGTTTACATATCATACGGGGTGCCAGGAGCACTAAACTAGAATGATTTTAGTTCTTGAAGCTGTCTACCTACACTAAAATTGTCATAACTCATTCCTATGTAAAAAAAAAAGTAGATAGGGTATATTATTTTTGAAAAAGAGGACTATAGCATGATGTGGACAAATGTTTCCAGAATATGGTGCTAAAGGAAAAAATATGCATTGCTTCCCTTTCAAGCAGGGCAGTTTTAAGAACCCCTGACACCCCTGGTAGGATAAAGAATGGATGCCCCAGACATGTAGTATTCATTTAAGTTTAGATTTAGTCTTCCTTTTCTTATTTATAGAGAAGGCAGCTTCAGAAAAACATTTTGTCCAATTACAGAAGTTATCCCCTAGATTACTTATTTTGTAGGCCAGAATCCTGTATTAAATGCATTTTGCAAAATATAGAAATGCTATCTTTATTTAGGTTACTTACTTCTTCATAGACGCTCAATAGATTTGTTTGGCAAAATCTGCCCTCTTAAAACCATGTTGATACCTACTAATATATTTATTTCATACAGTATAATCCTAAATATAATCTCTTATTATTCCTTCAAGTAAGTTCCCCATTAACAAGGTCAGACTCACAGGTTTATAATTAACAGGTTCTATTTTCGCTATCTTCTTAAATAAGTAAAAAACTTAAAAGATTAAAAAGAGAGGTCTTGCTAAAACTGCATGAGTTCTCAAGTAAACCTTGGCTATATGCCATCAGGAATATTTAATTTCTGTCCTGTCTTCCTTTGACTTCCTCTTGTGCTGACCCTATAATTGATAATGGTATATTTGCACTTGTATTTGTTGAGGTTCTTTTACTAGTGTTTGTTTCCTCTGATAAACTGATGAAAGGAATATGTTCTAAACATCAACATTCTCCATATCTTCACTAATCAATTACCAAACTGTCAGGGGGTACAGCAACAACGTTGCTCGATTTCTGTGGTGGGTGTTTAGCTTTAATATGTTTGACATAAATGTCATGGTGTCTGTATTTCATGTCTGTTATCAGGGTGGTTGTGCCAAGTGTGTTCCCTCCTTTCCCCTTCTCACCTGCCCAAGAGAAAAATAATCCCACACCTATGACTTTTTTAAGGGATAGGGATAGGGAACAGGTGGAAAAGAATGGCCTCTTTCTTCTTGTCCTCTACATTCCCCTTCACTGTCTGGGGCAGAGGATGATGTTGCTGCTGTTGCTGCTACTGCCTCAGATTCAGCATTGCAACTAGGATCAGGAGTATTGCTACTGCTGGCAAGTAGAACCTGTCCTAGTCCCGCATCACTTGTTGACCACATTCTCACTGTGTCCTCGGTGGTCTGTGGCACACTAGCCTACTCCTCAGCATCCTGCTGCCCTTGTATCTCAGCATCAGATGGAATTAGAGCAGTTGCAAATTCCTCTAATTCCAAAATGTCATTGCTAGTGGTGGCGGTGATGCCCATCCTCAACCCTGTCTTCCATTCCTTCTCAGTTTCTGCTAAAAATAGGCCATCAATGTTTCTTCCAACCCAGCTTCTCCAGCATCATCATCACCACCACCACCAGTCCCTACCTGCTGTGTTGCTGCTGCTCTATTCCTGACATCTCACTGCTGCTTGGAGGAAGTGATGAGCAATGTGACAGAGGGTCCCCTAATGTCACACTTGCCATTTACTTTTGACCTGAAGAAGAAGGCAGACTAGCAGTAGCAGCAGGTACAGGCAGCTGATCTATGCCCCTGCTGGTGGTGATGGTATTAATTCTAGTCTGCTTTCCCCCAACACCAGTTGTTGCCTCTTAAGGATCATGTTCAACTTGGACACTGTAGTGAAGGGAAGGGGGCTCCCAGAGCCAGAGGAATGGTGTGGGCTCCCTTCACTGCTAGTATAGATGCTCTCAAATGTTTCCTCTACCACTCTGGCTGCTTCACCATTATTGCTACTACTACTACTAACACCAACCACATCAAGTTCAGCCACAGAGTCTTCCTCCTCAATCTCACAGTCACTAGTAATATGAGGATATTGTTTCTTACCCCCTCCTTCACTCCTAACGCTAACAAACTGCTGGACCTTAGTAACAGTAGTACTAGCACTGGCAGGACTGCTTGGGAATGGCAAGTGTGATTTTGGGTCCCTTGCTGTCACACTTGGCATCATTTTCTCTTTCTCCCCCTGAGTACTACAAGAAAAACTAGCAGAGGGCAAAGTATTGGTGACAGCAGGTTCAGCACTAGCAGCAGGTTCAGCACTGGCAGCAGGTTCAGCACTAGCAGCAGATTCAGCAGTGGCAGCAGATTCAGCACTGGCAGCAGGTACAACGCTGGTGGCAGCACGGGCAGCACATCTGGCAGCAGGTTCAACACTAGTGTTTGCTGGTACAACATTGGTGGCACTGAAAGCAAGGGCAGCACGTCTGGCAGCAGGTACAACACTAGTGGCTGCAGGTACAGCAATGGTGGCACTGGAAGCAGGGACAGCACGTCTGGCAGAAGGTACAACACTAGTGGCTGCTGAAACAGCAACTGTGGCACTGGCAGCAGGGGCAGCACGTCTTGCAGCAGGCACAGGCAGCTGATCTGTCCTGCTGTCACTAGCACTACCCTTTTCTCCCCCCTTCCCATTCCCTTTTCTCCCTTCCTTCTCATTCCCCTTTTCTCCCTTCCTTCCCATTCCCTTTTCTCCCTCCCTTCTCATTAAATTCATCAAGATCCCTTGGAGTGATTTAGGGAGACTGGACAGCATTGGTTCAATACTGCTAGTCACTTCCTCCTCCTCAGACTCAGTGGACACATAAGGGTCCTTCCAGTTCCTCCTTTTAATATTTTTAAACCTGCTCATAGTGATAGCAGTTACTATGAGCCTCTCCTGTCTTAATTATTGCAAAATATCACAGCAGAACAGCACAGCACTTCTATCTCGCTCGGTAGCTGCTTGTGTTGTGTCTGCCTTCAGCAAAAATGTCATGCTTTTATAGAGGAAGCGCTAAAAACGTAAATCAATGGGTGAAAACTTTCTAGCCATTGGAAAAAAACATCAACAGGACTTACGTACCACAGAGCCCCGGGAAAGTTTAGGAGTATTTATGCTGATGCTATTTGTGGCACATCTCTGACCTGTTCATGGTGGGTCTCCCAGTCAGACATGTGGGTTGGATTTCACGGAGGAGATGCCTAGGTGTGAACCTGCTTTCCCCTTGCTTACATGCTTTTTGCACGTACAACAGATAGCAAGAAACATGCTTAGCTTTTGATTGTGTATCTCCATAATGTGGACTTCATGGACTTTTGACTACAATTCTACTTCTAATACTATTAGGTGTCAAAAGGTACAGCACTTCCAGCAGCAGCAGAGGCACTCATTAAAGCAAAGGTTGTAAGTATGTTTCCCTTTTTAATAGCATTGCTCTCATGTAAGTTGTCGCACATGGTTAACAATGGTCCTGAGGGACAGCAAAGGATGATGAAATGCCAGAAAATGTCTTCTTGTTCTCCACTGCACCACAAATAGTGAACCTGGCACTGGCCATTCTTTGTCTTAGTCTTTTCCACATAATAAAGGACACAAGGGAAAATGAGGATATAAACAACATGATGAAATGTACAAGTCAGCCTGTAATATATTTTGATAGATTTATTTTGATGTGGATAGCAAAAAGTGGCATACGATTAGCACACCTGTAAAAACCCAGCTTGTTTTATCTCAGTTCATGTCCTCGGTGGCAGTAATATCTTTTATGGGTTGATCTAGTTGCAATTGAACGTCCTTAAAGGGATAGTAATACTTCATTTTAACTTTATTTTATTTTGTAGGCATTAAAAAAATATGAAGAATGATATAAGTCTTATCTCTCAAACCTTTATGGTTTAAGAGATATTCACAAGCAAAGTTCCCCCTCCCGCCCCTTCTACCTAGTGTAAGTCATCTCTTCTCAGATGGGGATCTGGTTGTAAGACCAGACAGATAACAGAAGGGGACAATCTTCTTCCTATCAGAACAATGAAAGCCCTTCCCCCCTTGACAAGTTTTTCAGCTTTTTCCCTTATCTTAATTGAAGATTGTCTCTCTCTGCAGTCTACCTGGGCACCTCCCTTCTGAACTGGCTCAACAGGGGGGGAATACTTTGTTTGTGAATATCTCTCAAACCATAAAGGTTTGAGAGATAAGACTTATATCGTTCTTCATGTTTTTTTAATGCCTACAAAATAAAATAAAGATAAAACAAATTATTACTATCCCTTTAAGAGTCTTGCCCCTTCTATAGCCCATATGAGGAGGTGGCATACCACAGAAGAAAACAGTAAGATATGTAGATAGCAGAGTCCTATTGTGCCTTATATTGCCAGTATCTCATGACCTGGAAAAAAGTAAATAACAAAAAGCTATCCTTTTGGGTGAGTTAATTGCATTGAGTTTCTGTAATAGGTCAGTCTGTGTACTGTAAACAGCTTGATAGTTGAAAGTCCAGAGTGATATTATCATAGTCTCTTTGTCATAATCTATCTGTCCTGAGATTCAGTTGGGGATTTGTCGCTATTTCTCTGGATTACCCACAGAACCTACATGAAGGATGCAATTACTATTTGTGGGTTTTGAAATGAAGTGGTGTCCAAGTTAAGATCTTGTACATAGATGTCCAGAAAAATCTACATTAGAAGTACTGAAACCCATATATCAGATGGGTAATTGAGGGAAGAAATCTACTTGATGAGCTCAGAAAATGTGCCACTTAAATTAAGAAACCATCATCAATGTATCTTTTATAGCTTCTAATTTTGAGGTTATGTAAATATTGAAGTAAATATTTAAGTTCATACTATCTCATAAATAAGTTGGCATAAGCTGGAGCAACATTTGAACCCATCAAGGTACCCACAATCTGGAGATAAAATGTTTGTTGAAATCTGAAAACAAATTTGTTAAATGTCAGGTTAAGTAGATCACACAGAAATTCAATGAGAAAGTCAAGTAATAATTGAGCAGAGAGAATGTTCTCCAGAACAGCCACCACAAGAATATCAGTAGTGCAGTAATCATTTTTACATGTTGTAGAAAATAAGTAGTATTGTAGCTATATGAATTCTTAGTGCAAAATATAAGTTATGATACAGTATCTAAAAATATTGCTATAAGTTGCAGCAAAGATCCCTTTCCTGAGATTATAGGTATGCCTGGGAGGCAAAATCAATAATCAGGCAATAATTCCCTACCTACTCCCTACCTTTGCTATGGTATGGTAATTACCCACGACTGGTCTAATGGTCAGCGGGGATTTAAGATGCCAGTTCTCCTCACAACAGAGCCTCACCAACGTGTATCAATGGAATTCAAAAGTTGTTGGCAGAAACAAAATTAGTGCAGTAGGCCATTTATTCCAAAAGTTATAAACACCCTCAGCATGTTTTGTGGTCCTTATGACCACTTCACCAGGAGGAAGATAAACAAGAACCTTAAGTCCTATTTTTGAATAAATCAACTTAAGAACAAATTTTGTTGTACTGCTCTATGAGACTTTTGTGCTGAGTATGCACCCCATAGCTAATTGGCACTGCTGGATGATGTACTAAGTGATTCAGAATTGGGTAGGGGCCCTGTGGGTAACGACATTAGCTGCCTGTGCACCCACTGCAATTGTGTGTGTGTGTGCCTTTCTTCCTGAGTTGCAGTTTGTACACCTTTAAGAACCAGATCTCAGGGTTCCAGGTGGTACATCTGTAGTTGCTAATTGTATGATTATGGGTTTGTTGCAGTGGGATGACTGGTAATGCCACAGTTTACATTTTACAGCTGGGCAGCGTGGGGCAGAAGACTGTAAATGGATATTTATAGATACATATAAGTTTTTTTTTTTAGTTTTTTTTTAGATTACTTACACATTGAAACTTTGTTAATTAATGTTAATTCATTTATTACCAATAAATTCTGAAGTGATTTTCTGCTAGTATTGTAAGCACAGTTTTTATTAACTCTTTACAGCCCTAAGGATTCGAATTGTGGATCTACTGTGAGTACCAACTCTTCTGACTGTGCTTATTAAGATACTGGCCACAATTGGTGGTTTCTTGTGTTGGGTACTCAGGATCAGGCAGGAAAAAATGGCAAAACCAGCAGACCGAGTGAATTGGCTCTTGAAGTGGCTGGGGTGAGAATCTCCAGCCAAAGTCCCTTCTAGAAATGAAGTCTATACCTGTATGAGGGTAAAATAGAATTAACTTTAATGGCAGTCTCAGATGGCACTGTCAGATGGCTTCATTGTGTACATAGTCAAATTAGGGCTTGGGACAATGTTGACACATTGTCCAATCAGGGGGAGCCCCAGGGGACCACTCAGAGACAATAATTTAGTGTCCAATCAGAAACCCCCTTTCCAAGCCAGGAAAGAGTCCTTGAAAGAGACATGCTTTCACAACAGGAGTCAGTTGGTATTCTAGCTATTTCTTTATTACTTCACAGGGGAATCTCTGTCCCAACTGATACTTTAGGCATCAGAAATCTATCTACAAAGGGATTCACAGCAAAATAAATAAAAAAATGATACATTAGGGATGTAACATGGGGGGGGGGGTACAAAGCACAGGTAAAAGGGTCTCTGTACGAAGTGGCAATATTGCATTGCACGATGAGGGGGTGTAGTCAAAATTGAGCCTTTTCTTGAAAAATCCATGGCAAATTTTGCTGCCTGTAATGTTCACGTAATTCCACAGCCATCACACGTCACAGAGACACTAGGGGTTAACTTTCTGTTTCTCCACATGTATATCTAAATAATTCCTGAGATTCTGAGCCAGTGCTGGTCCTGTGATTGTGATTGTATATAATGGCAAAATAGAGCACATCTGAGGCAACCTATATACTAACCTCTGTAGCATTCATAGATTAAATGCCCCTTTTAAATGAATGGATATTTTCATGTATTCTTCATGGTGCATTTTGTTTGCTCGCAATAGCTTATCTGTTTCCTTATGCCTTATATGTCTAACAGAGCTATGAACATCTGAATGTGATTTCTGTATGGTCAGCATCAAACCATGTCACGTTTTGTTCGTTATCCCAATGACTGGGATCTGCTAAGGGATGAATTGCCCATTTACACTCAAATTGCAGGGTAAACAGAAATATTGTTGGTATTTTTCTGTTTTTCCACATGTAAGCATAAAGCTGAGCTATTTCCAAACATTTTCACTCATGCCCTGGATAAGCCCACAAGAGACAGTTTGAACTTCACTGCTTCCATAATTTAATTAATTGCATGAGTGTCTGAGGCAATACCAGGGATGCATGTTTCTCTCTCTGTGTTATATATAGTGAGGCTAGTTTCAGCAGACACCAGTTTTTTGTTAATGATCATTGCTGTTGCTGTATATTTCTTATTAAAACAATAATGCCTTAGATTCCTTATTTTTGTTTCAGAACAATTCAGCAATTCTCTCCTGATCAACAGGGTTATGGCAACACTGCGAGATGTGCCCCCCACTCTTCTGACCATGTTGATACATGAGTATTTAGGGAAATATGTAGAAAGCAAAAAAGAGGAGGAATTCTGGAGCAAACAGAAAGCACTACTAGGAATTCATATAAATCTTCCCCTGATTTCTTAATTGGGCTTTTAATATGTGTTTAACCCTTTGAGTGCCAGAGGGGGTACACAACGCATTGCAAAGCAATGTGTTGCGTACCCCTCTGGCACTCAAAGGGTTAAAGTGCTGGAGCATTTAAGAGGTTAAAAGTTCAATTTAAATGAAAGGGGTTATTCCAAAAAAAGGACCCATTGTCTTCAAATGAAATTTGTGCCATAAAATAGCTAACCCTGGAAAAAACAAGCAGCCAACTCAATAAAAAATGTAGTCTATTGCCAGAGCAGTGATTTACAACTCCACAAAAAATAACGTGCACATTATTTTGAATTAATATAGGTTTGCTAATATGTGCTCATGTGCTAGCTAATTACACTCAAACGTAGTAATCTGAGACCAACTTTTATGTGGAGTAACAGCAGGGAGAGCTACGACAATCCTGAACAGCATTCTCTGTGCTTCCCTACCTAGCCAGTAGGGGGATAATGAGAAGGCTTTCAGCACCATGGACAGCATTGAGTGCAATAGGGATGTGCATTGCTCACCTCGGTGTCACTCAAAGGGTTAAAATAAACAAAAATAGTACACCAAGCAGTACAAAATTCTCTCCTATTCAATGTATCATATATTATACATGCTGTGCACTCACAGGGGAATAAGACTGGGGATCACACAGCATCTATGGTGATTTGTGGCTACTACTTGCCCCCCAGCCTTGTTCCCTTGCCCACTGCTAGCCACAAATCCCCATGGACACTACCTGGGCAAGGAAACAAGACTGGGGTTGTTAGGCAATGTATATGGGGCTAACACACAATAGTGGTGTTACCCACATTATAGAAATCAGACACAGAGTGCCCCCTTTCAACATATTAACCCCCCTGTTAGTCATTCGACATATACTGCTCACATTCTTCATACTAACTGTGTTGGTCGTACACTTCATTTTATCCAACATAGACTTCAACTTTATTCAACACTTAACCCTTTGAGTGCCACGGGGTGAGCAATTCACATACCTATGCCATTCAATATTGTTCATGGTGCTGAAAGTCTTCTCTTTATTCCCCTACTGGGTAGGTAGGGAAGCAGAGAAAATGCTGTTCAGAATTGTCGTAGTGTTGGTGATGTTGAGGGGAGGACATCCCTTCCACACTGACAACACTTCAAAAATCCTGTATGCTAATAGGGACCTTCTCTAGCTCTCCCCTTCCATCCAACAACTTTGGGGACTATATCAATGTATGTGCAGATCGAATTGTCGGAGTGATTCGAACACATCGAGAAGATCATACCAACACCACATTGACTTTTAGTGCATCTAGGCCCAGAACTTTAACTTGGTGTTTAATGATAATGTGCTGTTTCTTTTAATTTCTTATTAAAAAATAAGGTAGTTTAACAATTAGATGGAAAAATGTCAGCCGCAACTTTTCTTTTGATGCATTTACAATTTATTCTCATTGGTAATGTAAACCAAGTGAGAGCTATAAAATAAACTGGGTACAAAGAAGCACCAATACATTAATGTCTTTAGATGTTTTTTAAAGTTATTCCAAGTCAGAAACCTTAATTAATGAAATGTTAACTACTACTACTACTACTACTACTATTACTGCTACTACTGTAAAGTATATAAATTTATATATTGACTTTATCTCTATTCTCCATCCACTTCAGTAATTTGACTGCCCTCTACCTGCCAAAAAAATGGTAGCAACTTAAAAGTTAAAAAATTAAACACACAATTTTGTTTAAAGCAAATTTAGAAATTTGTTACAGCTTACCTTGACTTCGGCATCATCTGCAGGCGCGAGCATGCTGCAGGCCTCTGTTTTATCTGTTTAATTCCTGTAGTCTCCTCCTACCAACTTCATACTTCCTCCCTCTAAGCTGCTCCTCCTACTTTCTATGGAGGGGTTTAAAGGGCAGACTGAGGCCTGACTCAGTTGCCCTTGCGTTGCTGTACATAGCAGTTCTGTACCTTGGTCTCTGTGTATGACCTGGCTAGTCTTCCAACCATTCTAGTGCTGACCTGTGGCTCTGTCTGACTATTATTTTGCCTAACCCCTAATAGTGGACATCCAATCTGGTGCAGACTTGTGGCTCTGGCTGACTACCTGAACTGTGTATGACCCTGCTTGTCTGACTACCCCCTCTGGTGCTGACTTGTGGCTCTGTCTGACTATTCTTTCATCTTTTCCCCTGGTGATAAGACACCCAATATAGTGGGGCTCTGGTAGACTTTCATAGCTGACTGCAGGTGTGAGTCAGTTTTCACCTTACTTCCTCTGACTGCTGCGTGAGTCAGAGGGTTCAGTACCTGTATCCTATAGCCTAGGAGTTCCCACCTGGCGGCAGGTGTGGTTCTGAGGGTTCTTACTGTCTGCAGGTGCGCACCTGAGACTCACTCTTACTACCACTACTAGTGGCTTCTTTTTGGTTCCTAAGCATCCTGGTTTCCTGTTTGTCGGATCAAGATTGCCATTCCAGTTGCTGCTCTATCACTTGTCCTTGTATGTGAGACTACCAGTGGCTTTGGCCTAGTCTCCAGCAGGGTGGTCTAGGACCCAGCCTATTATTTCTGGTAATAGTGCTTGCTGACTACTACCCCCTGCTTGCCTATTGCCTATTATTTTGTTTGTTGTTTTAAAAAAACTCCATTAACTATACTGTATAGACTCTTAGCCTCCTTAGTATCCGTGACAAAATTACATTTTCATAAATTCATATTGTTGTGACAGCCAGGGACATGAGCATAAGACAGTGCTGTAGTGGCGATAAATGTCACCTTTATCTATCCACCTGCTTTATCAGGAGCGCCATTTATCACCTTTCAGTTCTCTTCTCTTTTAGTGGAATGCCTGTCAGTACCCCATATACTGCCTGTGCACCTGGTGTGAATGGTATATTTGGGGAAAACAGCCTCCTTACATTTGGCAGCAGATAAGGCAGAAGAAATTAAGCCTGTAAATATGACTCCCTGCATGTATAGAAGATGGATGTATAGAAACCAAGGGTTTAATCTAACAAGTAAATGATAAGATTTGATAAGATCACAAATGATAAGATCACAAACTTCCAGCTGACCAATACATAAACATCCTAATTTAAACCTCCCCTTTCTTGTAAACATTAACCTTTCTTTAGTCTCCACAGCAACCATTATTCTCTTTTTGTACACGATTGTGATGTCTGCTTTTCTTAGAAGAAATGAAAATAAACCTTGTATTGAATTCCATTTGACTATCTACCATACTTCATTAATCCACAAGTACATTTCCTTTTAGCTAACTTGATTGTGAACAGTGTGCACAGTAGCATTGACTTTACATTTTATAAGCAATTTTGCTCCAAAAATGGCTGAATTCCAACATACCTGGGAATTCCTTTCCTTGTCAATCCCATAGCAGCACACCATGGAGACCTTCATCCACCAGGACATGAAGAAAAAGAGCAGTAATTTAAAACTAGGGGTGGGTGAAAAGTGGGAAAAATTTCCCGCATGACTTTTCGCAAAAAAGGCAGATTTTCGCTTTTTTCACGAAAGTTTTCTCTTTTCTCCAATGCAAAATTTTCCTCCTTTTCGCCTATACCAGCAAATTTTTTGCCTATTCCAGCACATTATTCTCCTATTCTAACACATTTTTCGCTTAGTCTAACACATTTTTTGCCTATTCAACACCTTTTTCTCCTATCCTAACACATTCTAACACCTTTTTCTCCTATCCTAACACACTTGTCTCCTATTCAAAAACATTCAAACACATTTTTCTCCTATTCTAACACATTTTTTCCTGTTCCACCACATTGTTTTCTATGTTTAATATGGTGCAACATTTCCCAGCACAACATTACTTCTTCTTAGGGCTGTAGTGGAGAAATAAGTGGCTGGAAGTCAGAGTTGTGAGTCCTACAACAACATATACCTTTAAAAATGTGTTAGCATGCAGAGTGCATTTGTCCTTTGCCTACTACACTTAAATCTTGCTTAATTAAGTGACACTGGCATGTATTCATAATGCTGTCAAGTGATTAAAAAAAAATAAGTACAACCTACAATGTGGCAAATGTGCATGGTAATGGTGTTTGTGTGGGAGGGAACTGGCGTGATGTGATTTGTGGGACCTTGACAGACTGCTTCCACCATGAGAGGAGAGGGATCATCATAATTTATTGTACATGCTGCAGCAATGATTGCTACAGTCAGTTTTTGCACTCACACTTTACTCCCACACCCACGCACTTTCTCCACCTTTCCCCCACTCGCTTGTGCATTTGCTAGACATTACTCAACTACTTTGTGTGGTTTTTACTCAAAATTGATGGAGTGTGATGTCTTGCCTTGGCCAAAATTCTCAATGTTACCTGCTGTCTATCAAGTCTGCCTCAGTCACAGAGTTCCCAGTCAGCTGTCTAATATATTTATTTGTTTAATTACGTATGTTTTTTCTTTTTTATTTATTTATTTATTTCTTTTTAAGTTATCCACCCTATCTTATCACAGTCCCCCCCCAAAAAAAAATATATAACTAAATTCACAAAATCAACAACGTCTTTCCCCAGACATCTCTAGCACAGAGACAATAAAAGTAAAACCGTCAAGCAATTTGGACCCCAGCTGCCTGTGTATTGCCAGTCACACAAAATTTTGGGGTATTTTGAGTCAACCTCCTTCCTCTCTTCTTATCTCCATTGTTCCCCAAGACTCCCCTTCTACAGAGAACAAATGTCCTATCTAAATAATTCCATAAAACAAAGCTTCAATTCCCCCACCCCTCCAACACAGACAACGCAATCTCAGCTAAGAGACCCTTGACTGATTATGAAAGGCTCTCTTTCACCAAGTGACACAACTCTCTTACCTATCTAATAATTAAGGGATGGCACGAGGACTCGGAGACCCACTATAACCCTTTTTTTTTTTTTCTCTCTCTCCTTCTTCTCCCATGCCTCTCTTTACTTTAACCTCACTTCATAAGATCTATTGATCTGTCACCCATCCGTTGCCACTCTCTTGGTTTTTTGTGTTGCTTCCGGTATACGTCATCACATCTCTAGTCTTGAACGATCTTGCATAATCTTCCTCTTCATGGACGGCTATATCAAGAGAGGTTTGCTGCACTGGAACACATTAGTATATCAGCTCCAGTCTGTATTGTTAGTGTTCCAGATATCCAGTTTATGCTAATCCTTTGTTTGATCCTGCTTGGCCATGACTCCTCATTTTGCCTACTGAGTCTGTGCTGCTATAGATGTTGTCCTGTGTATGACCTTGCTTGGCCTGTCTCTGCTTTTGTCTTCTGTCTCTGTGCTGCTGTCTGTGTATTCCTGTGTATGACCCTGCTTGGCCCTGACTATGATTATCCTGCTGATTCTGTACTGCATCCTGTGTCTTCTGTGTATGACCCTGCTTGTCCCTGACCTACTTGCCTTCTGTTTCAGTGCTTCTTCCAGTGTCTCTGGTTCTGACCCTGCTTCTCCAGACCAAGACTACTCTTTCTGCCATAGTTGTAGACAGTTCCAGTTATTGGAATCCCTGCCTCTTGCTTCCAGTACACCTGGTAAACATAAGTGTGCTTTTGTTCTTGTTGGAGCCAAATATTCTCCCTGGGGATAGGGGTTCTATAGTTTGTCAATAGGAGATTATCGGGGGACTCCTTCAGCTCAACTGAAAGGGACCAATCTAGCTTTGCAGCTAGCACCTTTATATGGCTAGGTCACAGCAAGAGAGACAACCACCGCCCTCTAGCACCAACCCGTTGTGTCACCCCCTAGCATCTTGTGCTTATATCTCTGGTTAGAAGAGTCTTGTCTTCATATATTCTTTTGGAAGTCTTGGTACTAGACTTGGTCTCAGAGTTCATTGCCAGATTCATAACATGGTCAAGCAGTTCTCTCTCCACAACGTACCCCCCCCCCACTACATGAGTCTACACACTTGCTTCTCCCTCTGGTTAGATATCATTTAATCCTCAACCTCAATATGAATGTTGCTCTTCTCCTATCTGGATGTTTCTGTTTCCATTTGAATCCATCCCTATCACCACATTATCCACTGTAATACGTATGCCTCATGTAATGTCTTCACAATTTTGTATTTTTTTTGTTATGTTGCTATTGCATATGTATATTATGTCTATTAGTTCATCTGATTTAACTAATAAAGTATTTTGAAACCTAAAAATAAAAGACCTTATGTCACCAAGTATGAACTCTTTTATGTTTAAATCAGGTGACTTTATTAATAGTATTTTCATATTGCATATGCTTAACACTGCAAAAGTGGACCAATTTTGGAGGCAAACCAACTACATCTCAAGAAACAATTGAAAAATCCTATAAATGAGATTCCATTTTTGTTGGAACAGACTAACTATACCACAGGGGGCAAATGAACCATCCCACTGATTTAAACACTCCATTTAAAGGGATAGTAATACTTCGTTTTAACTTTATTTTATTTTGTAGGCATTAAAAAAACATGAAGAATGATACAATTCTTACCTCTCAAATCTTTATGGTTTAAGAGATATTCACAAGAAAAGTTTCCCCCTCCCGCCCCTTTTTCCTAGTGTAAGCCATCTCTTCTCAGATGTGAATCAGGTTGTAAGACCAGACAGATAACAGCAGGGGACAATCTTCTTCCTATGAGAACAATGAAAGCCCTTCCCCCCTTGACAAGTTTTTCAGGTTTTTTCCCTTATCTTAATTGAAGATTGTCCCTCTCTGCAGTCTACCTGGGCACCTCCCTTCTGATCTGGCTGAGCAGTGGGGGGGATACTTTGTTTGTGAATATCTCTTAAACCATAAAGGTTTGAGAGATAAGACTTATATCGTTCATCATTTTTTTTTTTAATGCCTACAAAATAAAATAAAGATAAAACGAAGTATTACTATCCCTTTAAATGATCGGGGATTTAATTTTAGTACATTTGGCATGCTCCAGAATTACTCATCAGTTGTTTTCTGTACAAGGTCCAAAACACACTATAATAAATAGAAGTATAAAATAGATAAATGTAAGCAGTATAGGTTCCTTGTTCCTATAAGCTTATGGTTATAGTCAAATTGCTCTTAATGGTGTAGCTCTTATTAAGGCAGGTTTAATATATACTTTTTATGTTAAAAAAAAAATAAAACACCTGTGCCTCTCCTCGGGCAGGAAAGACAATGGGGAGGTAAGGTGAAAGTCCCTTTTAAAGGGACAGTAATGTTTCATAATAAAAGCAGTTCTAATTAATCATCATAGTATTTGGACTTTGGAGAGTGTTATTTCAATTCTGTCAGACTTGTAGTTCAAGAGTAATTCAATGAAAAAGTATCCCCCTCCCGCCCCTTTTACTGATGTAACACTGTTCAGACAGAGCAGAAGGGAGGTGCCCAGGTAGATTGCAGAGAGGGACAATATTCAATTAAGATAAGGGAAAAACCTGAAAAACTTGTCAAGAAGATTGTCCCCTTCTGTTATCTGTCTGGTCTTACAACCAGATTCATATCTGAGAAGAGATGGCTTACACTAGGTAAAAGGGGCGGGAGGGGAAACTTTGCTTGTGAATATCTCTCAAACCATAAAGGTTTGAGAGATAAGACTTATATTGTTCTTCATGTTTTTTTAATGCCTACAAAATAAAATAAAGATAAAACAAAGTATTACTATCCCTTTAAGGGGTGGACGTTTTAAGTTCCTGTGCTTGTTTTCTGTCCTGAGGGGGTGGGGTGAGGTTTCAATGTGTTGTTTGGGATGTTTCATGATAATGGGTTTTATCTAGGTATGTGAACCTTTCAATTTTCGATTTTCCATTGGTTTTACTTTTAAAAATGAGAATTTATACTGAAATTATCATCTCCGGTCCAAACATTTCATTAAAATATTACTTGATTTGCATTTAAATATTTTTTGTTTTAAAAAGGTTATTTATTTTTCAAATAAATTAATGATTTGTAATAACATTAAAATAAAACAGAAACTGCTGTTTCTTCCAAAAGTTTTGCATTCGTTTACAAAAGCCATTCAATCTTAAATTAACTAATATAAGCAGGGTAAAAAAATTACTTTATTCACAATCAAGGTTTTCTGTTTCTGAAGGACAAAGCTCGCATTAAATGTACCATCTTTGTCCAATTTGCTTTCATGCTTCACTGGCAGCTTTAACAAGTGATAATGGGTAATGCCTTCAATATTTTATTCTGGCAGTCTGATGCACAAATTATATATAACATACAAATAGAATTAACTTTATACCATTGCTAGTAGGAAATGAATGACACCACTCTTTATCATTACTACACTACTTATGATAAACAATCATAAAAATAATTACTGTTTCCATAAAATGGTGTTACTGTTAAGATAAAAATATGTTTTAGCTCTGTTCAATGCATCTCCGTATACTTCCCATAGCCACATTAACTATTACCATAATGAAGTAATCTTCTACTAGCAAGAAGTATAAACTGAGCTATACCTTTAGTGAATTAATATCATTGCAATGTCGAAAAAGAGTTAACTGTGTGTAATTACTGTAATTCTTATTTCTCTCTAAACCCATTAATTTTTTTTTAAGAATTAGCATTTTATTTTTTTTCCTATGTTTGTATATATAGAAGGCTTCTTGAAAGGGATAGTAATACTTCGTTTTATCTTTATTTTATTTTGTAGGCATGAAAAAAACATGAAGAACGATATAAGTCATATCTCTCAAACCTTTATGGTTTAAGAGATATTCACAAGCAAAGTTCCCCCTCCCGCCCCTTTTTCCTAGTGTAAGCCATCTCTTCTCAGATGTGAATCTGGTTGTAAGACCAGACAGATAACAGCAGGGGACAATCTTCTTTGTAGTAAAACAATGAAAGCCCTTCCCCCCTTGACAAGTTTTTCAACTTTTTCCCTTATCTTAATTGAAGATTGTCCCTCTCTGCAGTCTACCTGGGCACCTCCCTTCTGATCTGGCTGAACAGTGTTACATCAGTAAAAGGGGCGGGAGGGGGATACTTTCTTTGTGAATATCTCTTAAACCATAAAGGTTTGAGAGATAAGACTTATATCGTTCTTCATGTTTTTTTTAATGCCTTCAAAATAAAATAAAGATAAAACGAAGTATTACTATCCCTTGAAATGAATATATTTAATTTCACTTGGTTCTATGCTTGACTATAAAGTGGAAACTTTATTGCATGTTATATAATCCTCTTAACATTTGAACACAGTATTAAGTATTTTAGTTTACTATTTAATATGACAAAATTTACATAATTTTCTGTACTTTGCTTTCTTTTTTATCCTGTATTGCTTTTTTTAGTATTGTATTTGTTCTTACATTTCACAGATGACTTGGGAGTACTCTTTGTGAACTAAAATAAGTAAAAATAGGGTGGCTGGGATAAGAACGTGACAAAAACAATTAAAAACAAGGTAGTATTGGAAGTGTTTTATACAGTTGGTGATAATGATGCACTCCTCTGTGGTGCCAAACAAAACAAAAGGTAGGTAAATCATTGATTGTACAGGATGTGTATCATTTATACTCACTTAACACTGTTTTTTTTCAGGAATTTTCCAATATAATACTCAGGGTCATGGCTGGCCTGACTATATAGGTGACCTAGGTGGTCACTCAGAGTGCCATGGTTCAGGAGGGTGCTGTGCTGCCAAGACAACAACCAAACACTGCCATAAAGACAAGTGGACTAGTTTAAGCTTAACTAAATGAGTACCTGAGAGGTGTGCAACACATTGCTATATAATGTGTTGCACACCCCGTGGACACTCAAAGGATTAAGATGCCATGTCAAAGGGCAGTTTCTGCACCTATGAGATTCCCTTTCTCCATTGGTCAGAAACTGTTCCAGAGCACATGCTTTCTGGTCTTGGTGGCAACACTGTATGCTGAATGTAGTCTGGAGAGGAGTAGCCAATTCAAACATGGCCTATTATGACTGGGATTAATGGGTTCATGCTCTGGGTCAAGCTATGTTGGAAGAAGTTAATTGTATTCTAGTTTCCTCATTTCTCACTATAGTGAAAGATGTGGTGGGGGGACAGAAAAAAGAGGGCATGTGAGGGGGGCATTAAAAGTCATAGTTCACCTAGGGAGTGAACAAGTGGAGGCACGGATGCCCCTAACAACCAGATGGTCTTATAAATGAGGCACTCAGGAGGTCACATGTATATCAAAAACATTTTCTAATATTTTATTGGTGTCAAACAATAAGGACAATTGTATTAAAAACATTAAAACAACAACAAAGAGGTCAGTGGGTAAAGCCTAAAGATGATTACACATGAAGATCCATACAAAATAAATGACAACAAAAATATAAGTATAACATATACTATGTCAAGTAGTGGATCCTCTAAAAAATGTATAATTCCCTATAAAATAAACCTATATTAGATATATAAAACGACATATGTGTACAAGAACAGTGCAATCAACACATCTCAAATACAGTGATGCAGTAAGCTAAGACATATTACTAGCAAAAATATAATATTCCTAATAACAATATAAGAAGGGAAAAAAAGGCTTACACACTAGACCTCTAAGAACCGTCCCCACAATGCGTATCTCCAACTCATGGAAATCCCTGAAGAAGTGCCCAGGTGGCATGAAACGCGTTGGATACATAATATTGTGTTTGGAAGCCTGAGAGTGCTGTAATCGCTTTAAAGTGCTAAAAATTTGAGAATCTTAGAGACATCCTCTCTCCGTTGAATGAGTTTATTTGTGGACAGCTGAATGCCTTTAAGTGAAGCTCGCCCATTCCCTGCCCGCTTACATCTGTCTTGAGATTACATCGTGGGGGAGATCCCAAAGCCTATACTCGGTGAGCGCTGCAAGATAACATCATAGCGGCTGCTGGATGTGCACCCCTGAATGGTGAGGAAATTCCCCATACCATATATGGGCATACCTGGGAACTTTAAGTTGAGGGCTACCCGGAGGGTAGTCCTCTGTTCAGCAGGGGGTAACAAAAAATGACGCTAATCGCGTCAAAAAGGGGCGGGGCTTAACTAGAGTGTTGGGGGGATTTAACCCGTTGAGTGCCAGAGTGGTACAGAATGCATTGCAAAGCAATGTATTCCGTACCACTCTGGCACTCAGAGGGTTAAATGTGTCACACAGAAGGCTGGGGACGGAGGCACAACCAGAGAAAAGCAGATGTGGCAGAGTTTCAAAAGAAACTCTCCACATCCGGAGGAATCTGCCTCTGCCCCGGAGACCCGGTAAAGCTCTGTCAGAACCGGAGTCTCCGGGGCAAATCCGGAGAGTTCCCAGGTATGTATATGGGTGGGAGAGAAGCCAGGTTCCTAACAGGATGGGACCTCGAGGAGTGGGAGACTCACTCTTAATATTTGTAGACGGGAGAGGTAACGGAGGACTTTTCTCTATACTTTCACTTTTACAGCCTCGGACGAAAACTCTATTTTATAGTTTCATCCTAGTGGTACCACTAGCATATTTTATTCATATATGGACAATATAATGTGATTATATGTGGAATATTATATATTGTTATCTTTTTTTTTAATTAAACTTATTTTATGCTACTTTGTTATTAATGCTCACTTTACTAAATAGAAGTATACATAGGGTTTAGGTTTTTATTAGTAATATATCCTCTTCAATATCCATTTATTTATCTTTATTAGTTAGTTAGCGCTCTCCCTATTTTGTTATTTTTTTTGTACATATGTTTATAGACTTACACACCAGTCTTGGGATGGTAGCAGCTTGACTGGGGGCCATATCTTCAGCCTTGGCTTTTGCCCGTTTTTGAATTTGGATCTGAACCAGTAGAGCGCCTTTTCTTTTTCCACTTTTTTATTCTACATAATCATCCATGATTAGTACTGACATTACTATAAACATTTTGTTGCCAGACAACATGTATCCACTACTTCCAATAGAGAATGCAATGATACTACCATAATCATAAATATCTATCCTATGCCAGTAACAATATAATTTCTACAGAACAGATAAGTTAATTCCTTGATATTCATATGTGAGGTACTGAATTAGTCAAAAATTAGTCAATCCTTCTCCATGTATCTATAAGGATAAGATATATATTACTTCAAAGAATATTGATAAGTTATTTTAAAACCTTCTTCGGAAAGCAGATTAAATACAAGACATAAATCAATAGATGGTTTGAAAGAAAATCACTCATTCATTCATTGGGGGTCACAGTGTCAAGACAGTGATTCATTTCACATTCATTTTAGCAAATGTTTATTTGTATCACCTCACCTATCATGAGGGGTTATTTCTCCAGTGCCTATACACCTCTCGCAAGAAGGGTCTCTCTTATGTAGACTAAATCACAAAAGGGTGTTGCCTTAGGTGTAAAAAAAAAAAAACAACAACAATAGAACACCTTCTTCCAGCAGCTCAGAACACAATCTTCCACTCCTAGAATTGCCAAAAATACCAGAATATACAAAAAAATCCAAGCACTCAGAAAAGGTATAAAAATACATACACCAGGGAAGAAATGAGAGGTATATGTATCTAAATGACAATGTACTGACTACAAGAAACAAAAAGTTACATGTGTCAGTCTGATAATATAACATAACAAACCTACATAACATAGCATAGGCAAAATCTTTAGCATGTACTCAGTCATATGCTTGGCCATTGGAGTGTCCAAAACAATATATTCCAGTTCCAGCTGTTGCAGTGGTTGACATTTTTTACAATTGTAGTAGTGTGCAATCACAATAGGCCATATACACTATATATGTCATTTTACAGTTAAAGTGTAAGTAATGTCCTGCGATGAAAAATATATGTATGATACTCCATGCTCAGTAGAGTGTATCTCTATTAATAGTTTCTCACAGCGTTAATTGATTGTGAAGATATTACCTTTCAAAGTTTCCTGGCAAAGGAACCCTGGGGGCCATCTTTAAAAATCTTCTGATCAAGCATGAGCTCGTTACATGGCTGTCCTGGATGCGCACTCCCATAAAATACCCGATGAGAGGAGGTATAGTGCTCCTTGCGTGCTGGCGACGTCACTCCAAGCTCTAGACCGAGCGGATGTGTTTTCTCGTCAGAACCAGGGAGCAAATGAGCCGTAAGGAGAGCTCGCATGATGCAAAGTAGATCCGGCTCTGCAAAGAAGGCCACACGTCACTGCTGAGGGGGCAGGGTTTCATATAGCCTGCTATGAATTTTGTGCCTCTACAGGATCCTTTGTGTCGGCCAACATGAATTCAGCTCCAACAGACTTACAGGCACTTTGACGAAAAGGGGCGGGAGGGAATGGCTTCAAGAATGATTTGCAGCCAAACGGTAGAGGTCCAGACATTGCAAACAGCACTATATATACTAAAAAAACTTTAATAAATCAAACGAGGGCACTTTTTTAGTGGATATTACTAACACTTTAATACAGTCTTACATTGTTGTAAAATTATTTTGACTGATGCATAAATTAGCATGCAGGGCAGTTTCTAAATCTGAGGCCCTTTTGTAGGCTCAAAAACCATGTGCCTGTGGCTGTAGGTTTGCTTTTGACCATTGTGGGGTAATTAAATATATTTCTGAGAAGAGTATTTTGATTTACAAAACAGTCTATATGTACTTTTAATGCAGTGTGCAAGCATATTTACAAAGCAGATAAATAGTGTGAAATGTCTATTTGTGTAAATCTGGAACATTTAGTTTTCCAGGAAAAGAAAATTCTAATTATCACTAATTATTCTTGTTAAAAGGGGCAAATCTCACAAAACAAAAGAGCAGCTACCTTGAACATTTAAAATAGCTAAATAAAGGGTGGGGCAGATATACAAACTGAACTAACTGTATTATTAATTTCAAATTTCTATTACCCTTAGCTATATTGATGTATAAATAAATAAATATTCTCAGTTCCCAATATATAGCCTCTGGATATATATATACTAGCAGTGTGGGATGGCATTGCTGTCTTTTTCTTTTTTTTTAACCTTTCTATTTACTTATGTAAAGGGTTAGTAATGCCCTCTTATAAGTTTATTCTATATTGTAGATTTAAAAAAATAAATTATGTGGTGCAAATACCATTTATGGTTTGAGAGATATTTGCAGCTAAAGTTCCCCCCTCCCTTCCCTTGCACTGACATCAGAGCTCTGCTGACTGCAGGAGATCCTGGTCCTGAGACTAGCTGGTGGCTCTTCAGCTGAGCCAAAACTGCGATATTTAAAAAAAATTCTTCATTGGAATGGTCTAAAAAGTGTGCCTGGTTTGCATGTTCCAATTAAGAAATTCATTTAAATATTACTATTTCGGTTCTGCTGAAGAGCTGCCTTGAGTCGGCTGAAACGGATTTCTTTCTGTCAGCTTTACAGCTGACATCAGGGAAAGGGGAGGGAGGAGGGAAATGTGAATTTCTCTCAAACCTTAAAGGTTTGAGAGATGGGACTTTTTTTAAATCTAAAATATAGCATAAACTTATAAGAGTGCATTATAAACCCTTTATGATCTTTTAGTGACAGATACATACATATTACACATATGTATATTTGTAGATGGACACATACACACACATACATACATACAAACACACACAAACATACATAGCAACAGATACATAGTAACACAGTTGACGAGGAGGAAAAAAAGACATGTATCCAAGTCCAGCCCATACCAAAAACACACCTGTTGATCCAGAGAAAGGAAAAAAAAATTCCACAGCTTTACCGCCCATACTGTAAAAAATCCCTGCCTTTGTTTTAGTTGAAAGTGCCTTTCCTCTAGTCTTAATGGATGATCTCTCATATTTAGATAAGCTCTTTGTGTGAATAATTAATTTGATACTTCTTTGTATTGACCTTGAATGTATTTGTAAATGGTAATAATATCACCCCTTAGATATCTCTTCTCTAATGTAAACAAACCCAGTTTAGCTAGTCTCTCCTTATAACTCAGATCCTCCAATCCCTTTATCAGTTTTGTTTCACATCTCTGCACTTCTTCCAGTTCAACAATGTATCTTTAAGAACCAGTGCCCAAAACTGTACTTCATATTCTAGATGATGCTTTACCATGGATTTATACAAAGGTAGAATTATATTAAAATCCAGTGCATAAATACCTCTTTTTATGCAGGATAGTATCCTGTTGGCGCTTGCTGCAGTTGAGTGACTCTGCACACTGCTGTGAAGTCTGTTGTCTATCAATACTCCCAAAACTTTCTCTAATGAGGATTCCCCAAGTTGTTTCTCATTTAGAGTATATGTAGCATGTTTGTTTCTACAGCCCAAATGCATAACCTTACATGTATCTACAGTAAATGTCGTCTGCCACTTTTCTGCCCATTCACTCAGTTTACCTAAATCCTTCTGCAGAGAAAAAAACATCCAGTTCTTGTTTTTTCTTACACAGCTTAGTGTCATCAGCAAAGACCAAGATGCTACTTTCAGTTCCCACTTCTAGATCATTAATAAACACGTTAAAAAGCATTGGGCCCAGAACTGAACCCGGTGGCACCCCACGTATAAATTTAGACCAATTTCAAAATGTTCCATTTACAACATTACAGAAAAGGTGCTGCTCTTACTGACGAACATATATGTATATTTTCCAGTGTGCTTACATGCATTCAAGCCAACTTAATGTATATAGAATGGATCCTCCGGATGACTGAACAGGGCTAAACAGGATACTGAGTATGCAGTGTAAAAAGCTTCTCTGTTGTTCTTGTCAGATATAAGGATTATTTTAAAAAACATACGCACCACTATATTCATATCCAACAAAAAGCCCATCAAACACTTTATTCAAAAATAGGCATAAAAATACCTTATAGCGTCATATGTCCATAAACATGTGCAAATAGGAGAGACTTTCCAGATCAGGTGTAAGGACTGGTGTTTCAGAAAGCCATAGGAACACTGTTTAACGCATTTCACGCTACCTGCACTTACTCATGATCGAGAGTGAAATCAACATCCAATGGTCAGACACTTCTCTTTGATACGCAACCTATTAACTAAATCAACATATAGATATACATACAAAAAGTATCAGATTAAGTTAAATTAAATATTTAAAGTACCCTTAAAAAGTGAAAGAAGAAATCTCTATATTTTAAAGATAATAATCAATAGACAGGAGTACAAGTTTAATCTCTTGGATGCGGCTACGTGCTTGAAGTACTATATTCATTGTATGCAGCCATTTCAGAAATATGATCCTCTGTTCATCATTCCTGAGGTCCCCCATGTGGGCCGGGTTGTGTCTAGGATTACACTGGCTTCTTGGATTTAGGGAATCTTCACTAGGCAGATGTTCCCAGGAAGAAGCCTGTGCCCTTTTGGGTTATGGTGCATTTAACAGGTTGGTGGGGATGTCTTGGGCCTATGAGAATCAGGCATCTGCTGAGAAGTTGTGTAAGGTTTAATTAATAGTTAGACAGGAGGCAAAATAGGGAAGTTATGCAAATGAAAACAAAAGTCTAGCTGGCTTTTTACAGAGGAAGATGAAAGGAAGGGACCTCTGTTAGAAAAAAGAAATAGCAAGACATTGAATTAATGCATGTTTGCAAAGGGATAAGATCTACTTCAACTCTGTAAGGTAAAAAGAGATAAATTGATGGGACCAGATGGGATACGCCCAAAGTTATTAAAAGAACTTAGGAGTGTTCTGGAAAAACCTTTAACAGAATTATTCACAAAAAAAGGTAGCAGGGAAGAGTCCTGAAACAGAAGACCAGTAAATCCTGTGTCAGTAGTGGGAAAATTAATGGAAACCACGTTAAAGGAAATAATGATTAAATATCTGAATTTAATTGGCTTGCAAAATCCCAAGCATAGGTTTACAGCAGGACGATCTTGTCATACTAACCATACAGATTTTTTTTTGTCTGGGTAACTAAAATAATAGACCAGGGGGCAGCAGTGGATACACCTTATTCAGATTTCAGTAAAGCTTTTGACAGTGTCCTTGATAGAAGGCTGATTAATACATTGTAGTGTTTGAGTCTAGATGTAAAAACAGTTGGAATGATAAGGCAATGGCTGAGTGACAGGGGACGGAGGATTGTAGTCAATGAAGAATATTCAGACAAAGGTTGCGTTATTAGTGGGGTACCTCAGGGATCTGTACTGGGGCCCATTCTTTTTAATATTTTTACTAGTGATATTGCAAAATACCTTCAGTGTAAGATATGTACTTTTTTGCAGATGATACAAAGATTTGCAACAGGGTATACATTACTGGGGAATAAGCCAAATGACAAATGATTTAGATACATTAGAAGAATGGACAAAAGTGTGGCAGCAGCAGTTTAATGTTGATCAATGTAAAATAATGCACTTGGGACATAAAAATCCAAAGGCATAATATAGTGTTAAGGGTAATATGCTGTCAGAAACAACAGAGAAAAGGGATTTGGAAGTTATTATTTCTGAGGACTTAAGTAGGCAGGCAATGTAACAAACCAGAGGAGAATGCAAGCAGGGTGCTGGGTTGTATAGCTAGGGGCATTAGTAGCAGAAAAAGGGAAGTGGTCATTCCACTGTACAGATCTCTGGTTACCTAGAGTATTGTGTACAGTACTGCAGACCCCAGCTCCAAAAGGATATAGGTACTTTATAGAGAATTCAAAGAAGGGCTACTAAAATGGTGACTGGTTTACAGGATGGGAAATATCAGGATAGACTAAAGGATCTGAACATGTATAGCTTGGAAGAGAGAAGAGAGAGGGGATATGATAGAAACTTTCAAATGCATGAAGGGATTCAATAAAGTGCAGGATGGAAGTACATTTCAAAGCAGTAAAAATGTTAGGACAAGAGGCCATAGTCTAAAACTAGAGGGACACAGGTTTAGATGTAATGTAAGATAGTTTTACTTCACTTGAAGGTTCTTTGTTCCCTCTCATTCTGTAACTGTTTTAGGACATGCCCACTGGTCCCTGCTGCAACCCTTTGTGGATACTATAGGAAAAGGTAATTTTCTCTTAGTCCAATTGAGGCATCCCTGAAAGAACATTGCCTTGCAGCAGGGTACCCTGCTTCTTTCCGTTCTGTCCTTACCTCTCTCAGCTTAGCTATATGTAAACTAAACTAAACTAAACTGGCTGTTGGGAAGGCTATATAGTTCATAGTATATAGAGGGGTTTCATCACTTGAGTGCCATGCCTCCTGAAAAAGGTCTTAATACCCCATGGATCACTGTATCTTTAAGAGAACAGGATTTATCAGTAAGTTAAAAATCCCATTTTTTCTGAAAAACTTCCCAGCCAAAGAAAATGGGACTTTTCACCTATCCCTAGTAAAAAAGTTGCAAAAGAACAGAATACCCAAAAATGCCTCGACTCTTCTTTCCTTCCCTGTCCTTGGCACTAGCAGAGCAATGGTTTTAATGTGTGGCATAAGTAGCTTAGTAAATTGGTGTTAGGAAGGAGCAGCATTGAAAAAATGTTTTAGTTTAGCTTGGAAAAATGTTTATAATGCAATAAATGAGTTTGACAAGGAATGGCACTCTCGGGAAACTTGTATTAGTGAAACAGTAGTGAAATCCCATTCTGCTAACTCTCAATATTGATATCTTGCAAGGAATTAAGCGGTCACAATACAGCTATTATACTTTTCTAACCATTTGAATGCCAGTGGGCTACACAACACAATGCATCGCAATGAGTTGCATACTCCTCTGGCATTCAAAGGGTTAAATAATTTTTTTGATTTGCCATTTTGATTTATGATATGTTTTGTATACATAGACAGTTTAGTTATCCAAGGCTAGTGTAAAAGCCCGTGCCAAGGTTCGGTGAGGTAAAGAGGCCGGTCCTGCTCTGCATACTGCCGCCGCCTCACTGGCAGAGCACGCGATGTAGTCATGCGCAGTAGAGACTGCCTGAACGCACAGAATGCTCCCAGCATTCCTACACCTCCCAGCATTCTGTGTGTTTGGGCAGTCTCTACTGCGCATGACTGCATCGGACAAACATCCTGACCTTTTATATTATAGGATGTTTGTCACTCTAAGAAAACAGGGAAACTGAAGTACTAATAAGAACTGGTGCAATTCTGGGACAAACCACCTGACGATAAGGGACAAATAAAAAATGCCCTTTTATTTAAATTGCTCTTTTATCCTTTATGAAATTCCACAAATTCTTCAAAATCCTTATAGCTTTAAAGGGATACTAATACTTAAAATGTAAAAAAAAAAATGTTGACGTGTTTATCCACCTGAGTAAAACAAGGGTAATCTCATTGCTGAGAGGTGTTTTATTCAAATGTTATTGACACTCAAACTTGAATTTTTTTAGTGGCAGTATTACAGTGTCCTGAAATTGTACAGTGGCGCTGTTGCTACACCATCCTATGAACAGCTCCTGTAAGTTGAACATAAATCTCCACTGTACAATTTCAGGCCACTGTGATATTACACCTAAAAATGTGATGTTGAGCTGTAATAACTTTTGAATAAAGCATTCTCTCAGCAGTGAAAGTACCCTTGTTTTAATCAGGGGGATAACACCTACAACATAGTTTTACATTTTAAGTATTACTATACCTTTAAAGCTATGGGGATTTTGAGGAATTTTGGGAATTTTAATTTCACCTCTATGGTGCTATGAGTTTACTCCAGAATTACCTCACTGGATGAATATCTTGTTCTTTTGAATGTAACCTGTTCAAAAGGGTATACATTTTATACATTTTCTCCATGTTGTTCAGTGAGTAGAGAAAAGCATATGAGAATGCTGAATTATATAGCTAGTGCCCCATTTTCACTTTGTAATTGGTGTTCAGGCACCCGAATATCACAGATATGACCAGGAAAAGCAGCACAGTCAATTAAAGACAAAGGGGAAGATTCACTAAACGGTGATAAAGAGGTGAGAAAGCGTAGATGACTTCTCCAGGAATATCACTTCTCCATTTCCTATGTTATTCTATAGAGCCCATGCACTAAGATCTCCAAAGTTTAAAGGGATTGTAATGCCTTAATTATATAAAAAGTAATATTGTAGAGCATAAATAAAAAATCCATTGATGCAATTCCTATCTTTCAAACCTTTATGGTTTGAGAGATACAGAGTTCTAAAGTTCCCCTCTCCCTGGTGTCAGCTGTAAAGCTGACAGAAGGAGATCCGTGTCAGCCGACTCGAGGAGGCTCCTCAGCAGAGCTGCAATAGTGTAATTTAAAAAGAATTACTTCTTTGGAACAGTCTAAAAAGTGCGCTTGCAAACCAAGCACACGTGGTAGACTATTCCAATTAAGTATTTCTTTTTAAATCTCGATATTTTGGCTCGTCTGAAGAGTCGCCTGTCGGTCCCCAGACCAGGAACTCCTGCTGTCAACTTACAGCTGACGTCAAGAGAAAGGGAGGGAGGGGGGAACCTTAGAACACTCTCTTAACCCTTTGTGTGCCAGAGGGGTACGCAAAGCATTGCTTTGCAATGAATTGTGTACCCCTCTGGCACTCAAAGGCTTAAACCATAAAGGTTTGAGAGATAGGAATGGCATTGATGGATTTCTTATTTTATGCTCTACAATATTATGTTTTATATATTTAAGAAATGTCTATCCCGTCATAAAATCTTAGTGCATAGGCTCCAAAGAATAACAGGAATTGGAGAAGTGATAAATTAGAGAAGTCATCTTTATCACTTATTTATCACCGCTTAGTGAATCTCCCCCAAAGAAAGCTGCATAAATCATCAAGTCTAATGTACACTATACAATGTATGCAGTATCTCTCTGAACCAGATACAATTTATGGCGAGGCCCAGCAGTGCGGTACTGGTGGCTGAGAAATCTTGCAGAGAGATTCGGCGATGTGATACGAAAACCGATCCATATGCAGACAGTGTAATTAACCCTTTGAGTGCTAGAGGGGTACGGAACACATTGCAATGCTTTCCATACCCCTCTGGCACGCAAAGGGTTAAATGCCCTGAAGGCTGACTTGAGAGGCACATCCTCCAGATTCCTGATTGTGTTTAATAGATAATGACACAAACAAAATGTACTTTCCTTTTTGCAATTTATATTACAACTTTCAAATTATTCCTTTCCTTCTACTGCAAGTTCTTTAGCTACTCTTACTTTTCAAAGTAATGTTAAAGTGATTAATATTTTAAATTGATTTTAAATGAAAATGAAAATGCCCTTTTCCTAATTCCCTGCTGTATTCTGTTAAGTATGCAAACCCTGCAAACTCATGTATAATCCATATGGGCAGTCTTTAATACATTTCTGGTAAGTGATGCAAAGTATTTAAGATGATTATATTATGTATTCCATTCTTGGTCAACTTGTTTCTCCAGTTGGTAAGGTTTTTGTGGTTCGTTAAAGAGAATGTGCATTTATCTACTCTTTATCTTCTAGTAATTTTTTTTTTGTTGCCACACTAGCATATTTGTATAATCTTATAGCATGACCTATAATATAAAAGACCAGAATGTTTGACCGATGCAGTCATGCACAGTACAGACTGCCCAAATGCACAGAATGCTGGGAGGCGCTCATGCGCAGTACAGACTGCCCGAGAAGAGAATAGACAGAAATATGCTTGAGGATAGAAAGAGAGGAGAGACAGACCTGAAGACATTGAGACAGATGGAGACAATCATGGAAAGAGAGAGAGAAAGACAGAGAGAAGAGACAGTCATGAAGACAGAGAGGAGATACAGGCATGGAAACAAAAAGGAGACAGACAGATGGACAGACATGGAGACGGAGAGAGAGAGAGTGAGGAGACACACACCGGGTTGCACACAGGGGAGAGACAGATGGCATGGGGACAAAGAATGAGAGAGAGGGGAGAGACAGATACAGGCATAGAGAGAGGCACAGAGTCTGCTCAGTAGAGACTGCCCGCACGCACAGAATGCTGGGAGGTGTAGTTCTGCGGTAGTACACCTGCTGTTCCAGCACTGTGCCATGGGTGCTCTCTGCTCTGGTGCCACAGATGCTCTCTCCTACCCGGCCCTTGCACTTTGGCCCATGTACATGGGCTTTTACACCAGTTATGGATATTTTTCCTCTTTGTGATGCGTAACTGACTGATTTCATCTCATGGGCCAGTTAGTAATATTTACAGCTGGGATTAGCAACACATTGCTTTACAATGAGTTGTATACCCCTCTGCCACTCAAAGGGTTAAGAACTGGTGGCCTGTGAGGCCCAGTGGCTGAAATTTTTGTGCTGTTTGCTGAAACGCGTTACATGTTTCTCATTCTCTATGTCCTTTTATATTGCCAGAGGGGGTATCCAATGCATTGTTTCACAAAGTGTTGAATACCCCTCTGGCACTCAAAGAGTTAAACTGTATTGTTATGCCAATCTTTCCTTTTACAATAAACATGTGGTCACCTCCTCCCTACAAAATAGCATCAACTATTATAATAATGCAGTGTGGATCGTTAAAAAAAAATCTGACTGTGAGAGTATGTAGCAGAACAGAAGCACAGCAGGATAAATTCTCCAGTTTAATCAAGGTTGTTGCTTTTACATCAAGTTCCAACCAGCTGAGTCTCAATTTTACATTAATACATTTTGAGTGCTCAGCCTCTCCCATTCTTGTTTGCTTCTGTAAGTCTAAATTGTAAGAGCTTCTTACAACAGTATGAGAGTTTAAAATGGACTATGGAAGCAATTAGTGTAGATGAATGAAAGAAAGTTGGAGTGTGAAGTAAGCATGGAGTGTGGACAGGGGTTGGTGTGTGAAGTGTGCATGGAATGTGGACAGGGGTTGGTGTGTGACGTGAGCATGGAGTGTGGACAGGTTTTGGTGTGTGAAGTGAGCATGGAGTGTGGACAGGGTTTGGTGTGTGAAGTGAGTATGGAGTGTGGACAGGGTTTGGTGAGTGAAGTGAGTATGGAGTGAGGACAGGGGTTGGTGTGTGAAGTGAGTATGGCATTTGTTCAGGGGTTCGTGTGTGAAGTGAGTATGAAGTGTGGATGGGGGTTGGTGTGTGAAGTGAGTATGAAGTGTGGATTACAGCCGCCTATGTTTTCTCAGTCAAACAAATTGTTGGGGTATTTGGGGTAAATATCCTTTTCTCCCTTCATACACTCCCAGACGCCACTAATACAGAGATAACAGCCAGATCAGAAAGGAACTTGGATCACAGCTGCCTGTGTCTTCTCAGTCACACAAAATATTAGGGTATTTGGGGTAAATCACCTTTGCTTTCTTCAAACACACTCAAACTCCCATAACACATTGATAATAGCCAGATCAGGAAAAAACTTAAATCTCAGCTGCTTGTCTCAGTCAATCAGGATTTTGTGGTACTTTGGGTTAATCTCCTTTCTTCCTTCACTTTCCCCCAGAGTCCCCCAGACTCCTCTAACTCAAAGAAAAGTTTGCCTGCACACAAACTTACTAAACTACACTGCAAATTTGCTTTACTTGCCTATCCTAACTAGTTAAAAAATACGGTGCTTTCTTTGTCTCACAAAAACAGAATGATATGCTAGGGGAATCTGACTCCCTTTTTTATACAATGCCTGCAGGAAAACTATGTGTGTGTGTGTATGGCAGGGGGGTCAAGCATACCATTGACTTTAATGCACTGAGAAAAAAGTAGAAAATATGACTTTTCACAAAAAATTTCTCTGCTCGGTGGAAGTGCCATTTTTCACCTGTTTTGCTTTTCAGGCAATAAGGTTCGCCCATCCATACTAGTCAGTTCAGTGTACCTTTGGCATTTACATAATTGCAGTTCCTAAGAGAAAGAGAGGTCAAGTCTGCCTATGCATCATACTTGCTTATCTTTTGCGGTTTTCAGAATTCTCCAAATTCTCTCTTTCTGAATATTACCAACTTCTCAGGTATGCTCATCCAGGTCTGGTCCCTGCTCAACAGGGGTCAGAAAATCTAGCCTAGTTGTCAGCACCTTTTACTCCGGCTTAGGCTGAATCAAGAAAACACCTGGGTCCATAACTGATCACATTTTTGATTCCCTATTCAAAGCTTTGCATCTTCACTCAAAACAGTGAGTACAGTCATTGTTACATTGTGAACGGACCATTAAGAGTTGACTCATCTCTCCAAGACTACCAGGAACATGATCAATCAATGCATGCATTTTATTACCAGAACTGAGGCATTAAGTTTGATGCCATTCTGGAAATGTTACAGACTACGACCATCTCAGCTGTGGCTTTTCAAACAGTGCCATCTCCACCAGAGCTAGCTGCTGCCCCTGAGACTGAATGGGTCCTATTTGAACTCATAAGATCCCCTTTCCTTAGAAATTTTCTGGTTGTGCTTCTGGGTGTCAAGGTTTTCCAAAACAATGCATCTTACATTTTTGTGCTCTTTCCCAGGCTTTAAGGTCCCAAGCAAACAGGGTGGATGTTATCATTTCATTACAAAAGAGGCAAGACCTGGCTGGAACCTTGCCTCTTGTGGAGAAAAGCTTACCTCTCATAGATGATGCTGATGAATTAATTTTGGCCTTTCATCAAGTCTTTCATTGCCGTGGAAGGTAGCTGTTGCTGAAGCAACTCTTCTTGAATTACAACAAGTAACCAGGTCAGTCACCAATTATGTAATAGAGTTCTGCACGTTATGCTACAAAAGAGATTGAATTGCTGGGAACCCAATGGCCACTTTCCATCATGGCCTGAATGAAAGGCTCAAAGATGCTTTAAACTGTTGAGGAGGACTAGGAAGGCCTCATTATGCCCCTCTGCCTAGACTGGGATAGACAGATGCATGAGAGTCAACAGGAAAGGGAGTGCTTCCAAAGGGGCAGCTGGCTGTCTCAAGCCTTCCAGTTCTCTCCATGGACTCATGGACAGCATCAGAGAGTTTTTACTAGTCTGACTGACCTTAAGAAGAAGTGGTGGCAGTCTCTCGCCTCAGCCTCCATTGTGAGTTAAAATGCCAAATTCTTCACCAATGTCCAACTTGGAAGGACTTGATGAGAGAGAGGGGCACCTCCTCAATCAAAGTTTTGGAGACACCATCTCTGGTCAGCCACTTGCAGATGTCCATCTACATGGGCTGATTGATGGGAAAAGCCTCAACCTATGCTTTTGATAGCACTACTGGCATATTTATTTTTGCCTGGGAAAATCAACTCCATCTTTCACTACCTTCCAAGGCCATTACTCTTTCAGTCACTTCTACTGACGACCAGCCTTTAGGGTCAGTCAGGAGTAAAAACTTGGGATTCTGGAACACGTCCTTTGCTGATGAAGATAGGAATTTTGTACTCCAAGACCATCTGCTTTGATGTTATTTATTCCCCTTTGGCTTCCCTTATGGGGCTGCCTTAGCTTCAGAAACGTAACCTCTTAATTAATTGGATCATGGGTCAAATCTCCTCCTGGGGTCTTGCTTGTAGTTCTAGATACCTCACTATGGTACACCCTGTGGTAGCTGGGATTTGGGTGGAGAACAGTAGACCAGCAATGTCATGGAGAAGAGTAGGACAGCAGGGAGATGGAGAATGACAGCTGTGGACTCTTCATGTCATGGTATGTGAGTAGCAGCTGAGTATGAGTAAAGTGAGGGAACTAGGGAACTCTCTGAGGGGCTGAAGAGAAGAATAGAGACACTAAGAGCTCCCTCACAGGCTAGTAACATCACACTCAGAATAGGTGATCCATGGTTACCCAATAAAATAGACATCCATTGGAATTGTTGGTCTGAGTCTTCACTTTTTCCATGGTAAGAATTTTCCAAATAGATTGGATCAGTGTGTTTGAGTCAGGAAGATTACATTTTTTCCACTAGAGAACAACCAGGCTTCTTCTGGCCAGGAGGATGAAAGCAATTAGTTTCCTCATTTGTTTAGAAAAATCAATCAGGTGAAGTCTGAGGACCAAAACCCATATGAGTGTGTCAGAGAAAATTAAGTAACACTTTTCCAAAAGTCCAGAGTTACAGAGCAACCCCACCAGATATCAAGCATGTCTCCAGGCTTGTCATAGCCCCTAAAACATAAGTGGGAGTCAGCAGGATATATTTATGTAGTCGAATTGCAGTTGGGCACCACCTATCTAGAATTTTGTAGGTTCTTTCTTTCCAATGCAAGCCAAATTCCATTGTGTGTGTGTGTGTGTGTTCCTCTTTACCTTCCTGAATACAGGTGTATGTCTGATCATTCCTAGACTTGCAAAGGCATTAAATTAAAATAAGAAATAGCAACTCTATAATGTCAATCAAATGGTTAATATATATAGACAAAATATGTTATAAAGGACATTAGTTCAAACGCACTTAAATAAACAAAATAAAGCTAGTTCAATAAAATAAATGCATATAATGGTTTTAGCATAATCATAATATAGAATATATTGTTTTTCATACATTTTAAATGCTTAATCCCGTTCATTCAAAATGCAACCATTTTTTGCCATTTTCTGCCAGACTTAACTTGCGAGCATACTGAAGTAACCTTTCACAAATGTTTGCACATGTTTAATTCATTTCTGTACTCTCTGTGAACCCTTTCTTTGCATGAACATAGGCTCTCCGTGCAATTCCTGCAAATCACTTTAAAGTTAGCACAAAGGCTCCTTACAAACAATATTTAAATATGCAGTAATATAATGTTTAACTTGAAAACAGTATGTGTTAACCCTTTAAGGACCGGAGGGTATGTAATATATTGGTAGCATACTGAAGTAACCTTTCACAAATGTTTGCACTGTTTAATTCATTTCTGTACTCAATGTGAACCCTTTCTCTGCATTAACATAGACTCTCCATGAAAGTATTTCAAACAATCTGTTAAATTTAGAGCAAGAGGCAACTTACAAACATTATTATGTGCAGTAATATGATGCTGAACTTGATAACACTGTAATATGTTAACCTTTTAGGGACCTGAGTTGTATGCAGTACCATTGAACTCATCTGATCTCAGAGTAAAACACCAAGGTTCACCTGGCTGGCAGCACTAGAGTCAAGTAGAGTTCCTCTGATCTCTATCTTCGGTGCTGAATATTGCTGGTGCTGGATTCCTTGATCCACTCCTTAGTGTTCCTGTGTTCCAGCATCATAACATTACTACCTGTGATCCAGAGTCACAGTATTTCCCCTATCATTATTTTGGACTTTGTTCTTAAGTTGCATTAACCTATACTTATTCCTACCTTGCTGCAATCTCAGTTGCCTGTGCCGCTTATCTTGTCATCTAACCTCATAGCTGGCATCTTTAACAATGGCCTTGGCCACAGCAAGAACACATTGGAAACTGACTTTGCTCACAAACCTTGCACACAAGTGTCAATCTCTAGCTTCTGCAGTGGAGGTAGGAATACCATCATGATGCAATAATTAAGCCAATTATGGACCCTGCATACCTAGCCTAACTCGTTGCCAGACAAGATCAGCAAAAGCAAGTGCTTTCATACCATGAATCATACCTCTGGAGAAAGAAAATTGGATACTGCTCTTAGATGTTGAGGAGCTTTGTGGTATCATTCACTTCCCTAGCCACCCCTCCAAACACTGTTTCCACCCCTGGAATGAATTTCCAGCCAGTCAAACCACAGAAGTTCCCCCTTACTGAATGCTGTTTGGGCAATCTCTCTGAATACAGAGGATTTCTTTACCAGTACTTGCTCCGTTTTTGTACCCTGCCTCACAGTTTTACTACTGATTCATCTTGGGTTTAATTCATCATTTCCATGCCTGGACATCTCCACTGGTTGAACAAAAATTTTTTGAAGATTATGAAGCCTTTCATCTTGTCTTTGGCATTCCTGGCTGTTCTGGCTGCTATTTTGAAATCATGTCAAGGAAACTGCCCTAATGAGGCAGTATGCCATAGAATTCAAGACTGTAGCCTATAAAACAGACTGGGATTAGGTGGCCTTGAAAGTAGCCTTCAGGTGAGGACTGAGTGGCAGGCTAAAAGATTCCCTTGCTTTAAGGGAAATCCCTGCCAATGTTGAAGATTTTAATTGTCTATGTTTATGCAACGGAATGGTTGTGCCCCCAAGATTGAACCCTGTCTGTTTTCAGTGACCTACATTGTCTTCACCATGTGTTCCCATTGTTGAAAACATTAATGACCCCTTGTGTGCATGTATTAGAAATACATTCAAGAGATTTTAATCAAAGGCCTTATCAGTAGGAATGGGCGAAAATTTTCACCTCAAACTGAAATGGGCAGAAAATGGCACTTTCCGCTTGGCGAATAATTTCACATGAAAAGTGCAGATTTTCCGCTTTTTTTCTCCTAGCTCATTCCATTCAAATGAATAGGAACTTTGAATTTACACACAACACATAATAAATATTATTTTATTTCCCAAAGGCATAGTATAAAAGCGGTGCCTGTGTTGGTGGGTGGAGTCCGAGGGATGAATGAATTGAACAGGGAATTTGTTTTTGGGGGGTTTCTTGACTAGTACTAGGGGGAAGTTAATAAAAAAAATCAATAAAATAAAATAAGAAATTTGTATGTAAAGTGATAGAGACAGGAATCCTCTGACATACGCTGCCTCTGGGGTGGACTGATACTTGACTTGATAGAGTATATTGTAGAGGATGATTTATTAGATTTGTTGTTAGAGCCCCAACCCTGAGGAAACATTGATTGGTAGGACTTAGACTTATTAGAGGAACAAGCCCTGAAGAAGCATTGATTTGTAGGACTTAAGCTTGTTTGGCAAAAGCCCTAAGCAAACGTTGATTTGTAGGACTTATGCTTGTTAGAAACAAACCCCCCAAAAATGTTTATTTTTTTGTAGGACTATGATTTTTTTGGTATTTTTTTGAAAGCATAAGCCTGAGAAAAAAAATTCCATCGTGTGATGTCCTGTCAGCCAGTGGCCCCTGGCCATTGCCCTGATGTAGATGAAGAATTTGCAACTGCTGTTCTTTCTGCTGCTGCTGAGTTGTTTAATGATGATGATTAGGCAGCTAAAAGAGAATGGGATCAACAACAACAGTAACATGGGTGATGGATGAAGAAGGTTCCACTTACCACAAATAGCTCCAGTGATGCTCCTGAGGAAGTAGCAGCACCATAACTAGCCCCTACCACATCTGGTATATGTGTTTCTGCTGGCAAGCAGAACCTTTCCTAGACCCAGATCTCTTGTTGTCACCATTCCCACTGTGTCCACAGTGATCTGTGGCACACTAGCCTGCTCCTCTGCATCCTGCTACCCTTTCAACTCAGCAGCAGCAGGAATTAGAGCAGTTGCAAATTCCACAAATTTCCAAATGCTTATTGCTGGTTGGAGAAGGTGAGAAGTAATGTGACAGCAGGCATAGCACTGGTGGAAGCAAGGGCAATACTGGCAGCAGGCACATCACTGTTGATGGCACTGGCAGCAGGGGCAGCACGTCTGACAGCAGGCACAGCACATCTTACAGCAGGCAAAGCATGTCTGGCAGAAGACGCAGTATGTCTTGCAGAAGGCACAGGCAGCTGACCTGTCCTGCTCTCACTACTAGTACTACCCTTTTGTTCCTCCCTTGATTGTAGTTTCCCCAAAAACCCTAGGGGTGATTTAGGGGGACTGGCCAACATTGTTTCTGTTATGCTCACTTTCGCCTCAGACTCAGACTCAGTGGGCACATAATGGTCCTTCCAGTTGCTCTTTTTATTATTTTTAATCCTGCCCATAGCGATAGCAGTCACTATGAGCTTCTCCTGCCTCAATTTTGCTTCAAAATCACAGCAGAACAGCACAGCAAGTCTGCCTCGCTCTGTAGCTGCTTCTATTTGTTTGATTTCAGCAAATACATCACGTTTTTATAGCGAAAAGGCAAAAACAATGTAAATTTAGCAATTAAAAAATGGCAAAGTATTTTGGCCAATGGGTGAAAAATGAGAAAAATGTAAACTTAAAGTGGATTTTTCTGAGAAAACGTGGACAACAATGTGGTTTTCCCATGGGAACATGGCGAGCGTTTTCGCCCATCCCTACTTATCAGTCCTTATTCCTCTGGTGCGGCTTTTCTTTTTGTAACAAAGAAGTATAGCTTGCTCAGACCTTTTTTGGACTATCTTTGACTTAATAAAATAGCTATCAAAAACCATTATGCCTTACTCTTGATTGCTGAATTACTGGGCCAGGTACAAGGATCCACTATATTTCCTAAATTAGACTTATGAGGTAGATACAAGTTACAACCTTATCAGCATTAAAGCTGGTGATTAATGGAAGATGACATTTAATACCAGATATGGTCCCTAAGAATATGTTATGATATATTTTGGCCTTTGTGACTCCCCTGCAGTGTTTCAATGATTCATTAATAACATATGCAGAGACATGTTCCTATCCTGTATGGTTGTATATCTGGATCATATTTTGATCTATTCCTCTTCCTCGACACTGCACTGAGAACATGTTTATGGGGTTCTTCAAAGTCTTTGCCAGAACTCCCTCTTTTGTGAAACTTGATAAATGTGAATTTGAACGGGTGTGGTGTACCTTTCTGGGACACAATATTTCATCTTTGAGCTTGGAGATGGACCCCTCTAAAGTTTCTGCTGTTACCCAGTGGCCTATTCCTATGGAAATCAGAGATATCCAGTGATTCATGGGTTTAGCTATATAGGAAATTCATTATTCATTTCTCCAAAATCATTATGCCCTTTACCGCAATTACTAACAAAGGAGCTAACCCTGAAGAGTGGCCCCCAGAAGAATTTTCAGCTTTGGAATCCTTAAAAAGAGCCTTCAGTATTGCTCCCATCTTAAGATTGCCTGATCCTTTTCAACAAATTATCAGTAACGTAGACACTTTTGAACAAGTAGCTGTGGCTATTCTAACACAGTGAGATCCTGCTATGAATAACATATATCCTTGCTCATATTTCTTCAGAAAATGATGTGGGCAATTGGGAGTTACTGGGTATTAAACTAGCCTTGGAGTAATGGAGGTATCTATTGGAAGGAACAGTCACTCTTGTGCTCATCTTTACCAATCATAAGAACTTAAAATTCCTTGAATCTGACAGACATCTAAACCCTAGATAGGCACATCGGACTTTATTTTTTACTTTTTTAATTATATTATTTCATATTGGTCTGGATTCAAGAATACCAAAGCAGATGCCTTGTCTCGGCAGTTTGAACTAAGTCTTACTGCTGTGCGAGAGCATACCTCCTTCTAGAGGGCATTCAACTATTCTGGTCATGATTTATCACTTTTCTAAGCAAAAACATTTTGTTCCTTTCCAAAAGCAGCCTTCAGCTGTATAGCTGGTCATTGTCTTCCTTCAGGAAATATGGATGCAGTCCTTACATCGTTTTTGATCGTGGCTCTCAGTTTGTGGCCCACTTCTGGCAAGCCCTCTGCTCTAGAATGGGAATCTCCCTCCATTTTTCCACAGACTATCACCCCCAATCTAATGGTCAGTCTGAATGTACTAACCAATCTCTAGAACTGATTCAGTGACACTTCCTTAATTTTGACCAGTTCAATAGGTTGGACTTATTACCATTTGCAGAGTTTGCCTTTAACCTTCGACTATATTGCAGTACTACCCATTCATCACTTTTGGCTACAACCCTTGTGTTCTTCTCTGGAGTCATCTTGTTGGAGCTCCTGGTGCAGACAAAGCTATAGATGCTCTCCATTCCCTGTGGTCCACTGTCCACTCTAAATTATCTACAGCCTGTTCTCACCAAATAATTGCTGTTGACCACAGAAAGACACCTATTACTGCCTTCCTCTCCTTCCTACTTGAGCTGGCTGATTTTTTATCAATGACCTGGTCAAGTAAGACTCCTCCTACTCCTACTCAACCAGGTCAGTCACAGCAAGCTGGTTGAGTTCATTCATTCCTGAAAAGTGGAGTTGTACTTGATCTCAAAGGTTTAACAGTGTGAGGCAGAATATACTGAGCATAAAGGGCATAGTTTATCAGATTTTAATAGGGAGGTTGCATATGTTGATGATAAGGAGCATCATTTGTCAGATTTGAATGGGGGAGGCAGCATATGTCGAAGATAAGGGGCATCATTTGTCAGATTTGAATGGGGAGGCAGCATATGTTGAAGATAAGGGGCATCGTTAGTTGAATTTTAACTGTGGGGCAGCATGTTGAATAACTACTCTGGGGCACATCATCTTTGTGTCTTAGTCCGCTTACACTAACTGACAGCTCTCAGCTTTCTTCCCTTGGCCAAGCTGTGCTCATGGAGATTTGTGGCTAGCAGTAGGCAAGGGGAAAGCCTGCAGAGGGCCAGGAAGTGTACCTGAGGTTCTATGGCTACCACTGGGCAAGTGAACAAGGCTGGGGGGCAAGTGTAGCCACAAATCCCCATGGACCCAGCCTTGTTCCCTTGGGAGTATGCAACATATATAATATGTGATACTGAGCTAAGGGGATTATTGTGTAGTTCTTGCTGTGATTTTTAACCCTTTGAGTGCCACAGGAGTGAGCAATGCACATCCCTAATGGCGCTCAAAGGGATAAGGGATCGATGGTGTCCATGCTGCTGAAAGTATCCACTTCATTGCCCACCTTACCAAGAAAGGTAGCAGAAAGAATGCTGTCAGTCTTCAGGACTATATACTGCTGGTGATGTGTGAGGGTTAGCATCCCTTATACATTGACAGCAGTTCACAATCCTCCCTGCTTGTGATTGGTTGAGGGATGTTACTGCAAAGGAAGGTACATGGAGATCCTAACTTTGCAATCCTCGGGTAGGCAACGTTGAGACTGTGAACTCCGACAACAGAGGCTGCTATCAGAGTTTAGTGAATGTGTGAAGTGCCACATTAACATATCAACACACCCCCTTGCATACAATAATGGCTCATTATCCTGCATTTGCATATGAAAATAAGTCTTTAGGCTTAATTATCCTGCATTTCCATATGGAAATAGGCCATTATCAGTGTGATGAGTGAAAATTTGTAATCCTGTTGGATGGATGTTGATGTTGGCAGATTTTTGTCAGTCTGATGGCGATGTGAAGTTGAATACACTTTAGTGCATACTGTCAATGTGCCTTCAACACTGATTCGACAGGACATCAACATTTTGAGCCCTCTTCTAACTTTAGTGAATCTCGCTCATCATGTTGAACAAGAGAATGGCTATTTGGGGATAATGGGAGTTACAGTCTTTAAAGGGATAGTAATACTTCATTTTAACTTTATTTTATTTTGTAGGCACTAAAAAAACATGAAGAATGATATAAGTCTTATCTCTGAAACCTTTATGGTTTAAGAGATATTCACAAACAAAGTATCCCCCCCCCTGTTCAACCAGATCAGAAGGGAGATGCCCAGGTAGACTGCAGAGAGGGACAATCTTCAATTAAGATAATGGAGAAGGCTGAAAAACTTGTCAAGGGGGGAAGGGCTTTCATTGTTTTCATACAAAGAAAATTGTCCCCTTCTGTTATCTGTACTGTCATACAACCAGACTCACATCTGAGAAGAGATGGCTTACACTAGGTGAAAGGGGCGGGGAGGGGAACTTTGCTTGTGAATATCTCCTAAACCATAAAGGATTGAGAGATAAGACTTATATCATTCTTCATGTTTTTTTAATGCCTACAAAATAAAATAAAGTTAAAACGAAGTATTACTATCCCTTTAAGAACTGGAGATCCAAACACAATGGCTATCACTGCTTTAATGAACAGGTAGCACTGAATAATACAAAAATTAAAGAGAGGTCTCTTGTTGTAGAGTCTTCTATTGCATAGTTTCTGCAGAGGTAGAAAGATACACAGATAATGAAATACACATTTGAGCACTTCATAAATTAAAAAGAAGAGTGGACTTCATTAGCATCTGTAGTGTAACGGTAATGAGAAATACATTTAGGGGAAAAAAAAGAAACACTTAAAGCTCTTCAAATGAAAAGTCTAATTTGCATTAAGTGCATGCATTAACATTAAGTATTTTTTTTAAGTGCCTAAATAACGGTAGTTTATACTGTAAGTTCAAATGATTTTTTACAGCTTCACTTCCACAATCAGTAGGAACAGACATCTGTTTATATGTCACATTGATTGTTATTGTGTATGACCTTAGCCCTTCGAGTGCCAGAGGGGTACACATTAAATTTCTTTGCAATGCAGTGGGAAATGTACCATATCTGGGTGGCACATATTTTAACCCATTGGATACTAGAGATATCTTTAAACCCATTGCAGAGCAATAGTTTGCAGACATCCCTCGTACAAAAGTGGAACTAAATTCCTTAAAGGGACAGTAATATTTATAATGTAAAAAAATAAATGTGATAGGGTTTATCCCCCTGAGTAAAACAAGGATACTCCCACTGCTGAGAGATATTTTGTTAAAAAATTATAACAGCTCAAACTTTAATTTTTTAGGTGCAATATCACAGTGGCCTGAAAATTTACAGTGGCGCTGTTGCTACACCATCCTATGGACAGCTCTGGTCTGTAGACCATAAATCTCCATAGGATGGTGTAGTAACACCGCCACTGTACATTTTCAGGCCACTGTGATATTTCACCTAAAAAATTCAAGTTTGAGCTGTTATAATTTTTTAATAAAATATCTCTCAGCAGTGGGAGTACTCTTGTTTTATTCAGGGACATAAACAATACAACATATCTTTTTTTACATCTTAAGTATTACTATCCCTTTCAGGACAAATGGCTCTTAACCCTTTGAGTGCCAGAGGTGTACATATCCTTCTGGCACTCGAAGGGTTAATGTATCACTACGATTTACCTAGACTGGTTTCCTACAAGCTGAAGCCATTTATTTCTATTTACTGTTTTTATTTGATCTCTGTTGTAGTCCACTGCTGCTTGTTTCAGTTTATAGAATGATAAAGTCTAGTGTCCCTTATGAGTCATTCACGTGTATTGAAAGCTATTGTTTGTTGTGAGGAGGGCTGATATAGAGGCAGATGTCAGTAGAGATCACCATATATAGGAAGCCGCATATATAATGAGAAAGTATTTAGATATCTATACCTGATGTCTGTATGAAGGACACCTACCCATGTAATCCCACCTACTTTGGTAAGTTATATAGAAAACTGCCGCTATAATTAAAAAAATTAACTAGATAGATGTACCTGACTGCTATATTAAGGATGCCTACCTAAGTAGGTTTGCTGAACAATTTAAGAGAGACTTATTTCTAGATTACTATTTTTCTTTAACCCCTTAACGACCGGCTGCGCAGGCACGCAGCGGTCACTAAAGAACCATAAAGTATTTTTTTTGCCTATCCGACTCAGGGTTCCTCGAGCGGTGTGCAGCCGCGCGGGGAGCCCTGAAATCTGTGAGGGTCCTGGTACGTCATGGGTCATTCAGTCACTTTTACCCATGACATACCAGGACTGTCAAGGGTTGTTAAGGGTTAATTAGCAAAACCATCAAACCCCTACTGTTGGCAAATGAAAACAGAGAGATCTATGGGCCACATACAGAAATCAATTAATTACAATAGGAATTGTAACCATTGAGAAGCAATGCATTGGAAACTTCTGACATTCAAAGGGTTAAAATCCCCATTTAAATTAATGAGAATTTGGGGAATTGTTATTTGTCCCCTAGGGTGCAATTTGCTAGCTCAAGAAATGCCCCACTACCTACAGCCCTATATCTCAGACTACTAAAACCTCTCTAGCATTGAAGATGTTAAAAACACCATTTAAGTCAATGGGAATGTTTATGTCTCTCCTAAAGTAATTACTCCAGTAGATCTTTGTACATCAGCCTCAATAAGTCTCCACTTCTTAAGAAATGAAATGCTTTGGCAACTAATGACTAATATTTAAATTTATCAGTTAAATTACTGGAAATAATTATTATAATTGTTTACTATCATTCCTGTAAGAATATTGGAAATCAATGCGCTTAGTGGAAATTCTCCACATCAGAAAGTTTTGCAATATTACAGATACTGTAGTCAATTATTTTTTTTTCACAGTTTCATGCATTCAACAACTAACAGAATGTGCAGAATCCGAACAAGTGCACAGCGCTTACATGGGCACCCAATAGTGCACCCAGTGCAGACTGTGAAAAAATAATGTCTGTAGAAGTACTCTGTGTTCAATGGCTATTATGGCTTAAAGGGATAGTAATACTTCAGCATTACAAAGCCCTATATTAAAGCCCTTGTAAAAAGAAATGTTTTGCCCCCAGTGTCATCTCTCAAACCTTTATGGTTTGAGAGATGAACACTTCTAAAGTTGCCCTCTCCCTCCCCCTTCCCCACGACTGCAGGGAACAGAGTTGTACGACTTTCAGGCAGCTCTCCAGCACAGCCTGATCGCGTTAACTAAAAAAAAAAAACTTTCACTGAAATGGTCTTCTACGTGTGCTTGGCTTGCAAGCACACGTAGAAGACCGTTTTAGTGAAAGTTTTTTTTTAGTTAACGAGATTGCGGCTCTGCTGCAGAGCCGCCTGATGATCTCTGAGCGGATTTCCCTGAGTCAGCTAGAATGCTGACTAAGGGGAAGGGGGAGGGAGAGGGCAACTTTAGAAGCGATTATCTCTCAAACCATAAAGGTTTGAGAGATGACACTGGGGGCAAAACGTTTCTTTTTACAAGGGTTTTAATATAGGGATTTGTAATACTGAGGTATTAGTATCTCTTTAACCTTATATGACTACTAGGATGAGCAAAAAAGTCATATTTTTGTCCTGTGGGAATTTTGGCTGAAAATTGGCAATTTGCATTTTTTGGTGTGTGTGTTTGTGTGTGTGAAAATCCCTGTGCATAGAAACTCCCCCCACCCCCATGCCATCCTTTTGTTAACACCAATTTCCTGTAGGAGCTTTGCTGGTTCCTGAGAATGGTATCAGACTCATTATGTGTTTCTCTGGCCATACCAGTGCAGCGGGGCAAGGTTGGAGGTGTGTGTGTTTATATAGTACTAGTGCTGTGGGTGTTACCATGTGTGGTTCTATGGCTACCAGTGCAGCATGACAAAGCTGGGGGGGATTAGTATGTGTGGTTCTATGGCTACTGAGGAAAAAGGCTGGTGGGATTACTATTTTTAGGTCTATGGCTGCCAAGGCAGTCAGTAACGGCTGCGGGTCACAGTGGAAAAAAAAGCAGAATACTTGCTGACAGAGCTATAAGGTTAAAGAAGATTTTCACCTTTAAACAGGACAATGGTCTGAAGCACACTGCCAAATCAACCAAGATATGGCATACAAAATGGAAGATCAATGGTCTGGAATGTCCAAGTCAGAGCATGGATCTCAGTCCTATAAAAAGTCTATGTACTGACCTAAAGCAGCAATTTGACTGACCTTTAATTCTTCTGCATAGCAGAGTGGGAAAGAGTGTGAAACCCATACGTGCTTCTAGGATGATAGAGACCTATCCAAACAGACTTACTGGTGTAATCAAAGCAAAAAGTGCTTCCAAAAAGTATGAGTTAAAGGGCAGACACACATGCAACCAAGGCATTGACTTTTATTTTTTATTATTTTTCCAAGAAATTATCCATTTGTTTTTCACGTACATATTGTTGGGAAGAAGATTTTATTAAGAGTGAAAAGAGGTCTTATATGATTGTTCTTGATTTTAGCATCAAAAAGCTGCAATTTTTATGAGGGCCTGTAAACTTTTGATGTCTACTGTACGGCAGGAGCTTGCAATGCTGAGTAAAAAAGGGCACTCTAACTGCTGAGAGATGTTTAATTCAAGAGTTATTGCAGCTCAAACTTGTATTTTTTGGGTGCAGTATTTCCATGGCCTGAAATTTTATGGTGGTGCTGTTGCTGACACAGTCTATGGAAACTCTAATTAGTTGACCATAAACCTCCATAGGATGCTGTAGCAACAGTGCCACTATAACATTTCAGGCCAAGTTTGTACCACAGTCATTCTTTACTAAAACATCTTTGCAGTGGGATTACACTTGTTTACACAGTAAGAAAACCCTGCAATATATAGTTGTTTTCAATATTATGCAGTACCATGATTGTCTAACTGAAGAGATGACGTTACCTGCATCTGTGACCCCTCCAGATAGATGCTGATTGGCTGAGAGGTGAGGTTACTACAGGGCATGGAACAACATGCCCTGTATAACCCACAATCCCAGCTAATGGGAGCATGGGAACTAATTTGAACAGGGATGACCATATTAATTCCAATAACTGTTCACTTTTCTTGCATTCTGGCTAATATCTTTAAAATGCATTGATCCTATGTGAACCCCTTCTAGAAGAAGTGATAGAAGTGAAGCAATGATGTAGAGATCTTTCTAGAATCCAAGGGGGTTAAAGATCTGTTTTTTAAGGTTCCACAGATATTGACTGTGAACTAAAGTATTCCACCACTGAAAACAATTTTGAGAACCACTGCTTGCTTCATGCTATGCTGCTCCTGTACAATGGTAGCAGAATGAAATAACATTTGAGCTTCAAACAGATAGAAACATTGACATGTTAATGTTCTAAACTCTCACGGCTGTTCCAGCTTTTGCCTTTTTATAGTATTTTTGTACCACATTTTTTTATTACTGTTCAATGTAATTCTAAATTAAATTTTGCTTTTATTGTTACATGATGTTTATGAGTTTTAGCAATAGTTTGCCTGATTGTGCATTTTTTTTAATCCAGGAATTTATTACATTGTATGTGACATACACAATTGATAAAAATTTGACATAAACACTTCATTTGTATAAATATACAAAGGCTGATGTGGTAAGAAGCAATTGTGAGGCAAACCAGCTGCATCATGGGGGCAAATAAAAATTCCCATTTATTTAAATCGGGCTTGGATGATAGTGAGCTCTCTGAATTGAAAACAACGCATTGGAAATATCCCTACTCTAGTATTCAAGGAGTTAAATGCCCCATTTAAATCATTGAGCTTTTTGGGGAATGTTCTCTGCTTCCTATGGTACAGTTGGTTTGTCCTGTAATTGCTCCATTTCCTCTTTATACACATTGTACTCTGATTATCGTCTATTATTTTCATATTAGTATACTAGTGTAAAAGCCTGTGTACACAGGCCAAGGTCCGGGTGATGTTAAGAGGCCGGTCCTGCTCTGCGTCCTGCCGCCAACGCAGTCATGCACTGTAGAGACTGCCCAAAAGCACAGAATGCTCCCAGCACAGAACTCCCAGCATTCTGTGCGTTCGGCCAGTCTCTACTGCGCATGGCGGCTTCTGACAAACATCCTAGTGAATTATTATATAGGAAGTGCTTTTTTCACATTATAAAGAAGAGTATTCCCATATGCCCTGATATATTAGACAAAGAGCGTTCCTGCCAATGGTGGTGAGTGGCCATTTTCCAGCCATCTTTGCATCATAGGTCTATGATTAAGCACTACACGTGTGAAATGCATTAGATCTGTGCTGTTGTGTGTCATCCTTTTTTGATATTGAAATAAAGCTGATTTTATTTGGGTCTCCCTGTTTTAAAGAGTGTGGTTTTCAGTTTGTTCTATGAATCTACAGGAATTGGGATTTCCAAACGGGCACCGAGTCTGGCAGAGAGATGGTGGTGTTTTCATCTGTAGTTAAAACCATACAGTGCCACCAACACATTTTTCCATATATGCGATTCTGGAGCATGCCACTTATACCACTGGGCAAAAAGACTTCCCATTGATTAAGTGTGATTTTTAACCCCTTGAATGCAAGAAAAGTCTCAGTCTCATTTCAAAAGCAATGTATTGCAGACCTTTCTGGCATTAAATGGGGTTTAAAATATTATTTTTAACCCTTTGTAACCGTTTAAGTGGAAAATGGGTATGCAATGCATTGCTAGGCAATGCATTGTGTACCCCTTTGGCACTCAAAAGGTTAATAGTGATTTGTAGAATTTTTAGATCTTCCCTGTGCTTCAGATGATTTGCTCCAGAACCATGGTGCATCAGACCCATTGTAGTTTTCTTTGGTGCCTATTAAGTGTTATAGTTGCCTTATGTAAAAATCATGATTATACTTAGAAATACCTATGTGTGCCAAGCCTTTTACAGTTTAAAACATGCAGCATTTGGTGTTTATCAAGCAACAAAATGAATTTTCCTCCACAACCATATAAGAATATTACCACTTCTTTACATTTGCTCATGGTGGGCAAAACCATAAGAACAGTCCTTAAAATAGTAGCAAAATAGTCTCAGTATATATAAAATTGATTGACATTGGGACACTTTTGCTTCTATTGTAATACTGTTCTTATGTTTTGGGTTTTTTTTTGCCTAGAGCAAAAGTGTTCAATTTATCCTTGAAGGCCATATACAGGCAATATACAGGTAATAATTTAAAGATATTAAAACAGAAATGTACAAAGGTTGAAACCCCCCCCACAAGTACATCTAATTCAGCCTTTTCTGCAGTACATACCAAAAGATAAAATCTATATGATCCGTCCTGACTTCAATATGGGTGTTTGTCTATTTAAAGGGATAGTAATACTTCATTTTATCTTTATTTTATTTTGTAGGCATTAAAAAAACATGAAGAATGAAATAAGTCTTACCTGTCAAAGAATTAACCCAGAGCATGAACCCATTAATCCCCCTCATAATGGAGTATGTTTGAACTGGCTACTCCTCTCCAGACTACATTCAGCATACAGTGTTGCCACCAAGACCAGAAAGCATCTGCTCTGGAACAGTTTCTGACCAATGGAGAAAGGGAATCTCATAGGTACAGAAACTGTCCTTTGACATGTCATCTTAAAGGGATAGTAATACTTCGTTTTAACTTTATTTTATTTTGTAGGCAATAAAAAAACATGAAGAATGATATAAGTCTTATCTCTCAAACCTTTATGGTTTGAGAGATATTCAGAAGCAAAGTTCCCCTCCCGCCCCTTTTACCTAGTGTAAGCCATCGCTTCTCAGATGTGGAATGCAGTCCATAGACCAGACAGATAACAGCGGGGGATAATCTTCTTCCTATGAGAAAAATGAAAGCCCTGCCCCCCTTGACAAGTTTTTCAGGTTTTTCCCTTATCTTAATTGAAGATTGTCCCTCTCTGCAGTCTACCTGGGCACCTCCCTTCTGCTCTGGCTGAGCAGTGTTACATCAGTAAAAGGGGTGGGAGGGGGATATTTTATCATTTAATTACTCTTGAACTACAACTCTGACAGAATTGAAATAACACTCTCCAAAGTTCAAATACTATGATGATTAATTAGAGCTGCTTTTATTATGAAACATTACTATCCCTTTAACAGAGCAACATCCTATTTAATCTGTTGAAATATATTACAACTCTGTAAATATGAAATAAATGTATATTATCCTCTTAAATGTATTCATTGCATCTGCCTTCACCACATCCCTAGGAAGACAATCCCACAGTTTAACAGACCCCTTCATCTGCTGAAGTTGTACTTACTATAATGAATCCCTTCCTCTACTTAGTACTTTTTACTTACTTTGAACTTTTTGTCCCCTATGGCGTAGCTGGTTTTCTCCAGAATTGCTCTAATTCTTCTGAATACATCAGCCACAGTAGACTGAATGTACAAATCAACATGAACAGTTAATTTTCTGTGCTACGATCTATACCTTTGGGTATGTACCAGAGCTTATGATATCCCCTGCATCAAGTGCTGTGCAAGAAAATTAAAGGGATAGAAATATTTCAAAATAAAAGCAGCTCCAATTAATCTTCATAGTATTTGGGCCATGGAGAGTGTTATTTCAATACTGTCAGAGTTGTAGTTCAAGAGTAATTGAATGATAAAATTTCCCCCTCTCGCCCCTTTTACCTAGTGTAAGCCACCTCCCCTCAGATGTGGAATCTGGTCTTAAGACCAGACAATCGTCTATGAGAACAATGAAAGCCCTGCCCCCTATGTTAATTGAAGAATGTCCCTCTCTGCAAGCCATCTGAACACCACCTTTCTGTTCTGAGGTGAGCAGTGTTACATCAGTAAAAGGGGCAGGAGGGGGACTTTATCATTCAATTACTCTTGAACTACAATTCTGACAGTATTGAAATAACACTTTCCATGACCCAAAACCTATGTAGATTAATTGGAGCTGCTTTTATTATGAAACATTACTATCCTTTTAAGTAAAATTATATGTCTTTACTCTGTTCGTGGTACATAGTGTTTAATAAGTTGCAGGGGAAAGGACACCCAAAGACACTAGTAACCTGCGTTAAGGGACTCACTCACAAAAAAAAACTAGAAAACAGAAGTGCAAGTAGAATTCCTACAGAAACAAGCGCTCTTTGGAATTATGGACATAATAATGATACACACGAAGCCAAGTTAACCGTTGCGTATATATACACACCGGTGTTGATATCGCTTGCAGGGATTAATTATCAGGCTTGTCCCTGCTCAAACATGACCGGGATCTTTCTCCCCAAATCCAATCCGGTATTCAAAGGGTGAATCTTGTTCTTTTGACTAGCGTAGGTGTTTGCTAGATTCCGTGGATAAAATAAACGTTGCTACCACTACTAGTTAAAAATATATTATAATTTATTAAAATTAAACCACAGTACATGGTCAATATATATTTTTACACTCAACACGTGTAAAATTAAAATGGTAGATTCACTAAAAGAGTTACACGTTTCGTAGTGAACAAAACCGCTACTTTTTCAAATATTAATCTAAAATGAACCACCTAATTACAAACAAGCAGCGCTTCCTTTTATCCCTCAGTTCCCGCTTAAACATCGCCACCCACTGGACTAATCAGATCAAATACTTGCAACAATGTTGTTATTTCGTAGTCAACATGAAGCTACTTGGAATTCAATTCCGAACTCCATTAACCCTATATAGTCCAAAAAGAATTTTAACCACGATTGAACAGTATATAGTCAAACACATCCCAATTAGAATTAAATAAAAAAAAAAAAACTCAATTCACAAAAAATCAGGACTCACATTTAAGGTCATGGAAAACAGTAAACATTTCAACCCACCAAGATGGGATGAAAGAAAAAGAAAAAGAAAAAAAGGGGAAGATCTAAAAATCATTTAGCATAATATCTAATATTTCTCAAATCAAAATTTCACTAAAATAAATGTTTATATCTATACTAGTTGAGAGACCATTACACGGGCCACAGTGCCACAGCCAGCCGGTCACGGGGCAGTCATGCGTAGTATAGACTGCTCGCGATGCGGCTGATACCGAGCTGTACGCTCCTTTGGAGTGTCCAGCTCTATGTCAGCCGAGGCGTGGGCACTGTCTACTACGCATGACTGCAGCATGCGCAGCAGTCTCTACTGCGCATGAGTGTTGTTACACACGTTTTAGGGAATTATATAGGATATAAAATTAATTATAATCATTGGCCAATATTGGCAAAGACGATCTGACATTGCCAAAACTACATACCCATACAAAATAATAATATCCATCACCCTCCATATGATGCTCAATTAATCATCCACCGATGGTGACCAACAACATCCAAATGTATAAATCAATAATTACTTATAATTCTTCTGTTACCATTATAAATCCAAAAATGATTAAAGTGTATCCAGAGATAGACCCACAATCATACTGGACCAATAATATCAAAAGAATATATAATTATACCAACATTTAAATGTGAAAAACCAATATAAATAAAAACTAAAAAATGGTCATACACCCAAAAAAAAGGAGATTATATATCTAAATGTTATGTAATAAATGTGAGAGCTTACTGAGTACTCTCCAATACCTCATTTAAACCTGATGGTGTAAGTGTTTCCATTCTAAAAATCCAAAAAGACTCATGATTTATGAGTCTCTGTACCCTATTATAACCTGATAAATGTCCTATATATTCTATTGGGATAATATTAAGACTAGCAGGACTTTTATCATGGATTTCTTTACAATGTCTTAAAATACTGTGCAAATCATATCCTTTCTCCACATTCCTCCTATGTGGGACGAATCTGGTTCTTAGTTTCTGAGTGGCTCTGCCAATATACTGCAGGCCACAGATACAATTTACCAGATACACCACATAGGAACTGTCACAAGTCATAAGATGTTTGATTTTAAATGACTCTCCCGTATTATTAGACTTGAATGTCTTGACTTTATGACCTATGTTCTTACATGTTAGACATCTATCATGCCCACACTTATAAATTCCTACATTTTTGGATATTGATCTATTTTCACATGTATTTATATTATTAATATTTTTCCTTAACTTATTAGGGGCCAAACTATTTTTAAAGGTTCTAGCTCTTCTAAAATTATCTTTGGTTTTTTAGGAAGTGAACTATGCAATATCGGATCCCTCATCAACACTGGCCAGTGTTTTTCAAGGATATTACGTATTTCGATATGTGCTACATTATACTGAGTTATAAAACCATATTGATTTCTATTTCTATCCCCCATCTTCTTTCTCCTTCTCTCCTCACAATTAACTGGATCCTGTGCCATTATAATTTCTTCTCTCGACTTAAGCTTGGCTCTCCGAAATGAATCTTTTATTAATCCTTTAGGATAATATTTATCTTCAAATCTAGTTGTTAATATCTGACTTTGATTATCAAAGTCATCAATTTCACTACAATTCCTTCTCAGTCTTACAAATTGGCTATAAGGAACAATCTTCATCCATTGTTTATGATGTGAACTATTATAATCGAAATAGCTGTTCACATCTACTTTATACACTATATACAGTATACACTTACCTGGATGTCTGACATCCAGCAGAGTCTCCAGCACCATGATCTTCCTCCTTCCTTATTCTTCTGTAAGTGTCTATTTTCTTCCTCTGTCATCTTCTTTCGTCTTCATGTGCTCTTCCATCTTCTTACTTCTGAAACTTGTTGCAGCCAGTAAAAAAAAAGTCATTAAAATGCTGACATTTGTGCACATTCCCCCACCGCTGCTGCAATGGGCCTTGCAGTAACCACACATCCCAGCCAATCAGCTTGTAGGTCATTTCATCATTCCTCCATCTACAAGCTGATTTGCTGAGAAGAGAGATTACTGTAAAGCACATTCTGTGCCCTGTGTAAGAAATTTGAACAGGGACTGGCTATATAAAAGGCAGTATCTGTTCAAATTACCCCCAGTTTGCATCAGGCAATGGCCCGAATGATATTGGGGGTGGTATTTTTTCTGTTCTACTGCCGATGGCGCCGGTGGCAATGAAACCTACATGGATATCAGCATTTTAATTACTCTTTTATTACAGGCTGCAACAAGTTTTAGAAGTAAGAAGACAGAAGAGCACAGATGAAGAAAATGACAGATGAAGATAGAAGCTTACAGAAGAAGAAGGAAGGAGGAAGACCAGGGTTCTGGAGATTCCATAAGTGTTACAGCTATGGGGTATAGGTGATTGGATATTATTAGGACTAGTATTTGTAAACATTATAGTTATTGCTAGGGGTGGTGTAGGACCAAGGGTGGGTTAGAGTTTAGGAGGGTGACTGTGTTTTTGAGCTCATGCTCGGTGTTGACACTGGTAGCTGGTTTCCTTTGATATTCCCAGTTCTAAATAGTGTGAGTTATGGGACTGAAAAAAACAAAGACCACTGAGCCACAAGTTAGGTTCTATGTCCTATCCCTTCTGTCTCTCCAATCCCTGCAGTCAACCCGGCTTGTACAACTACCCAGCAGCCTCTTGTGTTTGACCAGGCTTGTACGATTACCCAGCTGTCTCTTGTGTTTGACTAGGCCTGTATGACTAACCATGTCTCTCTGTGTTCGAACCAGCCTGTACTTCCTGATTCTGGTAAATGGCTCTTCCTGCTTATACCTACTTTGTATTACTTGCTATCTTTTTTACTAGTAGTATCCTCTTGTGTCCCAGGCAGGCACTTGAGGTGTAATACTTCCTTGGAGAGTCGTTTACCTCATGGGAGTCCCGCTTGCTAACCTCACTCCCTAGCCTCGCACCTTGGCCAGCACTCTCCCATACAGGAGAGCTTACAGTAATACTGTGTGGTCATACTGAACATTTACCGGCTCAACTTGTGGGTGTTATCCTGCTTTGTGGAGCAGCACGGTCAAACAGTAGTAGCCCATGGTCACCAGTTACGCTCTGTGGTTTCTACCTTATATCACTCACTCTCCTGTATGATTCTGCAGAGTTGTGACACAGGGTCAGTGTTTGGCACTGAAAAGTAATAGGAAACAACAGTATTTTCTATTACTGATAAACACTGATGTTCAATTATGAGGGTCCTTTTCAGAGAACTACTTGCAAAGATCACAGACTTTGGAGTAATCACACAGTGGAGGATTTATTATTATTTTTTTTTTAAAGAACTTTATTGAAGTAAAGAGGTACAGTATAGATGGGTCAGTATTGCAAAGTAAGAAATTGTAAATTAAAGACAAATGTGAGGAGTACAAATAAAATAGCCATTGTACATGCTGAGATAATCAACAGTGGTCTTATCATTGAACAGTAACCTATGTTGTAACAAATTAATTTCTGAAATAATAACATGCTCTACACAGCGCTTAAGTCCTGGAGATGAGGTAGGATTGAGAAACGGGAAGGAAGAAGAATGAAACATTAGGGGAAGGTGGATAGACGATACATGGGGAACAGACAAGGTAACACAGAGAATACATATGCAATCAAGTTATCTCCTCGAAACCAGTCCGAGGGTCTCAGGAGGCGTACATGGAGAAAGGACAATCTGTCTGGAAGAAGACTGTTACTGGAGTAGTGTATCACTGAATGTACTTAAAGGGATGTTGAATTTGAGATATAAATCAGCCAGAATGACCAATAGGTATGAGTGAGATCAAAAATCCCTCTATCCTCAAACAACAGAAACAGCGTATCACAAGAGTAATTCACTAGTCCTCTCCACTTGGCTAGAATCGGGACCACAGCAGAGCGCCGGTGTCACGGTTTTTTGATGAATACTCAGACAGACCAGAAAGGTTAAAAATATAGTGCATACAAGGAATAAGGCCGCAGGCCCACAATACGAAACAACAATATATAGCAGTCAATGAGGCAATGACTGTAATCTGAATGACTGAGAGAGGATGCAGGAAACTGGAGGTACCTAAGGCAGGCAACCTTCCCCTAGAGGACTAGGTAAAATCAGGCTACTGGAACCGGGACTGACAGCAGGACAGAAGATGGAGATGGTAATTGGCACGAGACTCAGACGCCTGGGTGGCACAGAACCCAAATAGGCAGTGAGGCAACACTAACCAAGGGACAGGGGTCCCAGAGTGACCGAGGCCACCACTTACAGATGGTAAACCCTAGAACACTAGGGGTGGATCGAAGGCAGATAACTGGAAGACACAAGTGTCCCCTCACACGACAGTGTGATAAAATGCAATTGCTGGCTCTAGGCCCGAGGGCCACTAGACAAGGAATAGAGCTCAGTGTCTCCACACACTACCGAGTGTGTTGTAATGCAAGTGCTGGCCCTAGCCCAGCCACTGCAACAGCAAAGGAGCACATGTACTGCCTAGACAGTCTAGGCACTGAACGAGTTAACTGGAGATGCCAAGAGGTATACAGGAACTCCCACAGGGAGTGAGCCCAGCAATAGCGTAGAGGAAGACACAGATAGATCTGAGTAACTCAGTCAGCACTTGATAGCACTGTACCGGTACTTCGCGTGTGCACACCGCCACAGGCGGTTAGACTAAGTGGCTATAGCACGAATGCTACGCCTACGGTCGACAAGATAAGAATAGTGTCACACGACGCTCCACAACAAGGCAACTGGAATCTGTTGCTTGTAATGCTGGCCAGACTAGGACAATGGAGGAAACACAGCTGTGCATGGATGGCAACGGAACAAAGGCTCAGCCGTGAAAGATTACAAACGTAACAGAAGCACAGACTGGTCAGGAGCAACGGGACAGGTTCAATAGCCAGACAGGTCAGCAACGGAGTGGGTTCTCAGCCAGATCAGTACAGCAATGGAACAGGGTTCTCAGCCGGATCAGTACAGCAACGAAGCGGGTTCTCAGCCAGATCAGTTCAGCAACGGAGTGGGTTCTCAGCCAGATCAGTCGGTAACGAAGCAGGTTCTCAGCCAGATCAATTCAGCAACGGAGCGGGTTCTCAGCCAAATCAGTCGGTAACGGAGCAGGTTCTCAGCCAGATCAGTCGGTAACGGAGCAGTAACACAGGAAGTACAGTAACATCGTCAGACAGGCTGGGTCATACACAATAACAGCAACACAGTAACAAACGTCAGGATCATATACACCACGAAAAGGCACCTTGGAATAGATATGACAGGCCAATAAGAGGGCAGCATGGAAATTAGGCAAAATAACAATGTCGCAGTCAGAGTAGGTATACGGGCACTGTGATAGCTGGTGAAGGGGTATCAATCATTTAGCAGCATTAGTCAAATGATAGAATAGGGTTCTGCTAGGCAGGTCACCTGCAATCTGGGAAAGAAGGCCATAGCCAAATAATAACAGCATGGGAGAGGCTTCTAAGCGGAAATTAAATATCTGAATTAGTTGTAGGTATACAGAGTTCCAATAGGATAAAATCTGAGGGCAGGACAACCAGATGTGCAACATGGACCACCAATTAGAGTTGCAGCTCCAGCAATTCTCCGATACTGTAGGGTAAAATTTGTGCAATACCTGAGGGGTTCTGTACCACCTATTGATCAGTTTATAATTATATTCCTTCATAGTTGAGTCAGGAGCAGAGTTGAAGAGCTTTCTAAGAAGCAGCAGCCATTCTTGTAGAGGAAGAAAGATTTGTAATTCCGACTCCCAGTCTACAAAAAAGTGTGGTTTAGCTGACTGTTCCGAATCCAAAAGAAAGGAGTACCAACAACTCAACACATGGGAGTGGACAGTCGGAGAGAGGAGCAGATCTTCAAAAGGAGTCGTGACTGCCTTGAGATTCCTACCAGGAAGGATAGAGTGTAAAAAGTGAGACAATTGCTGATATTGCCAGAAAAACGTAGCCGGGACACCCTTCTCTCTTACCAAATCCTCAAAGGGCAATAGTCCAGGAGGTGACAGTACATCATCCAGGAGACGTAATGAAAGGCGCAACCAAGAGGCACAGGAGCCTCCAGGAAGTCCAGCTGGGAAAGCGGGGTTTACTATCAGTGGCATACGTCTAGAAGAGTAAGGTAAGAAATGAGAACCAGCATTGATGGTCCTCCAAGTTGACAGTAAGTGACCAAGAATCACATGATCTTTACCAGATGTGGGAAACTGATTGGGGTCAAACCAACATATGCAGGAGAGCGAGAGAGAGCGAGAGAGAGCGAGAGCCGCACAGTCGACCCACGGTTTGGTGGACAGTGGAGGATTTCTTAATAGGTGGATCAGCTCATGAAGCAAAAGGAAACTAGGACAAGAGCAAGATATGTCCCAAGAACAGGGTCAGCTCTCGCAGGTATAGTATTGAATTTATGAAACAGGATGTTTTGGTCCTCACAGTGATACATATATCCCTGGTAGGGCCAAAAACTTTGGATAATAAACATGTTTCAATCATTAAATAATTACTATACCTTTGAGTACTGACCCTGATTTTCTTCCTTGGAATCTCAGGCAGAGGACATTTGCATATCTACTGCTTTATGGGATGTACAGCAACATCAATAAGCTCAGTTAATTTGTCTGTAGGAGTGCAACTATTCAACTCTTCGAGGTTTACAAAAAAAACACAAACAAATAAAAAAACAGACAAACAAAAAATTATATATATATATAAAATTATATAATAATATTAAAGATCTTTCCTAGAAAAGCCTACAAATAAGTATATTTTCTATTGCCTAAGCTTAGCAGGTGGTAACTACCCCTAACAGAAAAAAGGTTAAAGGTATCACTTTTATATCCTCTTTGCTGCTTTTCCCTGCACATTTATTTTGCTGTTTGTATGCTTTATATATATATTTCAACTTGATCTTTGCTATTCCCCTTTGCCATTTTTGCTTTCAAACACAGGAGGGGATTTGAAAGAACGTTAGAAGAAGAACGTTAAAAGAAAATCCTTCAATTCTAAAGCCTGTTTTCTGCTATTCAATTTCTACTGTAAAAAAATTCATTTTTATTTGGTTTAAACATACTTAAACTATTTGTGCTGTTTAAACACTGAAAAGTGTTTACTAGCTTAATGGTTTAGAAAGGATATTTACCAGGAATGCCTTATTAACCTGTTGTAAACAGAAGGGAATTGTGACTGCTCCTTGGGGTACCTATTTTATACTTTACTTAAACTTCTGAGTGCTCAACAGGTTAAAGCAGGCACGTGCACACATAGACACCAAGGGGGGCTTGAGCACCTGCCCTTTTTGTCCAAAGTGCCCTTGTGCCCTTTTAACAAAAAAAAACAAAAAAACAAGTTGCCTCGCCGCCCGCACTAACGCCCCCACCGTCCAGTCAGATCTGTGCCTCCTTCAGGACAGACCTGTAGATGCTACGCTCCCTCGTCGGCTCTTTAGTATTACAGAGCCCTGGGAATGTACATCATCAGCTACAGGTCTGTGCTAAAGGAGGCACATACAGACCTCTCCTGCCACTGGACCACAAGGGAAGAGGTAGGAAACGGACAATGGAGGGCAATGTGGAAATGATGGGGCAATATGGATCTGATGGGGGGCAAGATGGAGATGATGGCAATGTAGACATGATGGGGCAATGTATGTGAGGGTAGATTGGAGCTGATGGGGCAATATGGAGATGATGGGGGCAATTTGGACATGATGGAGACAATGTGAGGGTAAGTTGGAGCTGATGGGGGCAATATGGAGCTGATGGGGGCAATGTGAGTGTAAGTTGGAGCTGATGGGGGCAATATGGAGATGATGGGGGCAATGTGGAGCTGGTGGGAGCAATATGGAGTTGACAGGGGACAATGTAAGGGCAATATGGAGATGATGGGGGGGGATGTGGAGATTAGGAGCATTGTGGAGGTGTCTAGTGAAGATGGCCAATGGGGGGAGGCGCGTCAGATTTCTGTGCCTACAGGCCCTTGAGATGTAATTTTTTTTTTTAAATATATATTTTGAATAAATAATTATGAGAAGTGACCTTTTTTCATTTGAGCCCCTGCCCCCCAAAATGTATGTACACGTCTCTGGGTTAAAGGAACACTAACACCTCCCACCAATACCAATACCCTGCTATTATGAATAAATTATAGGTGGATTGTCTCTCTGAAATCAAACCTCACTTAGTTCTAGAAATCATGTCCATATCAGCAGATAAAGGCAAGTCGGGTTTTTTTAGCAGGTATTAGTGCTCTTTTAAAGGGCAGCTATCATGTGTATTGTGCCTTATTGTCAGATCTTCTGCCCTGGGAGAAGTGCTGATGAAGCTGATCCTGTTAAAATATAAAAAATCAGGTTCACATACTCATGATATAATTCAGAATAGGTTAATATCCACTACTTTTCTGAAAACAGTTGGAGAAAAGCTGAAACATGTTCCTACTGTTTCTCTGAGAACAAGACAGGGCCACTGGATGTGAGTGTGTGTGTGTGTTGTATATGTATTTGTGTTGCCTGTATATGTCTGCATATAGATACATTCTGCATTGATTATGCTTGAATATCTGGTTGATCAGTCCACAAATAGAATTGTGGGAGCTTTCTCATGTCTACATTGGATTTTCCTATACAGTTGGTAAAAGATGTGTCAAAACAATGTGCAGCGTTCGAAGGTCACAGTACTCAGTTATCATATATAAAAATGGAAAAAGAAAACATTAGACCCAAAAGGGTTAATAGTCATCTTAGGTCCCTATGGCTCCAGTTAGTCATGATACCACTGTCTCCTACTTGTAGTCCAAGGCAGAAGGAATACTCCTCACATCCTCACTATCACAGTTCTGTTCCACAATGAGACAATGACTGGCCAGATGTAATCCAAGTCCTTCTTGTTTCCAGCAATTAGGAACATAAATGTCCCACTTGTTATGCTGGGGGCTAGAGTGGATGAGTGGGGTACTGGGCAGGCAAACAGGGAGAACAAACTAGCGGGGGGAGTGGGGCAGGGACCAGCACTAAAAATGACTGAACAATAAAAGTATTTTACCTTATTGCTGGCAACAAAAAGGACTTGGATTACATCTGGCCAGTCATTGTCCTATTGAGGAGCAGAGATGCAATCCTGATCTGTCTTGGAGTACACATAGGAGACAGTGGTATTGTGACTAACAGGGGCCCTAGGGACCCCAAAATGCCTATTAACCCTTTTGGGTATAATGTTTTCTTCTCTTTTCCTTTTTTTATATATGATAAATGATACTGAGCACTGTGACCTTTGAGCGCTGGCATGTTGTATCGAGATTTCCTTTTGGTACAGTAGTTGACAAGACCACTGATGTTAAACAGCTGCACAGATCACAGCCTATTGAGGATTTTAGGACTCAGGCCACTGACCTCCCATTTACATTTTAACTGATATTTGTGGGACTTCCATTTTATCCTGAGTGGATTTTCAGGTGGGACCTGACTGATTATAGGTGGTTTGTTAATCACAATTTATAATCACATTATATTGTATGTCTTTTATTTATATATCCTTTGGACATTTAGAGGTACTATTTGTGCTTACTTTTTTTTTGTGTTTTTTTAAATAGGTAAAAGATGTGACACTGGCAATCAAGTTTGTGGGGATTGTTTCCCCAATCATCATGTCCACAGAGAAAGACATGATTCTTTGTTGATGGATTCTATAACACTAAATTCCAACCACTGAAGTATTCATAGGAAGTAAGAAGCACTTCAGTGGTCTTGAAGTCCAGCAACAATGGATTTTTACACCTCTGAGAACATGATATCTATCACTAAATGAAGATTAACACATGAGAACAAATCCACATAGCACTGGTTCATAGCAGCCATAGTGGATTATATACTTAGAGTAACATGAATGGGTTTTTATTATTAGAAGGTATTAGCAAGATTAATATATAATGGAGATTACATGATGAATCAGGCATTGGAATTGCAGTGAGGTCCCTAGCCTGTTGGGTACCTAGAAAACCAGAGATGGACACCCTTCATCAAGGCTAATATATTCTGGAGCTGCTTTACAAATATGGTCATACTTATATCCTTGTTTTGCAATTCATAACTATTAACATGTTTTATTTTCTTGATATTGTAATATAACATTTGAGAATTTTCCTAACTTCGTGAAGGAACGTCAGGATTTTATTAAAGGGATATTAATGTCAGAAAAAAAGTATTAGCCATATGGTAGATACAATTAAAGAGAGTACTTGCACTTAATTGTATCTCTCAAACCGTTATGGTTTGAGAGATATAGGAAAACAACATCAACTTCAGCAACTTCTATACACAGGATTCTAGAACTCCTTAATGATTCCCCAAATACCAAGGTCATCTATCCTAAAGGAGAAAAACATAAAAGTAGAAAAGGAGGGTTAATTAGGGAGGGATAATACTCGCCTCCGTGTCTTTAATAAAATCCTGACTTTCCTTCACAAGGTTACGAAAATCCTCAAATTTTATGGCAAGACATGGAGGCTCCAATTATCAAGTTCAAAGCTGTTGTATAACATTAGCAGTTACATGAGTAATAGGTTTGAAATTAAAGGTCTTAAAGGTGGATTATTTGGACCAATCAGCTGCTTTGAGAATGTCCTCAAGTCTGCCACCTGCAAAACCATCGCTTCTCTAGAGGAGTGTGCACCATACAAATTTGTATCAATACCAGATGACTGCATGATCTAGCGAATCCATCTCGCCAAAGTAGCTGTTGAAACTGGAAGGTAAAGTTTCATAAATTAAATCAGTAATTGGTGTGAATTAGTAGCTGTACATTTAGAGGTAACAGATTCATATGCCTTCAGACAAAGAACAATACAGAGTTGAGGATTATGAGGGAAGCCTGGATAAAAGAAATACATAGACAAAGATGTAGTACGTCTAGAAATCAAAAATCCTACACCGTCAAGTTCAAGAAATCTGTTACAAATATCCAAAGCATGAACATCAGATGCTCATCTGAATGAAATTAGAAAAGGCAACATGGTGAGTTTGGCCGAAAGCTGTTTAAAAGAAAATCTTGTTAGGAGGCCAGGATTCTATGAATTGAAGGACGATATTGATGTCCCAAAGATCAGAATACCTAGTAGAAGGTGGTCTAGACAACTTAATACCTTTCATCAATTTACATAATAAACGATGTTGCTCTGAAGGGAAACCTTCAATATGATTATGACCTGCTGAAATAGATGATCTATAGCAATTAATAGTTCTGTAAGCTTTCCCTTATTGAAAGCAAGAAGACAAAAAGTTAACAGTCAGTTAAATTGGAAGAAACGGGATCCAGTGCCTTTCCAGGCACCAATGTGCCCAGACATTCCAGCTCTCTGAGATGAGAGCTGATCCAATTCCGAAAGTCCATCGATAAGCCATTGAGTCCTGAAATCCACCAAGCCATAAGGTGCAACTGATCTTGAAGCAACAAGTTGCGGGAATCTCCTGACGGATCCAGAAGCTGCTCGGGAAGCGGAGTTAGATAGCGAGGAAAGTCTATGGACATTGAGAAGGGGGGAATCATGGATGACCTGTCCAAAAGGGAGAGATTAGGGCTGTCGTGACTTGTTTTTCCTGATCTGGAGAATGACTCGGGGAATCATGGCAAAAGGAGGAAACACATAATGGCCGAGGAGAGGCCAGTCCTGAAGGAAGGGGTTTAAAGCCAAAGCTTCCAGGTCTGGTCCCCAACTGAAAAATTGGGGAAGACATATCTTGATTCAAAAAGGTCTAAATGTAGAGGATCCCTAATAGCATCTATTTTTGAGAAAACCATGAAGTGAAGCGTCCAATCGCTGGAATCTGCTAGGTGCCTGGAATTCCAGTTCGCAATGGTACTGGATAGTCTAGGTAAATATTCTGTCTGGACTGAAATGTTCCAGATGGTTGATACATTTCACTGTGGATATATTGTCCATCTTCAACTGAATGCAGCAATTTGACTTGTCTTTTGTAAAGCTTTTGACAGCGAATAATCCTGCCAATAACTCCAAGCAATTGTTGTGCAGAATTTTCTAAAAGGCATAATTTCCCTCCTCTGGTGAGGTTTTCACAATGAGATCCCTAATCCAAATGTTGGCGTCAGATTCGATGACGTCTGGTGACATTCCAAAAATCGCTCTTCCATTCCAAGCCTCTAGAAATTCTATGTTTTGGATAGGTAGAATGACCAATTTTTTCCACTTTATGATAAATCCAAGATTTATCAAGGCTTAAATAGTCAGATGGATATGTTCCTTGAGCATCTCTATGTCCTGAGACATGAGTAATATGTCATTCAGATAAATTATCATGCGGACCTCTCTGCTTCTCAGAAAAGAGATTACAGGTTTCATGATTTTTGTGAAACACCAAAGGGCTGACGTTAGGCCAAATGGGAGCTACGCGAACTGCCATTTGACTCCCTTCCAGAAAAATTGAAAGAGACTTTGTTGATCTTGAGCCATGGGAATACTTAAATATGCATATTTGAGGTCTAGCTTTACCATCCAATCTGATATCATCAAAATATCTGAGGCAATGAATGTCTTCCATCCTGAAGTGCCTGTAAAGGACGAACAAATTCAGTTCTTTCAGATTTATGACTGGTTGTACGGCCGTGTCTTTTTTGTGTACCAGGAAACTATTGCTTATGCAACTTGGTTCTGAAAGTCAGGCTGGAATAATCTCTCCTTTCTTCTGTAAACTCTGAATGTCTTTGTCTACTAACAGAGCTTCCACTCTGCAGTACTGGAAAGAATTTGGTATTAGGATCTGATGAGGAGTGCAATAAAGTTATATATGATAATCTTGTATTGTCTGTAATACCCATAGATCTGCTGTTATCTGACACCAAGCTTAGAAAAAATGGGTGAGTCTGCCACCCATTTTTTTCCCGAGAAAGAACAAGAGGGGGAAAAAAACTTACCTGAAAAGGGTCATGAAAGAGGTAATCCTCTCAAACTCTTGGCTCTCCAGACTCTGCCGCGTTGAGGGAAGAAAGGAAGGGGAGCTCTGGTGTCCTGGGAGAAATTTCTTCTCCCAAAATAAGAGGGGTCTTGGTAGTTCCTGTTTGTCCTCTAAAGAAAATGACCCCTGATTTTCCCGACCCTAACGAAAACCTCCCTGTTGAAAACCTTCTTCATTGAAGTTTGGGCTTTATCCAAAGCCATGAATGTATTCACAAATTTACATAAATTTTTTATGAAGGTTTCACCAAAAAGAAGACCATTAGCTTACGGTCTTGCTTTCGTGGAAGCCAAGTCAGACAACTTAGGGTCTATTCCAAGTAAAACGACCCTGCGTCTTTCTGTTGAGAGAGCCGTATTGCCATTACCCAACAGACAAATGGTTCTTGTATCCAACCTCTAGGAATAGTTAAGTCATCTGGGGTATTGTTAGATACAGCTTCCTCAGATTAAAGATCTTGCTAGGGGGCCAACAATATCTAAAAGTTTGTCCTGACATTGCTTGAGAGATATTTCAACTCCCTGTCTAGGGTCTCTATGAGATTTTGATATGTATTGAGCCATCTGAGGGACCATAAATGGGGTTTCGCAAATCTTTCTAATAGATGGCCTCAGACATTCAGACCTCATTTTGTTGCTGGATTTTGTGTCCAGAGCTTTCCTGATCCAAAATTCTATGTATTTGGACACATGGTCTTTAGGTATCCATTCAGCTGATCCTGGGTGTTTAATACCCTCTGTATTGAAAAGTGATTGACCCTGTTCATCACAAATGTAGTATTGTCTATCCTATTTTCAATAAAATTTTCATCCTCTGATATTTCAGCAGAAAATTGGCCCATATGTTCCTCTGACTCATAATCAGACTCCTCAGAAGAACAAAAAAACACAAAAACAACAAAAGGACAGAGCAAAAAGATCCCTCTATGTGCGATCCGATTAATATTCTTGAACAAATACCCTTCCCACTTTGACCCCCAAAATGGGTACTCACTCTTTGACGAGGCTACTGTCTCCTCTAGGATGTAAGCCTTCACTGGATCTGACCCCCAGTGACGGTCCGTCTCCTCCAAAGCTCCTTAGGAACCACCTTCTATTGCTTCTAGTTAACCTTCCTGTTAAGGTTTAAACACCACCAAATCCAATAAGGGGTTAACCAAGTATATGTGAACAATACGTGGTCCAAATGTAACTGAAATTAGTTACTGGAGATATGGATATGGATTGGACGTATTAATTGAAACAGCAAAATTATAATAGATCAATAAAATAAAACATAACAATATGAATAAAAATTCAAAATAAAACCAGATATTGGTCCTACTGCAATAGCTTATTAACCCAATGCGTTTCGCGACTCTCTATCGCTTCCTCAGGGGTCTAAAGCCCACTCTTCAATACAACCATTTATAGTAGATCCACTTACCTCAAATCCTGACACTACCGGAGTTGTGCTGCTCTATTTTCGACTTCCCGGTACCTGAATACTTCCTAGCTTCGATTTCATGTGGGAACGCCCTCCAACTAGTGTTGAGCGAGCGTGCTCGGCCGATGCTCGGATCGGCTCGAGCATCGCTCTGCTCGGCACATGGCGGTACTCGTCGAGTACCGCCATGTGCTCGCCCGACATGTTCGGGTGGCAGGGATCTGTGCCGGAAGGAGGCACAGATCTGAAGACGCTCCGCTGGACCACCAGGGACTGGAGGTACGGGGGCATTGCGGATATGAAGGGGGCATTGCGGAGATGAAGGGGGACAGTGTGGAGATGAAGGGGGACAGTGTGGAGATGAAGGGGGACATTGCGGAGATGAAGGGGGACAGTGTGGAGATGAAGGGGGACAGTGTGGAGATGAAGGGGGACATTGTGGAAGGGGGACATTGTGGAGATGAAGGGGGCATTGCGGAGATGAAGGGGGCATTGCGGAGATGAAGGGGGACAGTGTGGAGATGAAGGGGGACAGTGTGGAGATGAAGGGGGACATTGCGGAGATGAAGGGGGCATTGCGGAGATGAAGGGGGACAGTGTGGAGATGAAGGGGGACATTGTGGAAGGGGGACATTGCGGAGATGAAAGGGGCATTGCGGAGATGAAGGGGGACATTGTGGAGATGAAGGGGGCATTGACCAGGCACCCTCCCCTCATCAGAGCAGGGGGTGCCTGGTGTAATGCTCGTGTCGCCCCATTGAAGTCAATGGGGCTCGGGTGCTCGGCCGAGCACTCGAGCCTCCGGCGGTGCTCGGTCAGAGCACCCGAGCACCCGAGCATCGGGGTGCTCGCTCAACACTACCTCCAACTACTCATACCTTTTAAAAAACTTCCCATTTAAAATGTCATACATTTTAACCTCTCCAATATATAAAACAATGTACCTCTATGTTTATAACTATCTTATATTCTCCTGTACTTCCTTTTTAATAAACAACACTCCATTTAGTCTCTCTTTCCTTTCTATGTATTCGCTCTTATAACATTACCCTTCTCCTCATATCCATTTCATATATACATGCCCTTTCATGCCCTTTCTCTATAACTCCAATATAAAAACATGCATTATTAGGGAAGCTATATCAAAAATCCTAACACATCAGTCTAATAATAATAAAAATTACAATTACTCTCATACTAGCTATTTTTAGGGACAGGTATTTTAAACTATCTTATTAAAGAATGCAGCATAGCCCTTCCTACATAAAGGAGGCTAATTCCATCTCCTCGTTTAGTCCATTGGGGCTCATAGTGTTTAGACGGAAAATCCAATACACCTCCCTTCTACAGAGTACACTATATCTATTGAGCACTGACTATACTCCCTATACTCTCCAAACCCAATACTCTCAAGTTCTTAATACCTCCCTGTCTACATGAATTAGAGTGTCTTGGAACACTATGGTCCTGGACACCTCTCACTATTTTCCTGCGGTGTTCCCCAACCCTCTCTCGTTGGCTTCTAGTGGTCCTACCAATGTAGTTTATACCACAACCACAGGTGAGTCAATAGATGACAAAATTTGCATTACAATTGATAAATTGTTAAATCTTCCAAGAGGGTTCTTTCTTATTTAAAACCACTTCTTGCACTCTATGTTCAATAAATTCGCAGGTCCCACACTTCCTACTATTACATCTATAATTGCCCACCTGTGGCCCTGGTAAAAATTGTTTTATTAGCATTTCAGGGTCCTGTTTTTGCGTAATTCTAATCTTTTTTGGTCTACTGGGGGTAATAATGTTCATTAGATTTCTTCCTTTTCTATATATAATCTTCCACATATCCTTTTTATATAAAGCTCTTTTTTAGGGCTCCCCCATGTTTAATATAGTCATCAATCTCACTGCAATTCCACCTCAGTTGGTTGAACTGTCTGTAAGGAATATTCTTAAGCCAAGGAGGAAAATGAAAGCTATCCGCCCTTATATATGGATTGCATGCCACTTCCTTTTTGAAAATCGTACTCCCCACTGTTCCATCCAATATCCCAGAGTGAAGATTATAAAGACTTATAAGAACTATACCCTCTACCATACATTGAACTTATACTATTATTGGGTTGCTACTATCTATATATACTGTTCTATATATACATTGAACTTATATTATTATTCAGTTGCTACTGTCTTTTACTATTTTCTTGTTCTAATAATTTGTTAGTCCTTAGGACTGGAGTGTTCCATTGTTTTTTAGAAGTATCTTGGAAGTTAGGGGAGAGAATAAGTGCTGGAACTGTACAAGTGTGTATGTTTTTTAAGACATTCTTTGGAAAGGTCTTAAGGTTGGAGCGTTCTATAGCAGCTATTCTCCCCCCAAATTTTCATTATAGAATCTATTATTTTTCATTGAATTGTATTGAACAATATCATCCTACTCTCCTTTAATTGTCTTTTTATATAAAGAATTTGGTTTATTAACATCAATTGCAAGATTGGAGAATGGTTTGCTCAGCGATTTTGTTGAGAGCTGAGAGAATGGAGAAAATGTTGAATTATATTTCAAGTGAAAAGGTTGATGTGAAAAATGATGATGTAAATTTGAAAGAAATTTGTCAGAAATTGGAACAGTTATTGACAACAGAAATCAAACATTGGTGGGACACTTTTTCTCTGGAAAATTATTTAGAAAAAAAGATGATCCCGAGATGCCTGAGGATTTTTAAACAGCCTTGTTTTCAAGAGTCAAATTTTATTGAAAGATGGCACAAAATATTAGATGATTGTTCTTTTAAATTGATGAGATATTTGGTCCAACATAGACAAATGTGCCTCAAGAATATAGAGGCTGAAATTATGAATATACAAACTCAAATACAACCATTTGTAGAAACATCGCAGTTCAAGGATTTGGATGCGAGTATTGGTAGATCATTGGGGAAGGTAGAAAAAGAACTAAGAGATAGAAAAGAACATAAGATGCAGAGGGATGAAAAGGATTACAGGTCTAATAATATTAGACAGTGGAATAGGGGAGGAATCACAAATAGATTTCAGATGGATAGAAGGAATAGGAGAGGGAAACAAAAAGAGAGAGGTACTGAAGAAAGGGTTGGGATAAATGTGAATACGGACTGCAGGGCCCCTAGTCAGATACAAGAGGTACAAACTGTAAATAATGAGAGGAATGTGACTGTCATTGAAGGGAGACCTGAAGATAAGGAAGTAGCAGAAACCCCTAAGGGACAGGTTAAGGAGGGAAGAAATGATAACAATAAAAAGGATTCAAATTCTTTGAAGAATAGAGTGGGAAGTGTAAATTTTATATCAAAGGAGGAAGAATCCATTATGAAAGATTTAAGGAAAGATGTGATTTCTCAATCCTTTCAAACAACTAGTAGTCCCAGGTCAACAATAGGTAATCAATTGTGGGTACCTAATGGGGAAGAACATGGAATTATGGTAAAAACAAGTAATAGATTTGAAGTATTGGGGAATAAGAAATAAATAATTAAAAAAGTGGATGAAGTGGTTAATGATGTGGAAAAATTAGTCCATACAATTCCAACTCCAGTTCATAACAGGATATAATGTTTTCTCTAGTGACATTCAGAGTATCATTAAGAAATACTGGAGAATTTTAAGGCAGGATCCACTCCTGGTGGAGAAGTTAAGTACCAAACCACAGATTACATATAGAAAGGGAAGAAATCTAAGGAACATCATTGCCCCCAGTAGACCGAAAAAGATTAGAATTACGCAAAAACAGGACCCTGAAATGCAAATAAAACAATTTTTAGCAGGGCCACAGGTGGGCAATTATAGATGTAATAGTAGGAAGTGTGGAACCTGTGAATTTATTGAACATAGAGTGCAAGAAGTGGTTTTAAATAAGGAAGAACCCTCTTGGAAGATTCAACAATTTATCAATTGTAATGCAAATTTTGTCATCTATCGACTCACCTGTGGTTGTGGTATAAACTACATGGTAGGACCACTAGAAGCCTACGAGAGAGGGTTGGGAAACACAGTAGGAAAATAGTGAGAGGTGTCCAGGACCATAGTGTTCCAAGACACTTCAATTCACGTAGACAGGGAGGTATTAAGAACTTGAGAGTATTGGGTTTGGAGAGTATAGGGAAGTCAGTGCCCAATAGATGTAGTGTACTCTGTAGAAGGGAGGTGTATTAGATTTTCCGTCTAAACACTATGAGCCCCAATGGACTAAACGAGGAGATGGAATTAGCCTCCTTTATGTAGGAAGGGCTATGCTGCACTCTTTAATAAGATAGTTTAAACTACCTGTCTCTAAAAATAGCTAGTATGTGAGTAATTATAATATTTTTTTTTATTAGACTAATGTGTTAGGATTTTTGATATAGCTTCCCTAATAATGCATGTTTTTATATTGAGTTATATTTATTATTGAGATTTATGTATTTAATTTTTAAAAAAATCTCAAAAAAATCTTTTAGGAAAATATTAGTATATTCCCTGAGAGAGGTGTAGAGAAAGGGCATGTATATATGAAATGAGGAGAAGGGTAATGTTATAAGAGCGAATACATAGAGAGGAAAGAGAGACTAAATGGAGTGTTGTTTATTAAAATGGAAGTACAGGAGAATATAAGATAGTTATAAACATAGAGGTACATTGTTTTATATATTGGAGAGGTTAAAATGTATGACATTTTAAATGGGAAGTTTTTTAAAAGGTACGAGTAGTTGGAGGGCGTTCCCACATGAAATCGAGGCTAGGAATGCATCGAAATGCAGACCGGAAGTATTCAGGTACTGGGAAATCGAAAATAGAGCAGCACGACTCCAGTAAAGTCAGGATTTGGGGTAAGTGGATCTACTATAAATGATTGTATTGAAGAGTGGGCTTTAGACCCCTGAGGAAGCGATAGAGAGTCGCAAAACGCGTTGGGTTAATAAGCTATTGCAGTAGGACCAATATCTGGTTTTATTTTGAATTTTTATTCATATTGTTATGTTTTATTTTATTGATCTATTATAATTTTGCTGTTCCAATAAATACATCCAATCCATATTAAACGGATCGCACTTAAAGGGATCTTTTTGCTCTGTCCTTTTGTTGTTTTTTTGCTTTCTTTTGAGAATCACGATTTTATAGAAAAGGCGAGTCCAACAGCCCTAGGGACTGAGCGGCAGGGATCCCATCGGGACACGCATTCCAGAGTGAAGATTATAAAGACTTATAAGAACTATACCCTCTACCATATTTCAAAGGTTCTATATATACATTGAACTTATACTATTATTGAGTTGCTACTGTCTTTTACTATTTTGTTGTTCTAATAATTTGTTAGTCCTTAGGACTGGAGTGTTCCATTGTTAGGGGAGAGAATAAGTGCTGGAACTGTACAAGTATGTATCCTCAATAGAACAGTCCAGACAAAAGGAATGTGGTTTAGACGTATTCCTGTTCTCTTTCTTGGCAAATCATCCTCCCGAGCTGAGGTGCTCAGATGCTCTAGCTTTTCCATGGTGAGAATGAGAATGTTCTCTTTTCTGTGAGGAACAATGTTTAGTTTTATACTTCCTTTAGCCTTTGATATTTTCCTGAGTTTCTCTCTCAGGTGAAGTGTCAGAAAATGTTATTGCAAATTAATTGAGGTTTTAATAAAGTTTGAGGAGGCTTATTCAAATTATTTTGGTAAAGGCCATCAGCAATCAGTAGAGTTTTTGTCATCTGATTAATGCAAGAAGAAGTGGCATTAGATGCAGATTTATTGACAGAATGATCCATCAAAGCTTGAATATTCTGTTCAGTATCAGGCCTTGATGACATGCCAGTTGCCTCTTGCAAACCAGAATTGGAAACATTATGCTCCAACATAAAATGAGGAGGGATCCTATTACATTTTTGTGGAGTAATGGGTGAAACATTTTTTATGAGACATTTTTAATGTCCAAGGGAACAAGACTTTGAAGACAAAACTGGGATGAAAGATACAAGAACACAATCCATCACTTTAAACCAGCAGAATTGTCTTGCAAAAGTAAATTACAAAAGGACAGCAAAAGAGTATGTCTAAAAAGGGAAATACATACCAGAAAAGTATAAAAACAATGCCAAATAAATATCACCAAGTCAGGAAAGGTCTGTTGTCTATCATAGAGTGTCTGTAGTGATAAGAAACATCACAAAATGGTGTCTACTGTGAAGAAAGGTTTGCACATGCTCTGAAAAGCAGAAAGGGCAAGATGCCAAAAACAAAGATGGCTGCTGCGAGTATGGATATACAACAGAAAATGGGCACTAATAATTTGAAAGGGGAAGAAGAGGAGGGTCTAACCGCTATGAAGGAAATTTAAAAAAAATGAAAGTACAAAGAATAAAAGGAAAAAGAAGGCGGAGGAAGGTTCTGAAGTAGTGAGTATGCTCAAAAGGCCAAAGGGAGCTAAGGGAAAGACAAATTGACAAGTTGATGGGAAAAACCCACTAGAGAAGGGAAATAAATATGCCAGGGATACAAAACAAAGGGCAATCCTCACAAGGAAATGAGAGGCAAATCAATAGCCTCAGGGGACCAAGAAAAACTAAGAATTAAAGTATAAATGAATTAAATAGACAATATAAATTAAACAAAAATCACCTACACACCAGATAAACTATAAAACACAGTTTATCAGTTATACACAAAGGAAATATTTTGTCAGGTTTATTAAACAAAACCACAAATGTTGAATACTTATCTTGTGCCAGGAGCAGCAAAGAAAAGGAAGTGGGATTATTGGACCCTACATTTATACAGCTTATTGTGATGTGATTGGATAAGCATTATCTAAGGGGCGGGGTTATCATTCTGTTATATACATTTTTTTCTTTCTGTATCTGTGAGTAGTAAAGACGGAGTTTAAATGCATAATAGGAGCTTCCATGTCTTGCCATAAAATCCTTATATTAATTTATCTATTGGTATACCTTAAAGGGATAGTAATACTTCGTTTTATCTTTATTTTATTTTGTAGGCATTAAAAAAACATGAAGAACAATATAAGTCTTATCTCTCAAACCTTTATGGTTTAAGAGATATTCACAAGCAAAGTATCCCTCCCCTGTTCAGCCAGATCAGAAAGGAGGTGCCCAGGTAGACTGCAGAGAGGGACAATCTTCAATTAAGATAAGGGAAAAAGCTGAAAAACTTGTCAAGGGGGGAAGGGCTTTCATTGTTTTCATTGTAAGAAGATTGTCCCCTTCTGTTATCTGTCTAGTCTTACAACTAGATTCACATCTGAGAAGAGATGGCTTACACTAGGTAAAAGGGGTGGGAGGGGAAACTTTGCTTGTGAATAGCTCTTAAACCATAAAGGTTTGAGAGATAAGACTTATATCATTCTTCAGGTTTTTTTTAATGCCTACAAAATAAAATAAAGTTAAAATTAAGTATTACTATCCCTTTAAATTAGGCCTTCAGTTTGACATGTGAAATATGGAGCTAATTTGATGCTTCACATATGCCTTGCTAAACATGACCCAGATTCTATAACAGTGTTGCTCTGATTTCCTTTCTACTCATTTCACATGATATATAACATGTCATTAGCATTCAAGGGTCTTTATTCAATAGAGTGCAATAATTCCTTTCATAACATAAGCAGTGTAAATTGACATTATCACATTGATCTGAGCAATAACCGTTTTTTTAAGGTTCATGCAGTTTTGTATTATCTTTTTATGCAGAGTACCAAGCTTTTTTTTCTGTTAGTAAACATCAGTAAATTTACTGACACTGGCAGTAAATAAAAAAGTAGATGTGTCAGTAAATAATGAGATGTTAGTGAAAGTGCTGATGCAACACAAAGTAAAGACATTAATATATGTTGCTTCATTAACATTGTATTGTGTTCTTTCATGTGATTGTTTAAGTATTTCAATTGATAATCCAGTCTTTCACCAAAACTTGTAATCACTTTGGAAATATCTGCATTGTGTCTGATCTGCATGCAGACAATTCTAACATATGCACATGTGTATTTAGAAAATTGTAATTGTCAGTGATTTTTTTTTTTTTTACTTAAGGGTTTGTTGTAATCCTGTTATTTTAATCATTCATTTAATTATTTGTTTTCAGGGATTCTCACATTTAAAGATTAACCCTTTGAGTGCCAGAGGGGTATGCAACACATCCTATATAATAATTCTCTAAATCATGTGTAACGCCACGACATGTGCAGTACACACTGCTGCTCGTGCTGCAGTCATGCGCAGTAGAGACTGCCCGCGCCATGGCTGATACAGAGCTGGGTGCTCCGAAGGAGCGTCCTGCTCTGTATCAGTCGCGGCGCGGGCAGTCGCGGCGCGGGCAGTCTCTACTGCGCGTGACTGCCCCGCGACCGGGTGGCAGTGGCACTGTGGCCCGTGTAACGGGCTGTTCAACTAGTTGCTTCATAAAGTACTGGTTCACAGAGGACCAATTTCCTTCGCTGGTGGTGGTAAATCACCTTTAAAGGGATAGTAATGTTTCACAATAAAAGCAGCTCCAATTAATCTTCATAGTATTTGGGCCATGGAGAGTGTTATTTCAATACTGTCAGAGTTGTAGTTCAAGAGTAATTGAATGATAAAGTATCCCCCTCCTGCCCCTTTTACTGATGTAACAGTACTCACCTCAGAGCAGCAAGACTGTCCAGATGGATTGCATTAAGGGACAATCTTTAGTGAGCATAAGAAAAAACCTGAAAAATCTGTCAAGGGAGGCAGGATTTTCCTTATGCTCATGACAAAGCCTGTAGGTGAAAAGTGCATTGGTGTTTTAGCTCTGTACCCTGCTATGAAAATAACAATCAGAAAGAAGAGAAATTAGACCTTTTATATACTTAATCAATTTCACTTAGATCTAAGACTCTATCTGCGGCTAACACATATTGACCACTGAGATTCCAAGGTGCCGCTTCTTTTTATTTATATAATAGCCGTTGCAGTGTTGCCGGGAAATTATACCACAGCATCATAGTAACCCCATCACTACGAGTGAAAATTGTAGTTTGGGAGCTCTAGAAGTAAAAGTTTTCGTCTAGAGTACAGTAACCCTCTGGGTATAAAATTAATCTATTCACCATAGCGTCTAACTGATGTGATGTTAATCAACTCGAGATGCTTCTATGGTGAGTGACTTAGACGATTGAAGGAATATACCTAGAGACATTAACACATGTATGGTGCTACAGTTAGTAAATATCCTGAAAACAACTTAGGTATTTGTACAGACTAATTTTCCTTCTTTACCACATATAGTAGAGGTGGAATAGTTGTGTGTTTAATCAAACTCAGCCCGGTTACAACAGTGTTTGTGGCTATTTTCTTTTGACTAAAACTGTGTAAAATGTTATTGTTTTTGAAATCAAAGTTATGTTTTAGTTACTTTCACCACAAGCAATTTAAATGTAATTATAGACTTTCTGTTGACTTTTTCACTCGAGTGCCCTATTAAGTATCTATTGGGTCCTTTTTTTCTTGTATAATACATTTTCCTTATGCTCACAGTAAGAAGATTGTCCCTTGCTGTGAGCTGTCTGGCCAATAGACCAGATTCCACATCTGAGGGGAGGTGGCTTACACTAGGTAAAATGGGTGGGAGGAGGGATATTTTATCATTCAATTACTCTTCAACTACAATTCTGACAGTACTGAAATAACACTCTCCATGGCCCAAACACTATTAAGATTAAAAGACATTTCACTCTCTGCGGATGAGGTACTAAGACAGTCATTCACCGCTCTGGTCTTCAGGACACACCAACAGGTCAAGTTTTAACGATGTCTCAAATGAAACACAGGTAGAACAATCTTAATGACTGAGCCACTGATTACTCACCTCTTAACAGTCAGGGACATCTTGAAAACCTGATTGAGGACTAAAGCCAAGAAACACTGCCCTATACTCCATAAAAGTGGAGCAATTCTGGAATAAGCCAACTGCACCACAGGGAATACATAAAAAATGTCTAATACACCCTTTCGATAACATTTTATGACACCTTGAAGGCTAAAGAGGTCTCCCACACTTTGCTTCACAATGCATTAGATACCTCTCTAGTGGTCAGGGGGGTTAAAAGCCCCTTTTAGTTAAATTAGAAATGTTCTTTGCCCCTTCTGGTACAGTTGGTTTGCCCCAGATTTGCTCCAGTTTTATACATTAGGACGGTAGTCCATTATTGGGTTAAACAGCAAACTGAGCCAAATATGCAAATTAAAAACTAAGCAATTCTGAAGCAAACCAGGTGAATAATAGGGAAGAGACAATAATCTCCATTGGTGTAAATGTTTTGAAGACCTCACCAACATTCAGGGAGTTAAAAGGCACCATTTAAAGGGATAGTAATGTTTAAATTTAAGTTTATTTAATATTGTAGGCATTAAAAAAATAAGTACAATGATTATTATTTATTATTATTATAAGGCTTATCTCTCAAACCTTTATGGTAAAGTTCCCCCCTCCAGGCTGTTTAAGATAAGTCTGCCATCTAGATGACAGCAGGAGATTCTGGTCCTGGGACCAGCCAGCGGCTCTTCAGCAGAGCCAAAATACCGCTATCTAAAAGAAATACTTCATTGGAATGGTCTACGAAGTGTGCTTGCAAACAAGTCACACTTTGTAGAGCATTCCAATGAAGTATTTCTTTCTAAACAGAGCAATTTTGGCTCTGCTGAAGAGCCGCCGTCCGGTCAAATGACTGGAATCTGCTGCTCTCCCATAGAGCGCTGACTTGTCTGAAACAGCCTGGAGGGTGGGGGGGGGGCATTAGCCAGTTATATCTCTCAAACCTCTGACATTTTTTGTTAATGCCTATGATATAAAATAAACTTAAATTTAAACATTATTATGCCTTTAAATTAATAGGAATTTGGGAACTTTTCATTTATTCCCAATCGTGCCATTAGTTGGCGCAAGAATTGCTCCCTTTTTCTGTTGTGCGTATGGTGAAAAGAGATAGGAGATCATATGTGTAGTAATTCAGGGCAAACAACTGCCATGGATTTAAATTGTTTTTAACCTCTTAAATGCTGTTGGGGTCTCCCACTCATTTTTTTGTGAAATAAATAATAGTTTTAAAAAGACACAATATGTTCCTTCTAGAGAATTTCTGTCTCGGAGTAACACTTAACTTTTTATGGAGTCTCACTATTGTGGACTGTAGTCAATTTTTTAAAATAATTTGAATTAAAGAAAAATAAGGCAAAAATAACAGATAGCATGTTGATAAATTATATTTTTTCAACAAACCTTTACCAGCACAATATGGGTATATAGCAATAACAAGTGAATCAATTACATTCAAATGTATCTATACCAGGTTGATAAATATGCAGAAGTTAAGTTTGAATCTCTAAGAAAATACAGTGTAATTCACCAGTAAGATTAGAGTTGATAGCAGGAAAGTGTGAGAGAAGAAAAGGGGAATAAATAAGTAAGAGAGGTAAAAGATGGAGCTGGAAGTGGGGAAGGGAAAAACTATCTTGTAAATCTACTCCAGCTCCAGTGAAAGTGCAGTAATATAGTACTTAAAGGGATAGTAATACTTCGTTTTAACTTTATTTTATTTTGTAGACATTAAAAAAACATGAAGAATGATATAAGTCTTATCTCTCAAACCTTTATGGTTTAAGAGATATTCACAAACAAAGTATCCCCCCCCTGTTCAACCAGATCAGAAGGGAGGTGCCCAGGTAGACTGCAGAGAGGGACAATCTTCAGTTAAGATAAGGGAAAAAGCTGAAAAACTTGTCAAGGGGGGAAGGGCTTTCATTGTTTTCATACAAAGAAAATTGTCCCCTGCTGTTATCTGTCTGGTCTTACAACCAGGTTCACATCTGAGAAGAGATGGCTTACATTAGAAAAAAGGGGCGGGAGGGGAAACTTTGCTTGTGAATATCTCATAAACCATAAAGGATTGAGAGATAAGACTTATATCATTCTTCATGTTTTTTTAATGCCTACAAAATAAAATAAAGTTAAAATGAAGTATTACTATCCCCTTAAGAGAGTCAGGTATTTGGGCATCTGTTGAGCCAAGGGTCCCAGATTTCCACAAATGTGGATCCATCATGAGCAACAGAATTTTTCAGTTTTTCCAGTGGACTTATTGTTATTATTTTATGTGACGGTTGTGGGAAGAGAGAATCGTCTCTCTTCAACAACACTGGGATATACATTTTTGGATATTTTGTATTTTCTATTCAGCCTTCATTCTACATATGCCTGAAGAAGAGACATAAGCTGTCTTGAAAGCTTGCATCCTAGAACAAAGGTAAAAGATATCACTTTTACACTAACAGTCTCTTTTTTTTTCTACAGCTAACATGGTACCACCTTTTACCTATAACACATTTTTGTTGCATTTAAGAAATGTCTATGTAATGTGTCCAAACATGATATAAAAATAAAAAAGAAGAAAAGAAAGTGCCCTATAGTGTAATATGGTCACTAAAATCCTATATAATAACAATAAAATGTTACAGTCACATACAACGGTGGTCAGAGCGATGATATCAGCTGATCTGAGAAACACACTTGTGGAGAGATAATCTTCGTCTCCACTCGGAGGACTGGCGATCAGCTGGACTTCAGTTCCAAATGGATCAATAACATACAAACAGACAGATGGCTAACCCCAAAAGTATAAAATGTATTCCAAACTGGATAAGATCAATAAAAGTACTGGCTTACAACATTGTATGCTGCTGTCTTTGTATTTATTCTTTATATTTACACTATCAAAAGGGGCATGGCGTTGCCAGTAGGGGTTAAGTCCTTTGAGTGCTTGAGGGGTATTCAACGCATCGATTGAGAATGGTTTGGGTAAATTTGTGGCAGTGAAAGGGTTAAGTGTTTGAGAGGCAAAGACGTATCCATGCAGTGAAATGTGGTGCATACCTCCTTTTGCTCAAGACATTGGCCATTTTCTTTGAAGCCCTTCAGAGCCAAAGAGGTATCCAACCCATTCCACTGCACAGGTGCTTGTTTGGCTCTGAAACGGTGAACCGTTCCATTGCTGCAAAGGTACATAAAGCATTGTCAAGGAATGTTTAGATACCCCTGAAGCAGTCAAAGGACTTCATCAGTAGGTGCAATGCCATGCCCATTTTGGTAGTTATATGTACGCAATAAATTGTGATATGTGAATAACTGATGAGTTAACCATTTGAGTGGCAGTGGGGTAGGTAACGCATTGCTTTGCAATGCGTTGTGTACCCCTATGGCACTCAAAGGGTTGATATGCAATAGGTTGTAATATGCATATAAATCATAAAGGTCTGTAAAGGCAAAGTAACAACAATATTGCAATGAAAACAGCTGAAGAAATGTTCATAAAACAATAAGACCCAGTGAAGGCTGGTGTAAGATTCTCAGCATGCAGGCGAGCACACACCAATGGGCAGACAAACAGACCCAGGGGTGGTGGCACTGATGTATGTGTGTACCTGGGAATTTTCTCTTCTGTATTCCCCAGGGGAGACTCCTATGGTGGCACTGAGGAATATAATAGAATACAGTCGTGGTGAAAGGGGCGTGGCTTATTCCCATTTGGGGACTGGGCTTAATGGGTGACATGTGTAATTAAAAAAAATGGAGCTGAATTTGGTGACTATGAAGAAATAAGGTATGTTTGTAGAAGAAGAAATACAGATGAACACAGGTATCAGGCACACTGGTTTTGTTGGTGCCAACATTGGTCTGAAACAAGAAGGATCGGCACTCTTCTCAGTAGGCCAGTGTGTGCTGCTGTTCCTGGTGGCCTTCTCAGAATGAAGAGCAACGCTTACTGTGATCAGAGGAGACAGTACAAAGTGTTCATCCCTGACGTGATTTGCATGCTGTCCAGAGAGTCATACAGCAAAGTAGCAGACTCAAAGGTGGCAGTATTTGTCCTCCCTGAATATAAGTTGCTGTATGAATGAGCATTTGGCAGTTTGTAGTGCCTCACTGTGAGCGCAGTATGCTTTGTCCATTTGTTAGGTTTGAGATTATGATGTCGCTGGCTTAAACTCACTGCAATCCGCCTCTATGTTTTACTTCCCTGCATACTGTAAAGTTTGAGTCACGCCGCGAGTGTCAATGGGAGGGTCTCCAGCTCTTCAAGGATAATAAATATGGCCATATGTTTATGTGGCCCTTAATAGTTTGAAGTACTGCTAGTCACAATGTACATGAATGAAAGCCATATCCCTCCACCCTGCAAAAATTGCGTGTGTGTGTGTGTGTGGCTTGTGTTGCATGTGGTGTAGGAGTGAGTGGCAGGCATTTTTTTTGTCTCAGTTGAGGCTGTGTGTGTGTGTGCGTGTGTGGGGCTTGTTTGTGTGCCTGTGGTATATGAGCAAATGTGTGTAGCTTGTGTGTGTGGGGCTTGTGTGTGTGTCTGTGGTATAGGAGCGAGTGGCAGCCATTTTGTTTTTTCCCTCACTTGGATAGTTGGGGGGTGGGCTGGATAGTGGGGGCGGGCCAACTCCCTGCATGACTGAATCACCCAATGGGAGCAGTGACTCCTCCTTACTGCCACCCCTGGGGGTGTTTTGCCAGGCACAAAGTCTCCTTTTATATATTCATATGGATGTGTTATGATGAGTTGGCACTGAGAGTTTTCTTTCTTGCTTTATATATATATATATATATATATATATATATATATATATATATATATATATATATATACACATATAACATTTTTTATTCTAAGCCATATTGTTGCTATGAACGGCAATTCTAAGATCTAAGTCAAGGAGATTGGTGAACAGAATATACTCTCAATTAACTATACTTGTATGTATGTATATCTGCACACTGGCTCTGGAGATTGTATATAGCACTGCCACTGTTACAAGAGTTCTAATCCTGTTATGCAACATTCCAGATAGTTGATGAATGCATAAGCTATTGACATGGGGCCTTGTAGTTTTTCATTGTCTACTTTTTAGTTGCAGGGTGAGAATGGTTAGATGTTTAATAACTGTTCAGAAGTTTGCCAGGTTTGATATCCTGCTGTATAAGTTGTCATTAAAATATAGAGCTTTGGCTAGTTTTGTTTGCTTTCTGCTTTTGTTTGCTTTCTGCAGTTCATCAAGAGTATATTTTTATCATAAGCGGAACTAGTTTGTTTACAGTTTTGATATAAGGCATCTCTAAAATAGTTAAACTCAAGTACTTCCCTTACCAAGGTTTCCCTTAGTAGGTTATGAGTATTACAGGCCCACATGAACTCTGAGTGAATATAGTCAGTTGCAGAGTCTAGTGGCTCGATCCAATTATAAGCGATAAAAAAAATAAACATTGGTAGTTTTAAGTCACGTATACAATTACCTGCGATGTGACACACTACCATACTGAAAAAATGCACTATGGATGCTAAGCCATGTCAAAGTAGTTGAATTTGAGATTAAATTACATGTGGTGGCTAGTAACATGCTTTAAGGGACTCACTTGTATCACCAAATATTACATCCCTAATGGGTGCGCATAACCACCGACGTGTAAGTGAAATGAAGTGTCAAAAAAAGTTGTTACTGAGTCCCTAACTGGTGTGCCTAACCACCGACGTGAAAGTGATATGTCAAAAAAGATAAATACTAAAGTAATAATCCTTACACAAGTGACATGTGGATTTATTGATATGGAGTCCTAAGCCTTAACCCCTTTAGTGCCAGAGAGGTATGCAATGCATTGCAAAGTCATTGAAAGGGTTTTTAAAAATGTGTGTGAAGGAAAAATTTAAGCCTTTGAGTGCCAGTAGCATATGCAATGCATTGCACAGTGTTTCATGCCCCACTGACACTCAAAGGGTTAATCACCCCAAAAATAACACCTTACAATTAAAATCAACACTTACCAGTAATCCTGGTGTCTAGAGGGATCTTCTGTACCCTGACCTCCTTCTTCAATTCTTCTTCTGTAAGCTTCTATCATCTTCTTCTTCCTTCTTCTTCATCTATCATCCTCTTCTATCTTCTTCTTCATCTGTTATCTTCATTTGTCATCTACATTCTTCTTATGTCATCTTCTACATTCTTAATCTCTGCTCCTCTTCATTCTTCTTCTTTAAACTTAGTTTTTCAATTTAAAAACATATATAGTTATTAAAATAAATATATCATTAAACTTATGTGGCAGGAAACAATAGCAAAAATCCCCCCTCTTTGTACCATTCGTGCCATTGCCCGATGCGCACTGAGGGATATCTGAATAGGGACTGCCTTTTTATGGCTAGTCCCTGTTCAAAATAAATGCCATGCTCCAATTGGCTGGAATGTGGGGTTACATAAGGTGCATTGAGTCATTCCTCCAGCTAGGAGCTGATTGGCTGGGTGGCTGTGTGTAACCCCACATCACAGCCAATGAGAGTATGGGAGGCAATTGGAACAGGGACTTGTAATAAAAAATGTAGTCCCTGTTCAAATTTCCCTCAGGTGTCATTGGGCAAAGGCCCAAAAGGTATGAGGAGGTTTTTTTGTTTTGGTTTTACCGGCCACCATCGCCAGCGGTGGCAGCGGTGGCAAAGTAACATTAATGATAGATTTACTTTATGAACTATATTTTCTCTTTACAAGTTGAACACTAAGTTACAAGAAGGAGAATGAAGAGGAGTACAGATGAAGTAAGAAGATGAAGATGACAGATGAACAAGGAGATGACAGTTGAAGAGGAAAAAAGAAGAGGATGACAGATGAAGAAGAAGAGAGAAGAAGATGATAGATGCTTACAAAAGAAGAATTGAAGAAGAAGACCTGGGTGCAGAAGACACTTGTTGGACATCAGGATTATAGGTAAGTTTTCCAGCTATGTGTGCTAGGATAGTGTTAGGCTAATATGGGTAAACTTTATTGCTTATATGTTAGGAGTAGTGTAGGGCCAAGGGAAGTGTTAATGTTTGTATGGGTCACTGTGTTTTCAGCTCATGTTTGGTGTCTAACACTGTGTCAAACACTGTGCATTAGCTGGTTTACTTTGATCTTCCCATTTCTCACATTATTTAACATGAGTTATGGGACTGAAAAAACCACAATGAATGTTGGCCTACAAGTTAGGCTATGTGTCCCAGCGCTCGTCGTGGTTCATGTTGAGAGGGCAATTGAATTCTGACAGTACTACTGTGTGTGTGTGTACCGTTCAGTGTTCATTTTTTGTCCATTTTTTACCTGTGGCAATGGGATCAAGGGCACATACCCAATGAAGTCCTTGTGTAAATTAAGACACTTGTATATAGAGTGCCCCTTTTAACATGCAGTGTTATTTCGAGGCTGATGTACCAAGTAAAAATGGAACAATTCTGGAGCAAATCAACTACACCTTTCTCTAGCATTCAAGGAGTTCAAATTTCATTTAAAGAAATGGGAATTAAATTGTTAACCAACTTGCATTATTTTTCATTTAGGTATTTCGATATTTCATTTTTAATAGATACACCGACTGTAAAATCAAATTTAATGAAGGATAAGTGAAGGTGCATTAATTGAAAACAATTGTATTGCCCCAGTGTCTCTTTAGGCCTCTTCCACATGCACATACGTATGGGCAGATCATAATATAAATATAGAGACTGTTTGAGTAAGATGACCCAAAAATAACTTTTTGACAATTTATGTAGCTGATATGTAATTCTGATTTGCTTATAACCTTTTCAGTGTTCATGACATTTTAAATATTTACAATTTTTAACTTCAACAGTAAGTACAGATTTCATTTTATGTGTTCAAGTACAGTTTCAAACTGTGTTCTGAAATCAAGGCTCAAATTAATGTTTATTTTAAGCAACACAATATTAAGTGTAATATTACAATATAAAGTGTATTTTAATGGTAATGACCAACTACATAATGACCTGTATAACCTCTCAGAGTTTCAGATTTTTCAATTTTCATGTACATGTAACCCCTTTGTTCACTGCATTTATTCACTTCAGTGACAAACAATAATGCAAGAATTCAGTCTATTGGAAGGGACGTCACTCAGTGGGGAAGACATTGAAGAGGGAACATGTTCTATTTATAACTTCAATTTCTAAATGGGCTAGGTTGGGACGAAGACAATATATTTGATACATAGGCAGAAACATTGATACAGTATGTATATATGTGGGTTTGTGTGTGTGTGTGCAGGGGCGTCTGCCATAATATGACCCCCAAGCCAGCCCACCCAGCTCCTATGTTTATATGGAGGGGGCAGGTGTGAGGGGACAATAAGTGTGTATAACATCACATCTTTGGGCAAATTTGACATTTAAACTTCATATCCTTCACATCTTGAAAGTAAGTGCGGAATAAGTGCGGAATGGCATTAAGGGCGCAATAAGGGTGCACTAACAGCGCAAGTGTGACATTTACACACATTACAAAAGGAGGATACAGAAATGATGCATAGATGGCTCAGTAATGACTCATTGCATCAAAACCAGTTAATTTTATCCCAGGAAGTGCATCACTATTAAAAACGAAACAGGAAGTACAAAGACATGCACACAGGCGATAAAGCTGCATACAAAACCATACAAAATGCCTAAAAAGCCTTCCTTTAAAAATGAAGAGCTGGGGGTACTTGTCCGCTATATGGACAAGTATCTCCCAGATAGGATCAGGGACGAAGTGGACTCTGCATTTTGCAGGCAAATTTTAGACAACATGGCCTGCAAAATGCAGAGGTCCAGTGGCATCACGAGGACCAGGCAAATTCTTCAGAAGTGGTCTGACCTCAAGAGAAGAGATTCAGGAGTACTGTGTACTGTTTGTGCCGGTATGTTTGCTTTGATTTTTATTGCTGAGAGGGAGATGTTGGTTGTAACATAACTGTAATTCATATGTTTTTCCATGTTCACACACTTTGCTTTTTCACTTCCCTCCTAGCACGCATCCCACCCTGAAGGACCCCTCCTGATCCTCTGGTGGCCACCGCACCACAAACCCTGCATCCTACAAGTAAGTATTTTTATTGCATGTATGGAATACACACCAATAAGGAATTACATTACACATATTGACACATTTTTTGCAATTTATTTATAGGCTGCACAGCATCCAGAAGACTCTTTTGGAGTGCTCCACTTCCTCCTTGTAAGTACCATGGTATGCCTTTAAAATGTAGCTCACAAATTAATAACTACTAACTACTATGTATTGGTAACCTTTTTGTACTTAATTTATAGCATGCACACCAGGACACAGAAGGCCCTCTGCAACTGCTACTACGGGAAGTGCTTGCTCTTACTTATTTTAATAAACTGGTTAAATTCAACTTTACCTGTGTCGTGTGTTTCATTTACTCTGGTGTCCGTGACAGTATGTGTATATTGTGTATATTGACATAGATTGATATTCAACTATTTCCATTTTGCATTCTAGATTTTCCCTAAGAATCAACCATCTTTTCTCCTCAACCTCCCCAGCTTCCTCTCCAGGAAGCACTTCAGAGGGCCTGCCACATCACAATGCCTTTGGAAGCAATAAGGGAGCCGAACTGCTGCTGATGGAAGTATGCACCTTCTGCCAAGAAAGAATCATCAATGGAAAGCGTATATGGAAATGCAGTGGACATTTCACTTCAAGAAATTAAAATTTAGTTTTTTTCCAATAAAGATTGTTACAAAGTTCAAACCTTTACTAATTTTTGTACTTTATTACATTTTTTTTTCAAATAAAGATTGCTACATACTTCATAACTTTACTAGTTTTTGTACATTACTTGTAAATTTACATTTTTTAAATACATATTTTATGTTATGTATTAAATGTGTCATTATTGAGCCCTTATTGAGCTCTTAATGAGCCCTTACTGGATCATTAATGCGTCCCTTACTTCATCCTTAATGCATCCTTAAGTGCAACTTAAATGTGCCCTTATAGCGTCCTTATTGTGCTCTTAATGTGCCCTGATTGGATCCTTGAGTCCCTTATTGCATCCTTTATGCATCCCTAAGTGTGACTTAAATGTGTCCTTATAGCACCTTTATTGCCAGGGGCGGGCGGCAATTGCCTCCTGGGCCGGTCATAAACCTGGGCTGGTGGGCCGCATCCTCACTCCATCTCCTACTTCTGCCAGCAGGGGGCGTGCACGAGATTGTCTGCCGGACCAGCAACTCGGATGATAAAAATGTTTTATGCATTGGGCACGGGCAGAGGCGTAGTGGAGGCCCCCCGTAGAATTTTGGGGCCCCCACAAAGTTTTGCCTGCTATGTTATATTGGAACCCTGGGGACCTCCATATGTTACAGAGCAGTGGTTTCACTTGTTTCTTAACCCTTTGAGTGCTAGAGGTTTATCCAACACTTTTGTAAGCAATGTGTTGAATACCCTTGTGGCACTGAAAGCGTTAAACTCCCCTCCGGACCCTGGGGAGTCTATGTGCACTCACTGCATTGCTCACCCTTGCTGCCGAATAATCTTGCGAGACGTACAGGTCTACGTCATTACATGCAGCCGCTCGGGCTGCTCGAATTCTGAAAGTGCCTGCTATGCAGGCTGGTAGAATGTGAGCGGAGAGGATATCAGTGGCAGCAAGATAGTGGGACTTGGATCAAGAGGCTGACATCAGGAGGGAAGGGGAAGGACTGTTGTCTCGGCAGGCAATGTGTGCAGGCTGATAAGTAGTGTAGCTACATTTTACTTCTATCCAACATCATCAACAGCTCTGAGTGTTTAATCTTTTTTAGTACAACAGTGGTGTGTAACTCATTGAGTTGCAATGCATTGCATACCACTGGCACTCGAAGGGTTAATCTGTTTCCTGTTATTAACCCCATAGCAACAAATGACTTACCAGGTACATCCTGCAAAAACTGTCACTTAGTGACAGAGGACGTACCTGGTAAGTCATGGAAGTCCAGGTCTCTGTGCAGCTGCACGCTGTTCAGAGACTCCGGAATCAGTTAAAAAACAAAAATGTTCCTCGGCGTTAAGGAGACACCCGTGTACGAACGTACGAACGCAGCTGTCACTAAGGGGTTAAATACAGATGAAAAGAGAGAGAATGGACCAGTGTCTGACTGACTCACTTTATATTGAGCCCCTTCTCAGACACTTAGATTCAAACAGGCTTCAAATGAAATGACTCTTGAGGGTTAATATTTTTTGTCATTAAAAGAAAGATGAGAGGAGAAAGAGAGATGGGCCTGTGTATGACTCGCTCACTTTACATTCGGTCAGACACCGGGGCCTTCTCTCCCCTCTCATCTGTCTTAATGACGGGAAACAGATTAACCCATGAGTGCCCTTTCATTTGAACTCTGTTTAAATCTAGTGCACAGAGAAGGGACTGAATGTAAAAAGCAAGTCAGTTAGACACTATGCCTTTCTCTCTCCTATATGACAGGAAACATATTAACTCTTTGGGGGGCAGATTAACCTTTTGAGTGCCAGCAGCAGCACTGCACAATACATTACCCTCCCCTCTTTCACTAGAAGGGTTAAACCATCAGTGCAGTCAGACACCGGGCTGTCTGAGCTCATCTGTCTTTACTGAAAGGAAACAGAAAAACAGAATAAAACATGGGAGCTGTAGGTTCAGTGAGATCTTAAGCAGAAGATGTTTTTTCAAATGTTAATCACATGTTGGATACTTAACTTTCCTAATACTCACCCCCCTTACATTTCTTCACCTTTCTCTTCACCCTTACACTAAATGAAAATGGTATCAGGACGCTCGATTTCAATGTACTTTAAATTAATGTTTAGACAATTAACTTGCTTGACAATAGCATCTGAACACCAGCCTCACTTTAATACCCCAGAATGTACCTTGTTTACTATCCCAACCTCCTGTGCTAATTGTTCCTTTGGTTCACACTGTGACAGCCTTGGGACCCTAGATAAGTGTTTCTCAACTGAACGGACAGTGCAGCGGTTAGTAGGACATTTCTTTTTCAGACAGGTAACCTCACATTATTGTGCAAAGTTCAGGCATCCTGTCAGTCACTGAACATTGTTTGAAACTGGCACTCTAACTGAGGTTAAGTAGAGCTACCCAGCACACACTGCGGTTTGGAAGTTCTCATGGTGCTCTTCAGGTGAAGCACCAATATCTGCATATGGTGGGGGAAGGGGGGTTTAAAGAAAAAATATGAGACTGCACCTCCTTTTCTAACCTTCCCTTAAACTATCTGAGTGATGGTGGGCTGTGCAGTGCATTGCAGAGCAATGCTTTGCACAGCCCACCGTCATTCATAAGGCTTCTGGAAAAGGATAGAAATTGAAATTGTTCTTTATCCCTTTCAGTTCTATAATTGTGTCAACCATTATCCCACCCTCCTTTATCTCCCCACCCTATTGCCCATATTATTCCCATTTTCTCTCTCCTCCTCTTATCTGTCCATTGCCTTTATTCCTCACCTTGCTTCCCCCATCTTGCCCTCCCCCTTTTATTTCTTCTTTCCCTTCTCTCCTCTTTTGCCCTCTCTCTCCCCCCCTCATTGGCATTCATAGAACTGTAAGCTCTGCGATATGACTAGTGTAGCTTCATTTCAATTGGAAGCTCTCTGGTATGACTAGAGCAGGGCTTAAAATTTTTGCTACTAGCCAGACCTGAAAAGTTATTCACCACTGAAAGCCATAGCATACCCACCAGGGCTGAATTTCTACTCGCCAGGGCTAAATTTTCACTCACCATTGGCTAGTAGAGAGTGGAAATTTTGAGCCCTGACTAGAGTAGCTTCATTTGTATTGTAAGCTCTGTGGGATGATTTGGTAGATTCTTTTCTATTGTAAGCTCCGCAGTATCACTAGTGTAGCTTCTTTTCTATTGTAAGCTCTGCGATATCACTAGTGAAGCAATATTTCAATTGTGAGCTCTTTGGTATCTCAAAATTAATTAGGTTTAACAATAAGATGATTTAAAAGTTAAAAATCAGATCTGAGCATATGTGTGCGTGCATGTGTTTGTGTGTGTGTGTGTTTGTGTGAAGTGCCCTGGAGTGTGAATGTGTGTCAGTATAAGGTGCGCTGGGGTGTATATTTTATACACACATGACTTTAGGACAGGAGTAGCCAACCTGGATCTCAAAAGCTACCAGCAATGGATGTTTTCAGGATCTCCCTGAATAAGCACAGGTGGACTAATAATAATGACTGAGCCACTAATTAGTCCAGCTTTGCTTTATCTGTAGTAGATAATAGTAGTAGTAGTAGTAGTAATAATAGTAGAAATGGGCACTGGATTGTACTTTCCCCCCAGGCCAAAAGTTGCCAGCCCTCCCCTGCTTATTGCGCTCTTAATGTGCCCTTATCGGATCCTTACTGCATGCCAAATTGCATCCTTAATGCGTACTCTACTGAAGATGTGTTCAACATTTTGACTCAGCCGACATACAATGCGACATGTGGAGCAAGGGGACATATTAAATGTGCAAATGTTTTACATGCATCATTGTGAATGTGTCATTCACAAGCAGGTCACTAAATAAATGTGACATTTTGAGATGAGTGACGCGGCGGGGAACATTTCAAAAGTGAACCTTACCCACCTTGCCCCCCCTCCATGTGCTCGTGTGCTTGTACATAAGTTATGTTATGCAATTATGTGCACCATGTGCTATTGCCATTGTTTACCTATGATTACATGCCAAAGTATGAGTGCCACCTGACTTCTGCTTCATATATTAATGACAGCCTGATGACTGTTATGGTTGATATTCTTGTAAGTACACTGAATTATCATGACCATTAAAAAGTAATGTTTCAAAATAATTTGCTATTTCTTTTTTTCCTGGCCAAAGAGTTGCTAAGAAAGACTGATTCCATACCTTCAAGCAGGAGACAAGTAGCGTAAAAATGATATATGATATATGATATAACTGGACAGCTCTAGGATGCAAGCTTTCAAGACAACTAGGTCTCTTCTTTAGACATACTTAGAATGAAGGCTGCATACAAAATACATGACAGGTTACATATTTGGGCAACTTGTTTTAGCATTTAAATTCCATTGCAAGATATCCTCACTTTCTGAATAAATCATTCCCTAGACTCCAGTTGATCTCTTTGTAGCTAGTGGTACAAGACTTATTTGCCAATAAAATTAATCTGCAGTTACAGAAAGAATGTATGGGTTAACCTTCTGACTGCTCTGAGTCATATTTGTCACCGATTTTATTTGGGACATTTATGGAGATAAATTGATTTTGGAAACTTAGAAGACTCTACAATGGAAGCCTTGAGAGGTCTATTGAGGACAGTAGTACTATCAATGTTACATTAAGTTTAGTCTGTACCGTTATTTTTTATTTCATCCAATCTCATTAATATTTTTTTTTATATCTATAATCTATATAATGAATTTTACATACAACTGTCTGGTGTTACCATGGGAGCATTTTAACTCTATGGGCTATATACACAAAAGAACGGGAACAATTCTAAGGCAAAGAAATTGTATCATAAAGAGGAAATAAAATTTCTATTGATTTCAATGGGGTTTTTAATTGAGAGTTCTGCATTGTGTTTGTCTCTTGTAGTGCAGTTGGTTTTCCCTAGAATTGCTCCATTCCTCTTAGTACAACAGCCTGAATGTGTACATATTAAAGTGTTAGTAATATCTCTTATTAAAGTTGTCCCTGAGTCTTCCGTATGTTAAAAGTAACCTATTGCGTATAATACCTTACTAATTTGTAGTTCAAAAGTTATGAAGAGCTAAAGATCCCCTGCCTGCCTTTTTCTGGCATGTCAAAGCGAAGATACAGGCTGGTGAGCAAAGGGAAATTCTGCCCTCCTTTGTCAAGGGGGCAGGATTTCCCATATACTTACTTACTGAAGTTTGTCCCTCGCTGCATCCATTGAGTCGCACGACCTGATTACAGAAATGGTAGCAGGAGGCCAGAAAGGGGTGGGCTTTTCATAATTTTTGAACTACAAACATGTAAGTTATGAGATATAGCGCAATAGGTTAATTTTAACATACAGCAGACGTAGGGAACAACTTTTAATACAACATTACTATCACTTTAAGGGCAATATATGAGGACCAGTTAGCACAGAGTATGAACTAAAATCCTTAAGAACCCAAGATGTACAGATACATCATAGGAAAACTTACGTTTAGGACCCATGACATAAGGGTACGTCAAGGAATTCAGCTACACGCTGTTTGAGGACCCCTGATTCTATTTCTGACAAAAAAAAAAGCCCCGTGGTCCTTAAATGCTGGCCGCATGGCCGTGCAGTTGGTCCTTAAGGGGTTATACTGTATGGGAATAAGCCACTAACACCAACCCTATAACAGGTGTAAGGAAATAAACATGTTTGCACTGATTTGCTCTGTGCCCTTTTAATACATTGTAGTGGGAGAGGGCACAGATGAAATACCCATATACTTTCTGCCCACCCCTTGACAAACTATCTCGTCAGGTGCAGCACAGAGAAGCGATCCCTTGCCCTTATATTTTAGAGCAGAGGTCTCATACATTCTTTTAGTGAGCACAAGAAAAAAAATGGCTATACACTGCAGAGTTTATTATGCAATAGTTCTTAATGTTAATTTCTAAAAATCATTCAAACTATATGCATAGTCATAACATGGTCCCATTTAAATCTTTGGATAGTTGGAATTTTTTTTTTATTCCCTTAAAATGTTTTATTTGCCTTAAAATTGCTCCTCTTTCTTTGTGCATATGGCTGGAAATAAGTGAAATAAGTTTTCATCTATTTGGAAGATCTTAAGAAAATACAGGATCCATCAAAACTGTAGATACATAGGGAAGAGGAGAGTGGTACATGGGTACCATGTTGTTTTAGATGCTGAGTTTAAATTATGAGGGCTGTTTTGTACGCTGTACAAGAGAGTGGGTGCAGGAGAGCACGAGGGAGAAGTAGGAGTGGTTTAAAAGTGAGAACATTTTCCTGTATGACTTTTCGTGAATAACGGGCGGTGTTCTCTTTTTTTTGTGAAAGTTTACTCCTGTTCTCCAATGTAAAATTGTCCTCCTTTTCTCCTATTCCAACACATTTTTCTCCTGTTCCAACACATTTTCTGCCTATGTTTCCTTATGGTGTAACATTTTCCAGCACAATATTACTTCTTCTGAGGACTGTAGTGGAGATATAAGTAGCTGAAAGTCAAAGTTGTGAGTCCTACAGCAACATATACCTTGACAATTGTGTTAGCATGCAGAGTGCATTTGTCCTTTGCTCACAACACTTACTTCCTGCTTAAGTGACACTGGCACATATTCATGATGATGTGAAATAATAAAAAAAATAAAGTACAACCTACAATGTGGCAGATGTGTATGGTAGTGGAGATGGGGGACTGGCGTGGTGTGACCTTGACAAACTGCATCCGCCACAGGAGGAGAGGGATCATTATAATTTATTGCACTCGCTGCAACAACCATTGCTGCAGTCAGTTTTTGAATTATCACTTTACTCCCACATTCCTGCACTGCTACACCTTTGCCCCTCTCTCTTGTGCATTTGCTGGACATTACTCAGCTACTGTGTGTGTTTTTACTCTCTACAGTACACAGATGATGAAGTATGATGGCTTGCTTTGGCCCTAAACAAAATGTTCAATGTCTATCAAGTCTGCCTCATTTCCAGAGCTCACATCAGACTCCCAGTCAGCTGTCACCTAATATATGTATTTGTTTAATTATACATGTATTAACTTTTGACATTTTTTTTTTTATTTTTTTATTTATTTATTTTTTTAAGTTGTCCACCCTAACTAAAAAACAAAATCACAACAACTTCTTTCACCAGACTTCCCCAGCACAGAGACAATAAAAGCAAAATCAGCAAGTAATGTGGATCCCAGCTGCCTGTGTCTTGCCATTCAGTCACACCAGATTTTGGGGTATTTGGGGTCAACCTCCTTCCTCCCTTCTTCATCCCAATAGCACTTACTACTTTCTGTGTTTTGCCTGCCTTGCTCTAGACTGTAAGCTCTAATGAGCAGGACCTCATGATCCTTTTGTTTTCTACATTCCATTTTTTCCGTGTAATGTTTCTCTGTGTATATTCCCTATTGTACACTACTGTGAAATAAGTTGACGCTATATAAATAAAGGTCAGCGTTTCCATTCTCACTGGGATCTTTAGCAATACAATCTCATAGTGCACACCAGCCCCCTTAAATACCCAGCATAGCCCAGTACAGAAGAAGAAGGTCTCCAAAATGTTAATAGAAATGTAAAAACAATCAAAATAAATTTACATTGCCACTGTCTATAAATCCAAGTGTCCACACCCTATTTACATATGGCCAATAGTGTTGCCGTGTAACATGTTACGTAGGTAACTGGTCCAATATAGCATTTTTCAAAAAAACGTCCACATTGTTTTATTTATTAGCAAGTATGCATGCCTCAGTTATGCATCCAGATGATGAGGCATACTATCCATAAGATGTTAATCATGTATTTGGAAAAATTACACCATGCAGCATCAACTTGGGAATTCAAAAGGGTTCTGGGGAGATGGAGAGAGAAGTTGTCCATGTTAATAAATGTGCTGTATGGGTGAGCATTATCTTGCTACAGTAGAGTTCAAGGAAGATTTTGGAGAAATTGTCTGAGTTGTACAACCGTGTCTATATATCAACCAGCTGATTGCCTGGAGTGTGTGCTGGGGTGTGTGACGTATCTGCCCCAGGGGCAGACTGACCATTCGGGCATTTGGTCACAGATCGAGGGCCCTCAATCCAGGGGGGCTCGCCGCCGCCACCAGCAATGATAATGTGCCAACCATCCCCTTGTCCGCCTTAAGGGCCCGCCCACAACTATTTAAATCAGCCACGGCCCTCCACACTATGCTACGTGAGGCACTGAGGCCTTAGTATATAAAGCCTGATGCCTGGCCCTTCCCATCCAATGCATCAATCATGGGGTGCAAGATCAATCATCGTCCTCATGATGATCATCCACACCACACCTCTTGCTGTCAGAGTCCAGAGCCACTCAGCCAGACTCACTGCTGGAGTCATTATTGTGACTGATTGGCAACTGCTGGCAGCAAGCACTTCTCTCCCAGCTGTGCCTCTTCCTTTTCTTTGCACATGCCTATGCAGCGTGCACATTTATGCCATCACGGGCCGCAGGGGTGCGTGATGATGCGGGGGGGAAGTGGGACTCAGAGCCAGTCCGTCACAGGGGACCTCACCGAACATCACAAGACCACCTAGCCTGCCAAGAAGGACATGCAGCAGGATCAGGAGTCAGAGTCAGACCTACTGTGGAATGAATCAGAGCACCAGCAGTGACAGAAAACAAGTACTGGATGACCTGGGGGGGTACTGGATGGGTGGGGGTATTGGATGTGTGGGGTACTGGATAGCTTGGGGGATACTGGATGTGTGGGGTACTGGATGTGTGGGTACTGGGTGTGGGGGTACTGGATGGCTTGTGGAGGTACTGGATGTGTGGGGTACTGGATGTGTGGGTACTGGTTGGCTTGTGTGGATACTAGATGTGTGGGGTACTGGATGTGGGGTGCTGGATGGCTTGTGGGGTACTGGATGGCTTGTGGGGGTACTGGATGTGTGGGCATACTGGATGTGTGGGGGTACTGGATGGCTTGTGGGGATACTGGATGTGTGGGGTACTGGATGTGTGGGTACCGATTGGCTTGTGTCACGGTTGGGTATGTATCACGGTACCCGCGTTATTTGGCGACATTCTGTCAATAGTCCACTCCTGCTTCTGCTATTGGCTGCTCAGTTGTTGTCCCGCTTAGTCTCCATTACTGCCACAGCAGTGCCCACATTGCTCAGTCTCCGTTACTGCTAAGGCAGTGCTCAAATTGCTCAGTCTCCGTTACTGCTATGGCAGTGCTCGTATTGCTCAGTCTCCGTTAATGCTACGGCAGTGTCCAGTTGCTTAGTCTCCGTTACTGCCACGGCAGTGCTCAAGTTGCTCAGTCTCCAATACTGCTATGTCAGTGCTCAAGTGGCTTGGTGTCCGTTACTGCTACAGCAGTGTTCAAGTTGCCTAGTCTCCGTTACTGCTACGGCAGTGCTCAAGTTGCTCATTCTCCGTTACTGCTACGGCAGTCCACAATTGTCTGGTCTCCATTATCTTGGACGTTACTCAAGTGGAAGCTCTCACCTCTGTTTGAGCTTCTTAAAGGGCCTTGCACTAATAAGGTCTGTCAACTTTCTCTACCCAATATTAATCCATTCAGTACTGATAAACTGGGACTCACACTAGATCTGCCTGACCTGTGTCAGTATATTGTTCTATGGACTTTCTACATATACTGGACCTGTGTGGGCCTACCTCAGTATAACCTGTCTTGTGGCTGTACTATATTGTTTATATATTACAGGACCCGTGAGGGTTATTGTGTTCTTTATTGTTTAATAAAATTGTGTTTTATCCAAACCTACTGTGTCTGTGTGTCGAAAAAACCGTTACAGTATGTTTGGGATCTCTATGCCAACCTCCTCTCATCTGTCCCTTTCGATTTCCTTACAGTGGGACAATAAGAAGCATATTGTGTCAGCCATCCTCAATTCAGGAGCTAGCGGCTGCTTTATTGAAGAAGAGGTTGTTACTTGTTTAGGAATCCCAACTCAACCTAAATCCACACCACTACAGATCCAGATGGCAGATGGACGTAATCACCAGTGTGGTCCTGTGTCCATGGAAACACAGCCCTTATCTGTTGCTGTTGGCCCATCACAGCAAGATCCAGTACAGTTCAATGTGATTCGATCATCTTTACATCCAGTCATCCTTGGTCTTCCCTGGCTTCGTAAGACAAATCCTGTTGTCAACTGGGCACAGAACACTGTGACCTTTCCCAATTTTCCAGGGTCTGTCGGACTATTTATATGAAGGTATCCAAAGGGTTAAAACAAGAGAACCACTCAGCTGGATTTCTTCACTTAAATAGGCAAATGACAATATAAAATAATTTGAGAACTTTATACTTTAATATGTATTGCCACGCTACTTCACAGTAACAAATTGATCAGAATAATCAATCCTTCATATTTGTACAAAAATATATCTATTTTATTAAATACAATATACTATATAGATAACAAGTATCAGCAACAATGAAATATATGATTGATTAGCAATTGTAATAGGTACATAGAAAACCAAACCACACTTATTACCATGAGGATTACCAGCGGTGAAAGGGTTAACCACACATAGGTATATTCAGAGGTATAATAACAATAATTTCACTCAGTAGCATAGAACAGGTTAATTGATCCTTACAATTAATTATAATACAGTTGGCAGCAGTATCTATGAATACCTCTGCCCCAGAAACTATATAGACTATGCTAATTATGATGTAAGGGGTATTGTGAGATGAATTAAATAATTCCTCTAACAATTCCTTGTATCATATATCAATAATAATCAAATTTAGGGAATAACTGGAATAGAATCCCAGATTTAAATCACAATAATTCAATTATATACTGAATTCAAATATTGCTTACCTCTGAATAAAATATATAAATTGCAATTAATATAGTCAATCAAAGATTATACAATTAATCTACCTAGAATTAATCCAATAACATATGTCTAGTAAGTATACCAACTTCATGCAACATAGATCATAATTTTGACTACAGCAACATATATAAAACCTATAGGCACTCCAAGGGTTAATCAACTCGTTTAAAATAGGTGCCACACCCAAAAGTTTCTTTTGTCTATGGGAAGTGCACACTTCCAATTTACAAAAGATAAGCCTAGTACCTTCACAAAGGACTTTAGAATGCACACCACAAATAAATAAACAGCAGTTAGAGAGTTAATAAATGAATTCCAAGAATTCCCTTGATTAAATATCAGCTATTATAATTTTACCAGAAACGCAATATTCTAGACATAACCAAAATTATATTAACCAATATATACAAGGATAAATATATCTCACTGCTATTACTATTTTAAGATCTCTCTGGCAATTAATAACAATGAATTAATTAATTCTGCGTAATTTCTTAATTACTATGCTAAATATAGCTGATTATAATATTTTCCATAAAACTGGCCAGGGTTCTATGGGCAAATATATATATATATTTCCTCAAATATCGATAAAATATACTTATTTTGAAATTAGGCAGAATTAGAATAAATAAAATATAATTACCAGGTCGATCAGTGTTGATTCTTGAAGTTATCAGGGATGGAACCATGAACCAAGGGCCTTCTTTTTCCAGGAAACCATAAACTGTGTTAGGAGTTTTCATATAATGCCTATTTTGGCATTATATTAGGCAATTTTGCCTTATCAGTAATCCCCACCTCTTCCTAATGATTGGACAGAGATCCAACTCATTAGACTGTGACATCATCAGTCCGACCTGATTGGATACTTATATCTTATGCTAATCAAAGAAAAATATAACAATTATGAGTATTTGACAATATAAATGCTGCAGATGGCGTCATTACGCAATATTAGAATTTTACATGTGACACATAACATGGCCTATGTCAAAGTGAAGAGAGGTCATAGAGTTTATCAGAAACCCCATAAACTAGTCATTTTGCTAGTCTCTCTCATAAGGGAGTCCGTCTCTCACAGACTTCATGTCTACAATTTAACATCAATCGGCCATTACTGTGACTCAGTTATTTCTCCCTCATAGAGGCCCATTATTTTAACATGAGGTAATTTGAACACATTTTAAACACAGGTTTTTCAGTTAATTTCTACTATTAGAGTTAATCCTCTATGCTCCACCAGGACAAAGTCTCTGACAGCTCGAACCACCAGCTATTACTTTCTAGTACCTCTACTTCCACCTCCATTATTCCATCTGCATACCAGGACTTTTCCAACGTATTTGACTTGAAAGGTGTGGACCATCTGCCTCCACACTGCCCATATGAATGCCCTATTCAGCTGCATCCATGGGCTCCCATACCATGGGCGCATATTCCCTCTCTCAGGTCCAGAACTACAGTACTTAAGGTCTTACCTTGATGACAATCTCAAGAAGGGCTTCATCCACCCCTTCCACTTCTCCAGCTGGGGCTGGCATTTTCTTTATTGAGAAGAAAGATGGAGGTCTAAGACCACGTGTGGACTACAGGGAACTCAACAACGTGACTGTAAAGGATTGTTATTCACTTCCACCCATACCCAAGCTGTTGGAACGCATAGCGTGTCTGAAGTATTCACGAAGATCGAACTCAGGGGAGCCTACAACCTCGTCTGTATCAAACCTAGAGACGAGTGGAACGCGGCTTTTAGGACTTGTAATGATCACTTCAAATACTTAGTGATGCCGTTCAGGCTATGCAATGCTCCTGCAACCTTTCAATGTTTTGTTTATTACATCTTTTGGGATCTACTAGACCAATATATGGTGATCTATCTTGTTGATCCTCGTCTTTTCACTTACCATTGAGGAACACTGAAAACATGTCCGAATTGTCCTGGCTCGTTTAAGACAACATTCTCTATTTACCATTTTTGTTTTATACAAGTGAATTATTTTACTTTGTTGTATTGTGTATATATATGTCTTAGGTCTTCTCTGGATATATATACTTCTGTAAATGTATTGGGGTTTCTCCCTGGTTGTTAGCCTAGTGGGTTTCCTGGGTCCTTGCAGACAGGTTCTTCCTAGCCTAGATCTCCTTAGTCTAGGTGCCAACAGTACCTTGGTTCATCAATTCTGAGCATGTATTTCCAATCCTGGGTCTTAGGGAATTAGGCTGGGCACCATTCTCATTGATAGTTCTGGTGTTATGACAGCAGTGATAGGCTTTGGAGAGGTCATCTTGCAAGCAACAATTAGTTTGGGATGGGTTTGGCTTTCGAGAGGTCATCTTGGACTATGTTCACCACATTAAGGAGTCACACAGTACAATTCCCTGGAGATGACAATCTGCTAGAGAAGTGGTCCAATGATGTTAACCAGCCCCTGGCTGTTCACACCACTAGATCAACAATGTTACATAGTTACATCATAGCCAACCCATTTAGCTATGGCTAGCATGGAGAATATGAATATCTATATATAGTTCAATTATCTTAATACCTCTTGGTTTTTTCAGTTCTTTATGTTATACCTAATTATGCGATGAAAGTTCATACAGACAAAAATACAGTGATAAACATTTTCACGGTTAACAGTGGTCTGCCCAGTCAATTAGTTCCATACCCATCTACCATATTGCTCACATGACCCATCACAGTGAAAATGTAATAGTTTACATATTTTGGACAGCCAGTTGCTTGGTGTGATTCCATAGCTCAATAGCTCTTCCTTCCTGATTCTGCAACTTCCCTGTTGAACAGTGTATTTAATATGGCATGAACCCAATTTAAAATAAAAATGTTTTTTTTTTCCCAGAAATACTATAGAGGTGTTATGGGGGTGAGATGTATGTACCAGTGTGCACTAATGTTATTTTATATATATATATATATATATATATATATATATATATACACTCATAGGCTCAGGTGCCATCCCAAGATTTCTAAACAAATGTATAGGAGCATAAAATGACCTGATTTGTGCTTTCCCCATTTTCTATATCTGTGCTAAATATTTCTGTGACTTGACAGTATTACCACTCTTTAGAGCTGTAATCCAAATACCAAACTTTCTTTGTCTTTGGAAAACATATTCATGATTCAAACTCATATTTCAATTCATGTTGCATGAGTATGAATGATTCATGAAAAAAATGGTATCCTTATTGCTTGGTAAAATAAGTAAAAACTTGTTTAAACAATATTAGCCCCAAATTAATACTTAAATGTTACATCATATAGCTTTTTGCTGAAACTGGCCCACCATTGTTATTACTTTTCAGTACAATCTTTTAAAGATTGTTTGAACTGCTTCTGCAATAATAAATCTATTATTTACTGTCTTCAAAATGCATTAGCTTTTCAGACCAAGAATGTTTAAATTCCTCTTGAAGTGAAGATAGATAGGAAAGTAATTTTGTTTCAAATAGAATCTTCCATGTAGACGATTTCCCAAAGTATTTAACAGTGCTTATGAAATTGTAGCAAGGCCAACAAGGGATACTAAAATAAATATATATATATATAAAGATTACAAAGGAAATCGTAAGGAGAGTAACACACAGGGGAAATGAAATGTTGGCAAATAAATTCTACAAGGTCAAACACAGAAAGAAGCAATGATTTTCAGATGCCAAAATGCAGTTATATTGCAGTTTATATTCAGAGTTAACATTTTCTTCTTTAGTACATCTAATCATAAAAATGTTTCACCTGACTTAAATTATAAATGTAAAATGTAACACCATTATCCTAGCACATAAACATGTAGTTCTTATCTAAGTATATATTGGTACTGCAATAGAAGGAGGTATCAGCTAACATGGAGCAGTGACTTTAAACCATTGGTCTCTCAGGTCATTTCACACACTAGACTTCACCTGTAAAGGGATAGTGATCTTTAAAATGTAAAAAAATATATGTCGTAGTGTTTATCACCCTGAGTAAAACAAGGGTACTCCCACTGCTGAAAAATATTTTATTAAAAATTATAACAGCTCAAACTTGATTTTTTTAGGTGCAATATCACAGTGGCCTGAAAATTTACAGTGGCGCTGTTGCTACACCATCTTATGGACTGCTGTGGTCCATAGACAATAATTCTCCATAGGATGGTGTAACAACAGCACCACTGTCAATTTTCAGGCCACTGTTATAGTGCACCTAAAAAATTCCAGTTTGTGCTATTATAATTTTTTAATAGAATATCTCTCAGCGGTGGGAGTACCCTTGTTTTATTCGGGGACATAAACCCAACAACATATTTTTTACTATCCATTTAAATATTTGAGTTACAGAGAGGTGTCTGCGCTTCTGCGCTTCTGATTAACTCACCTGTGTTGAATCAAAGAAATCATTGAGTCCAGGTGCTCGATCTTATTCCAACCGGCAAAAAAAACCCAGCCGACTGTAGTTTTTCAAGCTTTGAAAAAATACCACAGGAAAAAACACACGTCGGGCACTAAATTTTGCACCCATTGGAAGCAATAAAAAATATTGTGAATTTGAGATTTAATTCCATGCGTTGGGCAGTAACATACGTTCAGGAACTCCATATTATCACCAAAAATCAGTGCCAAAAATGTTGTTGCAGAGTCCCTGAACACATGTTTTAACCCCTTAAGGACCAGCAGTCCCGGGGTGTCTGGTCCTTTAAGGACCAGATAGTTGAGTTCGACGTGCCGTCCCATGTGACTGATCACGTATTCCAGCACGTCGAATGAAGAAAGAGATTGCTCCGGTCTTGGATCGATCAACTTCAGTCCCCGGTATTACTCACCACGCTCCTGCAGGAGCACGGTGAGTAGAAGTACGTGACGTACCAGGACCGTCACTGGTCCTTAAGTGCCGGACCAGCGTGATGGTCCAGGTACGTCACAGGACGCGTAGGGGTTAAACTGCCGACTCTGGAATTGAAGTGGAAAAAAAAACATGCAAATCAGCTAAGTGACCCGTGGATGTGTTGATATGGGACCCTATGCCCCATATCAGTACATCCAAAGTACTAAAAACATGTGTAATGTTAGAGAATCCAACTAAAATGAACACCATCCCCTTAAAATCAACACTTACCTGTAAGTTTGATGTCCAGCGGGGTCTTTAGCACACTGGTCATCCACTGCAAAGCTTCTTCTTTAATCTTCTATCTTGTGTCTTCTGCTTTCCTCTTATCTTCTCATCTTCTTTCTTCTAAGCTGCCAAAATAGAATGCCACAAGGAATAAAAAGAATATCCATCTGTACACAAGAAATGCTCCCAACGATATGGCTTAAATGGATAGTAATACTTAAAATGTAAAAAAAAATATGTTGTAGAGTTTATCCCCCTGAGTAAAACAAGGGTACTCCCACTGCTGAGAGATATTTTATTAAAAAAATATAACAGTCCAGACTTGAATTTTTTAGGTGCAATATCACAGTGGCCTGAAAATTTACAGTGGCGCTGTTTCTACACCATCTTATGGACTGCTCTGGTCTGTAGACCATAAATCTCCATAGCATGGAGTAGCAACAGCGCCACTGTACATTTTCAGGCCACTGTGATATTGCACCTAAAAATGTAAATTTGATCTGTTATAATTTTTTAATAAAATATCTCTCAGCAGTGGGAGTACCCTTGTTTTATTCGGGGACATAAACTCCACAAGATTTTTTTATATCTTAAGTATTACTATCCCTTTAACTGTATGCTGCCACCGTTGCTGCTGCCCCTGTTAGACAGTTATCCAGTGTATTTGAAATTCAACTCAATGGGAGTTTTGAGAAATTTGATGTGTTACCTGGTGAGGTTGGTTTGCTCCAGAACTGCTCCAGGTCTTCCTAATACATGAGCCTCACTGTTTGCCATTCTGCTTTGTTAACCCATTGGTTATCAGACAGATATCTAACACATTGCGTTGTAATGCGTTGGATACCAATCTGGCATGCAAAGGGTTCATTTTTCTTTATTATTCTTATCGGCACTGTTATACAATATGGGACACATTTATTATGAAACAGAAGATAGTTTTAACACATTGGGTTCCAGAGGGATGTCAACGCATTGCAAAGCAATGCATTGGACAAAGCCTCTGGCACTCGCAGGGTTAAAAAGTTAGTAAAATCATATGTTTACTGCCGCTAGAATATATATTTATCATAATTTTCATGTGTACATATCTGAGATTGCTGGCATAACTTTGATTAACCCTTTGATTGCCAGAGGGGTACACAACGCATTGCTCTGGCACTCAAAGGGTTAATGAAGGTTATAGAGGATGGAAACATCAACAATTTAAAGTTCAAGTAAATTTAGTACTTGACTTTGCATATTCAAAAATTGCTTAAAAAGAATTCTACCTATATTTTTTATGATTTTTTTCCACCGTAACCTATTTTTTTACAGTTTTTATATACCTGACAATAAACTCCCAGTATTTCTTTTTTCCAGACAGTAATCTGTCAGGGACAGAGGGAGGGGTTTTGAAGCTCTCCACCCCAATCTAGTCTATTATTTTCAGCTAATAGAGAATTCAGTGCTCTGTATGTTGCATAACTTATATCACTGGTGATAATAGCCCCATAGATCCCTCAAGTCTTTGCAGCTTTAGATATATTGTTAAATTCTATCACTTTTCCTGATTTCAAGATCACTGACAGAGATAACTATCTGGTAACCCTAGATACAGTTAGTTCATTGTCAGGGATATAAAAGCTGTTAAATATAGGTGTCCAAAGCAATGCATTGGACACCCCTCTGACACTCAAAGGGTTAAGATGAAAAACAAAATAAAATAAAAAGTATAGATAGAAAGACTTAATATATTACTAAAAGAATTTGTAGAAAAAAATTGTTCACACTTACACCCACAGTCTGTATGGAGACTAGTCTCCATTTTATATTGTCCACAATGGTCACTGAACTTTCTTATAGCATATAATGAAGGAAAGGGTAAGACAAGACAGTGTGTACAAACACCATAACATTGTACCTGATAAGAGATGTACATAACACTGCAGTAGTCCAGCCACAATATAAGAAGGACTGTACCTTTAATCCAACGTGTTAAGGGCACAGGAACCTCCACTGCTTTTAAGTCCAGTTATGTAGCAAGGGATGTTTAAGTCCTTCTGATGGGCAACTGAAGTCTGCGGTGCTGGAAGGGTTAAAGTGTAAAACAGTAAGATGCAAAGGCAGAAAGCATTTGCCAGCACACCTAGTACTTTGGTACTGTAAAATATCCAAAGTTTATTCCAACTTAGAAAACAGGCAAAAATCAATGCACTAGTTCTCACCTTGTGAAATGTATATGATGGTAACCACTCTAGAGGGGACCACTGGATAGACAGCTAGAGGCTAATAGCGCGAGAAGCATGCAAACCACTACATAACATGGATAAACAAACAACAGCTGTTCTGTGTTGTATAACTATCACTTTTCCAATACATAAAGGAGTAGGCAACCTTCTGGTGAGTTTTTATGTATTTCCAGATGCCGGATACCCAAAAGACTACATTTAAAGGAACAGATAAATGGTAACATATCCATATGCAATACAGTTAGCATACATCAAGTTTCAGCATGGTGTTTATTGTTAGCATTTGTGAAATTTATGAAAGTGGGCTATAGGTATCAAGAATAAGACTTTACACGGTTATAAGAATACACTGTAGTAGATCCACTGATATTCCTTTTCTAGACGAATAACATATCTATTGTCCCCTGCTTGGAATGTGTATTACATCAATCACCAATAAAGATTTGAGTGTCAGAATCATAATTGTGTGTATCTAAAATGTTTTACTAAATTCAATGTCTTTTGAAGTAGAGAAGTACATCCTTGTGCTAAATCCACACCTGAGATATTCCCTTGTGATACCCTCGGGGATCATCATGTTGATGCCTCTGTCCTTGATATTTTCCCTTGCTCTTTCTTGTTGGACTTCCTGTCCCTCCTGATGTTTTGGAGTAGAGAAACAGGAAGGTTGTTTGCTCAAAGTTCCCAGTGATTTAAGGGCTGATTTATTTTAATTTCCCTGTGCATCCTCACCTTTGGATACTACTGATTAATTTCTGGTAATTATGCTAATACAAACAAGGAGTATGCTGATAAGTGATGTATACAAACTGACTCCTTTATTTTAACTGTGTTTTTCTTATCAACATGTTACCATGCATCTGTTCCTTCTGATTGTGAAAGTTTTGGAGAGTTGATAATTTTAAATACATAAAAACCCACCTGAAGGTGTGTTCACTCCTTTATGCCTTGATAAAGTACTGGTTTAGTGGCAAAAAAAGCTGTCATCCGTTTTTCCATGTTATATAGTTGTTTACATGGTTCTCATTGATATTAACCTCTAGATGCCTACCCAGTTGTCCCTTACAGGGTGGGAAGCAGTGTGTCGACTTTCACCTGTTTTTGAAGTCAGAATAAACTTTAGACGTTTTATAGTAGAGGGAGTGCTGAGAAATCCTTCCTTAATTTTTATTTTGACTAGATTTGTGCATTAATTTCTGAACAGATGCAAAATGTAATGAAAAGTGTGTGTTTTATGACATTTGGATTAAAATTACAGATGACTAGTATGGAACATGCAATTTTCGGAAACACAAACAGCACATTCAGTTAATTCATTCAAATCCATTTGTTGATTTTGTTCCTTCCATTGTACACTCAAACCATTCATAACAAGTATCACACTTACCTTGATATTGAAGATCTGGCAGTACCCTTGATGCTCTGGTCCTCCTGCATCTTCGGTCCAAAAACAAATCAACATTAAAAAAATATAAAACCCCTGCCACCACCATCCCTGCTGCCCCCTATATAAAGTAAAATAACCCAACTAATCCATTGCTCAAGCCAGACTGAGAGAAAAAAATAACAGGAATTGGCTTTTATATGACCAACCCTGTTCAAATTAGTTTCCACTCTCCAACTGGCTGGGATTGTGGGGTTACAGAGGGCCTAGGACATGCCCTGGATTAACTTCACATCCCAGCCAATAAGCATCTAGCTGAATGGATCACCCCTACAGCTAGTCAGTGGGAAGTTGTAAAGTACAGGAGTTAAAATTAAATCAATTATACCGATACATTTCCATGGTTTTCATTGTGTTGAAAGCTATAATGTAGTCAATAATGTATATTATGCCTCTGAGCACACAATGCTGTGATTGGCTACTAGAGAGACAGAATACATGTATGTACGATGTTACCACCCTTCTCATCAATGCAGAGGCATGCAGTTTTTTTTTTTTTAATATTGTTCTTTGCCATTTGGATCAAAAAAGGCAATCTGGCAAAGGAGGGACTTCATAGACTCATTTTTTCATCCTTCCCAATATGTAGCTGTGACATAGATTCCATTTCAAGTGATTAGTGTTATCAATTACTTTATCTAGCAGATTCACTCTGAAGTGTAAGAAGAAATGTGTAGATAAAATGCTTGATGACCTTATCAGCTACAATATAATATAGGCCTATTTTTTGACAATTCTAGAAATCAATTTAAAACATTTTAAAAAGCATAGACCCCAGACACAATCATTTTATCTTTGAAGGTGTTCCCTTTATGTTCAAATATTTGTATAAAGAGAGAGGTACAAAAACACATGAAAGTCAGCTTTAAAGTTCTCCTTAGTGAACAAGAAATGCATGGTTTCATTCTAACAAACTGTAACTCAATTAAAGCACAGGACAGATTTAAAGTTCTCTGAACTCCAACATGCATTCCACCATTCTGTTTGAATGGAATCATTTAATAGTTTCTTGGACAAATGATTCTATTTCTAAAAAAAAAAATACTGTTTAAGACAACTGGTAATTAAGTAGAACAGTACAAAAATGTATTCAGCATTTAATGTAAACATTGTAAAATAAATCACAATAACAGATTGCAAATGTGTGATAAAATCTGGACTAGAAAGTTAAAAAATGTACACACAATGTTTTTCTCTAGTTTGGCAATTGTATCTGCCACTATAGTAATACATCCATTTTAAAATATATTTTATAGTACAAAAATGTGAGCTTTATTGCTTTTTCTGTTTCTTTTTTCTAAATTATATTTAATATTTCCTTTATTTGTAAGTATTCACATTTGTTGAGTCCAGATCTTGAGAAATGTAAATCTATATGTTTTGAAGGCAATGAACCCCTTTATTACCATCTGATCCGGGGGTGGGTGCTGGCCCAAGAGGCCCACAACTCTTTTTTTATTTCTTTGCGCAGCAGTGCTGCCATTCAAGTATTCTCTAATGTGGGTCATCTATTCTTAACGTCAAGACAGGCATGACGATCCTGGCACATAATGTGACATTAAGGTGTTAAAATTATATCAATAATTGCTAATTTTTACTCTTGAAGTGGGCCTGTCGCCTACACGTTGTGCTAGTCACTAGTTTGTGACTGTTTGTAATGTTTTTTGAGAAATTAACCTTTATATGTTGAGGGCACAGTGTGATACTGTATGCTAATTAGCTTATTGCTGGGCCAATATTACAACAAATTCTGCAATGAATACATCCAGGAAGAGCCCACTCAATGAGCCTGTTTCTAATAACACAATAAGAGATACATTTGGAAAATAATTATTTGCATAAAGGGACACACTGTGTTTCATAACATGAAGAGTAATTTCTCAAAAAAAGGTTTATTTTACAGAAAAATAGCTAGTACCATATTCAGACAGATTTTACTTATCTGTAAAACAAATAAACTTTTCCAATTTACATAAAACCTAAAGAGGCTATTTACTAAAACCTTGCTATGGATTTGCAGCACAAGATGTACGTTGCATTTCATTTATTAACTCATAATGCTAAAAAATCAGTTATTATCCTGTATGTAAATATAGACATGTAAAGATGCTGGGAAATGTTGCTGCTCTCCCTGACTGGTGAAACATGCCATCTGTACTGCTGTTTCATCCTGCCTCTTGTGGCAGTCATTGAGGGAGATTCACTAAGGTGTGATAAAGAGGTGATAAAGCGGAGATGACTTCTCCAGTGATATCACTTCTCCAGTTCCTATGTTATTCTATGAGCCTATGCACTAAGATCTCAAAGTTGAAGAAATATAGGATCTATAAAACAACACAGGAATTGGAGAAGTGATAAACTGAAGAACTCATCTCCACTTTATCAGCTCTTTATAATCACTTAGTGAATCTCCACTGGTGTTAGCCTTCAGCCATTGGCTGTAGGGGTTTGCGAAAAGTGAGAAAAATTTCCCACATGACTTTTTGTGAAAAACGGACAATTCTTCTCTTTTTTCGAGAACGTTTTCTCCTTTTCTCAAGTGCAAAATTTTCCTCCTTTTCGCCTAGTCCAGAAAATGTTTCTCCTATTCTAACACATTTTTTGTCTATTCCAACATGTTTGTCTTCTATATTTCATATGGTTCAACATTTCCCAGCACAACATTACTTCTTCTGAGAGCTGTAGTGGAGAAATAAGTAGCTCAAAGTCAAAGCTATGAGTCCTGCAGCAACATATACCTTGAAAAATATGTTAACATGAAGAGTACCTTTGTCCTTTGCCCATGCTGTGAGAGCCTGAGACTTTTATATGGCTGTAGGAAAGTAGAGAAAACTTAAATGTGGTGGGGAAAAAATTCCTTCCCGTTGATTTCAATGCAATGAGCGAGGTGAAAAAAACGGGAAAAATGGCACTTTTCACAGGAAAATTTTCTCCAATTGGTACCATTTTTCAAAAATTTTGATTTGAGGTGAAAGTTTTAGCCCATCCCTAATTGGCTGCATTTCCAGATATGCAGTATGGAATATGCTCACTGTAGTGCACAGAGACATATACACACACACACTGCACTGTTGTTCAGACTTTAATGCTGGCATGCCCCTTACACCTTTCCCGTAACATGTGCAGGAAAATGGTGAAAATTTTCACCATTTTCTCTTCATATTATTATTTAGGGGAAAGGAACACCTCTAAACACCCATACACTTCACCCCAATTAATGCAAACTGCAATAAGGGGGAATTTTAAGACTATGTAGTTTAGTAATTTAGGAGGCAAATACAGTTTTTGATACCTTTTATTGGCTAACTAAGCAGATTTAGAATACAAGCTTTCAAGACCTTAGGTCTCTTCCTCAGGCATGTTATACAGATAAATATGAAAACATCTCTCTTAAATACAAGTACATATTGCATTGTTTAGAATGGAAATCAGATAAGAGAACTCAATCCAGATCCAGATACTTTGATCAGTCAATGGTAAATTGCACTCTTCCTCTGAGGCTTTAGAGGTATTTACGATGCTCTTGGGTCTTTTGGAAAGGTCAACCCACTAAGTGATAATGTGACAAGAACTATCTGTCCTTATTCAAACCATTACAAATAGCATTAAATGTTAACACTCATTTTACCTCCCATACCTTTCTGTCCATCTGAGTGCGGAACCATCCCATCATGTGTACAAAATGCCCAACAGCTCTGTATGTGGGAGAAACTGGACAAACACTACATAAGAGGTTTAATTCCCACAGATCCACTGTTAATAACAAAAAGACAGAGACACCAGTGGGAGAACATTTTTGTCAAAATGGGCACAGTTCAGGGACATTAAGTTAACTGTATTGATGGGACGGTTCCGCACTCAGAGGGACAGAAAGGTATGGGAGGTAAAATTAATGTTAAAATGTAATGCTATTTGTAATGGTTTGAATAAGGACAGAGAGTTCTTGTCACATTATCACTTAGTGGATTGACCTTTCCAACAGACCCAAAGCATTGTAAATACCTCTAAAGCCTCAGAGGAAGAGTGCAATTTACCACTGACTGATCAAAGTATCTGGATCTTGATTGAGTTCTCTTATCTGATTTCCATACTAAACAATGCAATGTGTACTTGTATTTAAGAAAGATGTTTTCATATTTATCTGTATAACATGCCTGAGGAAGAGACCTAAGGTCTTGAAAGCTTGTATTCTAAATCTGCTTAGTTAGCCAATAAAAGGTAAAAAAACTTATATTTGCTGCCTGTATTTCTACAGCTAACACGGTACCAACTCTCATCTGTTTAGTAATTTGACATCTTTTCCAGTGCCTGTTTTTGCATGGAATTGTATTTGTACTTTTTCATAGAGCTTAATTTTTATGGATTCATTTTATCCTCTGTGTCAAAGTCCATCTCCATTCTTGATACAAGATTCTTTCCAACATCCATAAAGAATCCGAGTGGAGTTGGATTGTTCACCTACACAAGCCTTCTTGTCATGTGCTTTGCTTTGTGGTACCATATTCTGATAGTATCACTCTGCAATACACTATTCTGTTCTTATATAATGTTACATTATATCTCTAAGCTTGGGGGTTCCAGAGGGGACCATCTGGAGGTGGGATATGGAAATTTCTCAACTGTATGCAAACCTACAAGGCTGATGGCAGATGGGTTAGTAATACTGAAGTTATGTTCCAATATCTCATTAGCTTTGCAAATCATTTGGCTATTTGAGGCTAATAATAAGTAATTATACATATGAATTCTTCTTTCTATGGGATATATCAAAATTGTAATTAATATTTGGATATCAGTGCACTTTTATAGATCATTCTATGTTTCTTGTATCTGTTTCCTTTTACATGTCCATGATATGAGCTTTATATAGTCTGGAAATTCAAAATATTTTAAACTGACACATTATTATTACAGTTACTTTTCTTTGTTTGTCCATCATCTGGTCTTATAAGTTAAATTTGCTATGAATACTTTTATTTTCATTTCATATTGTTATCATTATGTTATAGGCATTCTATTGTAACTTACAGCCACTTTGCATTGCTTGCACCAATGGTAGTGCAGTATGGGCGTGTGTAGGAGTTTCCTGACATGCCATTCTAATGAATTAAAGGGATAGTAATACTTCGTTTTATCTTTATTTTATTTTGTAGGCATTAAAAAACATGAAGAACGATATAAGTCTTATCTCTCAAACCTTTATGGTTTAAGAGATATTCACAAACAAAGTTTCCCCCCCCGTTCAGCCAGATCAGAAGGAAGGTGCCCAGGTAGACTGCAGAGAGGGACAATCTTCAATTAAGATAAGGGAAAAAGCTGAAAACCTTGTCAAGGGGAGAAGGGCTTTCATTGTTTTCATACAAAGAAGATTGTCCCCTGCTGTTATCTGTCTGGTCTTACAACCAGATTCACACCTGAGAAGAGATGGCTTACACTAGGAAAAAGGGGCGGGAGGGGGAAACTTTGCTTGTGAATATCTCTTAAACCATAAAGGTTTGAGAGATAAGACTTATATCGTTCTTCATGTTTTTTCATGCCTACAAAATAAAATAAAGATAAAACGAAGTATTACTATCCCTTTAAATAGTTGTAAGTGAAGCAGGAGCCTATCTCTTCCTTTCCCTTGTTACTTCTATGAGGTGGTGCTAAGTGGTTGTCTGCATAGAACTTGTGAAATGAAATGCACTAATGTATCTGTATAGAAGCAGTGGGGAAGGTTTAACAATCATGCAGTATATGTTCTCCCTGTTCATTTGTACATTTCATTCTTGTTTGTAAGTAAACAATATATGATATTTTTCTCAGCCGTGTAGATTTATGCTTGTCTAAGTTCAGTCAACAAGGTCAGTGAACAGGCAACATTTTCAAAGTCTCTCAAGTAAATAATTAACCTGAAGCAAGTCGAATAACCAGTGGCAAATCCTTTTAAATTATCTGTTTACAACAACTCTGCATGCTCTCCTCATGCAGCTGTCTCTGCTCTTTATGTGCGATATTTAATTATATCATGTTATTACTATTATATTTTTGTGTGCTACACCTGTCTAAATCCTATGTGCTAAATTATTCATGTGAAACTTTCTATAGCTGAAAGGGATAGCAATGCTTCACAAAAAAAGTAGCTACGACTAATTTTCATAGTATTTGGGCCATGGAGAGTGTTATTTCAATACCGTCAGAGCTGTAGTTCAAGAGTAATTGAATGATAAAGTATCCCTCTCCTGAACTCCTTTTACCTAGTGTAAGTCCCCTCCCTCAGATGTGGAATCTGGTAACTTGACCAGACAGCTTGCAGCAAGAGACAATCGTCATACTGTGAGCATAAGGAAAACCCTGCCCACTTTGACAGGTTTTCCCTTATGCTCACTGAAGATTGTCCCATGCTGTGATCCATCTGGACAGTCTTGCTGCTCTGAGGTCAGCAGTGTTACATCAGTAAAAGGGGCAGGAGGGAGATCCTTTATCATTCAATTACTTTTGACCTACAACTCTGACAGTATTGAAATAACACTCTCCATGGCCCAAATACCATGAACATTAATCGGAGCTGCTTTTATTGTGAAACAGTACTATCCCTTTAAAAACACCAATTCTTCAAGGATTTCACATGGAACAGGACAAATAGTTGCTGAACTCAGATGAGAAACATAGTTACTTTATTAATGTATAGACAAATGGTAGACCTACTCTGCCCACCTGTCATCTAACATCATGAATCATAGACCTCACACATGCCATGTTACTGGGGGCTTTTCATAAGAGGATCCAACTATGATAGCCTACACCAAGAGGAGGGCAGTGGGGGTGCATAGGTGTGTTTTGAAGTGTTCTATTCCTATGAACCTTGTTTCTATCCATTTACTAACAATGTTCAGGGGAGATACTGGCAAAAGTCTTCTTTTTTTCCTGTGCATGCTATAAGGAAGGTGCTCTGTCTTGGTCATGGTGCTGGTGGAGTGTGTGTGTAATGGGATGATCTAAAGTAGAGGTAGTCAGTTGTTGGATCTTTAGTTTAGTTTAGCCATTTGTTGGTTGGGGATGATGGGAGTTGTAGTGACCAATGGCTGGAGGTCAAACAATTGACTTTACTTGTACTAAAGTGTTGTATGTAAGGTAAGGAAAAGGCTCACAATTTTTAATCTAACATAAGCAAAGACAATGAGTTGCACTGGTGGACTCATAAATTCCTCTCACAATATTGGAGTGACTTGCAGTAGTGAGTAATATTAACCATTTTAGGACCAGATGGGCATGCAAAACACTGCAAAGCAATTTGTTGCACACCTCTCTGGAACTTACAGGGTTAAATCAGCCTTTGCAGTGTGCCAAATGTGCAGTAACTTAAAGGGATAGTAATGTTTCAAAATAAGAGCAGCTCCAATTAATCTTCGTCGTATTTGGGCCATGGAGAGTGTTATTTCAATACGGTCAGAGTTGTAGTTCAAGAGTAATTGAATGATAAAGTATCTCCCTCCCTCCGCTTTTACCTAGTGTAAGCCACCTCCCCACAGATGTGGAATCTAGTCCTGGAACCAGACAGATTACAGCAAGGGACAATCTTCTTACTGTGAGAACAATTAAAACCTTGCCCCCTTGACAGGTTTTTCCCTTATGCTGATTGAAGATTGTCCTTCTCTGCCAGCCATCTGGACATCACCTTTCTGTTCTGAGTTGAGAAGTGTTACATCAGTAAAATAGTAGGGAGGGGGATACTTTATCATTCAATTACTCTTGAACTACAACTCTGGCAGTATTGATATAACACTCTCCATGGCCCAAATACTATGAAGATTAATTGGAGCTGTGCTTATTTTGCAACATTACTATCCCTTTAAGCTACAACAGTACAATACAATTGCCAAGTCCCAAAATCGAACGTTCTTTAAAATATAGATGAATTAATAAACTGATGAATTGTCATTCATTTGTAAGATTTTCTCAAGTAATGAACTTGTCACCAACAAAATGTGAATTCTTTAATAACTATAGATCTATGGTTACTGTCTTGTAACATCTTCTAGTTTCCTAATGTTTTATGTTCATTTGCCTAAGTATCTCTGCATTATGCAATATAACTGCACAATCACAGTAGGACACCCACTTTGTAGCATGAGATCCTTTTCATCTAGGAAATACATTCTTTTAGATAATTCTATCTAGTCTTCAACCATTTCACTGATGCATGCTTAAAATGTAATGTGCCATTAAAATATATTTTACTAGGAACACTATGTCTTTTGCTCTTAAAAAAAAAACCTCACATGACTCCTGTCAGTGAAAAATTGTATCTCCCAGTGTTGTTTCACAAGAATAAGAAAATGTCTACATGGATAAGTATGGAGACTGGGATGTTCATAAAGTTCTAAGATACTTTACTAAAATGTTTATAAACTGACAACAATCTTATTTATCTGGTAATCAAAGCAAGGCCGGTGCCACATATAGGCGAGGTAGGCGCCGGCCTAGGGCGCACATTCTCTGAGGGTGCATCGGCCCCCGCTGCCGCTCACCACATACTGCCGAACTGAAACAAAAACGTATGTTTCAGTGCCCTCCCTTGGCTGGCTATTTTCTTAATGTAGCACAACGATACCTGTTTCTCTCTCCCCCCCTCCGCTCCTTCAATCCTGGACCAGGACTCAAGAAGTGGAGGGGGAGAGAGAGAAACGGGCATCGCTGTGCTACATTAATCCTTTCAGTGCCAGAGGGGTACACAACGTATAGCTTTTTAATGCTTTGTATACCCCTCTAGCACTGAAAAGGTTAATAAAATAGCCAGCCAAGGGAGAGCACTGAAACGTATCACTGGGGGAGATAGAGATGTGCACCGGGAAGAGTAAGTGGAAGTGGGGGGTCAAAAGGGGATAAATAGATGGGGAGAGAGAGAGTCAAAGGGGGGATCAGCAGTCAAGAGGAGGCTCAAGAGTCAGACGGGGAGAGAGAGTCAAAGGAGGGTCAACAGTCAAGAGGGGAAGAGAGTCAAAGGGGGGGAGAGTCACATTTAGAGAACATACACTCTGTCACACTGATACACATATAGAGAACATACACTCTGTCACACTGATACACATATAGAGAACATACACTCTGTCACACTGATACACATATAGAGAAGCACACACACACACACACACACACACACATACTTCACTGATATCCTTACAGAGACTCACACACACACTGACACACTTATATACATATAGGGAACACACACTGACACACTTATATCCATACAGAGAACACATACACATATAGAGAACACACACACAAACTGACACATATAGGAAACACACTGACACTTAAACACATACAGAGGCGTGGCATAAATGGGTAGGGCACAAGGGGTGGAGCCAAGGGGCAGCAAAATTAGGTTTTGCCTAGGGTGGCAAAAATCCTTGCACCAGCCCTGAATCAAAGAACCCCACACACATGGAGTACCCTGCTTAAGGGAGATATTAATGGTGTGCACTCAGATGAGGGGAGAACTTAGAGGGGGATATTATGCTGACTACTGATGGAACATGGAGGGAGAGGTGTGAGAGGGGACACTGCATACAACCTTTTCATGTTTTAATCCATGGAACATGACGGGAGGGGAGTACTCTGTGTGGGCTAGACTGTAAGCACACGAGCAGGGCCCTCTGATCATTCTGTTCTCCACATGTGATTGTACTGTTCAATACCTCTGCATGTCTATTCCCAATTGTACAGCGCTGCTGAATTAGCTGGTGTTATATAAATAAAGAATAATAATAATAATTTTATCAGTGGGAGAAGGAGGAGCGGATGTTATGTGTGGTGTTGGCTCAGTGGGATAGTGGAAGATTTGGGGTTAACCTTCAGAGGAATGTCCAAAGCATTGTACAGAAATGTGTACTGGCACACAGATGGTTAAATATTGTATTTGGCTTTATGACTTTGCAATGCATTGAGATCATCTCTAGCATTCAATGGGTCAAAAGCTCATTTTAAATCAATAAAAATGTTCATTGCTCCCCTTTGGTGCAGTTTGTATGCTCTAGAATTGCACCTTCTTAGCTTGTTATACTGTAACTTAAGGACTCGATTCAATAGCTAATGGCATTTTCAAGCACTGTAAGTGATTCAATTACTTGTTTTATGAAAAAATACCGGCAAAAAAAAACCCTGCTGGCCTCTAAACTTAGAGGTGTTTCAGCCCATTAAAAAGAAAAAAACGCCATACGATGCAATACAATTGTATGCTTTAGCCCTTAAGATCCGATAAGGGACTCACTTTATCACTGAAATTTAAGACCCCCCCCCCCCTTTTTTTTTTTTTTTTTACTAAAGTCCCTTATCGATCTTTAAAGGGTAACTATCACCCCACATAAAGTCCCCCCTCAACAATTAACCATCTAGCTATAAGCTTAACAATAGTGCTATTAGCCAGCAAAATTACCTTGTTATTCAGAAATCCTACTTCTGCCAAGACTGACAGCCAGAGAACAGTGCTTTAGAGGCACCTGTGCCTTCAGTCCCTTCTGGTACCTAAAGGTACCATGCAGAGCTTCCTAGAGGAGACTGGGTCTGACAGGTGCTCAGATGTCTGTGAGCACAGATGTCTGCTCTGTTGCCTGGCCGTCAGTCTAGGGAAAGTAGGATTTCTGAGTAACAAGGTCATTTTGCTGGCTAATACTACTACTGTTAAGCTTATCGCTAGATGGCTACTTGTTGGGGGAAGACTTTATTTGGGATGACAGTTCCCCTTTAACAGCCGATGCAGCAGTTGAAAAAAAAAAGTGAAAAAAAACCCTAAGCCCCCAGTGGATGTGTTGATTTGAGGCCCTAAACCCCATATCAATACATCCAAAGTACACCCAAAATGTGTCCAAAGTTAGTAGAATTAAACCTGTGACTGCCAGTGGGTTATAATTACCCCACAAGCGCTCATAGGGTTAACCCGACTCAGTAACAAAGCAATAGCCCATTAGAAGTAACACTTAACACTAATCCTGATGTACAGCAGAGTCTTTAGTGCCCTGGTCAGCTACTGTCCATCTTCTTTCTTCTCATTCTCTCTTCTTTCTTCCTTTGTTCCTTCTGTCTTCCATACTTACGTGTTGAATCTGTATCAAAATTATATATATTGCACAAAAAAACACCTGCACATCTATGCAAAGTTTAACCTCTTGAGTGCCACAGGGGCATGCAACTTATTAAATGTGTTGTCTACCTTTCTGGGGCTCAGAGGGTTAAAATATGCATAGATGTGCAGGTCAATAAAGTAAAACATGGCCAAAAGTCTCCACATATATCCCCATTAAACGTTTCCCCATAAGTCTCAAAAGGTAACAAAATATATTTCCAATGAAAATAGATGCTATTTTTTCTCTTTTTCTGCCGCTGTGTGCAGCAGAGGCAGATGAAAGGCAGAATGAGCACAGAACCCCATAATACCTTATGGGCCGATGCATGTTCCATTATGAGTGCATTTCAACAGAGATAGCCTTTATATATGGGCAGTCTCTGTTCAAATTCCCTCACAGCCATTGGCTGTGATTTGTGCTTACTCACAACCCAGCCAATCATCTTCGAGCAGTTTCCTCTAATTCTCCCTCTTGAAGCTGAATGGCTGGGATGTGCATAAGCGCACATCCCAGCCAATCAGCTTTGAGCAGGTTCCTGTACTCCCGCTCTTGAAGCTGACACCCATCACAACCAATGGCTGTGAGGGAATTTGAATATATAAATATATAAAGGCAGTCTCTGTTCAAATTCCCTCACAATGGAAAAGGCATTGGCCTGTAAGGTACTGGGAGGGGGGAAATCTGTGCTTTTTCTGCCTTTCATCTGCCTCCACTGCACATAGCAGCAGAGAGAGAAAAAATAGCATCTATTTTAATTGGAAATATATTTTGCTACTTTTGAGACTTATGAGGAAATGTTTAATGGGGATATATGTGGAGAATGTTGGCCATGTTTTACTTTAATGACTGGCACTTCTATGCCTATGTTAACTCTTGAGCCCCAGAGAGCTTTTTTCCTTTGAAGTTCCCATTATTGCTGATATTTAGCGGCGTTTTGGGAACTTAACGCACAAAATGGACATTTGGACAAAAGACCATTTCTGTGACCTAATGTCCATTGTGCTTTTAGCTGGTAGAGCAATTGAATACCGACTTAGACATTTACTTTTGTACATTGGTATCTATTTTTGCCCTACTACATGTTTTCGGTCAGGTTATTGAATCAAACCCTAGAAGTTTTATTCTATTTTTTAATGTTTTTTTTTAAGTCTTATCAGGTGGTCCTTATATCTCTGCACCAGTAGTTGATACATCTGTCTGTCTGTCTGTCTATATCTGTCTCTCTCTGTCTATCTGTCCGTTTTTCTCACTCTCTATACTATAAACACAAATACACAGAACATTTTACAAACTCCAGAGCAAGATAAAAATGCCCATGATCTATGTTGACAACGCTTAAAGGGGCTATTAACTCATTCAATGCCATAGAGGCTTAATGTGGGGCTAATAAGACTTAATGAGACTATACTTGCGTACTAGAATGGTATCCAACAATGTGTTACTTATATATAAAGGCACAGGGGAGAACTTAGAAGATCTAAATTCTTGAAGTCCTGTAAGTACTTCTGCATATTTTATACACACACATAGAAACACACACGCACAAGTTGGAATCTGTGCATTACACTAAAATGATGGATTTTATGTAGATGCAATTGCAAGACATCAGAGGGATTTTTCATACTAAATACATGAAGCGAGATACAATATTTGGTAATGATGTTTATTATTTAGTCTCCGAAATACTTGATGTTCTTTGCCCACCTTCCTCTTCTTTCAAGCCTGAAATATTAGGAAGAAAAAATAAGCTTTGTGCAAATGTACCTCAAAGTTAATAATGTATTATCTGCATAACTGGACAAACAATATGTGCAATGATGCTTATTTATTTCAGCTCCAGTTCACATTTGCTTAAGAAGATTTCTTTTTTACGCATTATGAAAGAATTCCTTATTTGAGAAATAACAAGAGGAAGAATAGATAGAGGATTCACATTTATGAATTGTTTGACAGTTCAAGGGAGGACACAACACAGTGTAAAGTGTGCACATCATGCTTTAAACAGTTCTTCTGTTCAAGGGGCATTTTTTTGCCCCTATTAGTAGGGATTGGGGGAAAGCTACCTTTTTGTTCTTGTGAGAAATTCTGCAAAAAAAACATGTGGTTCACCGATTTTTTTTACGGGTGATTCTGCTCATAGCAAAAACATAAAATGTTTCTCCATTTCGCCTACACCAAAAAATATTTCATTAAAATGTTTACATGTTTTACCTATGTCTTTCAATGGGTACAAACCTCCTGCCCATTTACTATAAATATCTTGCATTTTCACACTAAAAACATGATGTAACCAGTAGTGATGAGCGAGCACCCCAATGCTCGGGTGTTCGGGTGCTCTGACCGAGCACCCCCTGAGGCTCGAGTGCTCGGCCGAGCACCCGAGCCCCATTGAAGTCAATGGGAGGACTCGAGCATTACACCAGGCACCCCCTGCTCTGATGAGGGGAGGGTGCCTGGTTCATAGGAAAAGGGCAGAAAATGATGGAAACACCACAGAAATGGTTCAGGGACAGCATAGGGAGGATGTCTGGATGCATCTTGGACTCCAACATCGCTGCTGGGAACGATCTTTCGCCCGTAGTACGCCATTTTTACAGACTGACCATAAAACACACAAAAAGGAAAATAAAAACGACTTTAGGCGAAAAATTGTTACCAAACAATATTTGCTGTATATTTACTTGTATATCATCTGCAAATTATCCCAAAAATTTCCTTGATTTTCTGAAGTGAGGCCATGATTAAGAGGGAAACGTGCGCAGAGGCAAATTCTCCCAAAAATTTCCTTGATTTTTCTGAACTGAGTCCATGATTAAGTGGGAAACGTGCGCAGAGGAAAATTCTCCCAAAAATTTCCTTGATTTTCAGAACTGAGGCCATGATTAAGAGGGAAACGTGCGCAGAGGCAAATTCTCCCAAAAATTTCCTTGATTTTCAGAACTGAGGCCATGATTAAGAGGGAAACGTGCGCAGAGGCAAATTCTCCCAAAAATTTCCTTGATTTTCAGAACTGAGGCCATGATTAAGAGGGAAACGTGCGCAGAGGCAAATTCTCCCAAAAATTTCCTTGATTTTCAGAACTGAGGCCATGATTAAGAGGGAAACGTGCGCTGAGCTGACCATCTAAAACATTATGGGTGAGGGTCTGCTGCAGAGCTGACCATCCTAAACATTATATGCGAAGGCCCGCTAGTGAGCTGACGCTATAAAACATTATATGAGAGGGCCCGCTAGAGAGCTGACCCAATAAAACATTATATGAGAAGGCCCGCTGGTGAGCTGACCTATATAAAAATTGGCAAACAGGGCCCGCTGGTGAGCTGACCCTATATAAAAATTATATCACAGGGCCCGCTGGTGAGCTGGCCCTATATAAAAATTATAGCACAGGGCATATGGAAGAGGAGGAGGAGGATGAGAAGATTAAGAGTCAACCATATACCCGTTTTTTGGGTGGAAGGGGTGAATGGGAATACAGAGTATTCACATCATTGTAAATAACATATATAAAGTGAGTTTATGTTCCCCCGCGGCTTTCCTCCAGTGGAGTGGAGAAGTCAGGGGAAATCCAGGCCTTGTTCATTTTTATAAGTGTCAACCTATCAGCATTGTCGGTGGAAAGGCGGATACGCTTATCTGTTATGATGCCACCAGCAGCACTAAATACCCGCTCAGACAGAACGCTGGCGGCAGGGCAGGCCAGCACCTCCAAGGCGTAGAGTGCCAGTTCATACCACGTGTCCAGCTTGGACACCCAGTAGTTGTAAGGCACAGAGGGATCATTGAGGACGCTGACACGGTCTGCTACGTACTCCTTCACCATCTTCCAAAACTTTTCCCTCCTTGTGACACTAGGCTGCGCATCAGGGTGAGGGTGCTGGCGGGGTGTCATGAAGGTGTCCCACGCCTTGGAGAGTGTTGCCCTGCCTTTGTCGGAACTGCTGTGTGCTCCCCTTTTCTCCCCTTCTCGGCTGGCCAAGGTAGCACGTACTCTGCCGCCAGCGTTGTCAGATGGAAAATTTTGGAGCAATTTTTCAACAACAACCTTCTGGTATTGCACCATTTTGCTTGTCCTCTCCACCGGAGGAATGAGAGATGAGAAATTCTCTTTGTAGCGGGGGTCCAGAAGGGTGAACACCCAGTAATCCGTGTTGTTTAAAATGCGTATAACGCGTGGGTCACGGGAAAGGCAGCCTAACATAAAGTCAGCCATGTGTGCCAGAGTACCAACAGTCAAGATTTCGCTGTCCTCACCAGGAGGATGACTCTCAATATCCTCATCCTCTTCCTCCTCTTCTGCCCACCCACGCTGAAGAGATGGAACTAAAGTTCCATGGCTACCCTCTGTAGCGGAGGCAACCGTGTCTTCCTCCTCCTCCTCCTCCTCCTCCTCCTCCGCCTCCTCCAATTGTCGCTGAGAAGACGAAGTGAGGGTGCTCTGGCTATCACCTTGTGTAAGCTCTTCCTCCCCCATTTCCACCTCTTCCACATGCAAAGCGTCGGTTTTAATTGTGAGCAGCGAGCGTTTCAGTAGACACAGAAGTGGGATGGTTACACTGATAATAGCGTTATCGCTGCTCACCATCTGTGTCGATTCCTCAAAATTGCGTAAAACCTCGCAGAGGTCTGACATCCATTCCCACTCCTCACTTCTGATTACAGGAAGTTGAACGGAGAGGCGACGACCGTGTAACAGCTGGTACTCCACTACTGCCCTCTGCTGCTCACAAAGCCGGGCCAACATGTGGAAGGTGGAGTTCCAGCGCGTGCTCACGTCACACAGCAGCCGGTGAGCTGGCAATTGTAAGCGCTGCTGCAGCTTCAACAGGCCGGCCGAAGCTGTAGATGACTTACGGAAATGTGCACACACGCGGCGCACCTTGGTCAAGAGATCATGCACATTGGGGTAGGTTTTTAGAAATCGCTGCACCACTAAATTAAATACATGCGCTAGGCATGGTACGTGTGTGAGCTTGCCGAGCTCCAAAGCCGCCACCAAGTTACACCCATTATCACACACAACCATGCCTGGTTGCAGGTTGAGTGGCGAGAGCCACTGCTCGGTCTGGTGACTAATCCCCTGCAACAGCTCTGAGGCCGTGTGTTGTTTGTCCCCAAGGCAGATCAGCTTCAGCACGGCCTGTTGACGCTTCCCCACTGCAGTGCTACACTGCTTCCAGCTACTGGCTGATGGGGGAGTGGCGCTGCGTGTAGAGAATTCGGAGGTGGAAACGGAGGAGGAGGAGCCAATAACGTAGGTGCTGGTGGAAACCCTGATGGAGGTAGGGCCCGCAATCCTCGGCGTGGGTAGCACCCGTGCCATCCCAGGGTCCGAGTCGCTCCCAGCCTCCACGACATTCACCCAGTGTGCCGTCAGGGAAATGTAGCGTCCCTGGCCACAAGCACTTGTCCATGTGTCAGTCGTTAAGTGGACCTTCCCAGTAACTGCGTTGGTCAGGGCACGGGTGATGTTACGGGACACATGGTGGTGTAATGCGGGGATGGCACACCGGGAAAAGTAGTGGCGGCTGGGGACCGCGTACCGAGGGACAGCTGCTGCCATCAGGCTGCGGAAGGACTCAGTGTCCACAAGCCTAAATGGCAGCATTTCGATGGCCAGTAATTTTGAAAGGTGTGAGGTTAGTGCTATGGCCTGTGGGTGGGTGGCTGGGTACTTTCTCTTGCGCTCAAATGCCTGGGGTAACGACATTTGGACGCTGTGCTGGGACAGGGAAGTGGATGTGGTCGCTGATGGTGCTTCAGATGGTACAGGTGCAGGGCGGGAGGTATGCGGGCCTGCGCCTTCGACAGGCGATTGGCCGGCACCGAAAACAGGGGAAGAGGAGGCAGTGGTGTGGCCTGCAGACACAGATGGGCGATCCAGGCGTTCCTCCCACTTACTACGGTGCTTGGATGCCATGTGTCGGATCATGCTGGTGGTGGTGAGGTTTCTAGTGTTCATGCCTCGGCTCATTCTGGTGTGGCACAGGTTGCAAACTACAATTCTTTTGTCGTCCGCACTTTCCTTAAAAAAACGCCATACCGCGGAACACCTACCCTTTGGCAAGGTAGATTTACGCAAGGGGGTGCTCCGTGGAACATTTGCGGGCCGGTTTGGTGCGGTCCGCCTTCTTTCTGTAGCCACACCACTGCCTCTTCCAGCCTGTTGCGGTGCTGCAGATGGCTCACCCTCAGGACTGCTGACATCGCTCGGCTCTACACCTTCCCAGGTGGGGTCAGTCACCTCATCGTCCACCAAGTCCTCCTCCACTTCCTCACTCTGATCATCCTCCTCAAGTCTTGATCCCACCACATACTCAGTCATTGACAACTGTATAACATTCTCCTCAACAAGGTCTTGAGACGGAAATAGTGGTTGATTTAATGGCAACTGTGTCTCATCATCATCATCATCATCCACTACTTCCTTTGACCTTAAATGCCGTTCACATCTGTCATCTTCTTGTGATTGGGTAGCCTCTAGAGGTTGTGAATCAGGGCACAAGATGTCATGTTCCTCTGCAAGCGTGCTTGGAGAGAGGGTCAAATGAAGGATTGGTGATGAGACGAGCTCCTCACTATATCCCAGTGTGGGATCACTTCTTTGACCAGACCGTGTATGGTGGGAGGAAGGATGATCAGAGTGAGGATTATTTTGACCAGACTCTTGGCTACTGAGAGTGGACTTGGTGGAAGACAGGGTGGTGCTTAACCGACTGGAAGCAGTATCAGCTGTCATCCAACCGACCACCTGTTCGCAGTGGTCGGACCTCGAGAGTGATGTCCTGCGACGCCCTGTAAAATTAGACATGAAGCTAGGTATGGTGGATGTCTTTCTTTCTTGTGCTCTGGCACCAGGCACAGTTTCTCCGCGTCCTGACCCGCGCCCTGAACTATCAGGATCACGTCCACTTCCCCGTCCCTTTTTACCCGCCTTCTTCATCTTACACGGAATATGTGACTTTAATATTTGAGTTTGAAAACTTAACAGTATTTCTTACTATTCTGCAACTGTGCAGAGTACACAGAATAGGCTGCTAAACTGCGGTGACACACACTGAATGGAATATGTGACTTTGATATTTGAGTTTGAAAACTTAACACTATTTCTTACTATTCTGCAACTCTGCAGAGTACACAGAATAGGCTGCTAAACGGCGGTGATACACACTGAATGGAATATGTGACTTTAATATTTGAGTTTGAAAACTTAACAGTATTTCTTACTATTCTGCAACTGTGCAGAGTACACAGAATAGGCTGCTAAACGGCGGTGATACACACTGAATGGAATATGTGACTTTGATATTTGAGTTTGAAAACTTAACACTATTTCTTACTATTCTGCAACTCTGCAGAGTACACAGAATAGGCTGCTAAACGGCGGTGATACACACTGAATGGAATATGTGACTTTGATATTTGAGTTTGAAAACTTAACACTATTTCTTACTATTCTGCAACTCTGCAGAGTACACAGAATAGGCTGCTAAACGGCGGTGATACACACTGAATGGAATATGTGACTTTAATATTTGAGTTTGAAAACTTAACAGTATTTCTTACTATTCTGCAACTGTGCAGAGTACACAGAATAGGCTGCTAAACGGCGGTGATACACACTGAATGGAATATGTGACTTTGATATTTGAGTTTGAAAACTTAACACTATTTCTTACTATTCTGCAACTCTGCAGAGTACACAGAATAGGCTGCTAAACGGCGGTGATACACACTGAATGGAATATGTGACTTTAATATTTGAGTTTGAAAACTTAACAGTATTTCTTACTATTCTGCAACTGTGCAGAGTACACAGAATAGGCTGCTAAACGGCGGTGATACACACTGAATGGAATATGTGACTTTGATATTTGAGTTTGAAAACTTAACACTATTTCTTATTATTCTGCAACTCTGCAGAGTACACAGAATAGGCTGCTAAACGGCGGTGATACACACTGAATGGAATATGTGACTTTAATATTTGAGTTTGAAAACTTAACAGTATTTCTTACTATTCTGCAACTGTGCAGAGTACACAGAATAGGCTGCTAAACGGCGGTGATACACACTGAATGGAATATGTGACTTTGATATTTGAGTTTGAAAACTTAACACTATTTCTTACTATTCTGCAACTCTGCAGAGTACACAGAATAGGCTGCTAAACGGCGGTGATACACACTGAATGGAATATGTGACTTTAATATTTGAGTTTGAAAACTTAACAGTATTTCTTACTATTCTGCAACTGTGCAGAGTACACAGAATAGGCTGCTAAACGGCGGTGAAACACACTGAATGGAATATGTGACTTTAATATTTGAGTTTGAAAACTTAACAGTATTTCTTACTATTCTGCAACTGTGCAGAGTACACAGAATAGGCTGCTAAACGGCGGTGATACACACTGAATGGAATATGTGACTTTGATATTTGAGTTTGAAAACTTAACACTATTTCTTACTATTCTGCAACTCTGCAGAGTACACAGAATAGGCTGCTAAACGGCGGTGATACACACTGAATGGAATATGTGACTTTAATATTTGAGTTTGAAAACTTAACAGTATTTCTTACTATTCTGCAACTGTGCAGAGTACACAGAATAGGCTGCTAAACGGCGGTGAAACACACTGAATGGAATATGTGACTTTAATATTTGAGTTTGAAAACTTAACACTATTTCTTACTATTCTGCAACTGTGCAGAGTACACAGAATAGGCTGCTAAACGGCGGTGAAACACACTGAATGGAATATGTGACTTTAATATTTGAGTTTGAAAACTTAACAGTATTTCTTACTATTCTGCAACTCTGCAGAGTACACAGAATAGGCTGCTAAACGGCGGTGATACACACTGAATGGAATATGTGACTTTAATATTTGAGTTTGAAAACTTAACAGTATTTCTTACTATTCTGCAACTGTGCAGAGTACACAGAATAGGCTGCTAAACGGCGGTGAAACACACTGAATGGAATATGTGACTTTAATATTTGAGTTTGAAAACTTAACACTATTTCTTACTATTCTGCAACTCTGCAGAGTACACAGAATAGGCTGCTAAACGGCGGTGACACACACTGAATGGAATATGTGACTTTAATATTTGAGTTTGAAAACTTAACAGTATTTCTTACTATTCTGCAACTCTGCACACTACACAGAATGTGCTGCTAAACTGCGGCGAAGCACACTGAATGGAATATGTGACTTTGATATTTTAGTTTGAAGACTTAACAGTATTTCTTCCTATTCTGCAACTCTGCACAGTACACAGAATGTGCTGCTAAACTGCGGCGAAGCACACTGAATGGAATATGTGACTTTGATATTTTAGTTTGAAGACTTAACAGTATTTCTTCCTATTCTGCAACTGTGCAGAGTACACAGAATAGGCTGCTAAACGGCGGTGAAACACACTGAATGGAATATGTGACTTTAATATTTGAGTTTGAAAACTTAACAGTATTTCTTACTATTCTGCAACTCTGCAGAGTACACAGAATAGGCTGCTAAACGGCGGTGATACACACTGAATGGAATATGTGACTTTAATATTTGAGTTTGAAAACTTAACAGTATTTCTTACTATTCTGCAACTGTGCAGAGTACACAGAATAGGCTGCTAAACGGCGGTGAAACACACTGAATGGAATATGTGACTTTAATATTTGAGTTTGAAAACTTAACACTATTTCTTACTATTCTGCAACTCTGCAGAGTACACAGAATAGGCTGCTAAACGGCGGTGACACACACTGAATGGAATATGTGACTTTAATATTTGAGTTTGAAAACTTAACAGTATTTCTTACTATTCTGCAACTCTGCACACTACACAGAATGTGCTGCTAAACTGCGGCGAAGCACACTGAATGGAATATGTGACTTTGATATTTTAGTTTGAAGACTTAACAGTATTTCTTCCTATTCTGCAACTCTGCACAGTACACAGAATGTGCTGCTAAACTGCGGCGAAGCACACTGAATGGAATATGTGACTTTGATATTTTAGTTTGAAGACTTAACAGTATTTCTTCCTATTCTGCAACTGTGCAGAGTACACAGAATAGGCTGCTAAACGGCGGTGAAACACACTGAATGGAATATGTGACTTTAATATTTGAGTTTGAAAACTTAACAGTATTTCTTACTATTCTGCAACTCTGCAGAGTACACAGAATAGGCTGCTAAACGGCGGTGATACACACTGAATGGAATATGTGACTTTAATATTTGAGTTTGAAAACTTAACAGTATTTCTTACTATTCTGCAACTGTGCAGAGTACACAGAATAGGCTGCTAAACGGCGGTGAAACACACTGAATGGAATATGTGACTTTAATATTTGAGTTTGAAAACTTAACACTATTTCTTACTATTCTGCAACTCTGCAGAGTACACAGAATAGGCTGCTAAACGGCGGTGACACACACTGAATGGAATATGTGACTTTAATATTTGAGTTTGAAAACTTAACAGTATTTCTTACTATTCTGCAACTCTGCACACTACACAGAATGTGCTGCTAAACTGCGGCGAAGCACACTGAATGGAATATGTGACTTTGATATTTTAGTTTGAAGACTTAACAGTATTTCTTCCTATTCTGCAACTCTGCACAGTACACAGAATGTGCTGCTAAACTGCGGCGAAGCACACTGAATGGAATATGTGACTTTGATATTTTAGTTTGAAGACTTAACAGTATTTCTTCCTATTCTGCAACTCTGCACAGTACACAGAATGTGCTGCTAAACTACGGCGAAGCACACTGAATGGAATATGTGACTTTGATATTTTAGTTTGAAGACTTAACAGTATTTCTTCCTATTCTGCAACTCTGCACAGTACACAGAATGTGCTGCTAAACTGCGGCGACGCACACTGAATGGAATATGTGACTTTGATATTTTAGTTTGAAGACTTAACAGAATGTGCTCTAATCTGCAACTTTGCACACTAAACAGAATGTGCTCTAATCTGCAACTTTGCACACTAAACAGAATGTGCTCTAATCTGCAACTTTGCACACTAAACAGAATGTGCTCTAATCTGCAACTGTGCACACTAAACAGAATGTGCTCTAATCTGCAACTTTTCACACTAAACAGAATATTTTTTTTTTTTTTTTTTTTTTTTTTTTTTTTTTTTTTTCCCCCCACACAAAATAACCTGCTGCCCCCACACACAGTAGTCCTAAAAAGGACTTTTGGTTCTTTTTTTTCACAATTTTTGTTTTTTTCCTCCCTACACTGCCTTTCCCTTCCTATCCTCAGCTCTCCCTGGCTCAGACTGAGCCGAACTCGATGGTCAGGTGCTATACAGCACCCGACCACGGGTTCTGGCCAGCCAATCAGTGTAATGCCAGCAGCCAACATGGCTGCTGGCATTACACCGATGTCAGAGCCTCCCTGCACGTTTATTGGCTGCGCAGCAGCCGCAAAACGTGCGGGGAGGAGACCCGAACATGGCGGGCGAGCACATGCGGTACTCGTACGAGTACCGCCATGTGCCGAGCAGAGCGATGCTCGAGCCGATCCGAGCATCGGCCGAGCATGCTCGCTCAACACTAGTAACCAGGAAGTGAAACAGAGAAAAGGCAGCTAGAGAGATAGAGAGGACAGATGGCTATTTAAAGGGATAGTAATACTTCATTTTAACGTTATTTTATTTTGTAGGCATTCAAAAAACATGAAGAATAATATAAGTCTTATCTCTCAAACCTTTATGGTTTAAGAGATATTCACAAGCAAAGTTTCCCCTCCCGCCCCTTTTACCTAGTGTAAGCCATCTCTTCTCAGATGTGAATCTGGTTGTAAGACCAGACAGATAACATCAGGGGACAATCTTCTTCCTATGAGAACAATGAAATCCCTCCCTCCTTGACAAGCTTTTCAGGTTTTTCCCTTATCTTAATTGAAGATTGTCCCTCTCTGCAATCTACCTGGGCACCTCCCTTCTGCTATGGCTGAGCAGTGTTACATCAGTAAAAGGGGAGGGAGGGGGACACTTTGTCATTGAATTACTCTTGAACTACAACTCTGACAGAATTGAAATAACACTCTCCAAAGTCCAAATACTATGATGATTAATTAGAGCTGCTTTTATTATGAAACATTACTATCCCTTTAAAGCAAAATAAGGGTAGCAGAGGCTCATAGTTAGGGGTGTGTGAAAGGTGCTGTTGTGTTCCTGTGAGAAGTGCTTTGGAAACCATGTGTCTGCTTTTTTGCTAGAAAATCCACCCTTTTCAAACCCCTTAAAAATGTTTCCTTTTGGGCTACACCAAAAATATTTTTTGCTATTTTTTAATGGCTACAAACTTCCCACCCATTTACTACATGTACTTTGCTTTTTTGTGCCAAAACATGGCTTTTCAAGGAAGTGAGGGGTAGAGAGGGAGAAAGGGGACTTTCTAATGATTTAAGTAGCTAAATAAGGCTAACAGAGGTTCATGGCGTGAGCTAACACTATAAGAACCTTGTTAAAAAAAGAGGAGCTGGAAAGACCTTGATGCTTCCACTGAGTCTGAGGAAGAGGAAGTGATCACAACCAGCATGATTTCCTAGACCCAGATATGGCCGGTCCTCCTACATCATCCCTTGGGATCTGGGGGATCTGTCATCATCAGAAAATGCACCAAGAATGTAAGGGACCAAGAATGTAGGCAGAAATCTAAGAGGAAGAGGAATAGAGAAACCCAGCCTGAGCCTGAAAGTCCAACAAATCACTGTTTCCTCAGGGTGTATGCCTCTAACAAGTCTAAATCCTACAAATCAATGTTTCCTCAGGGTGTGTTCCTCTAACAAGTCTAAATCCTACAAATCAATGTTTCCTCAGGGTGTGCGCCTCTAACAAGTCTAAATTCTACAAATCAATGTTTCCTCAGGGTGTGTGCCTCTAACAAGTCTAAATCCTACAAATCACTGTTTCCTCAGTGTGTATGCCTCTAACAAGTCTAAATCCTACAAATCAATGTTTCATTCAGGGTGTGTGCCTCTAACAAGTCTAAATCCTACAAATCACTGTTTCCTCAGGGTGTGTGCCTCTAACAAGTCTAAATCCTACAAATCACTGTTTCCTCATGGTGTGTGCCTCTAACAAGTCTAAATCCTACAAATCAATGTTTCCTCATGGTGTGTGCCTCTAACAAGTGTAAATCCTATAAATCAATGTTTCCTCAGGGTATGTGCCTCTAACAAGTATAAATCCTACAAATCAATGTTTCCTCAGGGTGTGTGCCTAGATTGGGAACTTTGGATAAACTATCAATATAAGATAACCCAATCGCAAGATTAGTAGAAATTTTCCTGGGAAATATCCTTTTAAATACGCTAGAAATGTGTCTGGGATTTATCCCTTTAAATATTTGATTATTGTTGGATAGTTGCCCAGAGAATTTAAATACAAGTATTTATATTTGAAACAGTTCAACGAAAAAAAAAAAATGGTGATATATAATTCTGGAATAAAATATTAAATCTTACCATATAAGACTGATGTAAATTTTTTTCTGATACCCGTATCTAAGAAAGATTGCTTTATTTACTATCTATGCGCCAGACCATAGAGTATAATTTGCATTTTATTTGGGATTTAGTGAGTGGGTATCCAGGTCAGGTGGCAGGGTGGTAAACATATTTCAGATCCTTCCATTGTTGCGCCACTTTTAGTATTTTGTATAAAATTTTTGCCCCCTTTGTGAATAATAGTTCTATACCAGCATTGCTCCAATCATAGGGCACTAAGCCTAATGATAGTGAATCGATACGTATTAAATATAATGTTCTTGTTATTACAGAACTAAGCTTCTTAAGTACCCTTGTGTATGCCATCAGGTCCAGGGGATTTATTCACCATAACATTTTCCAGTGTCTTTGGAATCTGTCCTGAGTAAGACATGTACATGATGGAGGAAAATGTGTGATTCTCCCTGTTTGCCATTGTTTCTTTGTTCGTTTACACAGAATAAAGAATTTGTTTGATGCAAGCCATTGAATTACCCTAACTAACTAATTCTCCTGTCTCAGTTTTAAGGGGTGGCAATATCAGCTGTAATCTTTTTTTTTTTATATTTTTTTTCTGATTTTCAATTTTAGTTAGACTGAATGCTTGTTTGCAGATTATATTGCTGTCACAGTGGGTCCTCTGGACTTGCCTCTCCCTAAGTTTGAACCAGAAACCTGCATGTTATGTGTGCTGCAACTTTAATCTGTTCTGTAGCAACCTTGTACTTTTACTTATCCGGCTTTCCTGGTGCCTATTGGTTAATGGCCTTCAGCTGTACCTTGTTTAGAAACTGCTCTTATTTGTTAGCCTTGGTGGTGAAGACTCATTTTCCTGTTTGCTGTATTTGATTCTCTGTTTGAACTTGGCTTGTACCTTCACTTCACTAGAACTTTGTCTGTCTCAACTTCAGCTTCTACCTTGACTTCGCTGGAACTCTGCTTGTCTCATCCACGGCCTCTAGTCTGACTTTGCTTAACCTCTGTCTGTCTCGACTTAATGGCTTACCTGGACTTATCTTCAGTCTCCTAATCCAGTGCCTCTTTTGTCCCAGACTACTAGTGTACCTATCCAGGTGTGCCCTCTGGCTCAAACTGGGGTGGGATATCTGGCTTTATGACCAGCACCTTTAATATGGTTTTGAATATGGCAACTTGTACACTTTTTTCTAGCTCTGCTCTTCAGCTTCACACTCAAACTTTGCTTCCTCTGTAAAGATCGAGAGCATTAGGCTTTTTATCAGCCCTTTGTCCCATCATCAGGATCCTGTATTCCTGACAACTGCATTCTTATATTGTTTAAATGATGCATGTAACCTTTCTTTAAAGCCTTTAGGCCCAGTTATAATTTCCCGGAAAACCTCTTTCTTAAGCCACAATTGACTTATTTTGTTTCTCTTGTATTTATTCTCCAGTGGTATGCATGACACATATATTTATCCACAAACATTGGGAACAAATTTAACCTTTCTTGTGTGTTTTTATATTTTTATCTTGTGTGTTTTCATATTTGATCTTTTACATCCCATTGAATGTCCTATAATGCTGTTTCTAGAATTGTAAAATTAACCTTATTAACGTGTTTCTCATAATACATTTCAAAGTATATTACCAAATTATCCCTTTTCCTGTATATCTTATACAATTTCAGAATTGTTTGAGATCATTAGGTCCACCAAAATCTTATTTCTACTTGGTTCCTCTATTAATTGGGATCTGAAGTTGTCAGAAAGTATTCTTATAAACTTGTTTTCCTTTCTTGTTCTGGAAGTCTCATTTCTCCAGTCAGTTTGAGGGTAATAAAAACTAGGAATAGGTAAAAATGTTTGCCCAAAAAGAAAAAAGTGAAAAAAGTACACTTTCCTCCTTCTGCAGGAATTCCTGTTAAAAGTGGTATTTTTATGCTTTTTTACATTATACATACTGATCCTCAGCCTTGCGCCACTGCACTGGTAGCTATAGATTGACAAATACAAACTCCATGGATCCACATACTAATCACTGACCTTGTCCCACTACAATTGTAACCATGGAACCTCACATACTGTCCCCTCATCTTTCTCCCACTGCATTTGTATCCATAAAACCACCCATTCTGACCTCTGACTCCCAGGCTTACTATATTGCACTGGTAGCCACAGAATCACACCTACTTGGTCTGATAGATCCCCTGAGGGAATTCTCAGGCATGGGCAGAAATTGGCAAAGTTCTCTCAGGACATTTCTTGTCGTTAGCAAAAAGGAGGTTAAGGGTTTTCTATGGACTGGAATTTCCATGGAAATAGTGGCAAATTGAAGGTGAAGGGAACAGGGATAAGGTGTGTAATACTTGTGTTCGGCACCTATAGGGTTAATAGTTACATTTGACTGCTTTGCAGTGTGTTCGGCACCCATAGGGTTAATAGTCACATTTGACTGCTTTGCAGAGATTCATGTACTAGGGAGGAAATCACTAGACTGGCTTATTCCAGCCTCTTATCTGTGTAATTGCAACAATCGTTAGAATATGTTCAAAGCTGAAAAGTTTCCAGACCCCCCCACGGGGGAGGAGATGGATGCCGGAGCAACCGTTATCTCTGTAACCACTCTCTTTTCCCCCCCCTTCCTGTGAATAAGTTTGCTTCTTTGTTTTATATATATAATTTTCTGTTCTATGTTGAAAACTGTGTTGTGCACAGCCCCCCTCCCTTTACGGAAAAGGGGGGCTGTGGGCCTATAAAGACTATGTGTGAGAAGAATAAAGAGAGAGCTTGTATTGGATACGCTGTTGTGTGTGTGTTTTTCCTTGCGATCCTTACAGCCTCATGGTACCAGTAATTGACATAGATTCCACAGATCGATCATCAGGGAGTAAAAAGGTACCATACCCAGCAAAGATAACATAAGAGTGTGACAGGTATCCCTAACAGGCAGCGATCTCAGGTAATAGTCCTATCAGGTCCTATCAAGTGGTGGAGAATGCGGGCAATGTGCGTCCATGGGTAAGTGACTATATGTTGTCGCCGTCTCAGGGAGCACATTGCCGTGTTAAGGGTTGAGTGAAGTTAAGGGTTGAGTGAAATAGGGAGATAGGGAGTGAGTCTCTGTTAGTCTAATATATCAGCGCGCTATAGAAATAAGGTTCGAGGCATAGAGACTCGGGAACCAGTATAGTTCGAACCACCGTACTCGGGAACTTAGGCTCGAGGAGCCAGCTTGATAGGCTCGGGAACTAAGGTTCGAGAAATCAGGCTGGTAGACTCGGGAGCCACGGTTCGAGGAACCTATAAGGTAGACTCGGGAACCGATGTTCGAGCACATTAGGGGAGGTTCGGGAACTACTGTAGTCGGGAATGACCACAGGATTCGGCCCTTGGCAGTCTCGGAAGGTCACCGTGAATGACAACCGGGAGACTGCCCGGTAAATTAAGTGAGTGGCATTCGACTACCGGATATTAGGCAGCAGAACACTCTCCACTATAGGGTCCCTCTGTGAGTCTATGTCAATAATCTACTGTTCTGTCCTCTCTTGTCTGTCAAATTGTTTCGTGATACTATATGATTACTATGCACTGGTGTTGAGATATGGATGTTTGTAGAGATGTCAATTAAGTATTGTATCAAAGGATATTAGAGGCTGAGAATAAGTATTGTGTTATTGTGTGCTGTCCCTGGTTCAGGTGAAGGTAAGCACTGGGACCGGGTGTTATTCCAGGTGAAGGTGAGCACCTGAATTTTTACTCCTTTTCTTTTCCTCGTTTATTTGACATTGTGATTGGATTGTATTGTACAACTTGTTGTAAGATGGGTGGTCAAGAGAGTAAGACCCCAGAAATAGGTGAGGATTGTATACACTATGTAGAGAGACTGACAGGGGGTTCCTATTGCACTATTCCAGTCGTGTCTAATTTGGTCCTGCAAGATACCACCCACTGACTTTCTCCCCCTGATCACTGTGAAAATTTACAACTGTCTCGTATTTGTTGCGCATGGCTTACCTGTTTTACATACATGTTATGTGTCGTTTGTCTGGGGTAGATACGTGCCCTGTTCCGGAGGGATATAGTAAGTGAGCACAGAAAGAGGGAGAGTGTGCCTACATCACCAGAGAGAGAGACTTGAGGGACTAAATGGGGAAGTTATTCAGAGTGTGTGGATTATTGCTATCAAAATCAGGTACTAACACATTATGCATTCATTTAGTGACAGCTAGGCAGGGGTTAAGCCGCCATGCTTGTAAAATGTTGATGCTATGAGAAAGTTAGCGCAGCTCTGATTCCCCCTCCCTTCTCTTCCATTCTACCTCTCCCCCTTGTTCTCTCTGTTCTTAGATAAGACACAAGTAACGGAATTTCAAGGTCACCAACGCTGCTGTTTTTCTAAAGGTCCTATTGTTAAGATGTTGTCTAGTAGCTGGGAACTAAGGGTTAATAAATATGATTGGGTGGAAACATAGATTTGTATTATGGTATAGATTTGCATTTAAATATCTATATACCGTTTTGTATTTCCTTGTTAAAAGGGGACCGTAATAACTCAATGATCCGAGGATTCTGACAGGGGCAGGTTCTGAGATAAAATGTTGCAACATTTAGGTAAATTTAGGTAAATTCAATCCTAATTTTGTGTAATCAATTGTATGGATCCAAGCAAGTAAAAATATGGATTTGTTAAAGAAATTGTCAATGTGTTATAGATAGTGATGAGCGAGCACCCCAATGCTCGGATGTTCGGGTGCTCTGACCGAGCACCCCCTGAGGCTCGAGTGCTCGGCCGAGCACCCGAGCCCCATTGAAGTCAATGGGAGGACTCGAGCATTACACCAGGCACCCCCTGCTCTGATGAGGGGAGGGTGCCTGGTCCATAGGAAAAGGGCAGAAAAAGATGGAAACACTACAGAAATGGTTCAGGGACAGCATAGGGAGGATGTCTGGATGCACCTTGGACTCCAACATCGCTGCTGGGAACGATCTTTCGCCCGTAGTACGCCATTTTTACAGACTGACCGTAAAACACACAAAAAGGAAAATAAAAACGACTTTAGGCGAAAAATTGTTACCAAACAGTATTTGCTGTATATTTACTTGTATATCATCTGCAAATTCTCCCAAAAATTTCATCGATTTTCTGAAGTGAGGCCATGATTAAGAGGGAAACGTGCGCAGAGGCAAATTATCCCAAAAATTTCCTTGATTTTCAGAACTGAGGCCATGATTAAGAGGGAAACGTGCGCAGAGGCAAATTCTCCCAAAAATTTCCTTGATTTTCAGAACTGAGGCCATGATTAAGAGGGAAACGTGCGCAGAGGCAAATTCTCCCAAAAATTTCCTTGATTTTCAGAACTGAGGCCATGATTAAGAGGGAAACGTGCGCAGAGGCAAATTATCCCAAAAATTTCCTTGATTTTCAGAACTGAGGCCATGATTAAGAGGGAAACGTGCGCAGAGGCAAATTCTCCCAAAAATTTCCTTGATTTTCAGAACTGAGGCCATGATTAAGAGGGAAACGTGCGCTGAGCTGACCATCTAAAACATTATGGGTGAGGGTCTGCTGCAGAGCTGACCATCCTAAACATTATATGCGAAGGCCCGCTAGTGAGCTGACGCTATAAAACATTATATGAGAGGGCCCGCTAGAGAGCTGACCCAATAAAACATTATATGAGAAGGCCCGCTGGTGAGCTGACCTATATAAAAATTGTCAAACAGGGCCCGCTGGTGAGCTGACCCTATATAAAAATTATATCACAGGGCCCGCTGGTGAGCTGGCCCTATATAAAAATTATAGCACAGGGCATATGGAAGAGGAGGAGGAGGATGAGAAGATTAAGAGTCAACCATATACCCGTTTTTTGGGTGGAAGGGGTGAATGGGAATACAGAGTATTCCCATCATTGTAAATAACATATATAAAGTGAGTTTATGTTCCCCCGGGGCTTTCCTCCAGTGGAGTGGAGAAGTCAGGGGAAATCCAGGCCTTGTTCATTTTTATAAGTGTCAACCTATCAGCATTGTCGGTGGAAAGGCGGATACGCTTATCTGTTATGATGCCACCAGCAGCACTAAATACCCGCTCAGACAGAACGCTGGCGGCAGGGCAGGCCAGCACCTCCAAGGCGTAGAGTGCCAGTTCATACCACGTGTCCAGCTTGGACACCCAGTAGTTGTAAGGCACAGAGGGATCATTGAGGACGCTGACACGGTCTGCTACGTACTCCTTCACCATCTTCCAAAACTTTTCCCTCCTTGTGACACTAGGCTGCGCATCAGGGTGAGGGTGCTGGCGGGGTGTCATGAAGGTGTCCCACGCCTTGGAGAGTGTTGCCCTGCCTTTCTCGGAACTGCTGTGTGCTCCCCTTTTCTCCCCTTCTCTGTTGGCCAAGGTAGCACGTACTCTGCCGCCAGCGTTGTCAGATGGAAAATTTTGGAGCAATTTTTCGACAAGAACCTTCTGGTATTGCACCATTTTGCTTGTCCTCTCCACCGGAGGAATGAGAGATGAGAAATTCTCTTTGTAGCGGGGGTCCAGAAGGGTGAACACCCAGTAATCCGTGTTGTTTAAAATGCATATAACGCGTGGGTCACGGGAAAGGCAGCCTAACATAAAGTCAGCCATGTGTGCCAGAGTACCAACAGTCAAGATTTCGCTGTCCTCACCAGGAGGATGACTCTCAATATCCTCATCCTCTTCCTCCTCTTCTGCCCACCCACGCTGAAGAGATGGAACTAAAGTTCCATGGCTACCCTCTGTAGCGGAGGCAACCGTGTCTTCCTCCTCCTCCTCCTCCTCCTCCTCCGCCTCCTCCAATTGTCGCTGAGAAGACGAAGTGAGGGTGCTCTGGCTATCACCTTGTGTAAGCTCTTCCTCCCCCATTTCCACCTCTTCCACATGCAAAGCGTCGGTTTTAATTGTGAGCAGCGAGCGTTTCAGTAGACACAGAAGTGGGATGGTTACACTGATAATAGCGTTATCGCCGCTCACCATCTGTGTCGATTCCTCAAAATTGCGTAAAACCTCGCAGAGGTCTGACATCCATTCCCACTCCTCACTTCTGATTACAGGAAGTTGAACGGAGAGGCGACGACCGTGTAACAGCTGGTACTCCACTACTGCCCTCTGCTGCTCACAAAGCCGGGCCAACATGTGGAAGGTGGAGTTCCAGCGCGTGCTCACGTCACACAGCAGCCGGTGAGCTGGCAATTGTAAGCGCTGCTGCAGCTTCAACAGGCCGGCCGAAGCTGTAGATGACTTACGGAAATGTGCACACACGCGGCGCACCTTGGTCAAGAGATCATGCACATTGGGGTAGGTTTTTAGAAATCGCTGCACCACTAAATTAAATACATGCGCTAGGCATGGTACGTGTGTGAGCTTGCCGAGCTCCAAAGCCGCCACCAAGTTACGCCCATTATCACACACAACCATGCCTGGTTGCAGGTTGAGTGGCGAGAGCCACTGCTCGGTCTGGTGACTAATCCCCTGCAACAGCTCTGAGGCCGTGTGCTGTTTGTCCCCAAGGCAGATCAGCTTCAGCACGGCCTGTTGACGCTTCCCCACTGCAGTGCTACACTGCTTCCAGCTACTGGCTGATGGGGGAGTGGCGGTGTGTGTAGAGAATTCGGAGGTGGAAACGGAGGAGGAGGAGCCAATAACGTAGGTGCTGGTGGAAACCCTGATGGAGGTAGGGCCCGCAATCCTCGGCGTGGGTAGCACCCGTGCCATCCCAGGGTCCGAGTCGCTCCCAGCCTCCACGACATTCACCCAGTGTGCCGTCAGGGAAATGTAGCGTCCCTGGCCACAAGCACTTGTCCATGTGTCAGTCGTTAAGTGGACCTTCCCAGTAACTGCGTTGGTCAGGGCACGGGTGATGTTACGGGACACATGGTGGTGTAATGCGGGGATGGCACACCGGGAAAAGTAGTGGCGGCTGGGGACCGCGTACCGAGGGACAGCTGCTGCCATCAGGCTGCGGAAGGACTCAGTGTCCACAAGCCTAAATGGCAGCATTTCGATGGCCAGTAATTTTGAAAGGTGTGAGGTTAGTGCTATGGCCTGTGGGTGGGTGGCTGGGTACTTTCTCTTGCGCTCAAATGCCTGGGGTAACGACATTTGGACGCTGTGCTGGGACAGGGAAGTGGATGTGGTCGCTGATGGTGCTTCAGATGGTACAGGTGCAGGGCGGGAGGTATGCGGGCCTGCGCCTTCGACAGGCGATTGGCCGGCACCGAAAACAGGGGAAGAGGAGGCAGTGGTGTGGCCTGCAGACACAGATGGGCGATCCAGGCGTTCCTCCCACTTACTACGGTGCTTGGATGCCATGTGTCGGATCATGCTGGTGGTGGTGAGGTTTCTAGTGTTCATGCCTCGGCTCATTCTGGTGTGGCACAGGTTGCAAACTACAATTCTTTTGTCGTCCGCACTTTCCTTAAAAAAACGCCATACCGCGGAACACCTACCCCTTGGCAAGGTAGATTTACGCAAGGGGGTGCTCCGTGGAACATTTGCGGGCCGGTTTGGTGCGGTCCGCCTTCTTTCTGTAGCCACACCACTGCCTCTTCCAGCCTGTTGCGGTGCTGCAGATGGCTCACCCTCAGGACTGCTGTCATCGCTCGGCTCTACACCTTCCCAGGTGGGGTCAGTCACCTCATCGTCCACCAAGTCCTCCTCCACTTCCTCACTCTGATCATCCTCCTCAAGTCTTGATCCCACCACATACTCAGTCATTGACAACTGTATAACATTCTCCTCAACAAGGTCTTGAGACGGAAATAGTGGTTGATTTAATGGCAACTGTGTCTCATCATCATCATCATCATCATCCACTACTTCCTTTGACCTTAAATGCCGTTCACATCTGTCATCTTCTTGTGATTGGGTAGCCTCTAGAGGTTGTGAATCAGGGCACAAGATGTCATGTTCCTCTGCAAGCGTGCTTGGAGAGAGGGTCAAATGAAGGATTGGTGATGAGACGAGCTCATCACTATATCCCAGTGTGGGATCACTTCTTTGACCAGACCGTGTATGGTGGGAGGAAGGATGATCAGAGTGAGGATTATGTTGACCAGACTCTTGGCTACTGAGAGTGGACTTGGTGGAAGACAGGGTGGTGCTTAACCGACTGGAAGCAGTATCAGCTGTCATCCAACCGACCACCTGTTCGCACTGGTCGGACCTCGAGAGTGATGTCCTGCGACGCCCTGTGAAATCAGACATGAAGCTAGGTATGGTGGATGTCTTTCTTTCTTGTGCTCTGGCACCAGGCACAGTTTCTCCGCGTCCTGACCCGCGCCCTGAACTTTCAGGATCACGTCCACTTCCCCGTCCCTTTTTACCCGCCTTCTTCATCTTACACGATATATATGACTTTAATATATATGAGTTTGAAAACTTAACAGTATTTCTTACTATTCTGCAACTCTGCAGAGTACACAGAATAGGCTGCTAAACTGCGGTGACACACACTGAATGGAATAAGTGACTTTAATATTTGAGTTTGAAAAATTAACAGTATTTCTTACTATTCTGCAACTCTGCAGAGTACACAGAATAGGCTGCTAAACTGCGGTGACACACACTGAATGGAATATGTGACTTTAATATTTGAGTTTGAAAACTTAACAGTATTTCTTACTATTCTGCAACTCTGCAGAGTACACAGAATAGGCTGTTAAACGGCGTTGAAACACACTGAATGGAATATGTGACTTTAATATTTGAGTTTGAAAACTTAACAGTATTTCTTATAATTCTGGAACTGTACAGAGTACACAGAATAGGCTGTTAAACGGCGGTGAAAGACACTGAATGGAATATGTGACTTTAATATTTGAGTTTGAAAACTTAACAGTATTTCTTATAATTCTGGAACTGTACAGAGTACACAGAATAGGCTGTTAAACGGCGGTGAAAGACACTGAATGGAATATGTGACTTTAATATTTGAGTTTGAAAACTTAACAGTATTTCTTATAATTCTGCAACTGTACAGAGTACACAGAATAGGCTGTTAAACGGCGGTGAAAGACACTGAATGGAATATGTGACTTTAATATTTGAGTTTGAAAAATTAACAGTATTTCTTATAATTCTGGAACTGTACAGAGTACACAGAATAGGCTGTTAAACGGCGTTGAAACACACTGAATGGAATATGTGACTTTAATATTTGAGTTTGAAAACTTAACAGTATTTCTTATAATTCTGGAACTGTACAGAGTACACAGAATAGGCTGTTAAACGGCGGTGAAAGACACTGAATGGAATATGTGACTTTAATATTTGAGTTTGAAAACTTAACAGTATTTCTTATAATTCTGGAACTGTACAGAGTACACAGAATAGGCTGTTAAACGGCGGTGAAAGACACTGAATGGAATATGTGACTTTAATATTTGAGTTTGAAAACTTAACAGTATTTCTTATAATTCTGCAACTGTACAGAGTACACAGAATAGGCTGTTAAACGGCGGTGAAAGACACTGAATGGAATATGTGACTTTAATATTTGAGTTTGAAAAATTAACAGTATTTCTTATAATTCTGGAACTGTACAGAGTACACAGAATAGGCTGTTAAACGGCGGTGAAAGACACTGAATGGAATATGTGACTTTAATATTTGAGTTTGAAAACTTAACAGTATTTCTTATAATTCTGGAACTGTACAGAGTACACAGAATAGGCTGTTAAACGGCGGTGAAAGACACTGAATGGAATATGTGACTTTAATATTTGAGTTTGAAAACTTAACAGTATTTCTTATAATTCTGCAACTGTACAGAGTACACAGAATAGGCTGTTAAACGGCGGTGAAAGACACTGAATGGAATATGTGACTTTAATATTTGAGTTTGAAAACTTAACAGTATTTCTTATAATTCTGCAACTCTGCAGAGTACACAGAATAGGCTGTTAAACGGCGGTGAAAGACACTGAATGGAATATGTGACTTTGATATTTTAGTTTGAAGACTTAACAGTATTTCTTCCTATTCTGCAACTCTGCACAGTACACAGAATGTGCTGCTACACTGCGGCGAAGCACACTGAATGGAATATGTGACTTTGATATTTTAGTTTGAAGACTTAACAGTATTTCTTCCTATTCTGCAACTCTGCACAGTACACAGAATGTGCTGCTAAACTGCGGCGAAGCACACTGAATGGAATATGTGACTTTGATATTTTAGTTTGAAGACTTAACAGTATTTCTTCCTATTCTGCAACTCTGCACAGTACACAGAATGTGCTGCTACACTGCGGCGAAGCACACTGAATGGAATATGTGACTTTGATATTTTAGTTTGAAGACTTAACAGTATTTCTTCCTATTCTGCAACTCTGCACAGTACACAGAATGAGCTGCTACACTGCGGCGAAGCACACTGAATGGAATATGTGACTTTGATATTTTAGTTTGAAGACTTAACAGTATTTCTTCCTATTCTGCAACTCTGCACAGTACACAGAATGTGCTGCTAAACTGCGGCGAAGCACACTGAATGGAATATGTGACTTTGATATTTTAGTTTGAAGACTTAACAGTATTTCTTCCTATTCTGCAACTCTGCACAGTACACAGAATGTGCTGCTACACTGCGGCGAAGCACACTGAATGGAATATGTGACTTTGATATTTTAGTTTGAAGACTTAACAGTATTTCTTCCTATTCTGCAACTCTGCACAGTACACAGAATGTGCTGCTACACTGCGGCGAAGCACACTGAATGGAATATGTGACTTTGATATTTTAGTTTGAAGACTTAACAGTATTTCTTCCTATTCTGCAACTCTGCACAGTACACAGAATGTGCTGCTAAACTGCGGCGAAGCACACTGAATGGAATATGTGACTTTGATATTTTAGTTTGAAGACTTAACAGTATTTCTTCCTATTCTGCAACTCTGCACAGTACACAGAATGTGCTGCTACACTGCGGCGAAGCACACTGAATGGAATATGTGACTTTGATATTTTAGTTTGAAGACTTAACAGTATTTCTTCCTATTCTGCAACTCTGCACAGTACACAGAATGTGCTGCTACACTGCGGCGAAGCACACTGAATGGAATATGTGACTTTGATATTTTAGTTTGAAGACTTAACAGTATTTCTTCCTATTCTGCAACTCTGCACAGTACACAGAATGTGCTGCTAAACTGCGGCGAAGCACACTGAATGGAATATGTGACTTTGATATTTTAGTTTGAAGACTTAACAGTATTTCTTCCTATTCTGCAACTCTGCACAGTACACAGAATGTGCTGCTACACTGCGGCGAAGCACACTGAATGGAATATGTGACTTTGATATTTTAGTTTGAAGACTTAACAGTATTTCTTCCTATTCTGCAACTCTGCACAGTACACAGAATGTGCTGCTACACTGCGGCGAAGCACACTGAATGGAATATGTGACTTTGATATTTTAGTTTGAAGACTTAACAGTATTTCTTCCTATTCTGCAACTCTGCACAGTACACAGAATGTGCTGCTAAACTGCGGCGAAGCACACTGAATGGAATATGTGACTTTGATATTTTAGTTTGAAGACTTAACAGTATTTCTTCCTATTCTGCAACTCTGCACAGTACACAGAATGTGCTGCTACACTGCGGCGAAGCACACTGAATGGAATATGTGACTTTGATATTTTAGTTTGAAGACTTAACAGTATTTCTTCCTATTCTGCAACTCTGCACAGTACACAGAATGTGCTGCTACACTGCGGCGAAGCACACTGAATGGAATATGTGACTTTGATATTTTAGTTTGAAGACTTAACAGTATTTCTTCCTATTCTGCAACTCTGCACAGTACACAGAATGTGCTGCTACACTGCGGCGAAGCACACTGAATGGAATATGTGACTTTGATATTTTAGTTTGAAGACTTAACAGTATTTCTTCCTATTCTGCAACTCTGCACAGTACACAGAATGTGCTGCTAAACTGCGGCGAAGCACACTGAATGGAATATGTGACTTTGATATTTGAGTTTGAAGACTTAACAGTATTTCTTCCTATTCTGCAACTCTGCACAGTACACAGAATGTGCTGCTAAACTGCGGCGAAGCACACTGAATGGAATATGTGACTTTGATATTTTAGTTTGAAGACTTAACAGTATTTCTTCCTATTCTGCAACTCTGCACAGTACTCAGAATGTGCTGCTAAACTGCGGCGACGCACACTGAATGGAATACGTGACTTTGATATTTTAGTTTGAAGACTTAACAGAATGTGCTCTAATCTGCAACTTTGCACACTAAACAGAATGTGCTCTAATCTGCAACTTTGCACACTAAACAGAATGTGCTCTAATCTGCAACTTTGCACACTAAACAGAATGTGCTCTAATCTGCAACTGTGCACACTAAACAGAATGTGCTCTAATCTGCAACTTTGCACACTAAACAGAATATATATATTTTTTTTTTTTTTTTTTTGTTTTTTTCCCCCCACACCAAATAACCTGCTGCCCCCACACACAGTAGTCCTAAAAAGGACTTTTGGTTCTTTTTTTTTCACAATTTTTGTTTTTTTCCTCCCTACAATGCCTTTCCCTTCCTATCCTCAGCTCTCCCTGGCTCAGACTGAGCCGAACTCGATGGTCAGGTGCTATACAGCACCTGACCACGGGTTCTGGCCAGCCAATCAGTGTAATGCCAGCAGCCAACATGGCTGCTGGCATTACACCGATGTCAGAGCCTCCCTGCACGTTTATTGGCTGCGCAGCAGCCGCAAAACGTGCGGGGAGGAGACCCGAACATGGCGGGCGAGCACATGCGGTACTCGTACGAGTACCGCCATGTGCCGAGCAGAGCGATGCTCGAGCCGATCCGAGCATCGGCCGAGCATGCTCGCTCAACACTAGTTATAGATAATAGAACTGAAATTATGTTCTTGAGTGAGAAGAGGCAGGAATGTGGGGGCTGTCTTGCTGGAAGTGTCTGAGGGGGTTTTGGCATTGGTTTTACCGGTTCAATGGTTCTCAGTGATCTAAGACCGAGTAGTCCAGCCAGTCCACCCGGCACGGTCACAGGCACCCCTTCCTCTCCTGTTTTTGACTTCTTGGGAAACATATATTTCAACTGAAGTGGTGCACCCAATGTGTATGTGTATGTATATATATATGTGTATATATGTATATGTTCAACTGAAGATTTGTTGAATTGTGATTTAGCCTCCATAAGAACAAATAGTGGTTATGTATATGTGCCCTTTTGCAACCTGTTGTCTGTTAATTAGAGAAACAGTAATCCTGCTTTCCCTGGAAATGACAGGAAGGGGTTAAATGCCTGTGTGCTGATTCTCTGCCACTATGAGACGATCGCGCAGCATCAGACCCCTCCCTCTCCTGTGTAATTTCTTCCCAGTTGTAATAATGTTATGGGGGAATGAAAGAGAAAAGATTGTTGACACATATAAGAAATTAATTTCTAATGAAATTAGAGACAGACATGTAGGAACTGCAGATGCATTCCCTCTTAATGACGTGACTGATAATGTATTATTATTTTACTGTTTTCTGATCCTGGGGTCCGTGCAGACATGTGGGAAACCTCATTTGAATCTTCCTGGGGTGCAGTAGGTTGTGCAGCAGAGGGATAAGTCCCTTGCCGCATCTTTGTATGGATTTAGGGAAACACTGAGAGTGTGTTGAGCAAGCCAGTAAGTGAAGTAATGGAGAAAGAAGGGACAGAAGTTATGTACAGAGATACAGAGGAAGACAAAAAGACTAGGCAGGTATTGAAGGACCAGGCAAAGTTTAGTGCTTTAGCAACTGCAAGGAAAGTTGGCACTGTTGAAGCAGGTAGAAAGAATAATGTAAGTGGTACAGCGAGATCTAAGCAGGTAGGAAAGAATACTTGTTTTTACTGTAAGCAGGAAGGACATTGGAAGTGAAATTGCCCCAAGCTGAGGAATAAGTATAGATATACAGACAGAAATCCCCAGGAAGAAGGTGTATCTGTTAGTAGTGAGGCAGACAGAAATGACTCACCTCATAAGACAGAATAGGAAGGGATCAGGATCAGATTTTTTTTTTTAGCATTATCTTATAGTGCAGGAGGGTGGAATTCATAGTGAAGAAAACTATCAGTATAGTAGGGGTGGATTGAATTCCCTCCTCTATGCCATATATACAACCTATGGAAGTTACCATAGAAGGGACTATGGTCCAAGATGGTTTTCTCCTATCAGAGTCATGCCCCATTGCACTGTTGGAAGGGATTTGTTGACCAGATTGAGGACAGAGATAACTTTTGACGCTATTGAGGACAGAGATAACTTTTGACGCTGACAAGATAGAGGTATATGTACCTGACTATTATGACTTGACTTTCCAGATGGCACTGAGACACACTTCCCAGGATAGTCATGATTCAGACACCCCGGAGGAGGTTCTGCGCTCAGTGGCCTCTGCTGTTTGAGCAGCTGGAAAGCCAGGGGTTGGTAGAGATGCCCGACCCGTTATTGACTTGCAGCCTAATGCAGGACCGGTCTAGGACAGATAGTACCCCATCAGCCAAGAGGCTAGGCAAGGGTTAAGCTAATAGTGGCCAATATTTTGACTGAAGGATTGCATGACAAACTGACTATGATTCTCCTGATACGATAGTATGGGATGAACTGAAGCGGGTGCTGATGTTCGCCCCTGCTTTAGCTCTGCCAAAACCAGTTACCCTATTGACCGAGGACATAAATGATCCTCCAGAGCATGACTGTGTAGACGCCCTGGAGGAAGTGACTTCACCCAGACCAGATCTGTACAAAGTAAGTTAGAAATTGTTGGGATTTGTGTGATATATACTTGTAAATAAATCCTAAAATGTGACATATTCTAATCACTGGGGCCAGGCAATGGGCTTGGGTGTCATTTGAACGGCTCCAGATAGATTATATTGGGTTGCTTTGCAACCTGTACTGGGATTTTAGTATGCTGTTGTAATAGTTGATTAATTGTTTAAGTGGCTAGAGACATTTTTTTTTAAAGGAGCTACTGCGGGATCAGTAGCTAAGGTGTTAATAAGAAAAGTAATTCCAAGGTTTGGTTTGCCTCGAGTCATTGAGTCAGACCATGGAAAACATGTTACAGCTGAAATTGTTAAAAGTGATTGTGTCACTCTAGGGGTGGACTGGAGATATCATACCCCCTGGAGGCCTCAATCCTCTGGACAAGTTGAGAGGATGAACCAGACTCTTAAGCGCTCTCTGACCAAACTATGTACTGAACTAAGACTCAAATGGCCAGAGGCGCTTTCCTGTGCCTTGACTCACTTCAGGGTGACCCCTTCCAAATCCTTAAAAGCTTATTCCTTATGAGATCCTCTTCGGTAGGCCCTGGAATAGGATTGTGATGTATCAAGGACCTACCTTAGAGATTGGTAATCAGCAGATTATGGATTATGTAACTGCTTTGCAGCATACCCTTTCTTTTCTTCCCAGATTTTCTGTTCCACAGCCTTTGCTTTCGGCTGGCCCAGTGCAAGTTTCCAGATTGGAGAGTGGGTATATGCACAGACATGGAGAACAGAGTGTTTGGAGCCCCAGTGGAAGGGTCCATTCCAGATTCTGTTGACAAGTTACAGCGCAGTCAAGCTGCATAAAGGAAAGACCTGGATATACCACGCCAGAGTGACAGCTGTACCAGAGCCTGAGCAGGATAAAGGCCCTGTGCCCTCCCAGTGCCCAGCAGATGCCCAGAGGGAGGCAGAACAGGGTGAAGGTCTGAGGCTTTTGTTCAGGAAATACCAGCAAGTAGGCTTATTGCATCGCCTACCTCCGTGGGACCAGTAAGCAGGCTTATTGCATCGCCTGCCACCGTGCGATCATCAAGTAGGTGTTTTGACGGGCATAATAATCCCTGACCACCTGCCTCCGTGGGACAAGACCATCATGAAGATCCATCCCTTTGGAAAAGCTAGCACCCTCTGGCAGTGAAAGTGGCCTGCTTGAGGAGGTGCCCCTACAGATAGTAAATGATGGTCTAATGTGTATTAACATTATAAGTGTGGGGGGTGGAAGGCTGGCTTATGTATGCAACTTATGTCTCACCCTCACTCACGTAAGGACTTCTGAAAGGCCACCTCTGCACTGGGGTCAGATGGACTGCAGGGACACCCCAGAGACCCGTGAGAACTCCAATGTCTGAATCTACTTAGCACCAGCATGTTATGAACATTACGAACTTTTGCTTGTGCAACATGGTCAGCCCTACTGACGTTATGACCACTTGCCTCATCAGCGTGCCTGTTTCGCTAGCTGTAATCCATGAGTATTATTGTTCTTTATGTCCTATTTAAGTTTTTTGCTTTGCCTCATTGCCAAAAGGTGTAGTTCCCCTGGGTCAGGCCCTTACACCCAGTATTTAAGTCACCTCCACAGTACTGCACCTCTATATGATGATGCCTTATCCAGGTTGTAAGATTTGTGTGAGTCCGGGTATGCTCGGACTCAAAGAAGGGATTGAAAGGATTGTATAACATATAGAAGGGTTAAATATTCTTAGGGTTAAATTGTTTGTGTAACAAGTCATTACATATTTGTCAAACAGGCCATGTTAACATTATAAAGGGACGCAGCAATACTAGGGTTAAAATTGACATTTGCTAAGGTTTGTAGAAACCTGTGTACAGGAGAAATGATTAACCCAAATACAGCCAACCACATTCTGTTTTTTTTCTGGTTTCTTATCGGGGGGCTGATTGCGAGTATAAAAATGCTGTGTGGTAACAATGAAGGGAGTCTGGTTATCAAACTGCTGCTCTGTTGCTGTGCATACCACGCCCGTAACTCCCCTGCCAATCCGTATGCCCCTTACTTGAAAATGTTATCCCGCCGCCCTACCTCTCCCACCCCTTGCTATGACAATGTCCAGGGCCCAATGTAATTCCCAGAGTTTAGTTTGGTGAATCAGTTTAGTACTGATTCAAAGAAGGGATTGAAGGGAACAGGGATAAGGTGTGTAATACTTGTGTTCGGCACCTATAGGGTTAATAGTTACATTTGACTGCTTTGCAGTGTGTTCGGCACCCATAGGGTTAATAGTCACATTTGACTGCTTTGCAGAGATTCATGTACTAGGGAGGAAATCACTAGACTGGCTTATTCCAGCCTCTTATCTGTGTAATTGCAACAATCGTTAGAATATGTTCAAAGCTGAAAAGTTTCCAGACCCCCCCACGGGGGAGGAGATGGATGCCGGAGCAACCGTTATCTCTGTAACCACTCTCTTTTCCCCCCCCTTCCTGTGAATAAGTTTGCTTCTTTGTTTTATATATATAATTTTCTGTTCTATGTTGAAAACTGTGTTGTGCACAGCCCCCCTCCCTTTACGGAAAAGGGGGGCTGTGGGCCTATAAAGACTATGTGTGAGAAGAATAAAGAGAGAGCTTGTATTGGATACGCTGTTGTGTGTGTGTTTTTCCTTGCGATCCTTACAGCCTCATGGTACCAGTAATTGACATAGATTCCACAGATCGATCATCAGGGAGTAAAAAGGTACCATACCCAGCAAAGATAACATAAGAGTGTGACAGGTATCCCTAACAGGCAGCGATCTCAGGTAATAGTCCTATCAGGTCCTATCAGAAGGTTTCCATGAGACATCCCGTAAAAAAAAACTGGACTTATCTGTAGTTAAAATGTTTCTTTGTGATTCAGTTTATTGACTGAGAAACATTTTCCACTTGCAGTAGTAGTTGGACTCCTTCAAATGCCTCAGTATTAGGTGACTCGTAGCAAATGCCCATCAACACCTTTTTTTGTGTATGTCAACCCACAGGACTTCTACATCATCTGTGGACCTTTCCTTTATAAAAGGCCTTACATTTTGCTTTACATACGACATACTCCTCAACCTCTTTTATTTACCCTATACCTTCTAAAGAGTGAAAATATCAAGGTGAACCAGGTTTATGTTCCATTCCCCAATCTTACCAGCCAGTCTATAAGCATTTGCAAGCATGCTTTTTATGTTCCTGCCATTCTTAAGAGATGCAATTACTTGCTTATCAGGCTGTAATATAGGCACCTCCCTATTAGCTGATTTAGCCCTTCCCCCACTCCAGCCCCATGCCCCTTATCGAATTCCAGTTTCTCTTCTATACTGTCTACCACATCCTGTGTTGTTTCAACCCCCCCTTTCCTACAACTATATCATCATCTAATCTCTTAGCATGGCAGCCCCCCATCTACTAAGATGCAAATCACATCTACTAAAAAAATTGCCCAAGGGAATAAAACAGCTAAGTGCTCTAAAAATCCAAACCCCTCCTGTTTATACCAAGTCCTTAGTCATGTAATTACCTCCCTAAGCTAATGTTGCTTTCCTGGTATAGTGCTTGTCACAGGTAGTAATTCAGAAAATGCCTCCTTAAAGGTCCACTGCTTAAGTTTGTCACCTAAATAATTTAAATAATTCTTAATGGGCCTCAATCTCCAAATGATTTAGTCATTGGTATTGCATGTACCAGGACAGCTGGGCTATGCTTACCGCATCCCAACAATGTATGGACCAGATTTGCCAAATCTGAGTACTATGGAGACAGCAAACTATTATATTAAAACAATCTTGATGACATATTATCCAATCTGACTTTTTAATTATGACATAAGCACTAAACATGCATGTTGGCAGGTTCTTCAAAATGTATTAAAGCTTAAATATTTTTGTTTTCATATCAAACTTCAGATTATGAAAAGTCACCACCAGGTGGCACTGTTGCTGTTATTTTCTATGGATAGCTACAGTTAGGGTCATAAAGACATGAACTTTTATTTTTTACATCCCGGTATTGAGTTTACACTTGTTTTACTTAACAGGAAGTGTATATATAATTATATTTGCACTACAAACTTTACTATTTATTTTTATAAGGGCCAATGGGAAGGATGCCATAAAGTCCATGAGCTATTTTCTTGGGCATGTGTCTACATATGTTATATCAAGAGACAGGGCTGAATTGCACTTTATTACTTTTTTATTTTTACATATTCTGCATTTTCATAACAACTTGTTTTAAATTGTATGTAATTGAGCAATTATTACAATAAGATGATATGCACTACACATAGAATGTGGCAATTCAATGTTAGCCAACATTTACATCAAATGGAGCTAAATGATTATTATGTGGTTCATTACCTATAGTCTTACTGCTTCTAGCATGCCATTTTGCTTGGAATAAGTATTTGTCAACTATATAGTGCTCTAAAATATATTCATATATCATAATCACTTCTCTGGAAAGCTGCCACACAACCTGAGCAGAATGCTGACTCCAACTCTCCACATTTCCTATATTCTCAGCTTCACTGCCAGCAGTTTTCTTACTATTCCACATTACAATAAGTAAGTGGGCCAATCTACCTTGAGCTGCAGAGTTCTGCAAGTCTGGAATAATCTTCCTACAGTAAACAAACCTTCTGTCTGGTTTATAAATCCTAAAAATAACTGCATCTTTGTATCTAAAAAAAGCATGCAACTGCATAAAAATGCTAATGTGTAATTTTTATTTTCTTGTTTCTATTCATAAATGTGTATCTTTTGCATTATATATGCTCCCCAGGACATTCATGAAAAAGAGTGAAATCTCCATATATTCTTCCTGGTAAAACACTGACTAAAGAAATAAATAATATTTTAATAATTATTAAATCTCTTTGATGCTATGTACGTCTCCAGAGCAATATAGATCTAGCATCCAAGGGTTTAATTAAATAAAAATACATAACCCCCAGAGATCATCATGGCATGTCTGTAGTCATCATGAAACCTTAATTAGTGTAGTACAAGAAATAATAAAAACATGCACATAAATTAATATAAGTAAATATAGCTGTTTGCTCAAAGCAAAGTTTATATTACTGTAAATGGTGATGGCAGGATTTATCTCCTGCCGTTTCAATGTTTTTTGAGGCCCCAGGTAAAATTCTGACAAGCAGTCACCTCACCAGACAGACTTGTTTTGGGATTCCTTTAATCTTTTGGCTTGATTTATGTTTAGTCGAGCAGCTCCTTAGACCATTTTTTTTAATTGTATCTTGTGTAGCTTGTGCTTTTTTCTGATTACAAAATGGATAATATAACGTAAGTGTTTTACAAAATCTCTTGAAAATTCAAAGGGATAGTAACACACACACACATATATATGTCTATATATATATATATATATATATATATATATATATATATATATATATATATATATATGAAAGAAGACTTTGTGCCTGGCAAAACACATCCAGGGGCAGCAGTAAGGAGGAGCTTCTCTGTGCTAGCAAGTCAGCTAGGAACCCTGATGCATAATACAGATTTGAACCATTGCCTTCCAGCTGTAGCTTGAACATAGTTCCCATCATCCTCAGCTGCTCAGTGTGCGTGTGTGTGTGTCTCTGTATGAGTGTGTGTATGTGTCTGCCAGTGTGTGGGGGGCATATGCATGTGTGTCTGTGGTGTAGGAGTGAGTGGCAGCCATTTTTTTTTTCAGCCTTAGATAGTGGTGGGCGGGCTGGATAGTGGGGGCGGGCCAAAAATCACACCCCTATAGAATCACCCAAAGGAAGCAGTAACTCCTGTATAGCATATATGACATTTATTTATATGACATATATATGACTATTTATATATGGTCTGGCATTGTATAGTATACAGTCTGCGTGTGTCTGTGTATATGGACTGGCACTATACAGTATAGGAGAGACAGTCCCTATTTGAGAATCAAATCCCTCTGCTCCTCTATTTAGGATATCACACTGTGTGGTGTATATACCAGTGTATCAGATTGCTCCAAATCAATAAAACCCACAGTGATGTGGGTATAAGCTTCTGTATAAATTAGACTTTTTAAAAAAATATTTTCATCTTCTTCTAAATCATTCGCTTACAGAAAGAGTAACTTAACCATTTCAATGCCAGAGGGGATGCAATTCTCTAAATTCTCTAAAATACACCACCAGCCACGCCCCCAGTAACACCACCTAAAACACAAGGGTTCCTCTATGTTTGTGACAGAATGGTTGTCACCCAGACAATGAAATAGGTCTGTTTTCAGTGACTGCCATTGTCTTAACATGTGTTCCCATTCTTGAAACATTAATGTCCCCTGTGTGTGCATGCATTAGAGAGTGTTGTCCAGTTACCAGCAGTGAATGGGTTGGTTAGTGTGTATGATGTACAGAGGGATGGTGCCATCCAGTCTAGCTAAACCCAGAGATTGTGTTATGAGATAGCCAGTGTTGGTCAGATAGAGGGGGTAGGGCAAATCTGTGTGTGGAATGTGGGTATCTCCCCCCTCACATTAGGCTAAGCAGAGAGACCTGGTAGATGGGAACTGTGACATCACATCCTGTAGGGGGTGGGTAGAAAAAAACCTGTGAGAGAGAAGAGTCAGAGAGAGAGAGTTGCAAAATGTAGGAAGAGGAGAGTAGGCCTCTCCATAATGGTGGGAGGCCTAGGGTCCATGGGCATTCTAAAGGAGTTCTTCCCTTCATCAAGTCTCGGCTGATGTTTTGGGAACAGGAGGTAGGCCTCTCCATAATGGTGGGAGGCCTAGGGTCCATGGGCATGCTAAAGGAGTACTGCAGAAACTGGGACTGGTGAGTGACCTCACCGGAAGAGTTAGAGTGAGCGGGCACTGTAGGGCCAGGTGCCCTTTTCAGTTGTGGGCTGTAAGTTAAGGCGGCTTCAGACACAGAGTACCCTGATGTACCCACCTCAAGGATCTTAGGATGTCTTCCCCAACTCCTCTGTCAGGACTAAAAGATACAAGGAACCTTCATGTAATCCAGCAGCATGTGTAGTGGGCAGGATGCCCACTCTTGCATCTAGTGGGACTATGTGTAAGCGCCAGCATTAAGCTACAATGGACTGTGAGTATTATATGTAACCCCTGGCAATCTGTGCAACTTTGCTGGCACATCAAGAAGAGAACAGCAGAAATGTTTAGTTTTTATGTTTTACCCCTGTTTGTTTGCCGTGACCTCTCTAATAAATGCAATTCATTATCTTTTTATCTGTCTGGATAAATCGTTTAACCCTCGGTCTACCAATCAGTAACCCCTGTACCCCCGTTACAATGTTACTTACACTGCTCACACTGTATGTATGTATGTTCTGCTTTGTATCTGTGTGTCACTGTTTGTGTATGTCAGTGCATTTGTGTGTATGTATGTGTGTTGCATGCATCTCTGTCTATCACTGTGTTTTCCCCTGTATATGTGTGTGTTTGCACATGTGTCTGTGTATAATTGTGTGTACCTTTCTGACACGTACACCGTACGGCGTATGCCATATTTCACTATCTTAACATTTATTAAAAAAAAACATTCCCTGCATAACATGACTGGCAATGCCGTCCCAAATTGCTAGTTCTCCAGTAACACAACTGATCCCTAAATTGTAGATATGACATCTCTTTAACAGCCAAGGGGTTAAATTCCTTTTTTTCTAATAATGGGAGAAAGGACCCTCTTCACTTCCCTACCAAGTGGTGGAAGCAGAGAGAATGCTGTCAGACTCCAGGGTTGTCTTCTGTTGATGATGTGTAAGGGAGGGCATCCCTACCACATCACCAGCAGTTCAACAACACTGTAATCTAATGAGGAATGTCTCCTCCCTTCTCTTGCACCCCTAAATTTTAGTGAATATGGCAGCATGTGTCCACATAGAAAAGGCGATGTACTCCCCAAACATCTCCAGAAACACATCGCCACAGCATCAAGCTTTAAAATATCTCCCTCAAGGTGGTAGAACCTTTTCGGTGTGACCACACTGGGTACTTAAAAATGTTAAATATTTAAATGTTTTAAGAAATTATATTATATTAAAAAGAACCCTAAGGGCTTATGCAGTAAAAATAAATAAATAAACAAATTAATTCTAGAGGAAACCAATGACACCAGAGAGGAGAAAGAAATATCTTCCAAACCTCTCACCTTGATTCAAGTTTCTACATTTGAAAACTTCATTGAAAACTGTCTACGTGTCCAAGGGGTCCACACAAATGTTTCCAACTAGGGGGGCAAAAGCCATAATATGACCCCCAGGCCAGCCCACACAGCTTATATGTTTATATGGAGGGGGCAAGTGTAGGAGGGGCAAGTACCCCTCTTACCTACCCTGAGGACACCCATGTATGTGTCATGTTAGCCAAAAAACAGCACATTTACAGTTGAGACTTAACTGCTGGACCTTAACATGACACATAGGCAGTTGTAAATAAAGTTTTCAAATATGTAAATAAAAATCAAGGTGAAAGGTACACTTTAAATGCAGATATTAACCCCTTGAATGCAACAGCAATGTGTTGGAGGCCTCTGTATCATTCAAGAGGTTAAAAGCCGAATTTAAACAAATGATAAGTTGTATTTTTCCCCTCTGGTACAGAATTACTGTAGAATTAGTAATATATCAATATAATTTGTCATTTGTTCCTGTTGGTGCGTTTGGCCTGCTTCTGAATTGCCTCTTTCGGTCCAATGATTCAGTCTCAGTAATATTGTACTTGCTGTTTAACCCCTTGAGTGACAGAGGGGTATGCAACACATTGTTTTGAAATGCATTGCTTACCCCTCTGGCACTCAAAGGGTTAAGATGCTTTATTTTGTGAGCATTCTGTGATAGACACAGTGAGACAGGTATACTAAGAAGGTAGTGCAATTCTGGAGAAACTGCACCACAGGGAACATAGACTAATTCCCACTACTTTATATGAGATGTTTACCATCTCCAATGTTAGAGACATTTACAAAACATTGCATAGCTTGGTCAGAAAGTTCTACAGGGTGTTGTGCCTGTGTAGGTGTCCTTCCTGATTTTATTTTGGCCAGGAACCTCTTGTTTCCAGTTCTTTGTTTTGAAGTGTTGTTGTCCATTACCAACTAAAGTTCATATTATACTAATTCATTTCAGCTAGCACTGGTCTGTGTTTGGAGGGTTTTTTCTATCCGTCCCTGTAATCTCGGTGAATGATATGGTGTATCCCCACGGTTCATGTGTTCCACATGAGATGTAAATGAAAAGGGGATTGTTGTGTACTGACCAATAAATTATTTCCTCTTAGTCCATGTGGAACACAGCACTTCCCTTCTGGGGGTCCTCTTGGTTCCCTGGTTCAGGGGATTCCCTTTTTTGTTCTATTTAAATTTATTTTATTTCCTATTTGTTATATGATCACGCTCATGCAAGGGTACAATGTGTAATGGAAGAATTCTCCACCTTAGATACGTTTTTTGTTTATGTTCCCTGCCCTCTTGGAGGAAAGGACTTTACTCCATGAAAAAAATGAAAGGGCCTTTTTGATTATTTGCGGTTTCCCACTAAGAAAATCATAATCCTCATGTATACAAATCTCATAATCATACTGCTCCTTTTCCATCAAATAATTTGAAGCGTATTCAAGGCAAATATAGGAAAAACAACTATAGCATGAATAGCACATATAACATTACAGGAATGAAATGCACTTACTGAACGAGAGGTGCTATGAAAGGTGGAATAAAAACACTAGGGCTAGATTCTATTGCAGGTGCAAAATGTTAACACCTGTTTTATCAGTCATTTTCCTATTGAAATTTATGGGGAGAACTGGAGATAAAAAGAGAGATGAAATTAGCACCTGTAATAGAATCTAGCCCTTAGTGACAGAAACTCTAAAATTCCTATGTTACTCAATAGGGGCTCGATTCTATTACCCACGATAAAACCAGCTTTACTTAAAAACAAGCAACACGTATTTTGCAAACATGTGTTTTGCTGGAATTCTATTGCAGAACCGCAGTAAAACAAAACTGGCATGGACAGCACATTTCTATGAACTAATAAAATTGACCCTGTCTGCTTTTTATTCAACTACCGCCTTAAAAAAATCACGCAAAATATCAAAGTCCAAGGAAATAGGCATATATGTTTAGCGTTAAATGTGTTCCCCGCATTATCAAAATGCGACATAGAATGCCCCCTTCCACTTATTAACCCCCCTTTGAAATTCGAATTATAATGCTTGATTTCACCATTTTAATTCGACAAATATTATTCACATTCAACATTTTAAGCCCCCCCTTTGACTTACAGTGCTTCAATGTACGACATGCCCTTGTTGTATTTGTATTGTATAATTAACCCTAAGAGTACCAGAGAGGTAGCAACGCAAAGCAATGTGTTTGCAACCCTGCTGGTACTCATAGGGTTAATAGGCAAGGTATGCGGCTACATACCTTGCCTATATATGTGTATGAAATGTAATTTTATTTTATTTTTAAATTATATGTTTTTAAAAAAATAAAACCCCAAAGGGGGCATCAGGACCCCTCCTAACACCCCCTAGCATTGATCACCTATCCAGAAGGATAGGTGATCAATGCAGGCGACAATTGCTGGCATTGTTACTAAAGCCCATATAACATATGTGGGAGCACACATTTTAAAGGGGGGGGGGGTTAAAATATTGAATTTGAACAATATTTGTTGAATTAAAGTGGAGAAAGAAAGCACTGTAATTCAAATTTCAAACGGGGGTTAATGTGTCAAAGTGGGGCACTCTATGTCAGATTTCTATGCTGTATACTGTATTCTGCACTGCTTTTGATCGAACAATGATGGTTTTGAAACTGTCGTTGCGGCTTCTACGCCTCAACTGCGAGGAGCAGGATTACTGACACAAAATGTAAATACAAAACAGGCGGTTTCCTATGGGCTTTCTTTTGACTGGCGGTGCGTATAATTACCGCTGATTTTGTTTTCACAAGTTGGGTAATAGGATACTAAAACCTGACTTAAAAAAACACTCCTGTTTTTTTTAGTGTTGGTAATAGAATTGAGCCCCTGATCTCTCTAACCGGAAAAAGAGACTCTAAAGGAATTGAAGCATTTATTTCACCTTTTTCTAACCTTAGAGCATTACTCTATTTACCCCACTTACTGCACTATGGCCAGAAAATCCTAATGTGTCCTATGAATTTTAACATTTTACGTTTGTTCAGTCAGTCCTGGATGTCATACTTATGAAGGAGGGATTATCATAGGCTAAGTTGAAAAAGGACAAAAGAACATCAAGTTCAAACTTTGTCTCACAACCTAGAGAAATGAGAATTAAATAAGCCTTTCTGTTATAAGCCTAGTCCAGCTATACAATAAAATAGTGTGGTGCACCCTAGGTGTAAATAATACGTGAAATCAAAACATTTTAAACAAATCCACCACAGAAGGAACTGTGGGGGACCCACATTACAAGAAAAAATTATTAAGAGAGGCAGCCACTGGACAATTAAATATAGAAACAATATGATCCTTTATTTATGTACTAGTGTAAAAGCCAGTAAACACGGGTCAGCATTCTGTGCATTCATGCAGTGTCTACTGCGCATGACTGCATCCGACAAACATACGTCTGGCCTTTTAAATATATAGATAATGTAATACAGAATATAGAATGTGCATACCTCAATCTCATTCAATACAAATAGATTACCACCAGTATTTCAATTTGTCTTCATAGTGTGGACTTTATCTTATTTATTGTTTTCCTTATTATCATGTATTATGTGCCTTATCAAAATTGCATTTTATTTTAAATGGCCAAAGGTTCTGAATGAACCCAGAGGCCATCATAAGGTGACCAAGCCAGAAATGTTTTCTTCACAGCTTGGGTAAAGGGGGGGGGCTTGATTGAACAAAGGATGACCTCCTTCCCTGGGTGGCAGGATAGAAAGGAGCAGGTCAGGTAGGCTAGCTTAGAAAAGGGGGAGGGGTTGGGGGCAAAAAAGAAGGTGGCCTAGGGAGTGTGTTTTGTCTTCCTTTTACCTGTGTTCCAGTTTGGAGGATCGACATTGCCCAAGTCGCCTTCTTGGTGTGTTGGTGTAGCCACAGCTAGGGTCAGGGTATGTGCTTTTCATGGCAAAGGTTCTTGGAAGTTATTGGTGTCGTCAGCTTCCCAGCTGCAGGCAGAAGGGCACTGGTTAGGGACAGGCTGCGGCTACAGGTTTGGGGGCACCACATTGAGGGATTCGGGGGGGGGGGGTCCTGAGGTTTCTAAATAGGTCAAATCCAACTAATAAAGCTGTGACCTCCTTATTTTGCCACCTACATGGTTGTCTGTCTGTTATTTCAAGTGTGCTGTGTTGTTATTTGGGGGTGCTGCTGGGGAGGGTGGAAGGGGCAGTGAGGGAAAGGGAGAAAAAGCAAGGGCAATGGTGCCTTAGAGGTCTTTGGACTCCTTTTTGTACTGATTTGTTAGCACCTGGATGGATATTTTTCTTTTCTACCAACATGAGCATCCTATATTTCAGTGGGATATGTTACTTATGTGGGTGCAATATTGCATGCATTACTTAGAGACCCTTATGCTCCTCCTATGTCTTTTTAATTGCTTTTAATTTATGGAGTTATTGTGACTGTATTTATATACAGCAGTAAACTTTTTTATGAAAAAAATATTTATTATAGGGAATTTCCTGTTGAGTAAAATAAGGGTGCTATTCTATTTGAAAGGAAAGTCAATGACAGTTTTTCACAGAATCTGATAGAAACTGCAGAGTCACTTCCTGTCATCTAGAACTATCAGGAAGTAAACACACAGTAAAATCACTTCCTGATTATTTAAACTTTTATAACATTTGAGTAAAATAACTGACAGCAGTGGGAGTTCCCTTGTTTTACTCAGCAAGTAAAGCTCTATAACATACATATTTTCATAGGTTTTCTTGTAATGCGGTTCACAGTTCTTTCTGTGGTGGATTCAGCCCACATTTTTGTTTTTACATACATATGAAGGAAGACATGAAAGATGCTGGCAGTTTTTGCAGACTGAAGCAGGCAGAGTGCATGAGTCTACTTAGCTATTTAGAAAGCATTGCACTGTACACCTCTCTAGTCCTTAAAAGGATTTAGATTGTCAGTTACATAGGGGGGATTTTGTGTCCTGTGGTCCTGCTAGCAACTTTCATGACTGCCTCTTGGACATGACCTCCAGGACTAATTGAATGAATCAAGGAAACCATTCAGAGGGGGTCATATGTATTTTTGATCATAGTAAGGTAAGCCATGGTTATTATTAGGAGGTGTTACTTCATTTTAAAGGGATAGTAATACATAAAATGTAAAAAAAATATGTTGTAGGGTTTATCCCCCTGAGTAAAACAAGGGTACTCCCACTGCTGAAAGGTGTTTTATTCAAACGTTATTACAGCTCAAAGTTGAATTTTTAGGGGAGATATCACAGTGGCCTGAAATTGTACAGTGGCGCTGTTGCTACACCATCCTATGGACAGCTCTGTACAATTTCAGACCACTGTATTATTGCATGTAAAAATTCAGCTTTGAGCTGTAATAACATTTGAATAAAACACAGTGGGAGTACCCTTGTTTTTCTCAGGGGTATAAACCTTACAACATATTTTTTTACAATTTTAAGTATTACTATCCCTTTAAAGACTTGACAATGGAGGAGTAAATGACAGTATGCACTAGATCAGGGCTGGGAAATGTGAGGCCCTTTAGCTACTAGTCTTGCAACAGCTGGAGGGTCTCACACTGACCACCACTGCACTAATCATACATACCCCACTGTGCACACATGGGGTGTTTATGCTTAAAGCTGACCTATCACATTGAATTTTTTTTCATATTTAAAAACTTCATTAAAAATTGTCATGTTAACCAAAATGCCAGCAGATGTCTAGTTTAGGAGATATTCACACTTTTATTTCCAGGAACAGTGAAAGTGAAAGTATGCTGGGGCAGCTAAGAGTCACTGAACCTTCATTAGCATATGGCACTTCACTGAAAATGCTTTATTAGCATATGGAACATCACTGAAATCGGAATTAGCATATGACATGCCACTGGGACAGCATGGACACAACAATTAGCATACATTAGCATACAGTGGCAAGTATGAATATTTCCTTCACTGTACATCTGGAGGCCTCTTGGCTAACATGACACATAGGCAATTTTAATACAGTTATCAAATATGCATAACTGAATTAAGGTGAAAGTTCCACTTTAATTCCAAGATACAAAAATAAGCTACTCTGGCAGATATACAACCCCCCCCATTTATTTTTCAGTTGTTCATTTCATTCTCTTTAACTTCTTTTTTGTTTATGCTATTGTAATTTGTTGCTAAAAAGTTTGTGCTTCAATAGAAATAACATATTATTAATACTATTCTACTCTTTCATTATTTGTATTTACTGTTCTTTCAGAGGCATATAATTTTCTTGAATATGTCTTTTATAAGCATGAGGCACATTGACATAACTATATAAATACATTAATGCATATAGATAAACACATACCAAAGTTACATATAAGAGCAGGTGAGTATTTTGGATGCATAACATACTGTTATTTATTGGAAACACATCTAAACTGATCTACAAAATGTCATTTGCTTCCAAATCTAATATCACTGTTTGGAAACTGTATGATATACATATAAATAGACAAAGCAGCTGGAGTCACGTAATGATGTAAATCATTGCCTGCTGAATAGATGACAGGAGATGATTTACTTTGCAAGAAACAGATGCATTATGAACTGTTTTTGTATGATTAATTGCTAATCTCTGAAAAGGTGAAATGCACTTAGAAATATTTTCAAGTATAAGTACTGATGTACTGTACTCATATGTTCTATAATCACTTAAAGGGGAAGTAATAATAATTCCACCACACTTACATTACTATGTTAGCCTCAATGTGGTTCAAACATGGTAACTACTCAAACAGAAATTAATTTATTTAGAAGAAAGCTACTCGGTACACTCACTCACCAACATTTTGCCTGTAACCCTGTGAGTACCAGAGAGGTATGTGATGCATTGGATCTCAATCTCTCTCTCTCTGGCACTCAAAGGGTTAACAATGTTATACTGCAGATTATATAATTATGTAGTGCTTTTTCTTGTATGATAGCAGTTCTTTATTCATATCATCATCACCATTACCACTGTGATAAAGAGGGTTACAACATCCATTACTATAATGAAATGGCTTACTACATCTTCTTTTACTAGAATCAGGGCCGGCGCCACCTATAGGCGAATGTGTTAAGCTCCTCCGGACCCTGGTGCTAGTGATTCTATGTGCGATCACTGCACTGCTCCCACTTATAAATACTCACACATTGACACATACACATATAGGGAACACACTGACAGTATACACATATAGGGGCGAGGCATTAAGGGGTGGGGTACAAGGGGCAGAGCCAAGGGGGCAGCAAAATGAGGTTTTGCCTAGGGTGTCAAATATCCTTGCACCAGCCCTGACTAGAATCACTGCTGGAGGGGGTGTTTTCCACTCCAACCTTATCCTTCTGTAGATTCAGTCCATATTGAGTTGGCCAGTACTAACAGTTTTTCAGTATTGGCCGACATGATCCCTGAACTAAATCACAGACATTTTGCTGACCTTCATTCTCTACCAAACTGTCTTGTAAGTGTCCTGACATCCAAAGTAGGTTCAAAAGTTTATGGTGCATCAAATTGTTTCATCGTAATTGACTTTGCTTTTCAACCCTTTTTTCTGTTTAATGTATTTTGCTACATTATTCTACAAAAAAGTTGCATTCATTTTGTTGTGCTATTTTAGTGAAATGACTGATGGTGATGGTGGTGGGTGATCCCTTGTCTCCACTGCATTACTTTACAGTGCATTGGAGCTGTCCTAGCATCCTAGGGTTTAATAAGAAATGCATAGCTATAGCACAGTTGACTACTCAGAGACTGACGATTTACAAAATACAATGTAATATGACTTCACTGATCACTGCAAATGTAGCAGAAGTATTTAATAGGCAGTTTGAGAAAGGAGGCAAATGATCAGATGAAGGCCCACATTCTATTCCATCACAAAGAACCTGCAGAAAATATATTTTTTATTGGGCAAACTTGCACTCACATTCTGGCTGAGTGATAGAATATTGATGAACTGTGTATATTTGAAAAAATAAATGCTTTGTTGGAATCTTTTTAGAATGCTTAAGAATGCTCTAAAATTGATTCAAAATGTGTTCCACGAGTCCCTAATGGAGTAGTTGGACACTGTCGGCTTCCCTCAGACATGATCAGGAAGGGCAAATACTGGGGCAATGTGTGTCTGGCCCCCTGTCTGATCCATTTAGTGTTGAAGCACCCTCTCCACATCCATGTTAAGCTTATTTAACCCATCTATTGACAGTTTTCTTTGATTTTGCTGCCCTGGGGATGGAAGAGTTAACGGAAATAAAATAATAACAAAACCCCTGCTGCCCCCTACCGTCCCATGTAAAGATATTATTAACCCCTTTGTTGTTGGTGCCTAGATGAAATCAGGATGGAGGGTGTGAAACAAAATAACATGGGGTCCATTAATTAATTTCGGTTTTATAAATGAATCAAGTAAACACCAAAGGAAGTGGCTTCAGAACCCCTTCCACTACTCTCCAACTTAGAGAGAAAGTTTTAAAAAAAAGATTCATATGGGGTCAGGAGTCCACAAATTGCCAAAATACCCAAGGAAGGGGCCTGGGACCCCCTCTTCTACACTGGGGGAGTCCTCTTTTTTTAAAGAAATATTAATATGAGGACTGGAACCCCCATTTTCATCCAGAATTTGTTAAATGAAGGGTTACAGGTCCTGTTCCTTCTGCCAAAGGGAGAAGACCCCTTTCTCTACTCCCCAAGGAGGCAGACTAAAGTGTATGTGTGTGCATGTGTATAGAAATACATACAAACCTGGAGGTAGCGGTCCCGCTGTGTCATACTCCGGCCTCCACATCCAATCTGGTAAAAAACTAAAAGAAAAACCGTTAAAATCCTGTCATCACCAGTGATGCCTCTAGAAATGAAAACAAAAATTAACGCCCGCCAAGTCCTTCATGGGCCAATGCTCCGTAAACTGGAAAAAAACAAACAGGAAAAAAAACAGGGATTCGATTACCAGTATACATAATCAGATCCTGTTTAAAATGTTTTTCACTCCCTGATTGGCTGGGAAGAGGGGGTTACCACAGTGTATACTGCATGCCTTAGAGTAACCCCCAGCCAATCAGAGGCTAGGATGAAAGGTTCGGTCATTTGCAATGAATTACCCCTTAAACAAAACAAAATATTTTTTTCTTTTAAACAAGTTTAGCCCCAAGGTTGTCAAGGCTGCTGGAAAATATTGATTGTAATGCACTCTCAGCCAGTCTGGTAATGGAGGGTGTTAATGATGGGCCTGGTTAGACTAGTGGGGGTGGATTAGAGAGGTATCTTGCATTGAATGTTAAACTAATTTGACCCCTCCATTGCCTGCAAGTTTGCAACACATTGCACAGCAATATGGATTAGTTAGTGGGGACTTGGTTCAGTGTAGAGAAGTGTCTGAGGGCTGAGGAGGTTGGGTCACATTTTTTTTTTAGCTAATTAGATCCTGTTCCCTTCTTCAACATATCTGGGATGCTAAGGTGGGGAAGGCCTCTCCTGGAACAATTTGATTAGCCAGGATACATAGTGGCTGGAATGTGATGTCTCACATCTCAAAAGGGCTATAAAATAAAAGTTTCTCTGCTCTTTTGCCAGCTGATAACCCTTTCGACCTGAGTGGAATCTAGGCTGAAAATAAATGCACTTAGGTTTGTTTACCAAAGAGATGGTACTAAAACCAATTTGATAAAAGGGGTGTTAAAGTGAAAAGAGCAGTGATCCAAGGATACAGCCTAGAGTTACACAGAAGACAGATGGAGGACAGGCAGAAGGGGAAACACAACAGGGCATAAGTAGGCACCTGTTGGCTCTCCAGCTGTTGGGAAATACAATTTCCATCATCTCCAACCAGCTATTGGCTGCCTTCAAGTGGGATAATGCAATGTACCAGCAGCATCACCATTTTCAGTAGACTTTATACAATTAGGGATCATTTACCATATGTCGAATTGTAAACCTATAAGAAATTACAATACTTTCCAATTAGCTAATTAATCACTGAATCATAGCAAAAGCTATATGGAATCAGTAGTGAAATGATACATCTTTCTTGATCTTAAAAGGTTAACTTTTCTGTGGTTCAAAATATGAAAACAGCTGGATAATTGTTTGCTTTAATTAGTGTGCAGTGGTCTCTTAATTAGTGATGATCGAGCACCCCAATGCTCGGGTGTTCGGGTGCTCTGACCGAGCGCCCCCGGAGGCTCGAGTGCTCGGCCGAGCACCCGAGCCCCATTGAAGTCAATGGGAGGACTCGAGCATTACACCAGGCACCCCCTGCTCTGATGAGGGGAGGGTGCCTGGTCCATAGGAAAAGGGCAGAAAAAGATGGAAACACCACAGAAATGGTTCAGGGACAGCATAGGGAGGATGTCTGGATGCATCTTGGACTCCAACATCGCTGCTGGGAACGATCTTTCGCCCGTAGTACGCCATTTTTACAGACTGACCGTAAAACACACAAAAAGGAAGATAAAAACGACTTTAGGCGAAAAATTTTTACCAAACAGTATTTGCTGTATATTTACTTGTATATCATCTGCAAATTCTGCAAAAAATTTCATCGATTTTTCGGAACTGGGGCCATGATTAAGAGGGAAACGTGCGCAAAGGCAAATTCTCCCAAAAATTTCCTTGATTTTTCTGAACTGAGGCCATGATTAAGAGGGAAACGTGCGCTGAGCCGACCATCTAAAACATTATGGGTGAGGGTCTGCTGCGGAGCTGACCATCCTAAACATTATATGCGAAGGCCCGCTAGTGAGCTGACGCTATAAAACATTATATGAGAGGGCCCGCTAGAGAGCTGACCCAATAAAACATTATATGAGAAGGCCCGCTGGTGAGCTGACCTATACAAAAATTGTCAAACTGCGCCCGCTGGTGAGCTGGCCCTATATAAAAATTATATCACAGGGCCCGCTGGTGAGCTGGCCCTATATAAAAATTATATCACTGGGCCCGCTGGTGAGCTGGCCCTATATAAAAATTATATCACTGGGCATATGGAAGAGAGTCAACCATATACCCGTTTTTTGGGTGGAAGGGGTGAATGGGAATACAGAGTATTCCCATCATTGTAAATAACATATATAAAGTCACTTTATGTTCCCCCGGGGCTTTCCTCCAGTGGAGTGGAGAAGTCAGGGGAAATCCAGGCCTTGTTCATTTTTATAAGTGTCAACCTATCAGCATTTTCGGTGGAAAGGCGGATACGCTTATCTGTTATGATGCCACCAGCAGCACTAAATACCCGCTCAGACAGAACGCTGGCGGCAGGGCAGGCCAGTACATCCAAGGCGTAGAGTGCCAGTTCATACCACGTGTCCAGCTTGGACACCCAGTAGTTGTAAGGCACAGAGGGATCATTGAGGACGCTGACACGGTCTGCTACGTACTCCTTCACCATCTTCCAAAACTTTTCCCTCCTTGTGACACTAGGCTGCGCATCAGGGTGAGGGTGCTGGCGGGGTGTCATGAAGGTGTCCCACGCCTTGGAGAGTGTTGCCCTGCCTTTGTCGGAACTGCTGTGTGCTCCCCTTTTCTCCCCTTCTCGGTTGGCCAAGGTAGCACGTACTCTGCCGCCAGCGTTGTCAGATGGAAAATTTTGGAGCAATTTTTCAACAAGAACCTTCTGGTATTGCACCATTTTGCTTGTCCTCTCCACCGGAGGAATGAGAGATGAGAAATTCTCTTTGTAGCGGGGGTCCAGAAGGGTGAACACCCAGTAATCCGTGTTGTCTAAAATGCGTGTAACGCGTGGGTCACGGGAAAGGCAGCCTAACATAAAGTCAGCCATGTGTGCCAGAGTACCAACAGGCAAGATTTCGCTGTCCTCACCAGGAGGATGACTCTCAATCTCCTCATCCTCTTCCTCCTCTTCTGCCCACCCACGCTGAAGAGATAGAACTAAAGTTCCATGGCTACCCTCTGTAGCGGAGGCAACCGTGCCTTCCTCCTCCTCCTCCTCCTCCAATTGTCGCTGAGAAGACGAAGTGAGGGTGCTCTGGCTATCACCTTGTGTAAGCTCTTCCTCCCCCATTTCCACCTCTTCCACATGCAAAGCGTCGGTTTTAATTGTGAGCAGCGAGCGTTTCAGTAGACACAGAAGTGGGATGGTTACACTGATAATAGCGTTATCGCCGCTCACCATCTGTGTCGATTCCTCAAAATTGCGTAAAACCTCACAGAGGTCTGACATCCATTCCCACTCCTCACTTCTGATTACAGGAAGTTGAACGGAGAGGCGACGACCGTGTAACAGCTGGTACTCCACTACTGCCCTCTGCTGCTCACAAAGCCGGGCCAACATGTGGAAGGTGGAGTTCCAGCGCGTGCTCACGTCACACAGCAGCCGGTGAGCTGGCAATTGTAAGCGCTGCTGCAGCTTCAACAGGCCGGCTGAAGCTGTAGATGACTTACGGAAATGTGCACACACGCGGCGCACCTTGGTCAAGAGATCATGCAAATTGGGGTAGGTTTTTAGAAATCGCTGAACCACTAAATTAAATACATGCGCTAGGCATGGTACGTGTGTGAGCTTGCCGAGCTCCAAAGCCGCCACCAAGTTACGCCCATTATCACACACAACCATGCCTGGTTGCAGGTTGAGTGGCGAGAGCCACTGCTCGGTCTGGTGACTAATCCCCTGCAACAGCTCTGAGGCCGTGTGCTGTTTGTCCCCAAGGCAGATCAGCTTCAGCACGGCCTGTTGACACTTCCCCACTGCAGTGCTACACTGCTTCCAGCTACCGGCTGATGGGTGAGTGGCGCTGCGCGCAGAGAATTCGGAGGTGGAAACGGAGGAGGAGGAGCCAATAACGTAGGTGCTGGTGGAAACCCTGATGGAGGTAGGGCCCGCAATCCTCGGCGTGGGTAGCACCCGTGCCATCCCAGGGTCCGAGTCGCTCCCAGCCTCCACGACATTCACCCAGTGTGCCGTCAGGGAAATGTAGCGTCCCTGGCCACAAGCACTTGTCCATGTGTCAGTCGTTAAGTGGACCTTCCCAGTAACTGCGTTGGTCAGGGCACGGGTGATGTTACGGGACACATGGTGGTGTAAGGCGGGGACGGCACACCGGGAAAAGTAGTGGCGGCTGGGGACTGCGTACCGAGGGACAGCTGCTGCCATCAGGCTGCGGAAGGACTCAGTCTCCACAAGCCTAAATGGCAGCATTTCGATGGCCAGTAATTTGGAAAGGTGTGAGGTTAGTGCTATGGCCTGTGGGTGGGTGGCTGGGTATTTTTGCTTGCGCTCAAATGCCTGGGGTAACGACATTTGGACGCTGCGCTGGGACAGGGAAGTGGATGTGGTCGCTGATGGTGCTTCAGATGGTACAGGTGCAGGGCGGGAGGTATGCGGGCCTGCGCCTTCGACAGGCGATTGGCCGGCACCGAAAACAGGGGAAGAGGAGGCAGTGGTGTGGCCTGCAGAAACAGATTGGCGATCCGGGCGTTCCTCCCACTTATTACGGTGCTTGGATGCCATGTGTCGGATCATGCTGGTGGTGGTGAGGTTTCTAGTGTTCATGCCTCGGCTCATTCTGGTGTGGCACAGGTTGCAAACTACAATTCTTTTGTCGTCCGCACTTTCCTTAAAAAAACGCCATACCGCGGAACACCTACCCCTTGGCAAGGGAGATTTACGCAAGGGGGTGCTCCGTGGAACATTTGCGAGCCGGTTTGGTGCGGTCCGCCTTCTTTCTGTAGCCACACCACTGCCTCTTCCAGCCTGTTGCGGTGCTGCAGATGGCTCACCCTCAGGACTGCTGTCATCGCACGGCTCTCCACCTTCCCAGGTGGGGTCAGTCACCTCATCGTCCACCAAGTCCTCCTCCACTTCCTCACTCTGATCATCCTCCTCAAGTCTTGATCCCACCACATACTCAGTCATTGACATCTGTATATCATCCTCCTCATCAAGATCTTGAGACAGTAATAGTGGTTGATTTAATGGCAACTGTGTCTCATCATCATCATCATCCACTTCCTTTGACCTTAAATGCCGTTCCCCTCTGTCATCTTCTTGTGATTGGGTACCCTCTAGAGGTTGTGAATCAGGGCACAAGATGTCATGTTCCTCTGCAAGCGTGCTTGGAGAGAGGTTCAAATGAAGGATTGGTGATGAGACGAGCTCCTCACTATATCCCAGTGTGGGATCACTTCTTTGACCAGACCCTCTATGGTGGGAGGAAGGATGATCAGGGTGAGGATTATGTTGACCAGACTCTTGGCTACTGAGAGTGGACTTGGTGGAAGACAGGGTGGTGCTTAACCGACTGGAAGCAGTATCAGCTGAAATCCAACCGACCACCTGTTCGCAGTGGTCTGACCTCGAGAGTGATGTCCTGCGACGCCCTGTAAACTGAGACATGAAGCTAGGTATGGTGGATGTCTTTCTTTCTTGTGCTCTGGCACCAGGCACAGTTTCTACGCGTCCTGACCCGCGCCCTGAACTATCAGGATCACGTCCACTTCCCCGTCCCTTTTTACTCGCCTTCTTCATAGTACACGGAATATGTGCTGCAAATCTGTAACTTTGCACACTAAACAGAATGTGCTTCTTATCTGCGGCTAGGCACAGTGAATGGAATATGTGACTTTGATATTTTACACTTTGCACAGTAAACAGAATGTTCTGCTACTCTGAAACTTTGCACAGTAAACAGAATGTGCTTCTTATCTACGGCTAGGCACAGTGAATGGAATATGTGACTTTGATATTTTACACTTTGCACAGTAAACAGAATGTTCTCCTAATATGCAACTTTGCACACTAAACAGAATGTGCTGCTTATCTGCGTCTCGGCACAGTGAATGGAATATGTGACTTTGATATTTTACACTTTGCACAGTAAACAAAATGTTCTCCTAATATGCAACTTTGCACACTAAACAGAATGTGCTTCTTATCTGCGGTTAGACACAGTGAATGGAATATGTGACTTTGATATTTTACACTTTGCACAGTAAACAGAATGTTCTCCTAATATGCAACTTTGCACACTAAACAGAATGTGCTGCTTATCTGCGGTTAGACACAGTGAATGGAATATGTGACTTTGATATTTTACACTTTGCACAGTAAACAGAATGTTCTCCTAATATGCAACTTTGCACACTAAACAGAATGTGCTGCTTATCTGCAGCTCGGCACAGTGAATGGAATATGTGACTTTGATATTTTACACTTTGCACAGTAAACAGAATGTTCTCCTAATATGCAACTTTGCACACTAAACAGAATGTGCTTCTTATCTGCGGTTAGACACAGTGAATGGAATATGTGACTTTGATATTTCACACTTTGCACAGTAAACAGAATGTTCTCCTAATATGCAACTTTGCACACTAAACAGAATGTGCTGCTTATCTGCGGTTAGACACAGTGAATGGAATATGTGACTTTGATATTTTACACTTTGCACAGTAAACAGAATGTTCTCCTAATATGCAACTTTGCACACTAAACAGAATGTGCTGCTTATCTGCGGCTCGGCACAGTGAATGGAATATGTGACTTTGATATTTTACACTTTGCACAGTAAACAGAATGTTCTCCTAATATGCAACTTTGCACACTAAACAGAATGTGCTTCTTATCTGTGGTTAGACACAGTGAATGGAATATGTGACTTTGATATTTTACACTTTGCACACTAAACAGAATGTTCTGCTAATCTGAAACTTTGCACACTAAACAGAATGTGCTTCTTATCTGCGGCTAGGCACAGTGAATGGAATATGTGACTTTGATATTTTACACTTTGCACAGTAAACAGAATGTTCTGCTAATCTGAAACTTTGTACACTAAACAGAATGTGCTTCTTATCTGCGGCTAGGCACAGTGAATGGAATATGTGACTTTAATATTTTACACTTTGCACAGTAAACAGAATGTTCTCCTAATATGCAACTTTGCACACTAAACAGAATGTGCTTCTTATCTGCGGTTAGACACAGTGAATGGAATATGTGACTTTGATATTTTACACTTTGCACACTAAACAGAATGTTCTGCTAATCTGAAACTTTGCACACTAAACAGAATGTGCTGCTAATCTGCAACTTTGCACACTGAACAGAATGTGCTGCTAATCTGCAACTTTGCACACTAAACAGAATGTGCTGCTAATCTGAAACTTTGCACACTAAAAAGAATGTGCTGCTAATCTGCAACTTTGCACACTAACCAGAATGTGCTGCTAATCTGCAACTTTGCACACTAACCAGAATGTGCTGCTAATCTGCGGCTAGGCACAGTGAACGGAATATGTGACTTTTTTTTTTTTAAATCTCTGCCCCCCCAAACAAAATAAACTGCTGCCCCCTCACACAGTAGTCCTAAAAAGGACTTTTGGGTCTTTTTTTTTTTCAAAATCGCCTTTCTTCTCCCTACACTGACTTTCCCTTCCTATCCTCATCTCTCCCTGGCTAAGACTGAGCCGAACTCGCTGGTCAGGTGCTATACAGCACCCGATCACGGGTTCTGGCCAGCCAATCAGTGTAATGCCAGCAGCCAACATGGCTGCTGGCATTACACTGATGTCAGAGCCTCCCCGCACGTTTATTGGCTGCGCAGCAGCCGCGAAACGTGCGGGGAGGAGACCCGAACATGGCGGGCGAGCACATGCGGTACTCGTAAGAGTACCGCCATGTGCCGAGCAGAGCGATGCTCGAGCCGAACCGAGCTTCGGCCGAGCATGCTCGCTCATCACTACTCTTAATCTTTGCTTCAGGTTACAAAACAAATGTTATCTGGCAAACTAGGTTATCATTTTATGTATAAAACATTTTTGCAACCTGCATAAAGGACTTCCCACATACTGAATACAAATAGATCTCAACCCTTTCCATCAGGGCCTACTAAAAGCTCAGGACTTGTGAATCTCTCTGCTAGAGCACAGGTGTGTTGATCAGATCAGTCCACTTGATTAACTAACCTGTGCTCTAACAAGAAAATCCTTCAATCCTGGCCTTTTAACTCCTTAATGACCCATCAAGTGCCAGGATAGTCATGGGTAAACTTCCCATAAGGACCCATTATGGTCCTGGCAAAACAAGAGTTAAATGATAGCAGCGCACCTCAGTGTGCTATGCTATCATGTTGCAGAGGCTGAAACTGAGTGCTTCTGGACTGGAGAACTCAGTTTCAGTCATTCTCTGTTTTTGCCAATACATTTGATCATACCTACAGCAGTCACGTGTACCAACTTTTAGGCAAAGTGTCTTACACATTTCTTTTGTGACTGTTCTCTGCCTCTCCCTTCCTTCCTATGAGAGTAAGGCAGAGAGAAGCAGAGAATAGATAAAATGTGAAGCAAATAGAGGCCAAAGTTGGGAGTATTAACCACTTCAGTGGGACAGTGCTCCCCCTAAAACTGCACATTTTGTAGGTATGAATGACCGGTCATACCTTTCATGCAGTCTTCATAAAAAATTAGCCCATTGTGTCCAAATGATAACAAGAAAACCAATAAAAATTGTGTTTTTTAAAATTTTTTCACTGTTTTCTTTTATTTGAATAAAATAAATTGTGGATTATTCATATACATGTGGTATCAAAAGAAAGCCCTGCTTGTGCATGGTAGAAAACTGTTGAACAAAGACATAGTCAAAAAGTTCAAGATTGCTCTGGTCCTTGAGGGCAATCCACCCCAGATTTTCCCAGTCCTTAAGGGGTTAATGGGACCCCGAGTGCACTGGTGGAGAACCACTGCTGCATACCATATTGCTTCAGAAGATATAAAGTTAACATTCTAATTAACCCCTAAACGTCATGGGTTGTTTCGCGTTAAGGACCCATGACAGTCCTGAACCATCATGGGTTAAATTATAGGAACCGTGCATCATTAATTCCAGGATGAGACTGAGCTCTCCAGTACCGGAGCGTTCAGTATCAGCCACTTTCACTAGCGCCTGGGTCATGTGATCGCTGCAACAATAATCACATGTACCACCTTTGTGAATGAATGAGGCAGTATGCTTTGTATACTGCCTCTGTGTCTCTCCTCAGGCTGTCTGTCCCTTACGATCAAAGTAAGGGATAGAGAAGCAGGGAGGAGACACCTAGTAGAAAGAAAAAAATTCAGCAGCTGGGGGTATTAACTCCTTCATTGCTGTGCTGGAGGCTGGCTGGATGCTGGTCAATTTTTCACCTGCTAAATAAATTTTTTTTTTTTTTTTTTAAAAGACACAAGACAATTTTTTTTACAAAAAAAAATTTTATTTAAAGAAATCAACATGTCAAATTACCAAAGTTGGAAGTGTGATTGTTGTGGAGCCGTGTAATACATTTATACACACCACCAAATTTAATCAATAAAAAAAGTAGGAAAATAGGGTGGGAAAAAGGGACATGGGGATTTTCACCCAGGGGGACAGTGCTCACTTAAAACTGCCCATTTTGCAGGTATGACTGGCCGGTCATACCTTTCATGCAGTCGCCATAAAAATTTAATCCATTGTGCCCAAATGATCCCAAGAGAAAAAAAATGGCATTTTTTTATTTTTTTTTACCGTTTTCTTTAATTTTACTAAAATAAATGGTGAGCTATCCATATAAGTGTGGTATCAAAAGAAAGCCCTAATTGTGCATAAAAAAATGGTATATAATTTATATGGGTAAAATAAAGTACTTAGAGGGAAAACGCTGTTGAACAAAGACATAGTCAAAAAGGTCAGAATTGCTCTGTCCTTAAGTGAAATCCACCTCAGATTTTCCCGGTCCTTAAGGGGTTAAGGACCAGCCATGTGCACACACGGCCGCCACTTAAGGACCATGGACCATTTTATCCTTATATGCTAATCGGAATCAGGGGTCCCCGAATTACGTACAGCCACGCGGGGAGCTCTGAAATCCATGATGGTCCTGGCACAGCATGGGTCCTTATTGCACACCAACCCATGACGTGACAGGACCATCAAGGGTCCTTAAGGGGTTAAGCCAAATATGTTAAATAAAGTAAAATTGATCTAATATTAGTTACCATAATAGTTAACCATTCAGTTTCTAGGCTACCTTATGCTGAAACATTTATGCTTGGCCCAGGAAAAAAATATTACAACTCCAATTAAGGGATCACTATTTAAAGGAGACATATCACCTTCTAATAATAACCTCTAATAGTTAATTTATTATGGGCTAAAAAAAATCTCTCTTTTTTGCTCTTTCACATTTGTTCAATCAGTTCATGGTGGCAGACATGACAGCTGCTAGCAGGATCATAGGATACAAACTGTGCCTCCTGCACATGATAATATCAAGTATGCTCATGCAAAGGGGTGTTCAGTAGTTTGTTTCACAATTTGTTGCACCCTTCTCAGGTCCTTAGGGCTCGATTCAATTGTCCCCATTGGCCAAAAACAGCCAATGGTATTTTTTGAAGAATGATAAGCCATTCAATGATCTGTGCCATGAAAAATAAAGCAGGAAGAAAACACGTCGGGTGCTAAATTTTGCTCCCATTGAACACATTAAAAGGAGTCTGATTTTCCCATTCAATTCCATGTGTTAAGTAGTAACTTGCATTAAGGGACCCACTTGCCTGAAAAACTAGAGCTACTATGTTTGGGCCAGGGTTCCCTAACGCATGTTTTAACCTGAAGATGCAGAAGTTGAAGGGGAAAAAAGCCTGAAACAACCTAAGTTACCAGTGGAGGTATTGATATGGGGCCCTAAGCGCCATATCAATACATCCAAAGTACTCAAAAATGTGTGTAATGTTAGCAGAGTTAACCCTGTGAGTGCCAGTGGGATATGCAACACATTGCAGAGCATACGGTAGCATACCTCATTGGGACTTACAGGGTTAAACCCACTAAAGCAAAAACCATCCCCAGAAAATAAACACTTACCTGTAATCCTGATGTTCAGCGTGGTCTTCAGAACCCTGGTCAGCTACCGTCCACCTTCTTCTTTAAGCATCTCATTTCAGTCTTCTTCTGTCTTCTCATCTTCATTCTTCTTATCTTCTTACTTCTTGTCTTCATGCTTGTTTTAAAAAAATGCCACTGTAACAGAAAAAAGGCCAACTTTTAGATGCCCCAAAATAAATGGCACAAAGTTATGATGGGCTTCACTCTTTGAGTGGCATTCCAAGGGTTAACAAATGCAGAGCAATGTGTTGCATATCCCTCTGGTACTGGGTCTTCATCACCCTGGTCAGCTACTGTCAGTATTCTTCTTTAATCTTCTCACTTCTATCTTTTCGGTCTTCTCATCTTCATTCTTCTTATCTTCTTTCTTTTCTTCTTCATGTTTGTTTAAAAAAAAAAAAAGGCACTGTAATAGAATAAAAGGCCAAATTATAGATGCCCCTGAACTAAATGGCACAAAGATATGATGAGCTTAACTCTTTGAGTGGCATTCCAAGGGTTAACAAATGCAGAACAATGAGTTGTGTATCCCTCTGGCTCACAAATGGTTAAATTGATTAACAATAACAAAATACACATGCTTTCAGAGTAGTATTGCACTGATGAGTCATATTAGTAGAAGAATGAGTGGCTAATTATACATGGAAATATACTCATATTCCCTGTATATGAACCATCTGTCCCATCAGGGACAGATTATCAAGTTGAAACCTTAGTCGTAATAATAAAGATAACCTCCTTAATAAAATAGCACAGAAATTTGATGTTTTGTCAACACTGATTTATCTACAACTTATTCTGCATATAATAAACTTGGGTGGGAAAGTATGTGAGCCTTTAGGTTCAGTACCTGGTGGTACCCCCTTAAAAAGCAATGACTTCAAGAAATCATTTCCTGTAACCGTTGTTCAGTTTTCCATATCAATTTTGAGAAATAAATATATATATATACACATACACACACACACATAGGGATAAGCAAAAGATTAGTCAGACAGAGCCACAGGTCAGCACCAGGTTGGATGGAAGACTAGCCAGGTCATACAAAGAGCCCAAGGTAATAGAACTGCTATGAACAACACAAGGGCAATGGAGTCAGGACTCAGTCTGCCTTTTAAACCCCTCCACAGCAGCTCAGAGGGAAGAAGTAGGTAGGAGGAGACTACAGGAAGCAAACACATAAAACAGAGGCCTGCTGCATGCTTGAAGCCTCGCGCCTGTAGATGACGCTGAAACCAAGGTAAGCTATAACATGTAGTTACTTTCAGAAAAAAAATAATGGATACCTTTTTAGCTGAGAACCATAATGAAAATTATGACAGTGGGTTTCAAAGCAGACAAGATATTGATCCGGGGAAATATCTGACTGTCTTTTGGATCAGTTAAACAGAGAAGACAAGCATGAGCCTCATCGGGTAAAACATTCATATATATATTACTTCTGGGATATTCTTCAATATTTATAATCATACTCTTTAGATGCTGCAGGATAGACACACTGTAGCTATTCACACATATTTTGAACTGCCTCCACACAGATTATCCATCAATCAATAGCTAGTTGCTACCCTGGGTCAATCTCCTTAAATGAGAAAGTTCAAGAACTGGAACCACTGAAATATCCAAAAATGCTAATTAGAATAACAATATATATATAGATGTATTTCATTCAGTTGATTTACCCACTTATTAAGTTAGCCGGTATAGCCCTGCCTATTACAGCAACTCATGGATACAATACTTACTCTTGTTCAAGTGTACAACCAGCAATCCAAAAAATTTGAATAGATAAAAAAATATATATAGTTAATAAAGTCATCAATGCATTTCAATATCATAAAGACTTTTTCTTCAGGGTATCAAACTATCAGGCAGAGCATCAGAGTGGGCGTACAAGCGCATAGACATTTGTTATTGTTTAGCTCATTGTTCATTATCTTAAGGGGTTTATTCTATTTTCACTTGGGTTTGATCATATATTTATGTTACTTAGTTTATTAAATTAGAGAATATTACTGATAGCTATATATAGTACGCAAAGAATTTTAGCAGGTGACAACTTTGTTCACTGCCTGTGTACGTCCTCTCTGATGCTTGATTAATCTTATGGAGTGAGTGAGTGAGTCACTATAAGCATTTCAATGAATGATTTGATTTGTGTATGAAGAAACACCTTTCTTTTTGGAATGACAATTTGAAGCAATCTAACTGGTTGATGAAAATTACTTTGTTACCTAAAACCCATTTAATGTGCTGGCTGATTCGCTTTGGATTGCTTGCCATACACTCGAACTAGGATAAGTATTTTTCCATTGAGGTGCTGTAGCCAGTGAGCAGGGGAAGCTACACTGGCACACTAGCTGACTTAACATGTGAGTAAGTCTACCAACCAAAAAAAAAAAAAAAAAAAAATATATATATATATATATATATATATATATATATATAAAATCGTTTCTTCATTAATCAGTGCTGGCTCCTACTAATAACCTTGTTGATTGTCATCTAATCTTGAAAACCATCAGTTAGTAACCCTACTAATATCTTATCCATTACTGAAGTCAATCTTAGAGGTCTATACATTTTTGGTTTTGTTCTTTCCCTCTTTGTGAATAATGGTACTACCTCTGCTTTACTCCAATCACAAGGTACTATGCCTGATCATGGTAAATCAATAAATATTAAGTATAAAACTCTTGCTATTACTGAACTAAGTTCCTTAAGCACCGTAAGGTGTATGCCATCAGGTCCAGGGTTTTATTCACCATAACCTTCCCCAGTCTCTTTTGGATTTTGTGCTCAATAAGCCATACACATGGTGGAGGAATTCATGTAATTCTCTCTGTTTGCCCATAGCCTGCCCCTGTTGATTAGAAAATAATGTGTTTAAGTGGTCAGCCACAGCCTTATCCACCTGTCTTTGTTTTAAAGCGTAACTTTCAGATAATAGCCAGTCGCCATGCATTCATTAAATGCATGGTGACTAGCTTGAAAATAGATGTCTTACCATAAAAATAAACATGTATCTAAAGGAATCCGTCCCGTTTCTGGACTGACGGGCAGGTTAGTGCGGTCTTTGAGTCTGTGCCGTCAGTCCCTTCCGGTGACCATATGGTGCAAAGCAGTCTACTCTATGGAGACTGGGACTGACGGCACATGCGCACAGACAAGATGTCTCCGCTGTAGCCTCAGTTCCGGTCTCCAAACGGGACGGATTCTATTAGACGGATTCTACTATTTTTATAGTAAGACATCTATTTTCAAGCTAGACGCCATGCATTTAATGAATGCATGGCGACTTGCTGTTATCTGAAAGTTCTGCTTTAAGAGGACCAATATCAACCTTGCCATTTATATACTTGAAAGTGAAAATTGCCATTTTCACACTTTTTTGAGGCAAACATTTTTACCTATCCATAATTGTATCCACTTCTATATCTTGATTTTACTCTTGCCTGCGAAAAGGCAGAATTTTTTTGGAGCTGATTAATACATATTTTTGTACACCTTTACTAAGTGATTGGAAATATCCTGATTGATCTGTAATTTTTGACATTTTCATTGTCTCCATTGTGCAGATAACTATAAAATTGCTTCGCTATTCTGCCATATTTCTTATCTCCTAGCAATAGCTATAAAGCTCTTAAAGAGATTTATCTACTTTTTTCAATGTCTTTCTTCGGTAACTATCATTCTATCTTCCCATGGGGCTTACCATGTTCCAGTGACTTCATTTAATTTCTTACGTCTTACATAATTTATTGTGCACTGTATCAGTGGTGGTTCCTTTCCATTGTTTTAATGCGTTCTTTTGTTTGGGCTTGTTTACAATTTATCATAACAGTATATGGTTTATCATTTTAATAACCTTCTCCTATAGTTTGAGATCTTGCATTTTACAGCCATACACTGCTACTTATACTTCAATACTCTTTTTTACCATAGTTCTTTTTTGTTGATTCTTATACATTTTACCATTTATTTTACACAGCATTCCCAGGGGTCTGTGCAGATGCTGCATGGAATATAATGGATCTGCTATAGTAGATGTGAGGTGCTAGAGAGAAGGGGACCAGTTGTGTGTTAGGAGTGTGTCCTAAAAGTAATAGTGAAAGTTATAATTGGTAGGAATATATTATAAGGAGAATCAAGGGAAGTAATGGCAAGTATCCTGTTTTATAGACTGACAATGTCGAGACAGCTCACCTAAGTCTGTCATACAGAATAATGGAGACTGGTGTATGAGAAAGTACTAGAACAATTCTACAGCAAACTAACTCAACGAAGAGGACATAACATTTCCCAACATTCCAAATAATACAAATTGGGCTTTTAACCTCTTGAATACTAGAGAGGTCTCCAAATGCAGTGCAGAGCAATGCACCTGTGTCTTCTCTGGCATTCAAGGGGTTAAACACTCTGTTTAGCTCAACTGGATGTTTTTCTTAAAGCAGTAGTTTTGCCCCACTTTGATTTTGTGCAAACTGCCCAAGAATCTGACACTGACACTGATATATTAAGAAGAAATTCTGGAGCAATTCAACTGCACCATAGGGGGCAAACAAAAGAACATATATCCAAATAACCAGTGATTTAAATTATGTTGTTAACCACTTGAAGGTTAGAAAGGGCACCAGCCCATTTCAGTGGAATACATTGGTATGTCTAGAATTCTAAGTACAATTTAAATCAATGTGAATGTAGATGTAATTGTCTAATTTCTTATCAGTACACTAGTTTCATTGCTTTGTTCCTGTAACTTTGACCTTGATTCATTTCACACAAGTGTACTAGCACTTTACAATGTAAGGGTCTGGACAATACAGGGTGACAAGTGCCCTTATGGACCCTTGACGTCCTGGTACGTCATGGCTGGATTTGCTTTAAGGACCGATGATGTACCAGGACCATCATGGAATTCTGGGCTCCCCGTGTGGCTGCACACCGCTCAGGGAGTCCGGAATCGGATTCAATTAAAAAGAAAAAAAATGCTCTGTGGTCCTTAAATATCACCTCGTGCATGCGTGGCCGGTCCTTAAGGAGTTAACAAAGAGAAAACTGGACATGTCACCCCTGCTCAAAAGCTTACAATGTAAAGTGGTAAAGGGAGACATACAGACAACATAAGGGTTAAGTGATTGATTTCTCGTTGGGATAGAGGAACATAAATACGTAAATTATTAGAGTCTTGGATGTACAATGTGAGTGCCTCCTAGATTGTTGAAGCCTTGTTGAGGAGGTGTCATTTTAAGCAAGGCTTGAAAGCAGTGCAATGGCACAGGCTGAGACGTAGAGTATTCCAGAGATAAGGAGCTATGAGTGGAAAGGGTTTGATACAAGAGACACCTGTAGACACAAAAGTAATGGATGAGGTGTCAGAATGAGATATAGCAGGAGATCAGAGTATAAATGAAGGAAGGGGTAGAGAAAAGAAGGGCCTTGAATGAGAGAATCAGTATTTTAAAAGTTATCTAGAGTTTGACAGGCAGCTATTGGGGTGACTGGAGGAGGTGGGGGGCAGGGACAAACAAAGGTGACAGTAAGTTAACTCATGTTGCAGCATTCTGTATTTATTGAAGTATATGGAGTTGGAAGGCAAAAAGACCAGAGCAAAGAAGGTTACAGTAGTCCAAGTAGAATAGGATGAGTGCTTGTGTAAGAATTTTACCTATGGAGGAACAAAGGGTGGGATTTTTGGATATCACTATGAAACAAATGATAAAGTCCAGCACACCAAAAGAAAAATCAGTAACACAAAGGAGATTACTGTGTACATACACAGGATGCCAAAAATCCAAGCAATAAATACCTGTAAAAAAAAGAAAAAACAATATTGGATCATATATAAGCACTCTACTCATCAAAAATTAAACACTTAAATATAAATAAATAACAAAAACAGTATCATAATGGAATACATTTTTATGGAAACATCATCTAATGCTCCTATAAACAGGCAGTGATCCAACACTCAGAGACCATTCCCTCCTCAATACCCATACTTAACTAAAAAGCAACATTGTGGTTAAAAACACAAGGCCTGTCACTGTAGTCCGGCATCTATATACACCAAACAGTATCCACCTAAATACTGTAATAATTTGAAAGTAATATATAGATAAAAATGGGCTTATATAGCACTGAAGTGCCTCTAGTAATTACCGTGCAGCCGTAGTAAAGTCCATAATACCACAATGAAGACCAGATAACAATGACATAGACCACCTTCCAGATGATCCTTTTCAACGTCCATCCATTAGTCCACTGGATAGTCATAATCACATTAAGGTAGAAACATGGCAAATCATATCCAGATAGACTATATCGTGTAAGAGAACAGAGACCATAAAATGGGAAGGAACCTTCCCTTCTATGCAATAATTACAGAGCCATATCTATACCAGCATGGGATTTATGGACAGTAAACCACAAATATAACTGCATTGCATATTTAGTCAGAACGGTCTCACCATGTCCGTGTGGTCTCGTTGGCTCTTCAGCTTCATCAATCACTATGTAGGGTTGCTGCACTCATATGATCTCCTTGTAACTTGATATTGTATAGCAATGTTGCGCTCTTTAATTCTTCTTTCTCTCCTCATTTAATGCCAAGGTCACTTTCCACATGTAACAAAGACTCCAGCATGAATACTTGTAGATCTATGTAAATACATAAGGCATTCTCCACATTCAATCATACAGTTTAGGTAGCCGACAGGTTCAAACACTTGAAAAAGTCATAATCAGGTGACCATTTCACAGGTCCTCATTGAAATGAAATGAAGTATCAAGAAGACCATTTCATTCTAAAACAAAAATATTCAATAAAACTATAAATAAGAAAGAGAAAAGGTCTAATAAAATTGCAACATTGTAAACCCAGAAAATGCTGACCTTTGTGTAATGCAAAGTTTAAAATTCCATGTGACAATGTGCAAAGGAGAGAACACAGTACAGTAATTTGTTAGAGTCTTAACCCATATGGATTTTTAATCTGCATTGTGTGCTCTCTTTGCATGCTGTCACATGGAATTCTGGGAATGCAATGGAAACATTCTAAGCTTTGTATCCTTTACCGGAGACAGGTTTTCTGATAAGTTTCAGGCATGTATATGTACCACAAGCATATTATATCAGTAGTTTATGATGGAGGGATTTAGCGCCATTTTTATTTACCATATGTGCTCTGGTCCTGTGAAAATGTCTTCATAACATTGATATTATTGGCCATATCCATCAAGAAAAAAGTTATTCAGTTCTGGAGAACAACAAATGCACTGGGTATGTGTGTGAAAATTCCCATTGATATGAATGCTGCTTTTATGCCCTTGAATGCTAGAGAGATCTCTAATGCAGTAATGGATTGAAATAATTTCAATTAATGGAAATGTATAACATTTTCATTTCAATCCTATCACACAGTTGGTTTTATCCAGAATAGCATGTATATATCATGATGAATAAGGCCCTATGGCACATATTTATAAACGCAAACTGGAGTTATTCTGGAGTAAATGTATTGCACCATAGGGAACAAACAAAAATTCCTAAATTCCCATGCACTTGAATAGAGCTTTTTTTTTTTTTTTTGTTTCTATAGTATTTATTTCAAATTTTTCCATGTTTACACAAAGAATACCAACCATACACAATACATACAATAGACATTCTTCGTACCTCTTAAAATTATCCATAGTTTTAATACATCCCATTCCTACCTAACCCCCTCACATCCACACACACAAACTCACCGTTGACGAAGCGGGACATGGGCCTCTACTCCACTGTAATATCCTCCTCCACTTCCACCCCTTGCACAGGGAAAGAATCCCCCCCACCCACATATACATGCAACTTACCTAACCACCCCCCTCTCATCTTGGGTTTTCCCCCTTTCCCCCTTCCTACTAGTTCTTCCATCCTCAATTGATACCTCAACTGAGCCATTACTTCCTTCCACGGAATTGGTCCTAGTTGTTTCCACTTTCGTGCAATTACCATTTTTACTGCCAGCAAGCAATGAATTATAAAACCTCTATCTTCCAACCTAATTTGAGGTCATCCCACATGTAATAAAGCTATACCAGGCGATCTCTCAATTCTAATCCCCGTCATCCCAGTAATCAAATTAAAAATACTATCCCAAATTATCCGAATCTCACCACAATTCCACCACCTGTGTATATATGAGCCCGTATTCTCCCCACATCTCCAACAAGTACTCGAACCGTGACCCATCTTACTCAACCTAGTCGGGACCAAATACCACTTGTTAATCAACTTAAATTGTAACTCCATTAAATTTAATGAATGGACCATCCTACCCACATCCATAATAATCCGATTCCAATAGAGCTTTTTAACCCCTTAACGACCCTTGACGGTCATAGTACGTCATGGGTAAATCTGACTGAACGACCCATGACGTACTATAACCGTCATAGAATTCTGGGCTCCCCCCGCGGCTGCCGTTCGGGGAGTCCGGAATCGGATTCTTAAAAAAAAATGCTCTGTGGTCCTCTAGTGACCGCCGCGTGCCTGCACGGCCGGTCGTTAAGGGGTTAACCCTTTCAATGCTAAACAGGTTTCCAATGCAATTTCATTTAATAGGAATTTATTTTCCTATGAGTTGCAGTTGGCTTACTCCAGAATAATGTGGAATTAAATCTTAGTTTAGGGAGTCTTGTAGGCAAGACATTTGTTCACTGCAGCCGCACAGCCATCTCTACTGCGCATGACGCCTTCTGACAAACACATTTAGCAAATTATTATATAGCATAAGTTCTTATGAGACATGCTATTGATCTGCTTTAGTCTGGATCCTGTTAGTGTATGCACTCTTAATGATCAAAAATTGCAAAACATTTGTATGTTTTTATGTATGTATATCTTTATTTATATGGTGCCATACAGTGTAAGCAGAGCTTTACAACAGATGTATGCTAAAATAAGTATCATATTCAAATAAACAATAGGAGAGAGGTACCTGCCCCAAGAAGCTTACAATCTAAATGGGTAATAGGAGACAGACAACAGGGTATGAGGGTGTCAGGTGCTGAGATTATAAGTGCTGAATTTGGCCAAAGGTAGTGCATGATCCTGATGCTCCAGAAGATAAGATTTCAGGATAGACTTAAAGACATGGGGGGATTGTTGGTATAGGGAGAGAGGTATGGAGTTCCATAGGTAGGGAGTGGAAAGTGAGAAAGGCTTGAGATGTGAAAGAGCAGAGGGTGTGGAGGGTGCAACAAGTAGGGCGTTGTGTGCTGAGCGAAGGAGACGGCCAGTAACATTTCAAATAAATCTAATCCTTACATTTGAATATGTGCAAATTTGCAAATAAACATTCTTCACAATCACACTTTATTTGCATATGTCAAAATAATAATACAGGTGATGTAAAATTGAATAAATGAAAATGTTATAGTCTTGAATAGAATTCTGAAAGTAGCAATTCTGATCTAAGGATTGCAAATTTGAGTTTATAAAAATATATTTGAATAAAATCCACTTACATTTTAATTTGTTATATTTCATGAATAATTATTTTAAAGTGATCCTTACATCTTAATATTTATGCTATTCAACTGACTATTTTCATTATGAATTGTTGTAAAAAGGACATTTATTAGTCTCTGTTAATTTCATCAATTATCTTTGCACTTTATTATCCTTAGAGAAGCAGTAAGCCTTTCTTCTGAAAAAATACATTCTATGTCTTTTACTGCTTGGCAGCTTTTTGTTCAAAAGTACTACAGCTCTATTCTTTGATTAAACTGTAATTTTTATATTGTGATCACCAGGGGATGCTGTTCCTCTCACTTACTATTGAGAGATGTAGTCTATGCTTAAAGTGATAGTAATGTTTCATAACAAAAGCTCAGATTAATCTTCATAGTATTTGGGACATGGAGAGTGCTATATCTATACTGTCAGAGTTCTAGATCAAGAGTAATTGAATGATAAAACATCCCCCTCCCACCCCTTTTACCTAGTGTAAGCCATCTTCTCTCAGATGTGGAATCTAGTCTCCTGACCGAACAGGTTTCACCAAGGGACAATCTTTTTACTGTGAGCATAAGGAAAACCCTGACCCCCCTTGACAAGTTTTTAAGGTTTTTCCTTATGCTCACTGAAGATTGTCCCTCTCTGCGATCCATCCAGACAGTCTTGCTGTTCTGAGGTGATCAGTGTTACTTCAGTAAAAGGGGCGGAGGGTGATACTTTATCATTCAATTACTCATGAACTACAACTTTGACAGAATTGAAATAACACTCTCCATGGCCCAAATACTATGAAGATTAATCAGAGCTGCGTTTTTTGTGAAGAATTCCCTTTAAGCTCTCCAATGGAGTGCATTATAAGAAGAAAATTACTTTTTGGCCAACAGGAGATGCTGTTCCTAAAACATAAAAAATGCATTTGTCCTGTAATAAAATTTAAATAAAAATCTTACAACAATTTGAATAATCTTATTTTATTTTGCGTTAAAAGCCCTATAAGATATATTGTTGTATTAAAAAAGTTAACTACTACTTTAACAAGTATTTATAATTATATAGGAATCTTCAATTTGTTCTCTAAATTCTTTAACCAAAGATAAACCAAACATTCTGGCTCATTAAATGTGTTTCTATTTCTCCTGTATGCCACAGAACAGTGACACTTTTTTTTCTTGTTTGAATTTTCTTGTCTTGTCTGAGAATCAAAATCTGTTCGATTGATAGTGAACATAATCTTTACTTCAGGAACAAAATGTCTATATTTAAGAGTGTCATCATCTGGGTATTGGTTTTGTTACAGCAATGAGATGTTGCCAAAAATGCACTATAAGAAATCTAAAATAGTTTAAAACTAAATAGTATCTTGCAGTTTAACTTTTCACTCATTTTTCCCACTTTATTTTATATTTGGTCCTTTGCTCAACTTACCAACCTTTGTAGAATGTGGCTAACCTTATCTTACAGCTTTGCAACAAGTGTCTTTTTGCCAACACTGAATGAGACACCGCTATGACATTTCTTTTTTCTAGCTGATAGAAAAGATATTACAGAAAAAAATCACTGTAAAAATAGACTTTGTTCTGTTATATGGGATTTATGAAAGCTTACAAATTGTTTATACCACAATGCAAAGATGAAAGAAAATACATTAGATAGATAGGAAAATATATTAAACAAAAAATAAGCGATTTAACACCTTGGATGGCATTTTCAAATTCTTCTGTATGCTGTGTAAGCCATTTATCATTTTGTAAATGCGTTTATGTGTTATTTCCTGTCTTTGACCTACATTGCTACCCCCACTCACTGCACATCAACCCTTTCGGTGCTGAGATAAGCAATGCATTACTGATCAATGTCAGCGAGTAGGGGAGGTAATGTAGAGCTAAGACAAGAATGGTCAGCATGGCATGCCTTAATTACCATTACCTATACATCGTAATAATGCAAAAAGTAGTTTTCTAAATAACAAATGCCTCATATTTTTGTTTTAAGGTGATCGGGTCCCTATAACATTAAATAACAAAAAGGAAAGATAAACAGGCTACACTTCTGTAGAAGTATTAATTGCTTCCTAAAACAAGACATTAGTTGTGTAGCACAATCATTTAAAGGGACACTGGGCTAGTTTCAATTACCTGAGCTGTATCTAGTCTGTTGTCACAAATTGTTAACAAACATTAAATGAACATTCTGAGCAGCTGTATTCAATGGAATTCCTTAGCTTAAGGAAAGCATTCATTAAATGCTAGTTCATGTCACTGTCTACACATGTAGCACATGTTAAATGAAGGAAAACTTGTGTAGTTTTCTATGAATCTTGTCATCTCCTCCAAAAAACTCAGTCATACTCCTGGGTGGGAAATATTGATGATGCTGTTGATGACAGACAGGATAATGGTGTGTTTTTAGACATCTTTACTTGTCCAATTGATGTCTCAATTTATAAACAGGCACAGTAGTGGAAGACTGGGCCATTCTCTTTCAGCTCATTTTACGTCCAGATTATCATGTTTCTCTCTCTCAATCTCAACTTCATCTTTATATGAAGAAGAGGAGGACACTGGAGGGCTATATTCTAGATAAAGATCATCGTCATCATCATCATCAATTTGGTCAACCTTAGCATTGCCTGCAGCTTCTTCCCCACTACTTTTATATATATATATAGGCTTTCCAAAGTCTCAAGAAATTTCTTTTTACTTTTTTTTAAGAAGGTTCACTACTACTTGCAGGACAGGTATTTTACTTGTTTGTCTCAATGTCAGATGAAGCATTTGGTTGACTGCTAGACATTCTGCTGTGATTATCACGGATCTTAAGAACGAGAACTGGACCAGTACTGTAGGTAACACAACACCGAACTGCCACAGCCTCCTCTGGAGGAGAAAGGATCATCATCATTTGTTGCACACACTGCAACAACCATGGCTGCAGTAAGTTTTTGGACTACCACTTTACTAACATGCCCCTTTACTGCTCCTCATTGAATCAAGCCCATTATCCCCAAAAATTAGGTTTAAATCCCTTAAAATAATAATAAAATAATATGAGCTCCTAGAATTTTTTCTTTCATTAGAAAGTTGTAAAATATTTCACCACTTTTGTTATAAGGCCTGTTGAAAAACTGATAAATTGACAACTATAATTTAGTACAGGGAAATTCTTACCTCTTTCTTACTTGTTTACCTAAATCATACCATTTATTTTCTTTATCACTTGTATAAACAAAAAGCATACACATGATCATGCACAGCTGCCTCCAAATGAATAGAAAAGCATTTTTTTAAAATATATTTTTTATGCTTATACACCAATGAAATAAGCCATACAAATGCCTCCTTTGAGTATATGATATTTAAAATGTTTTGAACCCTATTCATTTTAGGTGACTTTAGTGGATATACAGTGCGCATAAGACCTGAGCTGGTAGCTTGTGATCATTTCACACTAGCAGTCCTTAAAGAGTTTAAGTACACTCATGTTCTCTACCTGCTTCAGCTGTAAACTCTGTCAACAACAGTCAAGTCAATCTCCATGGACATGACATCCAAGACTTATTGAAGATGTTTGTTACTTCATAAACAAAGACACAAGGGCAAGATTCATAGAGGTCATTAGAATTTTCTAACAATAATATGATAAATTGGGGATTATTAATAGGAGGTGTTAGCTCTCTTGTAATCATAAAAGGTGGCCCCTGGTTATTTGATCAGTGGATGGAAACTTGTAAATATTAGTGGATGGAAACTTGCCCTCAATTATTGCCACTGCAAAGATACTTCACTTAAATGCTCAACAATTTACTTGGATATAGGTATAGAAAGCAAAATTTCAATATTTGCAGATGGCACACAATTATGCTGGGTAATAAACTCAAAGCAGGATGTTTGTTCTTTAAGAATAAATGAACATAAAATGGCAGATTGGACTACCAAATGGAATAAGGAATTTAATGTAGGAAGTATAAAGATGAACAAATCATAATGCTACTTATGAACTTAATGTAATTATTCTTGGAGACTATTTTTTAAGAAAAAATCTGGGGTGCCCTGTAAATTAGGAAACAGTGATCAGTGTCAAACAGCTGCAGCAAAATTAAACAAGTTACGGTCTTGCATAAAAGGGGTCTTGAAGCAAGAGTGAATATCATAATTTTGCCACCGTACAAATCATTTGTAAGACCACATCTTGTGAACCAGATCTGAAAAAGTATATTCTAGAACTGTACAGAGAAGTGCAGAACAATTAAGGGAATGGAGTATCTGTATGAAGAATGTCTGGCTAAATTTGGTTTGTTTACTCTAGAGCAGAGGTTCTCAACCCGTGCCCTCAGTGGCCACTAACAGGCCAGGACTTAGGAATTTCCCTACTAGAACACAAGTGTGTTGATCAGAAGCTCAGTCATATTAATTAACTCCCCTGTCTCTTAAAAGGAAATTCTCAAATCCTGGCCTGTTAGTAGCCATTGAGGGCACGGGCTGAGAACCACTGCTCTAGAGAAAAGACATCCTGTTACATAGTATAATTATATTTGAGGTCAATACAGTGCTTCCTCTAGTGAGCTTTTTATTCAAAGGTATGATCAAATAACTAGGGGCCACCTTTTATGCTTACAGAAAGACTGTTGAATTGTGGAATTCCTTGCCGAATGATGTGGTAATGGCAGATTAATTGGATATATTTAAGAGCAGGTTATCCACATTTCTATCAGAATGAAACACATAGAGTTATACTGTTATACTGTGTAGGTAAAACTAAAAGTTCTGGAAAACAAACTAGTACCCATTTTGGAGTTGGAAAAGCTTATATAATTCTCATTTTTAGGGATTATTCTGTGGCAAATGTTGATGGATTTCTGTCTTTTTTCAACTTAATTTGCTTTGTAACTATGTAACTGTGTGCTGTCCATTAATGCACCCCAATGAACTTGACAGAGCTTGGGGACAGCCCTAAAGATGAATTGTCAAATATTGCCAAATCTAGGAGTAAAGTTGGTGGAAAGTCTGGAGACCTGTCCCAGCAGATTCACAGTTATACTTGCATTTGAAGGCTTTTCACTCAAATAGTAGGAATCCAATGAGGTAGAGAAACCTACGTCAGTTTTCAGTTTTGTATTTTAAATACATATATTTTTTTCTCTTTAAAAGTCTTTTCACACAGGTAACACCAACTCAGGGATGATTCTTTCATGGTGTTAACTGTTGTGAAAGGACTGTGTTGGGGATTGGTGCTTTTCACATGGGCGACTATTACCTTACATTAATGCTCCAAAGTTCAGAATAATTATTCTTTACTGCTGTCACACAGGAATGCAGTAACTATTTAGAATGAAGGCCAGCATGGAGGACAATGGGGCCACCCGCAGTCCTTTCAAATCAGCATTTTGCTCACTGCAACCTCCAATGAATGATCTACCTATGTCAGCTACAGCCAATAATACTTGCTGACGCTCACATGGGATGGCTTCCAGACATGCCCCTCCTGTGTCTGGATAATTAGTAAAATGCTGGAGAAAGTGAGTGACAGAACTTTAACATATAAACACACCCCCATGAGCTCTAACCGTGAATATAGTGTGTAGATAAGCAGGGAAATCCTTATTTAAATGCATGAAAATCTGAGGCACTGGAACAAGAAAATGTGCAAAAATATGTGTGTACTATGTGTGAGACAAGTGAGGCTGATGTACTAAGTAGAAGTAAAGCAATTTCACAGCAAACCAACTGCACCATAGTGAACAATTAAAGCTTCCCATTGATTTAAAGTGGACTTTTAGCCTCTTGAATGCTGGAAAGGTCTCTGATGTGTTGTGTTAAGAGCAGCATTTAAAGTAATAGGAAATCAGGGAATTTTTATTTGTCCCCTATGTTGTAATTGGTTCACGCCAAACCTGCTCCACTTTTTCTTAGTACACCAGCCTCATCTCATTGTGTGTTTGTGTATGTGTGTGTGTGTGTGTGTGTGGTCTCACATACCTTTTGTTGGCTTGTTTGTTTATATATCTATTTATACACTTGAATGCATCACTTTATCCTTGTGTCCTTGCTTCTTTTGACCAAAAGAGTTGTACTCTTCTAAAACATTGACTATTATGGTTATCATTATAGGCAATAACTTGTTACTAAAAGGTATCAAAGCGTGTGACTTCTGCTTGGATCGATTATACTTTCATTAAATTGCAATGCAGTTTCCACACAAAAGAGCCTAACATTTTAAAAGCAGCTGTTTTTTTCTTTCAAATTATTTTTTTAAGTGAAGGAAACTGAAGCCTTTATTGGCTTACTAAATGACTGTACTTTTACGATCTAGCATTTAGACCCCTTAGGTTTCATATTAATACAACATTGAAGCTGAAATAACTTTGGAACTGCTTCATAAATACACAATAAATTACATAAGTAGTACCTAGATGATTTCCTTCCACAGTTGTGAGCTTAATAGAGGAAACAAAACAATTCAGTGAGGATGTAAGATTGTTTTTTTCTTTATAATGCAAAATATTTCAAGGGTTAAATAATTAATCATTAGTATTTTAGGAAATATTTGTAAGAGCTCATAGTGTAGGTGGAATTGCAGGAATCAGATGGTGAGGCTGTCAGGTAATTTTGGCAGCATTTGGTGTAAGTGAGGGTAGCAAACATGCATGTAGATGAGTAAGTCTGCTATTGATTTGTGGATTAATTAAAAAGTCCCTTGTTCTACCAAAGCCAACCACTAGAGGGAGTCTGCAACTTATCAAGTGCTTACTTTTCTTATTGAGGTATTGCTTCTAAGATTGCCAAGAATTTAATAGTAATTACTTTGTTAGTACTTGCCAGACACTCAAACTCTGGGTTATAATCAGAAGAGCTCATAATTAGAAGAGAATACTTGTTAGTTATTTTTACACTGCAGTCTTAAAATCTAGCATCTTTTACTGCCTCAAGCAATTGTGACCCTCAACTTAACTTCTTCATGATATCCTTGCCAAGGATCTCAGCCAAAAACTTTGGCTCAAGCCTTAAAGGAACTTACAGGGCAGTATATCAGATCCAGAGTTAGTTGCAGGACTTAAATGCAACTGGAGTACCCCCCCCCCCGAGCTTCAGATCCAGTACTCCAGGAAACGAAGATGGTGTTACAGGGTAGCTTCTGTATGTGACCTGTCACTTATTCCTCTGACCAGGAAAGAGTTTGTTTACTTTGAATCTCCTCAAAGATGAAGCATTAGCATGAGTCTGACCACAAGACAATCCCCTACTCTATAAACAGGGGCACTTTGTTATGGCAAAACTGCACATGAACCACTATAACTCCTCCACTGGAAATTCCCATAAAAGCTTTACTGGTGAATTTCTGCTCTATCTTTTGTGGAATTTCCCACACATGAGTGGGTGGTGCAAATTACTTTTTCATTTTTTTTATTATTTTGTTATATTTAATATTTTTTATTATATTTTTTTCTAAGAGTGTGCTTATTTTTCTTTATAATTTTTTCATAATAAATTACATGGCCAGTCATGTCTACCAGAAAGACATGGAGGAGAAGGTGAGGAATGGGAGGAGAATCATCCTCATCAGGGGGAGGTAAGCTACAGTGAAATCGGGGTGCCCTACCGTCTAATCTGCCAAGTTGAAAAGAGAAGCAGCAGTTGTTAGCAGTAGTGCCATTGCTACTGCTACCACACCAGTAGCTGTACTTCAATGGAGCCCCAGCAAATGCCACATGCACAAACAGTGGTGGTAACATCAGGTGCACCACCCTGTCACCAATCAACCTAGTAGATAGCAGCCATGATTCCTCTGAGCATGATTCCTCTGAGTCTTTCATTGTGCTCAAAAAGCTTTCTTCAGCAAACGAGCAAGAAGTAGCACATAAATCGGAAGACAGAGTAGAATTAGAAGCAGGTTTACTAGGTGACAGAGATCCTCTCGTGAGGGGACAGTAGAAGGGTATAGTGGAGGATCATGTGAGTGGGTAGGAAAAAAGAGGTGTAGGTTCCTGTTAGTGGTCAGTTCTGGATGTGAGTGGGCAAGAAGAGGAGCAGGATCCTGTGAGTGGTCAGGAAGAGGACCAGGTTCATGTGAATGGGTAGGAAGAGGGCCAGGTTCCTAGGACAGGGCCTGAAGATGAGGTGGTGGAACTGGTGACAGCAGCTATAGAGGTTGAGGAGGAAAATCAAAGAGGCAGAGCCCAAATATTATCATGTGCTGGGTCAGACCCATATCATCTCCTCCTCCACTTGCACAGAAGTCCTGGGTGTGGGAATATTTCTCCCTGGTATCTGTAACAGTTTAGAAAACTATAATTACTTTTTACACACTGTGTGAACGCACAGTAAAGAGGGTAAAGGAAGGCTTGCACTTAGCACAACTGCATTAATAAAACATAAACAGCATAGGCATGCTGATGTGAATGCCAAAAAAATACAAAGTCCCACTCCAATGACACTTCTGCTACTACTGAATCTGACCCTGCTAGTACTTCTACTATCCTTCTTTAAAAATGTAGACACAAGAAATCCTCCACTAGTAAGAAGACCAAATTGGCTACAGAGATCCATTATCAGTCAACAGCAATCCCCGGTCAACTTTTGCAGGCTCCACCACCAGTGGCTCTCCTCCCAGTCCCAACTTTCACAACCATCCAAAGTCTTCCCACTTCCCAATTCCCTCAACCAATGCCATTACCCACTCCAGACAACAATTCTGTGAAGGCACAAATATGACAATGTGTGTCCACGTATTGCACCCTATGTTGCACAATGACTACAGAGTAATGTTAAGGAGGCAAACAATATGTAAGGCATGTTAGAACACCCAAGAACAATGGATCTGGCAGAATATGAGTGCCTGTTAGTGAGGAGGGTGAATTATTTTTATTAAGAATTCTCTTTTTTTTTTTTGTTTTTTTTTTATAATTTGTGTGAATGTAGTTGCTGCTGAGCTGTTTAGGCTATTATATAAACAAAACATGTTTTTGGCTTTAATTTTAGTAAGGGATTTTTTTGGGATACTGTGAGTTAAGCAACTATTTTATGCATAAAACAACAAAACACTCATCTTTCTTACACCCTCCTATTCCTATCAACAAAATAAATATAATAAATCAGGTACACATCCATGTTTAAAGTCACTAGCAATTATTTATGGCATGCTGTAAGATAATCAATTAATTTGCTGAATAAAAAAGTAACCATTTATGAAAAATGAAACATTAAAAATTATGAAGAGACAAATAAAAACATTGTGTACAGATGGTATATATATTCATATGCCATATCAACATCCTATTTCACCTTCCATCATTACTATATTATTCATAAACATTAATCTGTGGTGTCAGCAGTGGTCCACAAGTGGTATATGGTAGAAACCCTTCTACGCTTCCACCTCCTCACTGCTTTTTTTGAGGATTGTTGTTTTACTCTAACTGTCAGGTGAAGCAATTGGTTGAGCTGCTATACCTTCCTCCATCATGCCATCAACAATAGAATATAACTCACTGTCATCTTCAGTGTTCTTACATTTTTTTTAGAATATTACTGGTGGTGGGGGAAGATTTTATGGGACTTTGATAAACTGCCTCCTCAGATGGAGAAGGATCATCATTATTTATAACACAAGCTGTAGCAACCATGGCGGCAGTCAAGTTGTTGGGCTACCATGTAACTAAAATATCCCAGCATTGCTACTACTCCTTTCTCCCTACCACTGCCACTAGTATATTTGCTGGTCATTATTTATCATAACAGAACTGATTGTGGATGGGATATCTTGCTCTTTACAAAAGACTATGGCCTCAATTCAACTGTCAGATCTAAAACATGCGTAGCACAAACATTGTTACCAGACAACCAAAACAAATGTCTAAGTCAGTATTCAATTGCCCTAAAAGCTAAAAGTACAATGGACATTAGGCCACAGAAAAGGTCTTGTGGTCAAATGTCCTTTTTGTGTGTTGTTCCAAAAATACCACTAAATAGTGGCAATAATGGGAACATGAAAGGAAAAAAGTTAACTATTGGTGCTTGAAATACTGTCAAGCACAGACCGTTATCTTACCTGTCATCCACTGTCTCCTTCATTCTTTCTCTTATCTTATCTTCTTTCTTCTCTCTTCCTTGTTCTCCATCTTCTTTCTTCTTCTTCTCTCTTCATGCCGCTGTAATAAAAAGAGAGACATAAAGAAATGTTCATTGAACATAACCCGCAGAGCTCTGCATAGTTTAAACCCTTGAGTGCCAGAGGGGTACGCAATGCATTGAGTTATTTTGTTCATAAAATGGGCCTAGACAATATAAAACAGTTCCCACTAATTATTAAATGACAAAACATTTTTAATGAAAATATTATGGCCTGTTTCCATTTCTCTGCCGTTGTGTGTGGCCAAGGTGGCAGCGGCAGAGAAAGTGAGTTGCCGCACAGCCCCCCCTCTGTACCTTACGGGCCAATGCCTGTTCCATTGTGAGGCAGTCTCTGTTCAAATTTCCCCACAGCCATTGGCTGAGATGTGTGCTTACACACCTGCCAGCCAATCAGCTTTGAGAGGAGGTGCTCTGCAATTCGTTGTGTAACCCTCTGGCACTCAAGGGGTTAAACTAATCACAGATGTGAGTGTTATGTTCATGGAACATTTCTTTTTGATTTGTTTTTACAGCTACATGAAAAGAAGATAGAAGAAAGAAGAGAGGAGAAGAATAAAGAATAAAGAAGAATAAAGAGATGAGAGAAGATGGACAGTAGCTGACTAGGGTGTTGAGGACTCCGCTGGACATCTTTGCAGGGGCTGTTGCTTTATACCTTAGTCGGATTAACCCTGTGAGTGCCAGTGGGGTAATTTTACCCTACTGGTACTCATAGGGTTAATTCTACTAAGTTTGGACACATTTTGGTTGTACTTTGGCTTAGGGACCCATATCAATACATCCACTGGGGATAGATATTGTTTTAAATTTTTTTTTACTTTCAATTACTCTGTTGGCTCTTTTGAGATCTGATAAGGGACTCTACGGTCAAACAAACTGGGTCTTAAATTTCCAGCATGCAAATGAATTGCATCTTGTGACTTTTTTTTTTTTTTTAATTTTGAATTTTCTTAAACGCAACTACCAGCAGGTTTTTTTATGCTGTTTTTTTTTCCATAGCACATTGAACTGAATATCTTACTGTAGTTGAAAAAAATGCTGTTCCTTTTTTTGGCATTGGAGGTTATTGAATCTAACCGTATAACTCTTCTAGTATTGGTCTTCCTCAGTCACAGCTCAGTCGGACCTTATTTATTTATTTTTGATTGTTTTAATTAACTGTCCCAATCACTATCAACAAGAAACAAAAAAACACACTCCATGTTCAACTGCTTCTTTCCTCAGACTGCCCTAGCACAGAGATATCAGCCTGATCAGTAAGGAACTTGGATCCTGGCTGCCTGTCTTCCCAGTCAGTCAAATAGAATATTGGGGTATTTTAGGTTAACCTTCTTTTCCCTTCCTCTTTCCCAGAAATCCCGGAGTCTCCAAGCACAGAGAAATAATTTCCTGCCTACAAGACTCCCTAAACTACACTCTAATTCTAATTTATTTTCCTATCCTAACTAGCTGCAAAATGGTTCTTCTTTCATTATCGATCACAAATGCAGAAATTGCATTCTGTGGGAACTGACATTCCTTTTACACTACGCATATTGGAAAATAAGGGAAAATTGGCATGTGACGAGGGGAGTTCAATTTTATCATTGATTTCAATACAATGGGCTAGGTGGGAAAAAGCAGAAAATCTGCACTATTCACAAAAAAATTCCCGCTAGGAGGGAAGTGCCATTTTTCTCCTGTTTTGGTTTTGAGGCAAAAATTTCACCCATCTCTATGTGCTACCTCATCCCCCAATAAGAGTGCTTCATCAATCCTTCTGTAGGGTAATGCTTCTGAAAGTGTACCACTAACACTTATCATTTTTTCTGAAAACCGGGAAGGGATCTTTTGGATGTGCCTGCACTTTACTCTCCCATTGCCCTGGGTCAATCATGGCTAAGGCATCATGATCCTACAATAGGGTGGTCTATGAAAGAAATAATATTTGGTTCTGTCTTGTTTTGAGAAGTGTTTGAAGCAGCCGTCTGAAGACAAAATCACTACTTATTCTGTTTCTTCTGTACTTTTACTGAGACATCTTTCTGAATTTCCTCCTTCACTGTCCATATAACTGTCTAATCAACTTAATACCAGGGTTGCAAATAACATTTGGGTTAATTTACTCCATGTCTGAGATAAATGTGTTAAAGGGATATCTGCAAAAGAATATTAATAAGGGTTTTATTCAACCTTATTAACCTTATTCAACCTTATTAAAGAGCCTTTCTGAGGTTCTAGTGTGTAGTTGCTGTGTATACAGACTGTTATAGGAGTGTAGTGCAGGGTTCTTTAAAATGAGGCCTGTAGGAATGAGATTTTCCTTTTTGCATGTTGTCAGGAATAAAATCTCACTGTCCAGCTATGCGTGTTTCTTTTGCAGGTTCTCCAGCTTCATTTCCATGTGGTACATTGTGATATCTTCCATTGTAGTATAGGTAAAAGCTGGTACCGTGTTAGCCATAGAGTAAGCAGAAGGTCTCTTCTTCAGGCGTATTTAAAATGATGGCAGAATACAAAATACATGACAGGTCATACACTCAAATTGTTTTTTAAACTTAAATCAACTGAAAGTGAAATATCTCCATTGTTGTAATTTATTCCCTAGGCTCCAGAAGAGGCGTCTCTTGGTATCTGGCTATGTGATACTTGATTTATTTACCTTTTTGTAAATAGCTCCAGCAAAGATGGATAAGTCTATGGAATGTATGGGTTAATGCTCTGAGTGCCAGAAGGGTGCGCAACCCATCACTTATCATGCTCTGCACACCCCTTTGGCACCCGATAGGGCCCAAAATATGTTTATTGCATAGCGATAATGTGACATAAATTCTTTGTCACAGTTAAGAGTGTAAAATTGGTTATCAATTTATATTTACAGATTAACCCTTTGAGTGCCATAGGGTTATCCAGTGCATTGCTCTGCAATGCATTGGATACCCCTCTGGCACTCAAATGGTTAAATAATCATGGCAAAATCATGTACTTTTTTCTATAAACATGTCACATTGGATATTTTTTTTTAAATATAGCATATCCTATATTATAATTTGTTAGGATGTTTGTCATAAGCCATCATACTGCGTGTGCTGCAGTCATGCTCATTAAAGCCTGCCAGCGACACGGCTGATACGAAGCGGGGCCTTCCGAATTTAGACTGGAGTCTTCTCTGCACACCTTACTGTGACCGCTTGGTGGTCCCAGGAAGGTGCACGGTCTGAATTCAGAGCACCCCGCTCCGTATCAGCTGCGGCACGTTCAGGCAGTGAGTACTGCGAACTACTGCAGCGCCGCCAGTGTTGGCCCGTGTATATAGGCTTTAAAACTAGTATTTTATAAATGATTACAGATGAAAGCTTATGTTATCATGAAAAAATGGGTACACTGCAAAATAAAAAGGTGAAACCTAGTCAAATAAACACATGGTAAAATGTGAACATTTACATGGTCATTAACATGCACAGTACTCTTGATCTTTACGGAGTTAATGATACTTTTGCCTATAACATTAAATTTTAAAGGGCAGCTATCACCCTATATTAAGTCCCTCCCCAACAATAAGGCATATAGTGATTAGGTTCTTAACAGCGCTATTATCGGGCACAAGTACCAAGTTCTGAAGTAATCCTCATTTTTCTGAGACTGACGGCCAGGCTTTTTGCTTTAGAGCCGCCTGCGCCGTCAGTCCCTTCTGGTAACTTAAGGTACCATGCAGTTCCTCCGAGAGGAGACCGGAAGGGTCAGTGCAAGTGCACAGATGTCTCTAAGGCATGATGTCTGCGTGCATGCCTGGCCGCCAGTCTCAGAAGAAGGAGGATTACTTCAGAACCTGGTACTTGTGCCCGATAATGGCGCTGTTAAGAACCTAATCGCCATATGCCTAATAATTGTTAGGGGACTTTATATAGGGTGACTAGTGTAAAAGCCTGTGTACACAGGCCAAGGTCCAGATAATGTTAATCCTTTGAGTGCCAGAGGGGTACGCAACACATTGCTTCCCAATGCGTTGCGTAAAATGCGTCACTATGAATTTATTACCTTCTAAGATGCACCTTTTATTTCTTTTCAACTCTAGAAGTTGAACTGTTTACCTTCTGTATGGTAGTCTGAAGTTGAGCATGCAGACTAACAGTAGTTTCTTTTTAATCAGCTTCATTGATTAACCCTTTGCGTGTCGGAGGGATGAGTAACACCACCCTGTGGCATTTACAGGGTTAATTAATTAAGCGGTTTTAAAAAAATACAAACACTGTTTTATTGAAACAACTACTGTGTCTCTGCATGCTTTAATTCACAAAAAGTAAAGAGTTCAACTTTTCATATTAAAAAAGAAAATGGCACATCTTATAAAAAATAGAAACATAGAGTAAGTTAAACTTTTAATTAATAGGAAAAACTGTTCTTAAAGTGATAGATCTGCTTTAAACTTTTAATGTACTGCTTCTTCTTCCATGTGAATATCTTTGTAGCTGAACATTAAGCTTTATTTGCTTGTTTTGTATTTGTTCCTCAATGGAATATACAGTATTTTGCATCCAGTAGGTTAAATTACGTGGGAAATTATAACTTGTTTGTAATATGTTTAAAATAATTAAAAGACTCTAATGGAATAAATTCAAAATGTAATCATAATTAGGAAGCAGAACACAAAATAAGCATTAAAATGCAGTCACAATAAGCCTGAAATCAGTGAATCAGTGAAATTAGTGACTATAGATTACCTATATATGGGCTGACCAAAGCATATCCAAAATTACTGTCACTGTCAAAAATACGACCCACAAATGAAAGGATAAATTGCTATAAACACAAAAAGTATAATATTAAACGTACCTCTTTGGATTCATTTATATTAGTATTAGATTGTGACTATAAGGGGATAGTTCCATTTGACTAAATATAAATAGCTATTTTCTGCAAAGTTGCTCTGCAAAAAAATTCCCAAAATGAATGTTTCAACAAAGGTACATAGTGCTTTCAGCTGAATGTCATGAGCACATTGATTGATTTGATTGACTTGCACTGGCAACAAACAGAAATTTAAAACTCCAGAACCCATTTAGCACAGGTGATGCATTTGTGCTTTGCAGTCTGGTGCTCTGTTCCACCACTGTGTGTGTGTGTCTCTGTCTGTATGTATGTGTGAGTCTCTGTGTGCCTGTGTGTGTCTGTGTGCCTGCGTGTGTGTCTGTGTGTGTGTGTCTCATTCAATCTTTCCCCTCACCTCTTTTCACCCATTTCTCTCCCTCAGGCTTATCTCCCTCCGTTCTATTTTTGTCAATCCATTCTCCACCCAAGTCCACCCTTATTTGTCCCCCAGTCTTGGGGCTCGATTTAAAGGCAGCTGACGCCAAAAAAAAACAAAAAACAGGTGACACCAGTTTTTTCAATCACTGTAAGAGATTCAATGACCAGTGCTATGAAAAAAATGTCGGCAAAAAATAAACCCCTGCCAGCTGCTAAATTTAGATGAGTTTTGGCCCATTGAAAATAAAAAAATTCCACAAGTTGCCATTTAATAGACTCCATTAGCCCTGAAGATCCGATAAGGGACTTACTTTAGCGCATGAAATTTAAGACCCAGTTTTTTTTTACTAAAGTCCCTTATCTGATCTTTAGTCAGCCGATGCAGCTATTGAAAGGCAAAAAAACACACATCCCAGTAAATCAGCTTTGAGCGGCGGTGCTTGAAACTGGTTGGCTGGGAAGTGCGTAAGCACATCCCAACCAATGAGTGTTGGGGAATTTAAACAGAGACTTCCCATATATAAATGCATTCTCTGTTCAAATTCCCTCAGTGTGGAAAGTGCATCGGCCTGCGAGGCAAGGATTGGGGTGGGTCTGTGCCACATATCACTGTCTCCGCTGCCACCTCTGTGGCTAAATACATTTATTAAAACATTTCATAATACTTATTTTTACATGGTTGGAAATATTTTACTAACTGGAGGCATGCTGATATTCACCAGCACACTAGTACATGGTTTAACCTTTTGAGTCTCAGAGAGTTGTGCAATGAGTACCCCTCTGGCACCAAAGAGTTAAACTATGTATAAGTGTGAGGGTTATTTGATGAAAAATTGTTCTTTTATTTATTTATTTTTCTTTTTACAGCTAAAAGACAAGACAAAAGAAGAAACAAGAGAGAAGACAGAAGAAAAGAGAATACAGAATGAAGACAGAAGGAGACGGACCGCTTCCTCCTCAGTCTCACAATCACTAGTAATATGAGGATATTGTTGATTACCCCCTCCTTCACTCATAAGGCTAACAAGCTGCTGGACCTTAGTAGCAGTAGTACTAGCAGTGGCAGGACTGCTTGGGAATGGCAAGTGTGATTTAGGGTCCCTTGCTGTCACACTTGGCATCATTTTCTCCTTCCCCCCGCTGAGTACTACAAGAAACACTAGCAGTAGGCAAAGTATTGGTGGCAGTAGGTTCAGTACTAGCAGCAGGTTCAGTACTAGCAGCAGGTACAACACTAGTTGCTGCAGGATCAGAAATGGTGGCACTGGCAGCAGGGGCAGCACATCTGGCAACAGGTACAACACTAGTGGCTGCAGGATCAGAAATGGTGGCACTGGCAGCAGGGGCAGCACGTCTGGCAACAGGTACAACACTAGTGGCTGCAGGATCAGAAATGGTGGCACTGGCAGCAGGGGCAGCACGTTTGGCAACAGGTACAACACTAGTTGCTGCAGTTACAGAAATGGTGGCACTGGCATCAGGGGAAGCATGTCTGGCAACAGGTACAACACTAGTGGCTGCAGGATCAGAAATGATGGCACTGGCATTGGGGCAGAACGTCTTGCAGCAGGTACAGGCAGCTGACCTGTTCTGCTCTCACTATCCTTTTCTCCCTTCCTTCTCATTCCCTTTTCTCCCTTCCATCCCCTTCCTCTCTTCCTTCTCTTTTCTCCCTTCCTTCCCATTACCTTTTGTCCCTCCCTTCTTATTAAATTCCCCAAGATTCCTTGGGGTGATTTAGGGGGACTGGACACCATTGTTCCAGTACTGCTAGTCACTTCCTCCTCCTCAGACTCAGTGGACACATAATAAGGGTCCTTCCAGTTCCTCTTTTTGCTGCTCATAGTGTTAGGAGTCACTATGAGCCTCTCCTGCTTCAATTTTTGCAAAATATCACAAGAGAACAGCACATCATGTCTATCTCGCTCTGTAGCTGCTTCTATTGTGTCTGCCTTCAGCGAAAACATCACATTTTTATAGCGGAAGTGCGAAAACAATGTAAATCTGTGGGAGAAAACTTTTTAGCCATTGAAGAAATGTCGAAAGATTTTGGCCAATGGGTGAAAGATGCAAAAATTTTAACCACTAGTTTTAAAGCGGATTTTCATGGGAAAAAACTGATAACAGCGTGGTTTCACGAAATTTCTCATGGGAACACGGGGACAACTTTCGCTCATTCCTAGAAATAACTAGTATCCACTCCTTAAGAAAAGAGCAAATGAGGTATCAACTTCAGCAGAGAAATAAGTCTCTTTGCTGTAAAGTCTGTTAAACTGTGGCATTCTTTGTCTAAGGATCTTGCAATTGAAGATATTATGGAGACATGTAAGAGAAGGGTATATACAATTGTAGCAGAAGGGAAAATGCAAGGTATACTATGTGTTAGTGGACAGAACAGGATTTCCTGGTAAATAGAATAACACCATCTTGGAGTCAGAAAGCATTATGCCATTCTCTTTTTTGTTTTTTGCTTTGGCAAAGGTTGAATGCGTGTCTTTTTTTTCTAATCTAACTTATTATGTAACCAAGTAATTGAAAATCAATGCATTAGACACCCCTCTGGCACTTAAAAGATTAACTTTTCGTATGTGGGTCATCATAAATCATGATGCAAATAGTTTTTCCTCCCTCCTATCTCTGTCATTAGTTCCTCAGTGGTGAATTGCACCTTGGATGGTGCATTCTTAGATTTTACATCAGGACCCATAAGTGTATAGTTATGCCTCCCCCCACATACAAACACATGCGCACACACGCACACACACATGCGTGTACACACTCACTTCATTGAAACTGGTATACAAAGAGGAATTGAGGCAAATCTGGATCAAACTCACCACACCAACAATGGCAAATAAAAATGTTCTAAATTCACATGAATTTAATTTTTATTTTTAACAACTTGAATACCAAGGAGGAGTCTCCAGACAAATTAAACTTATTTGTTGTCCCCAATGGTGCAGATGTTTTGATCCAGGATCGCGCCAGCTCTTAGTACATCAGCCTTACTGTGTCTTTGTGCCTTACTAGTTTTCTTTGATCCACATAATCATATGTCTCCAAGACTGTTTTTGCAGAACTGCTTCATGATTCTGACATTTTAATATTAACCTTTTTTGTTTTAAGAATATATTTAAATAACATAATGAAACCAAAGTAATTCTGCAAAAAGAGTATCAGTGCAATAGCAATTCCAATCCTCTACAAATACATTCTGAAAGGGCATGAGTTTCACTGACAAAGCTGCCATTAGCAAGAACACTTTTACATCAAGAATCGAGAGCAGGATATAAAGAAAAGGCTGTTTTTTCCATCACAGTTGTAAAAGGTCACCTGCCTAAAGGGCAGCTATAACATGTTTTAGTTTCGGCTTAGGTCTTTGCAAAATATTAAACAGAAACAGAAAGCAAAATGCATGCATTCATTTTTTTGTTACTGTAAATCAGGTGTAGCCAAACTTTAAACTTCCAGTTGCTGGGGAATGCAACTTTCTTCATCCCTAACCAGCTATTATCTTTGGAGATAATGGGAGTTGTGCTATCTTACAGCTTTAGGTCCAAAGGTTGACTAACTCCAGACATAAAGTAAGTGTGTGCTCAAATACTGTATTCATTGAAAGTGGAATTAAAGCAATATTAATAGATTTAAATAAACGGTGCTCTGATAAATCTGCATGTAGAGCAGTATTTCAATACTAGCTGATTTTTAATTCATGAGTAATTTAATTATAAAGTATTCCCCTCCCACCCCTTTTATTGATATAACACTGTCTCTCATGCTGGTCATCGAAGGGGGGGGCAGAGTTTTCCTTATACTCACCGCATGAAGATTGTCCCTCACTGCCCTCTGTCCAGTCCAATAACTGGATTCCACATCTGAGGGGAGAAGGCTTAAAAAGGGGTAAAAGGGAGGGAAGGGCATACTTTATAGTTAAATTACTCACTAACTACAGATCGGCTAGTATTGAAATGTTGCTCTACATAGACTACAGACTATGCAGATTAATCTAAGTGCCATTTATTTGGATCTATTACTATCCCTTTAACACCTTGTTACAACTTAGGTGATTTTGAAAGCAGTTTTAAAATCACCTATATTTATATTAGCTATTATTTAAACCAGTAGAGGTATTTAGTTTTGTATATTTGTACGTTTGCAAATTAGACAAAACTGGCTGGTATAGCCAGGCAGATACTAACATTCCACACTGCTCGTCTTCCCATCTGGTACTCCGTGCCAGTCATTACTAGCTAATCTGAAAAAAATGACAAAACAAAAGTTTTGCTGTGGTGAAAGTCCCATGCAGGTCCTGGATCTCCTGTGTAAATGTTCCAGATCAGATTATAACTGTGGGTTACCAAAGAGTCAAGAGAGATGGAGAGGCTATCAACGAAGGAGCAATTTTCTGTGTTTTGGCTAAGATATTTAATTGAAATGTAATTGTGGGCTGGGTATGATATAAAATATACTTATCGTTTTGTGGTATCCACAACAGGGTGGAAAGTACAAAGGGAGACAGAATGTGCTGCTTAATATCAAATCAATATTTGCGGCCTGTGGGAAGGAACCACACTTACATTTACTTTAAGTTTGAGGCCAAATAATTGTTATAACCATCTGGGAGTTCCAGTCCTCCATGAAATTCCATGCAAAAGTCAATACTTTTCTGGCAGTTCCATGTTTTTTCCTACTCCAGAATAAGATCCATAGAGATTCCTGGAATGTGCTGGAGTGCTGGGGAGGGAACATTCACTGGAAATGTTTGGTAGTGATAAAGCAATTTCTAGATTGTATGTGTCCAATCCTTCAAATGTTATGGGGTGACCACAATATGATATCCTTTGAAATTTATGATGAAAAACCCAATAGCAGGGGTTTAACCAAAACATTCAATTTTAAAAATGCTAATTTTACATAGCTAAAAGCAGTATTAAAGAATATTCATTTGGATGTAATCTTCAGATAAAAATGCACAAGAATCTCGGAATTTGTATAAAATGCTCTTAGACAAATATACAGGTCAATAGATACCATTGGGGAATAAGCATAAGAGAAGAAAATTGAGACCAATGTGGCTTAATAATGCACTTTACAGGGAAATGAGAAATAAGAAGCAGGCTTTTAAAGTGTTTAAGTCAGACAGGCCAGCTGCACCATATAAACAATATAAAGAATGTAAGCAAATCGGCAAACAAGCAATTAGGCTAGCTAAAATTGAAAATGAGAGATGTAGCACAAAAAAGAGCAAGAAAAATCCTAAACAAGTCTACTAGTATATTAATAACAAAACTTTTAAGGTGCATATTGGTACTCTTAAGGCTGAGACAGGTGAATTGATTAGTGAGGATAAGGCTATGGCTGACACTTTAAAACATTATTTGCTTCTGTATATACAAAGGAAGCAACAAAGACAGGCTATGGGCAAATAGATAAAACCCCAAAATTTCCTCCATGAAGTACATGGCTTACGACACAGTCCAAAAAAGACTGGAAAGTCTTGAATAAAGCACCTGGACATGATGTTATACTCTCATGGATACTTAAAGAACTTAGTAGTTCAGTAAAAGTAAGACTATTATACTTAATATTTATTGATTCACTTTCATCAGGCATAGTGCCCTGTGATTGGAGGAAAGCTGATGTAATACCATTGTTCAAAAAGGGGCAAGATCCAAACCAGGCAATTATACACCTTTGAACTTGACTTCCATAGTGGGTAAGAAGGGTATTCAGAACTATGTGAAGACAAACAATATTATTAGTAGGAGTCAGAATGGTTTTATGAAGAATAGATCATGTCAGACTAACTTACTTGCATGTTATGAAAGGGTAAGTAGTAATTTGGACAATGGAATAGCTGTTGTTGTAGTATAGTTGGATTCTGTAAAAGCCTTTGATGCATTGGCTCATAACTTGATACTGCATAAATTAAAAGGCTTCGGATTGGTGGTGAAATCTGTACATGGATTGACAACTGGTTAAATGATAGATGGCAGAGAATTTGTAAATGGAACCTTTTCAAGCTAGTCTAAAGTTGTAAGTGGGGTGCCACAGGGTTCAATCCTGGGCCCAATGTTTTTTAATTTTTTTATTATAAAGAAGTGGAAATTCAATGTAGTGTCTCAACATTTGCTGATGACACTAAGCTGTATAAGGAAATACATACAGGGTTGGATGATTTTTCTCTGCAGAAGGATTTAGATGAACTGAGTGAATGGGCAGAAAAGTGTCAGATGATATTTAACTTAGACAAGTGCAAGTGTATGGCTATACATCTGGGCTGTAGAAACATATGCCTGGTATTTTGTGGTTCAACTGCTGTCACCCCAAGGGTAATAAGGGGAATCCAGCATTGGACCCCTTGCTCACAGTGCTTAAAGAGATCAGCCACACCTCACTGACGAGGCCCAACAAGGCCAAAACATACATCTGGGGTTGGCTGCTTCTCTTGTTCGGGGAGGAATTGCCTGGTATTTCGTGGCTGGACTGCTGTAATGGCAGGGCCAGTAATGACATGCATTAGGAAATTTCCTCTCTGTGAAAATCAGTAGTGGGCTAAAAGTGATTGCACCCTGGGTAGGATACCATTCCTATAGAGCCTGCAAATTTGTATTGCAGGTTCGTTCCTAGTTGAACATCTCTGACTTTTAATATACATATGCAAATTACCCTTGGGATTAGTCACCCCAAGGGTAATAGGGGGAATCCAGCATTGGGCCCATTGCTCACAGTGCTTAGAGAGATCAGCTACACCTCACCGACAAGGCCCAACAAGGCCGAAATGTACATCTGGGGTTGGCTGTTTCTCTTGTTCGTAAAGGAATAGCCTGGCATTTCAAAGTTGGACTGCTGTAATGGCAGGACCAATATGATATGTTTTTGGATATTTCCTCTCTGTGAAAGGCACTAGTGGGCTAAAAGTGATGGCACCCTGGGTAGGATACTATTCCTATAGAGCCTGAAAATTTGTATTGCAGGTTCATTCCTAATTAAGCATCTCTGACTTTTAATATATATCTCCAATTAATTATTTACTCAAAGAGCTGAGCTAAGTCATCCATTAATTCTAGAGGAAAGGCACTTTAGACTTAAACAAAGGCAAGGGTTTTTACAGGAAGGGTGGTAAAACTATGTAATTCTTTGCCTTGGAATGCTGTGCTTAAAGATACTGTAACTGCTTTCAAAAAAAGCAATGGATACCTATCTAGCACAGAACAATATTGAGAATTATGACAGATGGCTTAAGTGCATATAGGTTGTTGATCCAGAGATCTATCTGACTTCCATTTGGAGTCAGGAACAATTTTTTTCTAATTAAGGGGCTTTATTGGAAATGGCTTCAATTAGATTTTTTTCCATCCTCTGGATCAACAGGAGGGATTTGGCATGGACTTGACTTGATCGACACATGTCTTTTTTCAGCCTCATCAATTATGTTACTATATTAGTTTAGTGTAAGAATGATGTCATCAGCAAAGAGGGAAGTCTAATAATGATGTTGTCGTGCTGTAATGCCTGAGATGCCCAGGTGGTTTTATCTTATCTAGGCTATGTGTTCAGCTGCTAGAGCAAAAAGTATTGGGGAGAAAGGGCACCTGTCTAGTTCCATCACATATTTGGAAAGTCGTTGGGTTATGTGTTGGGAGTTTGAGTTGAAGTTCTTGCATAGATAGTTTCATTTGTCATTAGGATCATATAACTTGGTTCTGGAAGAATCATGTAATATAAGGATTGAGTGCTCTGCTGAGAGGCCAGCAACTTTTTGACTCAAATGTTATGGGGTTTGTTTACATGCTCATAGAACAACTGATGCGTCCATGTCATTTGACTAGCTATTTCTTTTGAATTAAGGATATTAAAGACCTCTCTAGCAGCAAGTGGGTTTAATTTTATGAGCTGCTTCAAAATCTGTAATGCATTTTGCAGAGCAGCAGCTTTATGTTTCTTGGTTTAGTTGCACATGAACGAATAACCCCAAGTAGGTACCCTTTGCAGGCATCCCAGATCACTGTAGGGAGAGTGACTGAGTCTTTATTCAGAACAAAAAACTGATCTATTTGTGAGGTAAGGTAATCACTAAATTCTGAATACATATAGCTTCCAATTAAAGTATCAAGTAGGACAGGAGAGATGGCAAAAGTGCAGCGTAATGGAGCATGGTCTGAACAGGGGATCAGGCCATGTAAGCTTATTTAAAGGACCCAATGAGGTTTGGAGTTGTGATGATGGAGTCCTAAAATAACTATTATGGACATGTGAATAAAAAAGCATAATCCTTAGCTGTTGGGTGGAGGACTTGCCCAACATCAAGCATTTTATATTGAGAAATGAGATAATTGAATTGTTCTGAGATTGTCCATGAGGAGGTAATATGTATAGAGGGATATAAGGGGGTTTATCCAAACTTGGATCAGTCACTAGGTTAAAGTCATCACCAACAATCACATGTATTGAGCCAAATTCACTGATTTTTTATAGGAAATGGACCTGGTTAGTGATGGGGAAGTAATCAGAAGCCAAGATCAAGTCCATCCCTGAGTCTACTAGAACAGTCCGCATATCATTCAGTTACCTGATATGGGAAGTCTTGAATCAGGAGTATTGCTACTCCTGCTTTCTTGGTGTGTGTAGTGCTTACCCATTAGATGGGAAGATCTGGACCCAGAGAAGTGCGTCTCCTGTAAAAAGCTATTTGGATTTCTAATCGTCTACATTTTCACAGTGCTAGACACCTTTTTCTGTCAGCATTGAGACCCTTGACATTTGGCCATAGAGTAAGGAAATATGTGAGAAAATGATAGAAGACTGCAGTGGGTAGGGAAAAAAGAACCAAAGACAGGATGGTTAGGGGATTAAAATATTGGGTGGAGGGGGAGATGGTAGATAGAAAGGAAGAGATTCACTCACTCAAAATCTAGACTGCCAAACAATAATGAATAGTTAGGTCAGACTTGTCCATCCGCTGTGTAAGGTAGATGACTGTAGTCAGGAAACAAATCCTAGAGACAGTGAGGGCTTTGTCCAGGGGACCACGGAGACAAGCCAAACCCAGATCGAAAAGACAGGAAAGAAGATGGCAAATGTCCAGGAGTTCACCCATCCCTTTTTCTTTCATGAGGCATATAAGCAAAATGTAAAATAAAATAAAATCAATCTGGTTCTCTAAAGAGGAGGCAGATATTGTAAGGGATTAAAAATGCACATAAGGTAAGATAGACTCAGTCAGAGGAGCACACAAAAGTTTGCAAAGTTAAACTGATGCAAGCTAAGAACATGAGAAGATGTGATAAATCACAAGCAGAAGAAAAAATAAAAAAGTCAAGAAAGGGTGACAAAACTTTCCTTATGTATATTAGTTAAAAGAGAAAAAATTAAGAAGGCATAATAGGATTAAAGCTGGAAAACAGTAGATAAATTGAGGGAGATAAGGAAACAGTTGACATCTAAATATTTCTGCTCAGTCTTTACAGGTGGTTGTGATGAGGGATGGACAAAATGTTTGCCTCAAAGGTGAACAGGTGAAAACTGGCACTTTCCGCCGATAAGGAAATTTCCAGTGAAAAGGACAGATTTTCCACATTTTCTACCTAATTCATTGCATTGAAATCAATGGTAAGACTTCATCCCCCTCCCACACACACAATGCAAGTTGTCTTTTTTTATCCTGAGTGCTAATCTATAACCAATTCAAATTTAAATATGGCTGAAAAATCTACTCTACATGAAATAGAAGCTTATGGTCCAGATTATGTTGCAGGTGCTAAATGTTAACACCCGTTCTATCAAACATTTTCTTATTGAAGTCTATGGGGAAAACTGGAGATAAAAGCAGTGATAAAATTAGAACCTGTAGTAGAATCTAGCCTAGGATAGCATTGTAATAAAACCCTCCATAGTTCTATGGCCCAAAGATATGTATTTATGTGAAGCAAAAAAACCCAACTTATCTGGTAGTTACAATAGACTATTTCCTGATCCCAAAGGAGATTATCTTCTACTTTACAACAAAATGATTGAGTAGGTTCATAATGATTACATTATCACTGAGAAGGAGAAACAATGTCTGTCTAAAACTCATCCCAAAATAGTAACCTTTTACTAGTTACCAAAGGTTTATAAGGGCAAAAGCATACCACCTGGTCGACTAATAGTCTCTGACAATGGACGTGTATGCAAGAATCTCAGTAAGTTTGTTGACGTACAATTCGTTTGTGGAAATCAGGCCCTCCTATGTAAGAGACACCACAGATGTTTTAACTAAGATTGAATAATTACCATTGATATTGAGACTTGGTTGGTAAATTGAGATGCTGAGTTACTTTATACATCTGTTGACCATAAATAGTTTGCAATGCCATTACTTATCATATGAGTCACAATAATTGGAAATATGAGATTCATCATTATATTATAGGTGTGCTTTCATCATTCTACATCACTACTTCAATACCAATTTCATCTCTAAAGCCAGGGTATAGCCATGGTAACAGTATTTGCTTCCATTTATGAAAACCTGTATCTCGGTCAGTTGGAACAACATGTACTATTTGCATAGAACATGGAGAACTGTACATCTCATGTCATGGTGTGGTATGGATACATAGATTACGTTTTCTGCTTGTGGAGTAGTTCAGAACATAAATTGAAGAATTATATTTCAGTCCTTAGTGAGAATGAATTTAATCTGAAATAGACTCTAGTCTAGAGTATGATAAATCCAAGATTAATTTTCTGGATTCATCAATTTACTGACAAGCAGGTGGTTGTTTTAGGAAGTGACTTATTTTGGAAGAAAACTGTCACAAATTGCATCCTCAATTCCTCTAGTCACCATTAACCTTAAAAAAATAGCCAGGGAACTAATCAACAGGTGACTCAAACAAGGATACTTCCGTACTAATTTTAAGTGCAACTATAACAGAACCCTATGTCATCTGAGAACTGACCTTCTATGAATACAATCCAAAAAGAATAATCACTGTATTAAGTTTAGTACAAAATGCAATAATCAAAGTGGAAGCACATAGAAAATGTTGAACACACATTTACCTACTGAACCATATTCTGAAAGAAACACTGGGTGATAAAATATCCATCTGCTATCACAGAACAGCAAATATGAGTAATTATTTGGTGCAGAGCCATTCTCAAATTAAACATAAGAGAACATTATCCATGTGGAAGATGAAAATGATTTATACCCACATATGTTGAAACATAAAGGATAGTATGGGAAGAATAAATAAAACTGGATATGTTATCACCTGTGAAACTAGAAGAGTCATTTATTCCTCATCTCTCTCTGTCTTTTTATTCTGACCTTATTACAATATGGCAGGCCAGATTGGCCCTGGCATTTAAGAAGGGACATTAGGTAGACAATTTATTTACTCATATAATTATACTTTTTTCAACTAATATAAGTATTTCTCATGCTAGTCCTTGCAGCATTCAATAAGACAACTACCAAGTTGTGATAGTTCAGTACGTCTTTTACTTTTGACATAATATAAAAGGTTTGTCAGGTTCCCGCAGCATTTCATTCCATGTTTGTTAGAGAGAGTGAAAACAGCACAATTTTTCACCTGAGATAACAGGCAAATAAAGTGAAGTTTAGTTTAGGGAGTCTTGTAAGCAGAAAATGTGTGGTAGTGGTAGTCTGGGGGACTGTGAAGGGAGAAATGAGATTTACCCAAAATACCCCAAATGTTTGACTGAGAAAGGCAGGTGTTTAAAGTTCCTTCCTGAACTTCTTTTTCTCTGTATTAGGGGAGACTGGGGGAGAGTGAAGAGAGAAAGGTGATTTACCCACCAATAAGTCAAAATCTTGTATGACTGATAGAGATGGGAAGTTGTGATCCAAGTACCATTCTGAGCTTGCTGAGCCTCTTTCACTGACAGAATATATAACAGACTGGCAATCAACAGACAGACAGACAAGTTCCTTCAACAGCTAGAAGAGGGGACAGTATATTTAGTAAGGCCTATTGTAATCTGTACTGAAAAATAAGTAGACTGCAGTGACATAGGGAAAGAGCAACAGCAGCCCAAATCCTCAAGGGGAAGAAGCAGTTGCACAGGGAGTGTTTTTTAGATGGTGATAGGGACAGTTAGTTAATATAAAAAAAGAGAAAAAAAATAAAAATAGTTTGACTGATAGTTGGCAGAGACATGGGCCCTGACGTGAGCTGTGACTGAGTCCGACAGATAATAGAAGAGGCATAGTAGTTGGTAAAGGGCAAGACATTACACACAGTCAGATCTGCTGTGTATTTTACTGTTTAAATACAGACTAGTTTATTAAAAAAAAATAGGAGCAGGGGGAAGGGGAAAGGTGGAGGAGTGCAGGTATCTGTTAGTAAAGTGGTAGTCCAAAAACTGACTGCAGCCATGGTTGCTTAACCCCTTAGTGACCGGCTGTGCGCACACGCGGCCAGCACTTAACACCCGTGGTACCTTTTTTTTTATTTCAAATGATTCTGGAGTCCCCAAACTGCATGCAGCTAAGTGACAGTTTTTGCAGGATGTACCAGGTAAGTCCATTGTCCTTAAGGGGTTAAGCGTGTGCAATAAATGATGATTTTTCTCCTCAGCCTGAGGAGGATGTTTGTCAACTTTCCATAAAAAGTTCCACCAGCATTAATAATATTAATAAACCAATTAAGAAAAAACAAAGAAGAAGACAATGAGTAATGATCTAGGGTTGATGGCATAATGGAGGAAGTTGTAGCAGTTTAACCAACTTATGCAGCTGACTTCATAAAGCCTAGAGGAATATAAAAGCAGTAGGGAAATAGCAGTGGATGAGTCTGAGGATGTCCTAATTAATAATGATGATGATATTGATGTAGAATATATTGCTCCATCACCCCCTCTTCTTCAGATACAGATGACGTTGAGATTGACAGAGATGATGACATGGCCAGGAAATTAGCTGAAAGGCAAAGGCTCAATTTTTCACCACCAAAAAGAAGCAATGTGCCTGTTTATAAACTGTTTGAGAAATCAGTTGGAATGTCTGGCTCTAGATAAGTAAAACAATTCCAAAACATACACAATCATCTTGTCACCCATCATAAATTTGTCTCTGCTTCCAAGTCCATCCCTCACCCAGCCTTATACTCTAGTGTTCAGTAACCAGCAACATAGGTCATCAACATCCACAACCTTAGCTATGATGAGTGTCTCTGCTCAGGGCCAGATTTGTCAATAGGCAGACAAAGCACTTGCCTAGGGCGCCCGATTTTCAGGGGTTCCTGGCAATGACCTTGTCACACCCACCATCCAGCCCACTTTATGGCCCCAGGGTACATAATATAATTACATCGTTTAACCCCTTAAGTGGCAGATGGGTATGCTTGCGGACCTCTCTGGGATCAAAGGGTTAAACAATGTATTCAGTGCCTAGGAATAAATAAATATGCCTCCATTAAGTGTCTGAAAATAAGCCATGATACAAATAAACCTGTGCCAATAAGATACGTAAAACAAAAATAAATGTAATAATATTATGCTTAACAAAAATAAATATAATCATATTATGCTTAGCTTTATTAACTGTCTCCTCTGCTGTGTGCAGCCGCAGAGGCGGTGGCAGCAGAGACCGTACCGTGTGACACGGGTTCCCCTCCCATCCCTCTCAGGTTGATGCCTGATATGCAATGAGGGAATTTGAACAGAAATTGCCTTTATATATGGGTAGTCTCTGATTCAACTCCCTCACAGCCATTGGCTAGATGTGCTTATGCACATCCCAGCCAGTCATATTCAAGCGACTGTGCCAATGGCTGTGAGGGAATTGGATCAGAGACTGCCCATGTATAAAGCAGTTTAATTTCAAATTCCATCACTGTGGATTGGGCATCGGCCCGAGAGAGACAGGAGAGGAACCTGTGGCATATGGCACTGTCTCTGCTGTTGCCACCTCTGCAGTCGCACACAGCAGCGGAGACAGTTACACACTAGTGTACACACTAGAAAAAACGTCATCTTAGAGGGGATATGATAACACTATATAAATATGTTCAGGGCCCAATCAAAGGGCTCTCCAAAGACCTGTTCATTAACAGAACAGTACAAAGGACAAGGGGCCACCCGCTTAGACTTGAGGAAGGGAGATTTCATCTACAACAACGGAAGGGTTTCTTTATAGTAAGGACAATAAAGGTATGGAATTCACTGCCTGAGGAGGTGGTGCTATTGAATACATTAGATGCCTTTAAAAAGGGCCTGGATACTTATTTAAAAGAGCATAACATAGAGGGCTATGTATGTTAGTATTGGGATTAATATTTAGTTTGGGCTTGTTGATCCAAGGAGAAATCTGATTGCCATTTGGAATCAAGAAAGATTTCTTTCCTCCCCATTCAGGGTAGAATTTGAAATTGCTATATTGTGGGGGGTTTTCTTGCCTTTTTTGGATCAATGATGGTAAACAGGAATAGGAAAAGGGTTGAACTAGATGGATGCAACACTTTTTTCAACCTAAATTACTATGTTACTATGTTACTATGTAATAAACCTAAGCATAATATTATTATATTTATTTTAGTTTTACATATCTTATTGGCACAGGTTTATTGGTATCATGGCTTATTTTCAGACACGTAATGGCAGCATATTTATTTATTCCTGGGCACTGAATACATTGTTTAACCCTTTGAGCCCAGAGCGGTCCACAACGCATTGCTTTCAATGCATTGCATACCCATCTGCCACTCAAGGGGTTAAATGGTGTAATAGTTTATTCCTTCTATTAATACTTGTTTTTTATATTGACAGCAAAGAAGAGAGAAGACAGAAGAGAATGCAGAAGAAAGAAGAGAAGAATGAAGGGAAGGCTGAACTGAAGACAGAAAGAGAAGGACAGTGGATGACAGGTAAGTATAACACTGATTAGTAAATGATCTGTGCTTTACAGTATGTCACCGATCCTTAGCTTTTTTCTTTTGAAGTTCCCAATACTGCCGCTATTTAGCAGTGTTTTGGGAACTTAACGCACAAAGTGGACATCTGGCCACAAGACCATTTTTGTTGCCTAACGCCTGTTGTGCTTTTAGACGGTAGGACATTTGGATACCGACCGAGACATTTTCTTTTGTCATTCAGTATCCATTTTGCCCTGCTGGCATTTTTATCTCCAACATTTGGATCGAGCCCTTAATGTGTTGGTATAGGGATTTAACCCACTGGATGCTAGAAATATGTCCAACACATTGCAGAGCAATTAGTTGAAAACATGTCTAGCTTCCAAGGAATTATGGTCACAGTAAATCTTCATTTTTGCTTTGCATATTGGGTAAGTAATACTTTGTTGAATATGTAAAGTCAAATAATATGTAGGTTTTTTTCTTTCATAATTTAGAACTCACTGCTTGATGTATCAGTATTTAGTTGATCTTTGGTACCCACACCTTCCCATTACTTGGGTCTTAAAAGGATAGTAATACTTCGTTTTATCTTTATTTTATTTTGTAGGTATTTAAAAAACATGAAGAATGATATGTCTTATCTCTCAAAACTTTATGGTTTGAGAGATATTCACAAGCAATGTTTCCCCTCCCACCCCTTTTACCTAGTGTAAGCCATCTCTTCTCAGATGTGGAATGCAGTCCATAGACCAGACAGATAACAGCAGGGGACAATCTTCTTCCTATGAGAACAATGGATGCCCTGCCCCCTTGAAAGATTTTTCAGGTTTTTCCCTTATCTTAATTGAAGATTGTCCCTCTCTGCAGTCTGCCTGGGCACCTCCCTTCTGATCTGACTGAACAGTGTGACATTAGTAAAAGGGGCGGGAGGGGGATACTTTGTCATTGAATTACTCTTGAACTACAACTCTGACAGAATTGAAATAACACTCTCCAAAGTCCAAATACTATGATGACTAATTAGAGCTGCTTTTATTATGAAACATTACTATCCCTTTAAATACCGGGGAATAAAGGGCAGGTTACATATCTAATAAGGATGATTTATGCTGTCTGTATATATACCCCCACCAGGCCCGCACCTCACTGTATATAACATTTTCCTCTAACTCTGGGAAGTACTGTGAAGAATGGAAAAAAATCAAAAAATGGGTGGGACCACAAGAGGGTGTGGTTAATAGAGGGTGTGTCTAATTGAGAGGATTGGGTAGGGTGGGGCAAAAGTGGGGCTAGCGGCACTGGAGGGTGTTGTGCCTAGGGGAGCTTGATATGTAAATCCGACCCTGAACGTTTTGCTATTATCACCTGGTTAGAGCTGGTGAAAGATTTGACATTGTCATTGGAGTTCTGGGTCAAACCATTTGCACTATAGTGGACAACTAAAAATTCCTATTGATTTAAATGGGGATTTTAACCCCCTGAATGCTAGAGATGTCTCCCTAGCATTCAAGAGTTTTAAATCCCCATTTAAATCAATGGAGATTTTGGGAATTTTTAGCTCTCCCCTAAAATGCAAATTGTTTGCCCCAGGACTCCTCCACTTTTCTTTTGAACATACAGCGCTTAGTATTTTAAAGCATATCAGTTGACTTTCCGAAATGTTGGAATATAACTTTTGAGTAACTTTCCAGAGAAAAACAAGCCAAAAAACATATTAAAATATTGATAACACCTTTAGATTGTGAATATCTTTGCTTCTTTGTAAGAATTGATGCCATTCCTTGGCATTTATATGTCTGCATAAATTTGATATGCTTGTTCATATCTCTATTGCACTGTCTCTGAATTCAGTTGGTTTCCATGGAAGTGAAACTATAATACAAATGCATGGCTTCCTGAATGTATTTTATTAAGATAAAAAAAAAAACACTGCATCTACGACACTGAAAATCAGCCACATTCTGGAAAAAGTTTATTTTACAAATAATAATCATATGGCAATATGGGCCTTATGCAGAATGCAGATGTACGCAATTCCAGAGTATACACATTGCACCTTTGAGGACAAATACACATTCTTCCAATTCCTATTGAATAAGGTGACCTGTCACATTAAATTTTTTTTCTGTATATTTGAAAACTTCATTCAAAGCTGTTTATGTTTCATATTAGCCAAAAGACTAACTGGTATGTAGTTTAGCACAGTGGTGCCCATGTTTTTGCAATTGTGGGCCACATGCAGGAGCCTGTAGGCACAGAAATCTGAAGTGCCTTCCCATTGCCATCTCCACTGGACACCTCCACAATGCTCCAAATCTCCACATTACCCCCCATATCCATATAGCCCTCACATTGCCCCCCATCAGCTCCAACTTATCCCCCATCAGCTCCATATTGCACTCAGCTTCAAGTTATCCCCCATCAACTCCATATTGGCCTAACATTGCCCCCATCATCTCCAACTTGCCCCCATCATCTCCAACTTGCCCCCATCATCTCCACATTGCCCCGTCATCTACAATTTGCCCCCATCATCTCCACATTGCCACTATATCAGCTCCAACTTGCCTCTACATTGCCCACATCTTCACATTGCCCCCACTTTGCCTCCCGCATACGTTTCCTACCTCCCTGGTGGTCCAGCGGCAGATGTCTGTGCCTCCTTCTGTAACTGCTGCTGCTCCCGCACGGTCTCTTTAGGAATGCAGAGCGCTGGGAGATGATGTCATCTCCCAGAGCTCTGCGTTAGAGCTGACGAGGGAGCAACAACAGCTTCAGGTCTACGCCTTCTATCTGAGCTGAAGAAGGAATGGACCTCTGTGAACAAAAATAAATAATAATTTTTTTTTTATTACAATGATAGGCTCCCCTCTGTGGGGTGCGCCTGTAGGCAGATGCCTACTCTGCCTTACAGCAAATCCGGCTCTGGTCACATGATCAAAAATCCATGTGTTAGGGCAATATTAATTTGTTCACAGAAAACAATAGGGATTTACAGCTATAAACAAATATGTATTTTGTAGCAGTAATAGAGCAGTAATACAAAAGTAGTACAAAGAACGTTTAACCCTTTGGGTGCCAGAGGGGTATGTAACACATTGCTTTCAATGCATTGCATACCCCTATGACACTCAAAGGGTTAATCAGCTGTATTTGTAAAGAGGTGCCATTATTGACCTAGTGATAATCATTGATCAAGTCAATAAAAATACTTATATAACATAACTATTGTCAAACTGTTCGGGAGCTTACTGCCATACTAATTCATGTGTGCACTGCTAGTTAATTAGGTGAAAAAATATTTTTGTTAAAAATACCAGTTGAGCCACACTCCGAGTTCAGGGTGTGCATATTTGATCCAGGGCTGCATGCTGTGCACACATGGTTTAGGAAATAGAGAAAAAAGGAGGTGCTCCTAGTGTAATATTGTCAGCAAAGTAGATCACCAGACCAACACCGTAAGAATTTTACTAACTGCTTTGTGATTTGTAATTACAGACCTTTAAGGATAATAATATGGACAGTTTTTTGGGAAGCGAAATGCGTACCATTGAGCATGCTGTGGTTTTAGGATAAAGTCATACTCTATAGAGGAACGGCTACTTTCTTCTTTTTTATTTTTATTATATTATTTTATTTGATTATTACCCTGAATCATCTTGAAAGTTTGTGAGTGGAGATCCTTTGGAGAAGAAACCACAACAGATGACATAACACCCAAGCAGGGATGGGTAAAGTATCCAGCATGCAATATTGGTTGATTACAGGCATATGCTTGATTATCAACAACATATAAATGTGAGTGTATACCATATATATGTACTGCTTTTTACTATATATACATTGGATAAAGAACTATTAGTGCCCCTCCATCTTTTTGTTTTTTTTCTGCATATGGTTTAGGAGATAGTTACACCTTTATTTTTGGAAAAAGTAAAAGTTTCTCAGTGCAGTACATAGATTAATTAGAATATGAAACGTTACTGGAAATCATAATTTGCATATGCAACCAAAGGTAAAAACTTAAATAGCATATGAGACTGCACTGAATGGTTCATTAGTATGCATTAGCATACGGATATCTCCTAAACTGTATGATATCAGATATGCAAACTTGAATCAAGGTCAACTTTAAATGGGACTTTTAACTATTTGGAGGTTAGAGGTCTACAATACAAATCTATGTGTTGGAGACCTTGCTAGCACCCAGGAGGTTAAAATAAATTTTAAAACAGAATTTTTATTTCCTGTCTGCGATGCAGTTGATTAGCTCCAGAACTACACTTTTTTTTAGCCTTATGCATAAGGGGCATTTGCCCAAAATAATTCTGGGGCAAACCTTATTGCAATCTAAGGTACAAATAAACATTCCCTAAAGTATCATTGCATTAAATAAAGATTTTAACTCCTTTAATTCTGGATAGGTCGCCATGACATTGCAAAACAATGTAAAAAATGTTAAAAATTGTGGTCAACCAACTGCACTATAAGGAGCAAGTAAATTTTATTTGCAGCATGTTGGAGAGAGATTCTAGAGTTCACTGGGTTAACCCTTTGATTGTCTCTGGCAGGATTCTAGCAATGAGAATTTTTGCTGGAGACCCCATCTCCAGATGGATATAGATGGTGAATGGTTAGAATGATTATAAAGTACCAGGATAGACTCAAGGATCTGAACACGTATAGCTTGGAGCAAAGACGAGAGAGAGGGGATATGATAGAAACATTCAAATACATGAAGGAATCCAACAAAGTTCATGAGGGAAATACATTTCAAACGAGTAGAAATGTTAAGACAAGAGGTCATAATCTAATACTAGAGGGACAGAAGCTTAGATGTGATGTCAAGGGTTTTACTTCACTGAGGGGGTGATAGATAAGTGAAATAAGCTAAGAGGCAGAAGTGGTAGATGTTAACCTTTTGAGTGCCAGAGGGGTATGCAACCTCTGGCACTCAAAGGGTTAATACAGTGAAGGATTGTAAGCATTCATGGGATAGATATGAGGCTGTCCTGAACACAAGACAAGACCAAGGACCAAATATGGTTTGAGAGTAAGAAAAATGGACAGACTGAGCAGGCTGAATGGTTCTTATCTACTGTCGGATTCTATGTTTCTGTTATTAATCCACCTGTAATGCACTTGGTTCATTATATAATTGCTCATCTTTCCTTTTGTGCATATGTCCCTAGTGTTGAAGAACTCCACTTTAAATACCATTATTTATAGCAGGGAATCAAATACAATATCCCATCTGTGTCATTGTTATTGCTACAGCAAAGGTGTTGTTAGTAGAATCCACATAAATACTGGAAGCATTATGTGCTAAAATATCAGAATGTTCTTTTTAAGCTAAAATTGCATATTCTGAGCAAACCTCTGCAGAGAAATTTAAGTTGAAGTTACATTTTCAGGCACTAATACATGTAATTTTTATTTAAGCAATGGTGGGACATCATTTTATTGTTTTGTTGTTTTTTTAAATGCACAGAGTTACAAACAATTTTCCCAGGAAAAGTGAATTTGTATCCCAGGCACCCTTAATGCAAAGCATTCTAGGCACCCTTGGTCACAGCCATGACAATACCTACAATCATCACATGGCTTACATTGCAGCACAAAAAAAAAATCACTTAGAATTTAACATACAAACAAAATAGAGTTTCTAGGAATGTCTTTAACACACTGTTTAACAATGCATTGGAGGCCTCTCCACTATCTCAATAAGATGATATAGTGTTGTGTCAATGTGTAAATAAAACCATCCATCATGGTCCTGGAGTCCATTGAAGGGAGAAGCTGGGATTGTTCTGGACATACTCATAAATCAGAATATGTATGTAACCAGAAAAGCTGAGGTAACAACTTGGGAAATCCTCATTAGACAAAGATTTAGGAGTACTGATAGACAATAGTCTTCACAGCGGTTTGCAGAGTCACTCAGCTCCTGCAAGAGCAAATAGAGTACTAGCCTGCATAAAAAGAGGTGTAGAAGCAAGGGATGCTAATATTTTCTTACCTCTGTATAAATCCTTGGTTAGGCCTCATCTAGAATATGGAGTACAATTTTGGGTATCTGTTCTAAAAAAAGACATTACTGAACTGGAAAAGGTGCAGAGACGTGCAACAAAACTGATAAAGGGATTGGAAGATCTGAGTTACAAAGAGAGACTAGCCAAACTGGGTTTGTTTACATTAGAAAAGAGACGTCTAAGGGGTGATATGATTACCATTTACATATACATTCAAGGTCAATACAAAGAACTATCCAATTAATTATTTATGCAAAGAGCTGAGCTAAGAACAAGAGGTCATCCATTAAGACTTGAGGAAAGGCGCTTTCGACTAAAACATAGGCAGGGATTCTTTACAGTAAGGGCGGTAAGGCTATGGAATTTTTGCCTCGTGATGTTGTGCATGCAGATAATGCAACTGCATTCAAAAAAGCAATGGATGCCTATCTAGCACAGAACAATATTGACAATTATGACAGATAGCTTCAAAGCAAATAGGATATTGATCGGGGGAACTATTTGACTACCAATTGGAGTCAGAAAGGAATAATTCCCCCACACACACTTGTGACTACATTGGAAATTGCTCCAGAGGGCTTTTTTTTGCCTTCCTCTGGATCAACAGGGGTGTTTTTGGCATGGGATGGACTTGATGGACGCATGTCTTTTTTCAGCCTTATCTACTATGTTACTATAGGCCAGTGATTTTCAGTTCTAGTCCTCTTACCACAACAACAGGTCCCTAATTAAGCATAAGTAGAACAATCATAATTACTGCTCCATTGATCGCCCCCATGTGATCAAGTAGGAATATCCTGAAAATATGACCTGTTGATGTGCCCTGAGAAGTAATGTGAAGAATCACACCTAAACAGTTGCCTATATTGTCTAACAGCCAAACTGGCTCTAACTGAGAAGAGTGTCATAATATTCCCCATAATATTTCCCATACTTTGCAATCCAATATGTTCAATATGCTATGAGTGCCTTAATTCTCAACATTAGTCCTCTGGACACACAGGCAGTTCTGGTTTTAAAAATATCCCTGATTTAAGTAGAAATAGCCTTAAAGGGATAGTAATACTTAAAATGTAAAAAAAAATATGTTGTAGGGTTTATCCCCCTGAGTAAAACAAGGGCACTCCCACTGCTGAAAGGTGTTTCATTCAAAAGTTATTAATTTTCAAAGCTGAATTTTTTAGGTGCAATATCACAGTGGCCTGAAATTGTACAATGGCGCTGTTGCTACACCATCCTATGGACAGCTCTGGTCAGTTGAAAATAAATCTCCATAGGATGGTGTAGCAACAGTGCCACTGTACAATTTCAGGCCACTGTGATATTGCACCTAAAAAATTCAACTTTGAAAATTAATAACTTTTGAATGAAATACCTCTCAGCAGTGGGAGTACTCTTGTTTTACTCAAGGGGATAAACCCTACAACATTGTTTTTTTTACATTTTAAGTATTACTATCCCTTTAAATATGGGGAGAAAAAAGGAATGTGATAAGCTCATTATTGGGAATGAACAATACAAAAAATAATTATTTCTGCTACCCAGGGGCTGCCAATCACATATTTTGCTCACTTGTGTCATTATAGAAGAAAATATCCATTTGAATATCAAACTCATGCTGATCAGCTGACCACAGACAGGATATCCCCAAAATGCCAGGTACATCTACTTTGCATGAGAGAGAAACAACCACAGATGTACGTTTCTGATTCTTACAGGTATCATCAGGAGGTGCAGCTGATCTCTGGGCACACAGAGAGAGTTCCACATCTAGAGAAAAAAGGATGTGATGCACACTTCAAAGGAAGTGTTGTAACTAGTCATTGGAACCTACAGCCCGTAGTATGTGCATTTTTTGGGCAACCATCACAAAAATATTTGCAGAAGCATAACTAAAAACTATTGCACCTTGAGGCAAATAAGGCTCCCTTGGATGCAATTGCACCCTCTATATCCCCTGTAGTTACAAACCAATCAAGTTTATTGATCTGATTTAGAATTGGGAAATCTATGGGTTTCCAGCTGTTGCTGGATTAAACTCCCATCATCCTAAACTGGCCAATAAGTTGAAGTTCGATTACAGCTGAAGATCAATGGGTTTGAGTACCATAAAGAGAACTGTGTAAAAGAGCAAATCCACATAACCTCAATTTGGGCTCCACTCATCACTCTTCTGAGACTGCCCTTACTAAAGTGGCTAATGACTTGCTCTCTACTAAGTCAAAATTTCACTACTCCCCACTGTCAGCAGCCTTTGAAACATAGATCAAATGCTCCTCTTCAAAGATCTCCACTCTCTCTGTTTTCATCTTACCTCTCCAACTGCTTCTTCGGTGTTTACTACTCTGGCTTCACTTCTTCAGCCCTACCACTGTCTCTTGGAGTACCACAAGGTTAAGCCCTTGGCCCCTTTCTCTTTTCAATTTATACATCTTCCCTTGGCAAACTAATACACTCTCTTGGATTTTGCCATCATCTTAATGCAGATGATACACAAATCTATCCTTCCTCACCAGACCTCTCCCCTTCTCATGTACCCCGCGTATCTAATTGTCTCTCTCCTCTGTCTTCCCGGATGTCCTCCTATCATATAAAACTTAACCTAATCAAAAGCAAAATTATAATTTTCCCTCCCATTCCAGCTGGCCTTAACACAGATATTGTCCTCAATGCTAAGAACACCACCATCACACCAACCTCCAAAGCTCATTGCCTGGGGGTCCCCTTCAACACTGACCTATCCTCCATTCTCCACATTCAGTAAATCTCCAACTCATTCCTCCTCCATCTACATAACATCTCTATAATTCAACCTCATGTCACCCAAGAGACTACTCATCATGTCCCATTTCAACTACTGTTCTGCTCCACCGACTAACCCCACTACAGTCCATGATGAACTCTGCCACCAGACTAATCTACCTCAAATATCACTCCTCTAATACCACTCCTCTCTACCAGCCCCTACACTGGCTCTCATTAGCATTTAGATTTAAATTAAAAATACTGGTGCTTGCTTACAGAGCACTTACTCTACATGTACTTTAGTTTCCAAATATACTCCCATTCACCGTCTTCGCTCTGCACATTGGGAGTTATGCACTAAGGAGTGATAAAGAGGAGATAAAGTGGAGATGACTAATCCAGTTATATCACTTCTCCAGTTTCTATGTCATTCTATGGAACATATGCACTACGACTTCCAAGGTTGGAGAAATCGTAATGCATTGGCTCCATAGAATAAAAGGACTTGGAGAAGGGATATCACTTCCCCCATTATCTTCTTCTCAGTTCTTAGTACATCCTCCCACCTACAAGACTTCTCAGGTGCTGCAGTTGAGCTCGTGAATTCCCTCCCTTATCACATCAGACTCTCCTCCAGCCTTCATATCTTCAGAGAAGCCTATCAACCATTACGAGCAAGGGTAGAACTATAGCCTGTCTATCCTCTACTCACTCTCATTCCCTTCTTCAATCACACTCACATCTACAACCCCATCAAGACCTCATTGGTTACATAATCTTTGTCTCACAAAACACCCACTACATGAAATAAGGTAAAAAGAAGATAGAACATGAGTTGACACTCATCCAGTATAAAATACACCTTTTATTAGGCATGTTCTCAATCACAGCAAGGTGCTTACTGGGGTAGTTGGCAGTCCCATGAAGCAGAAAAAGCTGACAGCTGTTTTGTGTCTTATAGGCACTTTATCAAGGCATCCATCCCACTACTTGATTGGACCACTGCACTGAAAAGCATTTCTTTCTCCCACCCACTGATCAGCAGTTCATGTGCCAAGAGGTACTCACACCCCATTGCACTTACTCCTTCTGTGTCCCACATACCTTCTGCTAGACCATACACTTTTTTTCTCTTTTCCATTTGTGCTGCTTTATGCCTCTGCATGTCTATTCCCTATTGTGCAGCACTGAGGAATATGCTGTAGCTAAATAAATAAATAAAGGATATAATAATAATAAAAAATAACCTTTCCAAGAAAAATCTGAAATGGTTTCAGATATTACAAAAGAGAAACAGGAGAAAAATGGCACTTTTTGCCTAGCTGCAAATTTTTCATGGAAAGTACTGTTTTTCACTTTTTTTCACCAAGTTCACTGGATTGAAATCAGTCTCCTCACCGTGTGGCAATTTTCCCTTCTTTTCCTGCTGGTATAATATGAAATGTGTGTCAGGTTCCTGCAGCATGCCATTCTGTGTTTGTGAGAGGAAGAAAAAGCAGCACATTTTTGAGCTAGAGAACACAGGCTAGTAAAGTGGAGCTGAAGCTTAGTTTAGGCAGTTTTGAAGGCAGGAAATATATTCTCTTTATTAGGGGAGTCTGGGGCCTCTGGGGGGGCAGGAAGGGAGAAAGGAGGTTGACCTCAAAATTAGAGTGACTGACTGGGAACACACAGGCAGAGATAATCTAAGTTTCTTCCTGTTCTGGCTGTTATCTTTGCCCTAGGAAAATCTGGGATGTGAGAAGGGATCAAATGAGAATTACCCCAAATACCACACAATTCTGTGTAACTGGCTGGAAACACATAGGCAGAGGTTGTTATCTCTGTGCTAGGGGAGTCTTGGGGTGTGAGAAGGGAGCAAAGGAGGTTTAGCCCAAATACCCCAAAGTGTTGTGTGACTGAGTAGACACAGGGAGCTATTATCAAAGTTCATTCCTGATTTGGCTGTTATCTCTGTGTCAGTGAAGTTGGGGAAAGAAGCAGTTGAAAAGGTAGAGTATTTTTTTTACAGTGAAAGAGAAAGGTGGGGACAATTATTTTAAAAAAAAGAAAAAATAAATAGTAGGTGACAGAGAAAGGGACCATGACATGAACTGTGACTGAGGCAGACTGATACTAGATGACATAGATTATGTTGTAAAGAGCCAAGGCAAGGCATCACACACAGACAGTTTTTTTGTGTACTTTACAGTAAACTCGCACACACAGTAGCTGCACAATGTCCAGCAAACGCACAAGGGGGAGAGGGCAGGTGAAAGGATTAAGAGAAGTGCAGGGATGTGTGAGTAAATTTGTAGTCCAAAACTTGACTGCAGCCACCTTTGCTGTAGGGTGTAATGAACTACTGAGGAGGATGCAGTTTGTTTTGAAGTTCCACAAAAAGTACCCCCATCACCAGCAACAGTAATATTAATCTAAAAATGACAAGTCACATTCCAGTGTTGATGGCATAATGCAAGAAGGTAGCAGCACAAACAATTGGTGCATCTGATAGTGAGATAAACAAGCGCAAAAGCATCTGTCTTGAAAGTAGTAGTGAACATTGTGAAAATCCCTCAAAAGTGGAAAAGTAGGAAGAAATTGTTTAAGACCTCTAAATGCTTAGAAGAATATAAACGTAGTGGAGAAGATGTGGTAGGTGATGCTTAGGATAACCTAATATCACGGTGCCCGTGATTGCTCTTCTGTTGTGTCTATCACCAGTAGGGGGCTCCCCATTGGCTGGCTATCTTCAGCCCACCCTGTATTGACTATTTAAACCTAGTCTGGGCACCCTTTGGCTGCCCTTTCGTGTTGTCTCTATGCTGTTTGAGTCTACACCTTGTTCCTGAGTATCCTGGGCCCCTGCTGTGTTCCTGCGACCTGTGTTCAACTTGTTCCAGTGTTTCCAGTCGTATTGTTCCTGCCTCCGTCTTATCCGGTTGAGCCACCTCTTCCTGATGCCAGTCGCCGCCATTGTTCCTGATTCTGGTTGACCCTCTGCCTGCTGGTTCCTGCTTCCATCTGCTGGTTCCTGTCCTGATTGCCTCCAGTTAGCTGACGTTCCTGAGTCGCCTCGGCGACATTTTCATTTTGCCAGTTTACAGTACGCGGGTACTGGTTGCTTGACAGCTACCCGGCTGCTTCAGTATGTTAGCGTTTCACGTACAGGGTACTGGTTCGCCCCTCTAGCCATCCGGCTTTCTCAGCATTATAGCGTTCCACGTACAGGGTACTGGTTTGCTCCTCTAGCCACCCAGCTGTCTCAGCATTATAGCGTTCCACGTACAGAGTACTGGTTCGCTCCTCTAGCCACCCGGCTGTCTCAGTATTGTAAGCGTTCAACGTACTGGGTACTGGTTCGCTCCTTTAGCCACCCGGCTGTCTTAGTATTGCAAGCGTTCCACGTACAGGGTACTGGTTCGCTTCTCTAGCCACCCGGCTGTCTTAGTATTGCAAGCGTTCCACGTACAGGGTACTGGTTCGCTTCTCTAGCCACCCGGCTGTCTCACTATTGTAAGCGTTCCACATACAGGGTACTGGTTCGCTCCTTTAGCCACCCGGCTGTCTCAGTATTCCAAGCGCTCCACGTACAGGGTACTGGTTCGCTTCTCTAGCCACCCGGCTGTCTCAGTATTGTAAGCGTTCCACGTACAGGGTACTGGTTCGCTCCTTTAGCCACCCGGCTGTCTCAGTATTCCTAGCGTTCCACGTACAGGGTACTGGTTCGCTCCTCTAGCCAGCCGGCTGCATTGCAGGATTGATAGCGTTCCACGTACTGGGTACTGGCTCGCTCCATAAGCCTTCCGGCTATGTTGTAGATCGTCTGCGTTCCACGTACTGGGTACTGGTTCGCTCCATTGCTACTTAACATCATGGCATTCCATCTGTGAGGGCACTGTTTTTCTCCTCATCCATCCGCAGTCCCTGCTGCTGACGGCTTATTTACTGACTTAGTCTCTTGTCTATGTAGTGACTGTTGCTTCACCTTCCAGTCACTGAGGCTTGTGGTTACCATTATCTCCTGTCAATTGGCTGCCTTGCTCGGTATATGGTAAGGCCGGTAGTACCTGTCCTGTGTCATGGGTTGCCTTACCCGGTATTAGCGAGGCCAGTAGAGCCGGTGTTTATCTCCTGTCAATTGGCTGCCTTGCCTGGTATATGGTAAGGCCGGTAGAACCTGTCCTGTTTCCTTGGGTTGCCTTACCCGGTATTGGCAAGGCCGGTAGAGCCAGTCTTAGTCTCCTGTCCAGCGGCTGCCTTGCCCGGTATTTTGGCAAGGCCGTAGAGCCTCAACTCACGAGTTCAAATTCTTTGGCTGCCTTGCCCGGTATATTGGCAGGGCCGGTAGAGCCAACACTGCTATTGTTTGCATTGTATTCCTGTCTAATAAAGATATATGTGTGTACGTGTATGATACCCTAAGGGGTCACATTAACTTTTCAATAAAGTTGTGTTTTTACCTAATTCTGCGTCTGAGAGTCTTAACAAACCGTGACACCTAATGACTGATGATGTTGATGTAGATTTTGAAAATATCCCTCCAGCTTCCGTCTCTTCTTCAGTTGCAGATGAAGATGAGAGTGAGAGAGATGATGACATGGCCAGAAAGTTAGCTGACAGACAAAGGCTCCCCCACTGAAAAGGAGCCATGTGCTTGTCTATAAATTGTTTGAGAAAACAATTGAAAAGTCTGACCCCGGACAAGCAAAGATGCCATAAAATAGACTGTCATCCTACCAGTCATCATCATCATTGGCATTGCTTCCAAGTCCAAACTTCACTCAGTCACAAACTACTAGAGTAACCAACAGCAACAACCCAGTTTATCAACATCCACAACCCTACCTATGCCTCTGCTGCAGTTGTAAGTGCAGCACCTGTGACACCTAGTTGTAGCACAATTGCAGAAACATCTAGCCCAAGTAGTCATAGCAGCCCTTCAGGAACACCGCAGTCTATGAAGTTCACAGTATATAGATACTTCACTCACAATCCAAAAGCTAAGCATGTTGCTATCAGTTGTCTGTGTAAGAAGCATGTGAGCAGGGGGGAAGTAGGCTCACAACTAGGTACCTCCTCAATGAGATCCCACCTGTAGCACAATCCCTTGTCTGACTGGGAGACACACCATCAACAGGTCTGAGTTTCCACAACTAGCAGCTACAGAAGTACTTCTAAACTTTCCCAGTGGGTGCAGAAGTACATAATAGAAGTGCTACTCAAATATCAGAGAGCGTGCCAAGATTTTCTGTTCCTGCTGCAGTGGGGTAAGACTCTGAGTTTGTTTTTGTAGATGACAAGAGTCATAGAGTGCATACACATACCACAACCACCCTGACCACCTCCACAAGTCATGTCATTAAAGCAGTAAAGTTACACAGTTCTTCCACTATGTGCTGCCACCCCACACTTACTAAGTTCTTAGAAAGAAGTCAAAATATGCACACAAATAATGCAAAAGTATACCTCTGAAATAGTAAACTTGCCAAAATGTTGGTGGTTGACATTCTGCCCGTTTTCTTTTGTTGAAAACTGAGGCTTTAAAGCACTGATTTCATGTGTTGCACCCTGCTGGAATATCCTAAGCTGCAGTTATTTTTCAAGGATGGTTGTGCCAATGTTACTTAATCAGAAAATTTGTGTTTTGGGCAAAGGACAATGGCACTCAGCCTGCTAACATATTTTTCAAGACACATGTTGTAGTAGGACTCACAATTTTTACTTTCATTTATTTATTTCTCCACTTCATCCCTCAGGAAAAATAATATTGCGTCAGGAAATCCTGCAGTCATAACAAAAAGGGAAAGTTATTGCTTGAAATTTATTGGCAGTGACAAAAAATAAACCTTTTCATTCATTCGTTCATTCATTCATTCATTCATTCAAGGGTACTCCCACTGCTGGGCCATTTTTCAATAAGAATGATAGAAATATAGAAACAGATTTTGACCCATTTCCTATGTAATTAAAATACACAGTCCTACATAGTCTTAAGAATAGATTTATCACAGACATTTTTGAATTCCCTTTCAGTATTAGTTCTTACCTCGTCTGTTGGGAGGCTAATCCAGGAATCTATCAACCTTTCTGAAAAATAGTATTTACACATGCTACTTTTAAGTCTTCCATCATCTTTAGATCATGTCCTTTTGTTCTATTATTAATCCTTTTCATAAAACTGCATCATTCCTGAACAATATTAAATCTCTTAATATATTTAAAGGTTTCTATCATATGACCCCTCTCCCTCCTCTCTTCCAAGCTGTATATATTTTGGTCTTTGAGTCTATCTTGGTACACTTTTTCATGAAGACTGCACTAGGGATGGGCAAAAGTTTTCGACTCAGAAGAAAAACAGGAGAAAAATGACACATTCCAGTGTTGATGGCATAATGCAAGAAGGTGTAGCAGCACAAACAACTGGTGCATCCGATAGTGAGATAAACAAGCGCAAAAGCAATCTGTCTTGAAAGTAGTAGTGAACATTGTGAAAAGCCCTCAAAAGTGGAAAAGAAAGAAGAAATTATTTAAGACCTCTAAATGCTTAGAAGAATATAATCACTGACATTTTTTAATTCCCTTTCAGTATTAGTTCCTACCTCCTCTGTTGTGAGGCCAATCCAGGAATCTATCAACCTTTATGAAAAATAGTATTTACACATGCTACTTTTAAAGTGATAGTAATGTTTAAAAAAAAGAGCAGCTCCAATTAATCTTCAAAGTATTTGAGCGACAGAGAGTGTTATTTCATTACTGTGAGCATTGTAGTTCAAGAGTAATGGATAACGATTCCCCCTCTCGCCCCTTTTATCTAGTGTAAGCCCCCACTCCTAAGATGTGGAATCCAGTCCATAGACCAGACAGCTCACATCATGGGTCAATATTCTTACTGTGAGAACAATGAAAACCCTGCCCCCCTTCACAGGTTTTTCAGCTTTTTCCCTTATATTAATTGAAGATCGTCCCTCTCTGCAATCTGCCTGGACACTCCCTGCAGCTCTAAGCTGAGCAGTGTTACTCTTTTTCATAAAAGTGCATCATTCCTGGACAATATTAAATCTATTAAATATATTTAAAGGTTTCTGTCATATGACCCCTCTCCCTCCTCTCTTCCAAGCCGTATATATTTAGGTCTTTGAGTCTATCTTGGTACACTTTTTCATGAAGACTCTGCACTAGGGATGGGCAAAAGTTTTCCAGCCTAGCAGGACATTTCCTGTGAAAATTACATTTTTTTCTCTTTTATCGCCTAACCCAGTGCATTGAAATCAATGGGAAGACTGAATTAAATTCCACCACATAGCAAATTTACTTTATTTTCCATAGGCATAGTATAAAAGGGGTCTCAGGGTTCCACAGCATGCCCTTCTGTTGAGAGGAAGGAAGATCAGCACATTTGTCAGCTAGTGAAGATAGGCTAATAAAAAGGAGTTGAAGCTTTGTTTTGGGTGTCTTGTACCCAGACCATTTGTTCTCTACATTAGGGGAGTCTGGGGTCAACCCTGGGGATAGGAAGGGAGAAAGAAGGTTGACCCCAAATACAGCAACATCTTGTGTGATGGACAGGGAAGATACAGACAGCTGTGATTCAAGTTCCTTCTTGCTCTGACTCTTATTTCTGTTTTGGTGGAGTGACTTGGTCTGGGGAAAGAATCAGTTGAACAGGGAGTGAGTTTTTTTGTTGACTGGGATAGGGAGACAGTTAATAAAATAAAAAAATAAAATAAAAAATAGATGCATAACATGACAGAGACAGGGACCCTGACGTAAGTTGTTACTGGAGCATACTGATACTTGACGAGATCAAGTATTTTGTAGAGGGCCAAGGCTAGACATCACACACAATCAGTTCTATGGTGTACTTTACAGTAAAAACACACACACACAGTAGTTGAGTAATGTCCAGCAAACACACAAGCGTAAGGCTTAGGGTGAAAGGATTAGGAGCAGTGCAAGGATGTATGAGTAAAGTGGTAGTCCAAAAACCTACTTCAGTCATGGTTACTGCAGAGTGTACAATAAATGTTTGTCCCTCTCTTACTCCTGGAGGAGGATACAGTTTGTCAAAGTCTAACCAAAAGTTCCACCACCACCATACACATAAGATACGTTCAATTTGGATTTTAGTAACCTTTTTTAAATGATTTCTTTATTTCTCTTTATATACAATTGCTAGTAGGCAGCAGAGCAGCACACTTAAAAAAAGCTGATATTTGGGTGTGTTAGAAACAAGCCCAAAAATTAATTTGTATAGGTCTCTGGTTTGCCATGAACAAACCCTGAGACCAAGAAAAATATGCCCAACTAGCCTAGTGCCGCAGGTCCTTTTATGGTGGCCAGTGGCCACTGGCCAACGGCCATTGGCAAATGCAGCTGTGACATTGCAGTATTTATGACTGCTGTGCTGTTATTGCTGGTGCTGCTGAGTTGTCTAAGCAGCAGGAGGATTAGACAGCTTCAAGTGAATGGAACCAGCAGTAGTGATGTGAGACAGGGTATGATGAGCATGGTTTCACTTGCCACTAGCTCCAGTGATGAGTCAGACAGTAGCATCACCACAACTAGCCCTCACCACTTCAGGTATATTTGGAGAAAAGAAGTTGGCCAATAATGCTTCTCCTTCTGCACAACCTCCAAAATCATGGGTGTGTTGTTGGAATGTAATTTTTTTCCTTGTGAGCAGGAAGGAACTGGGTCTTTCATCAGCAACTGAAAAGTGCACAGTGTGTGTAGGAAAGTTGTGAAATAGGGGGAGGACTGGGAACAATAGAAACATCTGCCCTCACATCAAACAACAGGAATAACTGCATGCAAACACCTTGATGCTTAGGATTGCAATGTCAAATCAATCATCCCCCAGAAACCAAGTACTGCTGTCACTATGCCCCTTGTCCATTCCGCTAAGTACAGAGACAACTAGCAGACTTAATAATAATGATGAATCCTCCCTGCCACCAGCTGAGTGTATTCTGTGGGATGGAATCTCCTCAGATGCTGCTTTATTCTCTGCTTGTGATTATCCTTCATTACATTGCCCTGTGTGGTCAGCGCACCACACGATGTGCAATGGGTGGGCTTGAAATGCCACATCTACAGAATTTCTGTCAGCTGGTGGGGGGGATAACGATGACCGAGGTGGTACACCATAAGATGTTGCTACGTCTTCCCGTGCATGAACCCTTGTTAAAAAATCTGATGACAAGGCAGGTGTTTTGTTCATAAGCGAACTTTCAGGTTCAGCCTGGGTTTCTCTATACTTCTTCCTCTTCAGTTTCCACTTACATTCTTGGTGCTCTTGGGGAGAGACAGGAGACACAACAACTGTGGCTCCTGATTTTTTGTGGGAGTTTGATTTTAACATGCTTCTCATAAATGTCATGTTGTCTGTATTTCATGTGTGTTATGAGGCATGTCCCCCCTTTTCCCCTTTCACTGACTTGTCACATATAGTGCACAATGCTGTTGCTGATGACTGTACTGTGCCTACTCCAAGAGAAAAATAGTCAAACACCCATGACTTCAGGGGGAAAGAGGAAAGGTGGAGAAGAACGGTGTTACGGTTTTTACGACACTCAGACCAAGGTAAAAAATAAAACACAGTTTTATTGAAGTAAAAATAAGGAACAGTGCCCCTGGAGGCCAGAATAGGTAATAACAAGTAAGGCAAGTAATGGATGAAAGACAGGCCCAATATTGCAGGAGCAAGTGGCATACTGCCCAATACAAATAATCAGTCTCTGTTGTGGTGATATAGCCAACGCCTGGAGCTAATAAACAGTCCCAGGAGTAGTGCAGAAAGCAAGCTCTAGCAGTGCGACTGAACTGAATCACAACCAGATAGCTGTATTGTAATGCCCAATAGTATAGCACGGACTGCCTGGAGCTGAAGCCAATACCACCACTTGGGTGCGATAATGGAGGAGAGACACAACCTGTGCCAATGGAGCCAGAGCCAGCAGCACCACTCAGGTGCGGTAACGGAGGAGACACTGCTTATGCCAATGGGACCGGAGCCAAGAGAACCCCTTAGGTGCGGTAACGGAGGAGACACTGCTTATGCCAATGGGACCGGAGCCAAGAGAACCCCTTAGGTGCGGTAACGGAGGAGACACTGCTTATGCCAATGGGACCGGAGCCAAGAGCACCCCTTAGGTGCGGTAACGGAGGAGACACTGCTTGTGCCAATTGGACCAGAGCCAAGAGCACCCCTTAGGTGCGGTAACAGAGGAGACACTGCACAAGCAAATATACCATGAGCCAAACGCACTTCCTGGTGCGATCTGATGGAGCAACACTGTGAGCAATCGGAGACCAGAGCCAAGGCACCCTTCCGGTGCTGGACTGGGGCAACACACTGCAAGAGCTAACGGAATGCCCAATAGCACCACGCGGTGCAACACTGTTAGGAAACGAGCACCTAGTACGAGATACTGCTCTGCTAGTGTAATTGGATAGGCTCGGTGATGGAGGCAACCAGCTCAACAAGTGTTAAACGGCTCAGGATCAAATGTAGCAAGCTTGGCAAGTGTATATAGACAGGCTCGGTAACGGAAGCAACAAGCACAGCAAGTGTCTCTGACAGACTCGGTAACGGAGGCAACAGCTTGGCAAGTACTCTCTGATAGGCTCGGTAACGGAGGCAGCAGACAGGCTAAATAACGTAGGCCACAGCTAGCAACGGTGGCGTGATCAGTCATTGCAGCACTGTAAGCACAGTTCAGAATGTCGCCAGGCAAGAGCTCAAAAGTTCATAGGAACACTGGAAGCAACACGGAGCAAGAACGTCAGTCAGAGCCGGGTCAATCACGGAGCAGGAATGTCAGACAGAGCCGGGTCAATCATGGAGCAGGAACGTCAGCCAGAGCCGGGTCAATCATGGAGCAAGAACGTCAGCCAGAACCAGGTCAATCACGGAGCAGGAACAGCAGAGTAGTCAGATGAGCCGAGTCGCTACACAGGAAAGCAGGAACACAGCAACAAAGGCGCAAAACAGGAACACCATGAAAGGGCACCTGACAGGTGCCATAGGCCCAGTATATAAAGGGACACCCTGGGCGGGCCAATCAAGCTCCGCCAATGGAAGAGCACCACAACAGAGAGTGACAAGGAGTCATGGGAACCGTGATAAACGGCCTCTTTCTTCTTCTCCACAACCCCCTTCATTGGCTGTGGCAGAGGATTCTACTGCTGCTTCTGCTGCTCCATCAGAATAAGCACTAGGACCAGGATTATTGCTGCCAAGTGGAACCTATCCTAGTTCTGCATCACTGTTGTTGGAACCCAGTCCTACGGTGGTCTGTGGCACACTAGCCTGCTCGTCTTCGGCCTGCTGCTGAGTCATAAGGGCCAGATGTTGATCTGTCTCAGCAGCATCAGGAAATTACAGCAGCAGCAAACTCAGCAATGTCACTGCTGGTAGTGGTGGTGATACCCATCCCCATTTGCATATCTGTCTCCCATTACTTTTCGATTTCAGCTAAAAAGGCCCTCATCCTCTCCTCCACCCCAGCCGCTCCACCAACACCCAGATTTACATCACCATCACACCACCACTGGTCTCTTGCTTTTGCTCTACAGATTGGAACTGGTTGGCAAAGGTGGCAATTGTGACAGAGGGTCCACAACTGTCACATTCCCAACTCTTCAGGTGAAGAAGGCACACTGGTAGCACAATCAGCTGGTATGTGCTGATGCTAATACTGCTAGCCAGTTCTGCCTTCTTCATCATCATGTCCCAGAGGAATATTGCCAGGTGAATGGGAATGTGGGAATCACAGGGTCAGAGGAATGTTGTGGGCTCCCTTGACCACCTGTCTGGCTGCTCTTCACTTCCCTTTGTACCTCAGAATTAGGAGAATCAACACCTGAGCTAGTCCCAGCAGCTGCTACGCAATCACCATCACCACGACCCTCACCCACACCACTCTCTAGCTGCTGTGTAGTAACAGTGGGACTGCTTGCAGATGACAAGTGTGACTTAGGGTCCATTGCTGTCACACCTGCCATCATCTCCTCCTCCTCCTAAGTATCAGAATGCTCAGCAGGTACATTACATAGTACAGTACATAGGTGCATGTTTGTGGATATTGTTGAGGATATACGGAAAGAAAAATACTAACAGGAGATTCAATTATTTTTGTTTATATCACATAAATAAATTAAAATGGGTAATTAAATTAATCTGAGATCTTTACACAAAGTCCTTCTTCTCTCCTTTAATGCTCTCCTCACTGCCACCCCTCCTTACATCTCTTCCCTCATCTTCTCTTATGTTCCTGGCCACCTCTTTTGCTCAGCACACAGTCCACTTCTTGTTGCACCATCCACACCTTCTGTCGTCTCCCGTCTCAAACCTTTCTCGCTTTCCGCACCATACCTATGGAACTCCATACCCCTCTCCCTACATCTTGAACAATCACCCTCTGTATTTAAGTCTACCCTGAAGCCTTATCTTCTGGAGCACTAGGACCATGCACTACCTTTGGCCAAACTCAGCACTTGTAATTTCAGCACGTGACACCCTCATACCCTGTTATCTGTCTCCTATTACCCTTTAAGCCCCTTGGGACAGGGACCTCTCTCCTAATGTTTATATGAATGTGGCACTAATTTTATCCCCTCTTATTTATTGTAACATACATCTATTGTAAGACGCTGCGTACACTGTGTGGTGCCAAATAAATAAAGATATACATACATACAAATTAGGTAATGACACGCCACTTTGCAGTACAGAACTCATTAAAATAATCAATTATGCATATCTGTGCAAAAATATTAAGTAAAAATATCCAATATTATAAGTCGCTAATGCCGTGGCTGATACGGAGTGGGGCGCCCTGAATTCAGACTGGAGTCCTCTCTGCGCACCTTCCTGGGACCAAGTGGTCCCAGGAAGGTGCGCAGAGAGGACCACGGTCTGAATTCCGAGCACCCTGTTCCGTATCAGCCACGGCGTGTTCTATCAGTCAGTACTGCGCATGACTGCAGCGCTGCCAGTGTTGGCCTGTACACGGGCTTTAAAACTAGTAATATCTCTAATATATCTCTATATATTTAAAATATCTAATATATCTCTATATATCTAAAATGGTAATCAGTATGATATGAATATAGGTGAACACAAAATGACTCAAGGATATATCTTCTACTATGAATTAGTCATATGCTGTCTTCTAATATGACTTAGTCATATGCTAAGATATATCTAAAGCAATTGATATACAGTAAATTAATAACCAATATCATAGAGTAACATTACCCAGTGTAAACAGAATTAAACCTTACATAGGTATTTCCAGACGTATAATATCAATATTTGAACATAGAAGAATAGCAAGGGTTCATTGTTCCTAACAATTAATGATAATACAGTTGGCTGCAGTGTATTTGAATACCTGCCCCAAACCTGTATAAACTATGCTAATTAAGGTAGATGGATTTTGTTATGTAAATTGGGCCTAAATTAAGCCAAAGATCTCATAACAATTTCCTTTTACTACAAACACAATATTTTATAATTTAGAAACGTGTCTGGAATATAAAATGTTCCAGATCAGATAAATATAATTTATCAACTGTTTTCAATATTGCATACCTTCTGCATGAGATCTAAAATTCTATATACCTTACTGCCAATAACAGATTATGGATACAATATAAATCCTTAATGAATCAACTAATATATGTTAAAAAGCAAATATCATATTAACACATTACATGCAACATATACTATAAAAATGACAATGGCAATATCCTGTTTGCTACACCATATAGCACTACAAGAGTTAGCCAGAGATTATGGGTTATACTGTTATCCTACCCAATATGGCAGCTTCTTTTGTTCTGTGAGAGATTGTCCCAGAGAACTTTCTCAACAGAACAAAATTTAGGTCCACAATATCATGCAATAAGACAACACATGAAAACTAAGAATCCTATGAAACACACAGCAAGACAGAAACAAATGGAAAAAATTTCCAGGTGGAAAACTAGCGGTTAATAATAAAATCACCAGATCAAGTTTAAGCCCAGTGACATTTTCAGAGATATGGTTCTATAGGTGTTAATAGTTAGATTTAAAACAATTCATAACGCTATTTGATCTAAACTGCTATCAAACTATCTCCCAATTACCTGGACAAATGTGTTAATTAATCCTGTTTAGTTGCCCAGAATAAACAAAGGCAATGGATGCTTTATTATAATAATTCTTAAATAGATTGGTCAGTTCTATTAAAATTATTATAAGGCTCTTTTTCCTCAAATATAGAGGAAATATATAATTCTATATATATTTGGAGCATAGATTTTAGACACAGTGTAATTCACCCCTCCCACAAGGCCCTTAAGGAAAACAAATCTCCCCTCAAGATCACGTTCAACCTCGGAGATAACCCATGGAAGAGATTTATGCGCCAAAATGGAGACGCCCCTTTTCTTTTATTATCTGAGCATGTAGGATGCCACACGTGTATAAGATCGATTAAGAAAAGAGGGGTGTTTAGAGGACATGATATGAGTCTCCTGGATGAGAACCACATCTGCCCCCAGCCTGTGGAATTCCCTCAGGGCCTGGGAAAGTTTCTCTGTGATATTTAGACCCCTGGAGTTGATTGAAAGGACTTTGAGGTTACGGGATGAGGTCTGAGTATTACTAGCTGTATTAGTACCCATCATGCCACCAGCTTCTCAATGGTCAATTCCACCAGGACTTGCACTACACACCAACCCCAATCTTAGGGAAGGGGAGGAAGAGGGGGAATGACACAGAAGGGAAAAAGAGAAAGAGGAAGGAAAGTTGGAAAGAGTCCAGAGCACGAAAAGAAATCAATCCAGACTTACTCAGTCTGGATAGGTGAAATTGCCCTAGGAACAAAGTGAAACACTATTAAACGTGTGCGATCCAGGTTAGGCTAAGTAGCCCCCTGAAGTGCCAATCTCTCATGTAAGGGTTAAAATAACCCCTTAGGTGGGGGAATATATCAAGCAAGAAAGAAAAGAAAGGATTAGCTAACGCCCAACCGCCCGAGCCCAAATCCTAGACATAAAGAACCATAAACACCAATTTAAGTACAGTTCAATAAAGGAACCTCGCCCTAAGAAGGCCCTGAACAAAACCCACATGATCGTCGCAACCACTTCCCTCCCCAACCAGCGGAGTAGGGGGTGAGTGGGAATGACCGGCCAAACATTTCTCCCCAAACTCCCACCCCCGTATACATGAACTCCCCGGTCCAATCTCCCTGGAGGCAGAAACCCACAAAGAAGTGGGCCCCCCCACATTCAAAACAGCCAATCCAGGTATAATTTATCCCCCCTACCCAACCATTAATAGAGCTATAGGCATTAGACAAGGATTCGGGAGCGGGTCTGGTATCCTCAGCGTTTTCCCCTCCCTACCACCCTAGCCAGCCAGATAGGCCTATGGAATTGACTCGGCTAACCCCAACAGCGCCGAGGCTCCAGGCAACGCTCCAGGCCAGATATCCCACCTTCTGACCCATCTCCTACCACACACTGCCATTTTGTCAAAAACTGCCAACCTAAAAATCCTCTGACAAGAGAGAAGCTAGGGAGAGATGCTAGCTAGCGATGCTCGGGCATGGTGCCAGGTCAATTCCGGTCTAAACACCCTCTGTGGCACAAGATGCTTGAGAGCGAAGCTAGAGAGCGAAGCTTGAGTACGGTTCCAGATACTGGTCTTTCTTGCTGCGGCCGAAGCTGAGATAAAGGTGCTGGCCAGTTGAGCTGGGACTCAGACCAGGACAAAGGACCGGTAGAGCCGGGAAACCCCAGAGACAGTAAGAAGGATCTTCACAGACTAGCAGGGACCCGCTGCACAGCAGGCAAAGACACAACCAGGACTGGATATCCCAAGAAGAGCAACTTCCACCCGGAGAACCACAGGGAAGGGACTAGTGACCCCAGAAATGTAGGCCTTCCCCAACAATGATGCCAATTGTTGATAGCGGAGGATACCAGTAAGCCACCAAAAGGGACTTAATGGCACCTGGTGAGGAAACCCCGCAATACTGGGATCGTGGAAACCTCCAACCCCCACCACGGTCTGACCAACAGGCCAGCAAGAAAGTCCCAGTCCCGAGACACTAAACCAACCTCCCCCAGCCCTGGGGATACCCTCACACCCAAGGCAAGCGAAACCCTCCCCCTAAAGGGAGGCAACGTTCCCACAGGGAAGACTGGACAGGACACCCCAAAAGAGCCCAGGTTCGGGACTAACAGCATAGTATAGCCCAGAGGAGCATACCCCAATGGCCATCCAATTCCCACACTCAAACAGCTCCCTACCCCACCGCAGAGCTACCACCCCTACAGAGATTGGGCGCACCGCCAGGGGGAAGACTCTAATGCCCAAGTCCTCCGTCCTAGTCAAAGGTGACCGAATGCCACGGAACGACGGCAGCACCCAGAAAACTACCTGCCCTCGCTGAGAGTGGAGAAACACTCCACCGGAGATAAGAGGCTACACAAGGGAGGCAGGGCTGAGCACCAGGAGCCAGCGAAATGGCATAAAGGGACACCTGCCTGACCGTGATCAATCCCCGGAGGGAGCCCCAGGCCCAGCAAAGCACAGGAAGGGAAACTGAAAGAGCACTTACCCGGGAATCGTCAGCTGATCTCTCACCACCCGTACTCCAGGAAGAGGCAGCGCCAGAAACCCCAAGCCAAGGGGATCCACCAGGGATGCAGAGGTAACAGGGAAGAGACGAGCCCTGGCCAGACTGGAGACGAGGATCCACTGCCACCAGGAAGCCAATACTAGAACGGAGTCAAGGAATCAGGAACCGGAAGCAAAGAAACAACGAAGGATACAGCTCAATAATTGGACTCCGATTACAGTTTGGATGGCCACTAAAATACCACCCGGACCAATCAGACACCCGGACGCCCCCAGGCCAGGTAGGTGCTTACGGAGAAATCAACCTCCGTAGAAGACTGCTCTCAAGGCTGACACATTTGAAGCCTGTAGACATATAAAGTCAATGTTATATGTCTAAACCCACCAATGAAACATACAGGTCGCCTGTTCGGGAGCAGGTCTGGCACCCCTAGTTACACCTTCAGGGTGGACTCGCGTACCACTCCCGACCATCCGACTTTCATCCCTCCTTCCTTACTCATGCAAACACGTAAATAAGCAAATAGTCCCCCCAAAAATCGAATCCCTTCCAGAGCTCTGGAAGACTTTTTTTTTCCGGTATGACATTTACAAAGAATAAGCGGCAAGATTCCGACTTGCAAGATGTTTTGATGTGGTGGTGAGGCTGTAAAAATCCACTAAATGAGCCTGGGCAGTCAGGAGCTCCAAGCTTAAGCGGCCATCTTGCTTGGCAGTTGCTCCGCCCTCTCAGAGTGTAGATTTTGACATGAGGGATCACAGTGCAAAGCCCTAAAACCAGTCACCTATTGTTTTACATACATAAGGCCTTTGAGTCATTTGTATTAACCCCTTGAGTGCCAGAGAGGTAGCCAACGTATTGTATTGCATTGCATTGGCTGCCTCTATGGCACTCAACGGGTTAAGAAAAGTAGAGAAATTTTTGTGCAAACTTACTTCACCATAGTGAACAAACACCCATCAATTTAAATTGGATTTTACACCTTGAATGCACTGGAGACCTCTCTAGCATTCAAGGGATTAAAATCCCCAATTAATTCAATGGCAAATTTGAAATTTTTTTTGTCTCATTCAGTGCAAGTGGTTTTCCCCAGTTTGTTCAAATGCTTCTTACGACATCATCCTGAATGGGTGAATGTATGAGCCTGTCAGTACAACTCCACTGACGTTTGCCTCCACCATCAGCAACTGTCCTTCAGGGAGTATGACCTACAGTGTATGATCACATTAGTGCATACCAGAGAAGACACTCCCCTGTCATGAAGATTTTAATGTCAGCAAGTCCCTTATGTCTGACCCAAAATATGCAGCTAAATGGCATGAAATCACTGTATAGTTTGATTATATGTTTTTATACAAGACCTACAGCATAGTGAAGTAGCCTGAGTCTCTCCATTTTTGGAAGACTGCAAATTTTGTTTTCTCAGACAGCAATTAAATTGCCAGTAAATTGCTAACCTAGTATTATAGGTCATGTAGTCTTCAACAGCTGGAGGACCTTGGGTTGCCCATCCTTGGGTTTAAGGAAAGGAATGTCCCAAACACCAGTAGACTTCTCCATTGCCCTCCCCTGGAGCAAGCAGCATTAAGTAGCTTAGAAATAGAAAACAGAAATAGAAAATCTATTACAGCACCCGATTTAGCATGGAATGGTATTAGATCATTCACCCCACTGCGTGAGCTACAAATTTAACAAGCAATGCCACCTATTATATGCCATAAATGTTGCATAATTTTTCTTTAGAATTTTAAAAACGAGTACTTCATAAGATCTTTATATGTCATTTAATCACCAAATAAATGTTCCTTGAAAGTCCCAGAGAGTTTTCTTGAAAACTGAAAGTCCACATCTGCGGGGGTTCCAGCCACCTTATTGTGAGCAGGTCTGTTTAAAGGCAGAGCAGTAGGGTTGACATTTCATTTGTAACTTTTGTCAGCACAATACAGTTCAAACATTTTCAAATATAGAAATTTTCAAATGATGTTCAAAAACTGCAGCTCATGCTCATTGAATTATCAAGGTCTTTTGTTACATTACAGTGAAGGAAACTTTCCAGTAGTGCTTAAAGTATTCACAGCTTCTGATAATGTCCTGCAGTGCTTTATTCAAAGGTCATCATCAGGATTCAGTTTTCAATTGACACCACTGATTAAAGCATAAGAAAGAAGCAATATAGGAAATGATCTGCAGTAAAAGACGAAACTACCTGCTGATAGTAGATGACAGATTGAAGGTGTATTTAAATCATATTGCAACAAAACATTGATGGCATTATGTCAACTGCTGAAAGAGATATTGATGCTTAATACAGAATAAACTTTGCTTTATACAATAAATAATATAAGAGTTTGACTGATCTCACTCACATTCTCTTAAGTCACTATATTTGACAAATTATTTAACTTTTACCCCCCCGCCAACACACACACACACACACACACACACACACACACTTTAAGTGACACCAGCCCTGTGTCTCGGAAGAACATTTGCCAGAGCTGGGGTTGTCAGTGGCAACTGTACATTATGATTAAGATTGAAACACTTCCCCTGCATTTCTAAGTTTTATAAATGAGTAATGGGCAGTGCACTTGCAACAATCCAACTGGTAATTATGACTCATTTACAATTTTCAGGAGCCGGGAAGTGTCTCATCTGGCAGATAATCATGTAGGTCTGGAATTGGCAAAGACAGCTCTGACAGCTGACCCCATCACAGGAGAAATGTGTTGTCAGGGGGGGTGATAAAAGTGATATAACTGGTCAAATTAAACATTTTTAGAAGTGTGACTGAAATCAGTCACAATCTTGAATTGCAGACTACTGAATTAAGCAAAGTTTATATTAAGCATTAGTATGTTTTTAAGCTGGAGAATTGAAATATAAAATAAATAAAAAATAAGCTATTCAATATTAGTTTTATGTGCTGTCAGAATATTATATTACACAAGGATAGCAAGAGAGAAAGCTCACAGCGCCAATTCACCATGACATATCCATAAAATAAATACAATTTTAGTGTAAACATAAAAAATAAATATATATAGCAGCAAGGAATGAGAGGGTTCTACAGTCCCCCAAAAGTCAGGTCTAAACCCAAAGTGCAAACAGACAGACAGAAAGACAAACCTGCGCTCCTCTATATAAAAATTAGATGTGTGTTCTGTAATGGGCATATATAATATTTCTTAGTAATCAAGTGAGACTTTAGTGTTCACAAATTGGACAAGTCATGGGTAAGTCCTGCATTTACATCTTTGATATCATATTGTATGTCTTATGTTTTTAATTGCACCACACTGGGACCCACAAACATTATAAAGAGCACATTCTAGGGTCCCTCGCTCTTCCGACGGGTTCATTATAACATCTCTTCAGGGATTTTTTATTTTTATTTTAATTTTAGATAGGGCTTTAGAGGAGTATTAGAGTATAACTTGCCTTTAGTTAAACACCTTGACGCGGTGGCAAGCTTATCCATGACGTGGCCAATTTGTGAACACTAAAATCTTACTTGTTTACTAAGAAATATTATATATGCCCAATACAGGGCACACATCTAATTTTTATATAGAGGAGCGCAGGTTTGTCTTTCTGTCTGTCTGTTTGCAATTTGGGTTTAGGCCTGATGTTTGGGGGACTGGCGAACCATCTCATTTCTTGCTGCTGTCAATTTATTTATTTTTTATATTTATACTAAAATTGTATTTATTATATGGATATGTCATGGTGAGTTGGTGCTGTGAGCTTTCTCTCTTGCTTTCTGTTTGCACTTCTCCCTCGTTCATTCTAGCAGCCTTTCACTTAAGGTTCTCCAGTCCCCCAAATGTCAGGCCTAAAGAGCACATTCTAGGGTTCTAGGGCTGTCAATTTATTTATTTTTTATATTCACATTAAAATTGTATTTATTATATGGATTGTTGAACCACAGGTCTTATGTAGTTATACTAGCACCAGTATATAGCCTCTGATGATGCTGTGTCCACTAGAGAATCGTGTAGTGTGATAAAAGATGAATAATAAATGCCTTTAGGGAAAATTACCAATTAGTCTTAGTTCCAACTAGCAACAATGATTAATGAGCAAAGTGTAATCCAGAAAAAAGATGGTACCGTATTAGCCAGTAGAGTAGATAGGATTCAGTGTAGAAAAAACTCACAAGAGAGATATAAAGGTGATAGCTTGCACTTTCCATGTCCTCACTTAGCCATTAAAAGGTATTATCACCTTTATATCACTCTTGTGAGTTTTTTGCTACACTGAATCCTGAGTTATCTGTGAAAGCTTGTCATACTTTTTTTAATATTTGAGACTCCTGAGTCTGCATAGTGTTGACATGAATGAGACAAAGCAGAAGGTCAATTTGGAAATACTAATGTCACATCTGATGGAAGGATTAGGCAAGCAGCTAGGGAGAGATGCTGGAAAGCGATGCTCGGGTGCGGTGACAGTCACCCCCGTCTCCTTGCTGCGGCCGAAGCCGGGTTAAAGGTGTTGGCCGCAAACCAGATGTCCGACCCCAGTTGAGCCAGGACCCTGACCAGGATGGAGGTGAGGGAAAACTGTACAAGCCTAGTCCCCCAAATCTTCAGAAAGGATCCTAAAGCAGAGGAGCAGGAACTCAGGAACACACTGGAGAGATACCCCCAACCAGGAGGAGCTAGCGGAAGGCCCTCCTGAAGACAGATTCATGAGGAAGCAGCGGGAAGACAAGGTAGGTGGAGAACCCCCTACCAACGGACCAGTCACTGAGAAGGCCAGGCTCTGAGAAGGACCTAAGGTCCAAGGATAGTGGGGCTAGACCACAGGGAACCCAAGGCTAGGATCAAACCCATGAACTGCCCACCTCCAGATGAACCAACCAGAGAGATAGAGGAAGATAAGCCGAGGCAGGTATCCAAACTCCCAACTCCCAGTCCGAACTCCTACTGACAGTCCCCAAAGGGGAGAAACCCCCTGGGCCTCCAGGGAAAACCTCAGAGGGACAAGCCCCCTACCAGGCCACAGGAATGGGGATAACCTGCGGGGCACGGCCGCTAACCATAGGTGAGCCTCGAACCAGGCCTACCAGAGAAGGCCACAAGCGGGAAGGCCAAAAGGCCAAACAATGGCCCCAGACTACAGCTGCAAGGCTGCAGCATGGGAAGACCCTACTCACTCACCAGGCCAGACCAGCCCCATACCTGCGATACACCACCCTTGCAGCAGAGCACCTTCAGGCGAGGAGACCACTGCCTAAGCGGGAACCCGCCAGACCCAGCGGGGGATAACCCGTGACCAAAGCTGGAGTTAGGCCGCCGGGAGAGGTTTGGGCCCACATGAGCACAGGGAGACTAGAGAGAGATGGAACCAATCAGATTAGGAGGAGAGCACCGGACAAACTGGCCGACACAGAGCCACAGTAATAGGCAGAGCACCAGCCGAGACTTCACCCGACACTAAGCAGACACCCCGTTCTAGAAGGCCCGAACCAGTGGAGGGAATGGAGCCAGCGCCGGAGCACCACAGAAGGGTCAAGCTAGCTGAGGTACCAGGGGCAGTCAGGAGCATCAGAGAAGGAGAATAGTCAGACCAGCCAGGAACATACCAAAAGCAACGGGAACCACGGAGGGGAGGCAGAATCAGTTCAGACAAAGCCAGGAGAATCAGCAGCCAGAACGGAAACAGGAGCCAGGTCAACAAGCCGAAGTCAGGAACCGGAAATGCCAACAGGAACAGAGTCACTAAGAAGCACGAATAATCGAGCAAGGAAGGGAAGAGCCGACTGAGCTAAAAACCCTAATGCACCAATAGCAACCCAGGGATGCTAAAGTAAGGAGGCTGAGGTGCCTCAACAAGGATAGGATAGCAAAACCGTGACAACTAATATATACAAGTATATACACAAGTAATACACAAGTAATATTAGTAACAAATAGCTTAGAACTTTTAAATAAGTGAAACTTTTGCTGATTCACTAAAAAGTAAGGTGATTCAATTAAATTCTCTCCTTGAAATATTTGAAGAAGGTGAATAGCAATGTGAATAAGCTGAACACTGTAACCGGAATGAATAAGTGATAATTACCAGAACAGGCATTGATTGGAAATGAAATACTCACATAGTTTACTTGCATTTTAAGAAAGGGTAAGTAGTAATTCGGACAAGGGAATTGCTATTGATGTAGCACACTTGAATTTTGCAAAAACCTTTGATACAACAGCTTGCTACATAAACAAAAAAGGCATGGTTTTGGAGGTGATATCTGTGCATCATAGAGAACCTTTTCAAGTTGGTCTTGTAAGTGGGTTTCCACAGGCCCGTGTCCAGTGCTTTTTAATTTGTGTATAAATGGTCTATAATACGGAATCTAAAGTAATGTCTCGATGTTTGCTGATGACACTAAGCTGTGCAAGGAAATACATACAGAGCTGGATATTTTTTCTCTGCAGTCAAAGCAGGATAAACTGAGTGAATGGATGTAAAAGCTGCAGATGAGGTTTAATAAAGATAAATGTAAGGTAATGCATTTGGGTTGTAGAAACAAGCATGCTACACATGAACTAAAGGGGAAACTACTTGGGGAATCCTCATTTGAGAAAGATGTAGGACTACTGATACATACAACAGACTTTACATCAGTTTGCTACAAGAGCAAATAGGGTACTATCCTGTATAAAAAAGGGTATAGATGCATGGGATGCAAGTATACCGTAAAATCTCGGGTATAATACGCACAATTTTACCCCACTTCACCTTATGTGAAGTGGGGGATGCGTATTATACACGAGAGTTATTTCTTAAAAAAAAAAAAAAGTAGTACTGACAGATACCCTCCCGCCACCAGCCCAATTCGCTCTCACAATAAGGCTTACATGCTCCCACTGACGTCTCCACTGAAGTCCGCTCTCACAATAAGGCTTCCGGTGCTTCTTTCCACTGAAGGACCCATCTTCCCTGCGGGCGGCATGCTTGCATTTGCTGCCCGCTTCCTTCATGGGCTTTCATCTAGAATACAATATAGTTTATGCTCCAATTTTTAAAAAATACATGTTTGAACCGAAAGAGTGTAGGGAAGTGCAATAAAACTTATAGAGGTATTGGAGGATCTGAGTTATAAAGAGAGACTAGCCAAAATGTGTTTGTTTACATTAGAGAGGAGATGTCTAAAGGGTGATATGATTACTATTTAAAAATATATTTGAGGTCAATACAAAAGACTCATAATCAATACAAAGTACTATTTACTCAAAGAACTGAGCAAACAAGAGGACATCCATTAAGACTAGAGGAAAGGAGCTTTAGACTAAAACAAAGGCAAGGGTTTTTTTACAGTAAGGGCAATACAAAGTTATGGGAATCCTAGCCTCCAGATACTGTGCTTGCAGATACTGTGATTTCTTTAAAAAAATAATGCATACCATTCTAACACAGAACAATATTAAGAATTATGATAGTTGGCTTCAAAGCAGATAGGATGTTGATCCATTCAAATATATGACTGCCATTTACCTGCTTGGGGCTTAAAGGGATAGTAATACTTAAAATGTAAAAAAAAATATGTTGTATGGTTTATCCCCCTGAGTAAAACAAGGGTACTTCCACTGCTGAGAGATATTTTATTAAAAAATTATAACATCTCAAACTTGAGTTTTTTTAGGTGCAATTTCACAGTGGCCTGAAAATTTACGTGCCGCTGTTGCTACACCATTCTATGAATAGCTCTGGTCTGTAGACCATAAAACTCCATAGAATGGTGTAGCAACAGCACCACTGTAAAATTTCAGACCACTTGATATTGCAGCCAAAAAAGTTCAAGTTTGAGCTGTTATAATTGTTTAATAAAATATCTCTCAGCAGTGGGAGTAACCTTGTTTTACTCAGGGGGATAAGCTCTACAACATATATTTTTTACATCTTAAGTATTACTATCCCTTTAATTGGAAATGGCTTCAATTCAATCATCAACTATATTACTATGATATTATGTTAGTTGGATTTTGTCTGCATGTACTGAATCACCATCTTGTTGGAAATATCATTGGCTTTTATATTCCCTTTTTTATGGATGATCTTTGTTGGTTACATTATATTATTTTTTTATAAAATGTCTAATTATTCTTTTTAACATTTAGCTTGTGACGTGAGCCGAGTCTAAGGCAAACTGATACTAGAAGAAATAGAGAATTTTGTAAAGGGCAAGACACCATACACAATCAGTTCTATTGTTTTATTCACTATAAAATGTCACATACACTAGTTTAATAATATCCACAAATGTTCAGGGGCAGTGGGTGGGGAAAGGAGTATGAGCTGTGCAGGAATATGTTGATAAAGTAGTTGTTCAAAAACTGACTACAGCTATGGTTGCAGCAGCATGTGAAATAAATGGTGATGATCCTTCTCCTGAGAAGGCTGCTTGCTACAGTTCCACCACTACCACAAAAAGTTCCACCGCCACCAGTATTATTAATATTCCATTTAAGAAGATGACAACAAGTAACACTTGCCATCTACTTCTCAGAAGAATGCACACTGGCAGCAGTAGCAGCAGGAGCGGGCAGCTAACGTGTGCTGATCATACAGCTAGCCAATTCTGCCTTCATCAATATTTTCCTCCAGATTACAAGAGATGATTTGGGGGGTCTGGGCATCATTGGGTCCTTGGAATATGGACTCTCTTTGGCACTGGTGCTGCTGACTTTCTCCTTCTCTGTTTCAATACCATCAGGGTCCATCCAGCTTTTCTTTTTTCTGGCACTGGTGGTCAAAGTTCAAGCCAGCACTATTAGCATAGTGAAATGCATGTAAATACTTTTATTATGCTGAATAAGTCTGGCATTATTGAGAAATATAACTTGTTCGGCAGGCAACAGAGGCAGGTACCTTGCTGTAGACGCTCTGTGTTCCTACAGAGTCCATCACTTTCTGTACCTTAAGGTACAATAGATCTCCCCTCACCAATCCTGGAGGAGACAGGGACAGCAGGCATCAGCGGGCAACAGAGCAGACACCTTGATGAAAAGGCATCTGTGAGTCTCAGCTGTTGCCCCCTGATGCCTGTCAAACAAATTGTATTTCTCAATAATGCCAGACTTATTCAGCATAATAAAAGTATTTTTATGTGTATAGCTATGTTAATAATGATTTGGTGGGCACTTTCACTTTAAAGTGTTAGTAATGTCTAAAAAAAAGTTCAGGCACACATTTTAGACCATTCCAATGAAGGGATTCCGTGTAAGTAACGAGATCCCGGCACTTCTCAAGCGCCAGCGTGTCGACCGACACGGATCTCCTGCTGACAGCTTTATAGCTGTCAGTAGGAGAAATCAAATTTTAAACGCCTGTATCTCTTAAACCATAGCGGTTTGAGAGATACATTTTTTGCATTTAGCTCAGCTTTTTAACCCTTTGAGTGCCAGAAGGGTACGCAACGCATTGCTTCTCAATGCGTTGCGTACCATTCTGGCACTCAAAAGGTTAAGCTCTTCTAAATGCAAAAAAACTTTTTTTTAGACATTACTAACACTTTAAGACTAATTCATTTTTCTCTCTCTCCCTCTTGCTGTTTCCTTCCATTCTCTTTTCTACATAGTCTACACCATAGTTCATAGCAAGAAATTCTGGGTTCTTGAAGTATGGAGATGGGAAGTTTCTCTGCCACTTAAGCACATAAATGGCAAGTAGAAACATTCTTGCAGGAAATTATGTGGTCTTAGAGTGAATACCCATGGTAAAAGCAGAAAATCTTGGGGTGTTTTTTAGAAAATTCCTGTGGGAACTTTTCTCCTATCCCTATTCCCAAGCACAGACTAGCAACATACAGTTAACTGATACATGCAAGAAACTCTTCATGTGTGGGGGAATTACATTTTTACATTGATTTCAATACAATGAAAAAGGCACAGAAGGTAGAAAAACAGTAGTTTTCTTGGAAATTCCAAAGTAAGTTGAGAATGTATTTTTTTTTTCTATATGTTTCAGTTTGTGGAAAGCTATTTAATCTAGATGGCAGGTATAGGCTCCAATAGCTGGATGACTTAAGATTGACTACTGCTGATCTAGGCCATACTTATTCTTAAAGTGGATCTATCACATATAGATATTTAATGCTCATTAGATAGAGCATTTAGAGAAAAAGTTTAATATGTTAGTCATTTTTGAAAAAACCCCGTTATCTGTGCAAAAATCCAAGTTTAAAACGTGCCCAGCAACCTACTTCCTGCTTGCAGCACTGCCTCTGCTCCCATCCCACTACCCAGCATCCTCCAATGATGGAGGCTTTCTTTCTCTAAGCTGGAGCGATCTCATTGGTAGAGATCGATATCTAGCCAATGAGATCGCTCCAGCTTAGAGACAGACATCCTCCGTCATCGGAGGATGCTGGCTAGTGGGATGGGAGCAGCCTCTGTGCGGCAAGCAGCTTGCCGCAGCGGCAAACAGAAGTAGGCTGCTGGGCACCTTTTAACCTTGAATTTTTGCATAGATGACGTGTTTTTTTCCAAAATGACTTACATATTAAACTTTTTTGCTAAATGCTCTATCTAATGAGCATTAGATATCTATATGTTATAGATCCACTTTAACTAGAACCCAATAGGTTCTATTTATATTCTTTAGAAAAAAAATTGAGTCAGTGGGGCCCTTGAATGATTAGTTATGACACTGGTCTGTTTTTGCAGTTGAAAGGAAGGAAAAGGTTTATACTAAGAAAAATTATTAAGCAATAAAGTTGGAAATACTTTAAACATTAGTCCATAATTTGTAGCTTCTTACTTTTTTCTGACTATTTTGTAGGTAGAACCTTTGTCTGTGTTCAATTTTGTAGTGTTTACGTGATTTAAAAACATTTTTAAAACAGTGATAGGTTTAAAATAATTGCTGCATACATTTTTATAAAAAAAAGTGAAGAACAGTGGTTTAACGGTTCATAACATCAACATTGTAAAACATTTTTCTCAGATTTATTGCACCATCAAATTAAATACACTTTTAGGAATACATGAATCACAGACCAATAGCTAGCTATCTTTATATATCTGTACAGCATCCTGGAAACACAATCTATAACAAAAATATATCTCTAAACATACTTTTTTCAAGTGTTAGAGTGATTTTAAGCTCTAAAAAAGATAAATGAAGATAACAATAAATCTGCTGAAAAAAACTAATTTGGAATAGACCATAAAACTTGTTTTTATTTCACCTCCAAAATAAAGCCATGTGTATATAAAACAATAAATGTCACTTGATTCAGAATGTGAAATTAACCTTAAGAAACAGAAAAGTCTTGAACAATATTGCAACGATATTTCATAGTTCGCTAGTTATTGTCACTTGCCAAAAAGTAAGGTCAAACAAGCGACAATTTTTATTTGTTGCCTAGAGTATATATGACTAAATGTTCATTGTCAAATATAACCTTTAACAAATTAAGTTTGGGGAATTCTATCAGGTATATTTGTTGTGTCTGAAACATGAATTTAAAAATTAGAACTAAAGCCTAGGGCTTTGAAAGCTCTTTTTATTACACCATGGTATTCTAAAGACAACAGAGTAGAAGCAGAGCTAATTTGGATGAACTTACTAAAACATGTTTAAAATCAGCCTTTCAAAATAGAATAAAGACAGAGAGAGCTATAGCAATTAAACAAACACTAACGCCTGCTAATAATAAACTCCCACTTAAAGGAACAGTAAAGTTTTTATGAAAACATAAATGTTTTAGAGATTTTGCTGCTGAGTAAAACAAGAAAACTCCCACTGCTGTCAATTGTTTTATTCAAATTTTATAACAGTTCAAACATTCAAATCATAAATTAATTTGCGGCTTGATTACTTCCTGAAAGTTCCAAATTAAATAAAGTTTTAGCGGAACACTTAAACAGCAAAGTACTTTTTTAATATATCCTTTTGGATGTTAAAGACAGGACTGCTCTCCCTCTGCTCATCTGCATCCAAGGGGGCATACAGCATTCAATTAAAAATAAGAGAGGTACTCACTGATATGTAATATACACCAGCAGTGTTTATTCAGCTTATAGGGATAGTAATACTTAAAATGTAAAAAATATATGTTGTAGGGTTTATCCCCCTGAGTAAAACAAGGGTTTTCTCACTGCTTAGAGATATTTTATTAAAAAACTAGAACAGCTCAAACTTGAATTTTTTTAGGTTCATTATCACAGTGGCCTGAAAATTTAGAGTGGAGCTGTTGCTACACCATCCTATGGACTGTTCTGGTCTGTAGACCATAAATCTCCATAGTATGGTGTAGCAACAGCACCACTGTAAATTTGCAGGCCATTATGATATTGCACCTAAAAAATTCAAGTTTGGGCTGTTATAATTTTTAAATAAAATATCTCTAAGCAGTGGGAGTACCCTTGTTTTACTCAGGGGGATAAACCCTACAACATATATTTTTTTACATTTTAAGCATTACTATCCCTTTAAAACATGTTTTAAGATCATTTTAAGGTAGGAATAATCTAGTCCATAAAACGTTTTGAGGGTTACACTCCCCCTTCCTCAGCATGGTCCAATGGCCATGGTGAGGAAGGGGGAGTGTTATCCCCAAAATATTATATGGCCTAGAATTGGAATCTGACCACTACAGGGCACTGTTAATGTAAAAAAAACCATTGTAATAACTGGAAAATAAGTATATTTCAGCGGTGGCAATACTCAACAGGATAAGTATATATTTCTCATAATAAAAGATTACGCTCCTTTTTACTTAATCAGGACAGGAAATTCTAATGGCTGAAATGATTAAATTCTATGTGGATATTTCATATCATATCAATGCAGGATTCTAAACTTTTCCCACTGAAGGCTTCCTAAAAATGCTTTGGTTGTAAATATTTTGGATCATAGAGTCCTGCAAAAAGAATTATATCGGTTTCTGTGATTGTATATTCAGAACTAGTTAAAGACTAATTTTGGGAAACCAAACCACATAGAGAGGTCACCACTAAATTGCAAGCATTACAATGGATACCTCTTTGGTTCCCCTATGGAGTTAGAAGTGAACTAAGGCAAGTATGTCAATGATTTACTCTAAGAAGGGCCATGACATTATGACCTTTAATTGCTGTTTTTATTAATAAAACTATATATACATTTAAGTCACCAAAATGTTTTAATTATTCTTTTTCTTTACAACATAAATCCAGTTAATATTTTTTCTTATAAAAACAACTTTATTTACTACATTAAAGGGATAGTAGTGTTTCATAATAAAAGCAGCTCTAATTAATCATCATAGTATTTGGACCTTGGAGAGTGTTATTTCAATTCTGAGTTGTAGATCAAGAGTAATTCAATGACAAAGTATCCCCCTTCCACCCCTTTTACTGATGTCACACTGTTCAACCAGATCAGAATGGAGGTGCCCAGGTAGACTACAGAGAGGGACAATCTTCAATTAAGATAAAGGAAAAACCTGAAGAACTTGTCAAGGGGGGCAGGGCCTTCATTGTTCTCATAGGAAGAAGATTGTCCCCTGCTGTTATCTGTCTGGTCTATGGACTGCATTCCACATCTGAGAAGAGATGGCTTACACTAGGTAAAAGGGGCGGGAGGGGAAACTTTGCTTGTGAATATCTCTTAAACCATGATAAGACTTATAGCATTCTTCCAATTTTTTTAATGCCTACAAAATAAAATAAAGTTAAAACGAAGTATTACTATCCCTTTAAAGGAAAGGGAAGGTAGGGAGAAGATGAAGGGAGGAATAGGGAAGGGGAAAAGTCAAATTTTGTTCCTCCTAGGAATTTCTAAAAAAAAATATATATTTTTTTACTTTTCCTTGGGAAAGTAATTTTCCCAGGTCTCTGCTATTGATTAAAATTTTCTCATGGAAATCTTGAGGTTTTATGCTTATGCTTCTCTATGAGGTAGGATTTTCTTCTTTCATAGAATCAAAAGCCTTAATTTCCCCTTTACAGAACAGTTTTGAGTATTCCATAAAGCCATATAGGCAAATTTAAAGAGACAGAAAGAGAGACATTTTGAGAGACTTGCATAAAACCACAAACCTTGAAAAAAAAAATTACGAGCAGCCTAGTACTGCAAGTTAAGACTTTAAAAACAATTGGTGGCAGCCAAGCCAGTAGTATGCCAATGCCACCAGTGCCAGCCAGGGACATATAACAACTTCTTCCACCACTGCCTGCCCCATGTCACCACCACTGGGTAGAAATCCATCATCATCTTGCTCGCCACTACTCCCAACACCATTAATTGCACCCATGATGGGTAAGGTAAATGCATCAGCAGTAGACTGATGAGTAAACACTGCTCTTACTGTTACTGTGACATATGATCATCACTGGTGGTAACTAAAGGCAATTCAGCAGCAGAAACTAAACTTGCAGGTAACTCCATAATTTCTGTAGTACTGGGGGTAATGGTAGATGGGGATGATACAGAATCTCTCCAGATTTGTCCTACAAACATCATTTGTCACCTTCGAGAATACTGTCATTTTTGCCTCACTATCAATAACACCCTTTGATGGGTATCATCACTAGCCACCACAGATTGCAGCACTACTGGATTGGGCAGGCTGTTTACAACTCTCTGGTCTGGACACTCACTGCTGCTGCTGTGGAAGAATCCTCCTCAACAACAGCAACAGCACCACTCTAACTTCTCTTACTGGCCATAGTGCATCAAACTTGTTTTTCTAACTCTTTATGTCTTTATTTCACTTTACATTCCCCTACATAGCTCAATAGACCTCTGAACACTGTACATGTCTGCTTATAATTTTCTGAGAGGTTTGAATTGCTATATAAGCTGTTTCAAACAATTAAGGTTTTTTCTTGTTATAATTAAGCCTGCAAACAATAGTTATTAGGGATTGTCTTATTATAATTCTGAAAACAATTAATGACATGCAGATAATATGAAAATAAAATGTGAATATAAATGTTGTTAATGTGGAGGTTTGCGTTGTGGATCTGGAGACAGAGCATAAATATAATGATAACAAATCTCTCCTCATCCTGAGTGTTGTCAATTATACAAGTATCATATGCTTCTGTAGCTCATATGTTTGTTTCCACTTCTGTTATATGATTGGATGGTATTAGATGCTGGTTCACTGTTAAAAAAGTTAGTCTACTCACACTACTGCTGGATAGCATTGTCCTACACTCATTAATAACATAAACAGCAGCAATTAAATCTGTTATTGACTGTACATTTGCTTGTGGGCAACTATTTCCACGGCAATCCTCACTAGTACTGGAGACATTGATTGTTTTTAGTGTTGAGCGAGCGTGCTCGGCCGATGCTCGGATCGGCTCGAGCATCGCTCTGCTCTGCACATGGCGGTACTCGTACGAGTACCGCCATGTGCTCGCCCGACATGCTCGGGTGAAGAGGATCTGTGCCGGAAGAGGCACAGATCCGAAGACGCTCCGCTGGACCACCAGGGAATGGAGGTACGGGGGCATTGCGGAGATGAAGGGGGCATTGCGGAGATGAAGGGGGACATTATGGAAGAGGGGCATAGACTCTATGCCCCTCTTCCACAATGTCCCCCTTCATCTCCGCTATGCCCGTCTTCCACAATGTGCCCCTTCATCTCCGCTATGCCCCTCTTCCACAATGTCCCCCTTCATCTCCTATGCCATAGAGGAGATGAAGGGGGACATTGTGGAAGAGGGGCATAGCGGAGATGAAGGGGGACATTGTGGAAGAGGGGCATAGAGTCTATGCCCCTCTTCCACAATGTCCCCCTTCATCTCCGCTATGCCCCTCTTCCACAATGTCCCCCTTCATCTCCGCTATGGCATAGGAGATGAAGGGGGACATTGTGGAAGAGGGGCATAGCGGAGATGAAGGGGGACATTGACCAGGCACCCTCCGCTCATCAGAGCAGGGGGTGCCTGGTTTAATGCTCGAGTGCTCCCATTCATTTGAATGGGGCTCGGGTGCTCGGCCGAGCACTCGAGCATCAGGGGGTGCTCGGTCAGAGCACCCGAGCACCCGAGCATCGGGGTGCTCGCTCATCATTAATTGTTTTGTTTGTCAATACTCCAGTATATCATAATTTGGGACTACAACATAGTTATCCTACAGGTGGGCTCACATGCAGTTGGTCCACACTTTTGATCTAGGCAATGTTCATGGTTATTCCTTATCAACCCATATTCAGGACCCATAGATAAATCAGTACCAGATGACATCCACTAGAGTTAAAATTTGAAGGTATCTTGTGTCTATTAGTGTCTAGGGGTGGGCGAAAAGTGAGAACAATTTTCTGCATGACTTTTAGCGAAAAACCTCTGATTTTTCACTTTTTTCGCAAAAGTTTTCTCTTTTTCTCCAATGCAAAATTTTCCTCCTTTTTGCCTATTCCAGCAAATGTTATGCCTATTCCAACACATTATTCTCCTATTCTAACACATTTTCCCTTAGTCTAACACATTTTTGTCCTATTCTAACACATTCTAACACACTGTTTTCCTATTCTAACACATTTTTCTCCTATTCTAACATATTTTTCTTCTATTCTAACATATTTTTCTCCTATTCCAACACATTTTTTCCAATGTTTAATATTGTGCAACATTTCCCAGCACAATATTACTTCTTCTGAGAGCTGTAGTGGAAAAATAAGTAGATGGAAGTCAAAGTTGTGAGTCCTACAGCAACATATACCTTGAAAAATGTGTTAGCATGCAGAGTGCCTTTGTCCTTTGCCTACAACACTTACTTCCTGCATAAGTGACAACCTACAATGTGGCAAATGTGTATGGTAGTGGTGGTGGGGAACTGGTGTGGTGGGATTGGTGGGACCTTGACAAACTGCATCCACCCCAGCAGGAGAGCGATGATCATTCATTATTATACATGCTGCAGCAACTATTGCTGAGGTCAGTTTTTGCACTAACACTTTATTCCCATGCCACTGCACTTTCTCCACCTTTCCCCCACTCAATTGTGCATTTGCTAGACATTACTTAACTACTGGGTGTGTTTTTACTCGAAATTGATGGAGTGTGATGTCTTGCTTTGGCCCTCAACAAAATTCTCAATGTTGTCTGCTATCAAGTCTGCCTCAGTCACAGAGCTCCCAGTTAGCTGTCTAATGTATTTATTTGTCTAATTATTAATGTTTTTTTCTTATTTATTTATTTTTAAGTTTTTATTGCAGTTAGTCCCAAAAATATATATATAACTAAAAAACAGAATCTACAACCTCTTTCCCCAGACTTCCCCAGCACAGAGACAATAAAAGTAAAATCAGCAACCAATTTGGACCCCAGCTGCCTGTGTCTTGCCAGTCAGACACACCAAATTTTGGGGTATTTTGGGTCAACCTCCTTCCTCCTTTCTTATCCCCATTGTTTTCCCTAGACTCCCCTACTACAGAGAAAAATGTCCTATCGAAAATACTTCCTAAACTAAGCTTCAATTCCCCCTTATTTGCCTATCTTCTCTAGCTCACAAACATGCTGCTGTGAGAGCCTGACAGTCTTTTATAAGGCTGTAGAAAACTTTTGTGAGGTGGAGAAAATTTTTTCTACCCATTGATTTCAATGCAATGAGCTAGGTGAAAAAAGCTGGAAAAAGCGGAAAAACAGCACTTTTCTTGGGAAATTTTTTGCCAAGCAGAAAGTGCCATTTTTCACCTATTTCAGTCTGAGGCAAAATTTTTCGCCCATCCCTATTAGTGTCTTCTCATCACTCTCAGTCTCAGTATGGCTGACTGCGTGTCTCCACACTAACCCTTTCATGAGGGTTTAACTCTCACCATTACTCTCATCCAACACCACAGTATTCTCCTTCAATGTAATTACACACCCCATCATTGTGATATGTATAAAGAACTAAACTGGCTAACACTTGAATCTAAACATGCCTTTCACCTCTCTTCCATGGTTTATAACCACTTCTCTAGAAAACTACCAGACTACCTGAGCAGTATGCTTACTCCTGCTCTCCATACTAACTATAACCTCTGCTTCACTGCCAACAACTCACTGAGTATACTAAATTTCAAGAAAGAAGCCAGTTGATCTGCCTTTTCCTTCAGAGCTCCGAAAGTCTGGAATAACCTACCTGAAAGAATCACCTCTTCTCCAAGTCTAAAATCCTTAAAAATAATTGATTCTTCATATCTAAAAACAATATGCAACTGTGTATAACATTTTTAATATATGTGTGTGTATATATTATGTCTCTGTATTAGGTCAAATACTCATCTCTTGCTGTAAACACTCCAGGACATACTTGAAAACTAGAGAAATTACAATGTATTCTTCCTGGTAAAACATTTACTATATAAATACTTTCTCTTTTTACTCTCACCCCCAAGCACAGACTGACAACCTGTGAGACAGTAAAACCCTTTTACACTAGCACCTCAGGATCATAATCATAGTTGAGGGGAAATATAGTTTTACCATTGACTTCAATACATTGGTGAAAAAAACAGAAAAGTAATAATCTTTGTGAAAAACTTCCCCCTTGGTGGAAAGTGCCATTTTTCCTGTTTCACTTTTGCAGTTGGAAGCTTTGCCCATCCCTGAATGAAAGGAAGATGATTTAGGGGTGGTTGAAGAGGCTAAAGGAAGTTGAATGGAGGGAGGAAAAAAACTGGAGGCAAGAAGGAAGACAATACAGGAATTGTGGAAGATGTTAGAGGGAGAGAAGGATGGAGGGATGGTGTCACAGGTGGTAAGAACAAGAACTGGACCAGTACTGTAGGTAACACCAACTTTAATGAAATACACAACGTACAGGAAGATATGGCAATCAGTACACAATATAGTATAAGAATGTTAGACCAGAAGTACAGCTTAGTGGTGCCGAATGGAATCCCGGGAGGCAAGCAGAGAAAAGGCCAACTCAGGTATGCACCTGAGCGATCTACCACAGGTCTGCACCTGTACAGACTGCGATCGCAAACCGGACACTGAGTACAGGTTCGCACCTGAACACCCCAGTAAATGTATGGAGCAATGAGATAACTAGATTAACGGAAGACTCTGTCACGGAGAACAAGCTGGAAGAAAGCTGACTCAAATCCGCACCTGAGTACCCCAGTTAACGGATGGATGCAAGGGAAGTCTGCAAGAGCCACCAGGCGAACCCCCAGGCTATCACTGGAGCGTTTGATGCTGGATGCGCAGTGAACAGCCTCAGGTAACACCAAGGTGGATAGTCAGACACGCTAGAGCAATACGGAGTGAATCATAAACCAGAGCCTTAGGTCTACACCAGATTGGTTATCAGACTAGCCAAGGTCATACACAGAGTGGGTAGTCAGACAGAGCCACAGGTTAGCACCAAAATGGATAGTCAGCCAGGCCAAGGGTCTATCACGGTACCTGTGATTGCTTTCCTTTCATGTCAATTACCAGTAGGGGGCTCTCATTGGCTGTCTGCTTTCAGCCCGCCCTGCATTGCCTATTTAAACCTAGCCTGGGCACCCTTTAGGTGCCCTTTCGTGTTGCCTCTATGCTGATTGAGTCTACACTACGTTCCTGTGTATCCTGGGCCCGTTGCTGTGTTCCTGCTACCAGTATTTGTCCTGTTCCTGTGTTACCTATCCAGTTGTTCCTGCTTCCGTCTGATCTGGTGTGAGTCTTCGCTTCCTGCTGCCAGTCCCCGCAGTAGTTCCAGATTCCAGTTGATCATCTGTATGCTGGTTCCTGCTTCCACCTCCTGGTTTCCATCCAGTCCTACCACAGACAACGGATGTTCCTGTGTCGTCTTGGCAACATTTCTATCGCTGCCGGTTATCAGTACGCGGGTACTGGTTTGCTCCATAGCCACCCGGCTGTATGGCCTCGATCAGTTAGCGTTCCACGTACAGGGTACTGGTTCGCTCCACTAGCCACCTGGCTGTATTCTCTCGATCTGTTAGCGTTCCACGTACAGGGTACTGGTTCTCTCCACAAGCCATCCGGCTGTATTGTCTCGATCAGTTAGCGTTCCACATACAGGGTACTGGTTCGCTCCATCAGCCTCCCGGCTTTATTGCAGGATCAGTTAAGCGTCCACGTACTGGGTACTGGTTCGCTCCTCTAGCCACCCGGCTGTATTGTCACCATCAGTCAGCGTTCCACGTATAGGGTACTGGTTCGCTCCACAAGCCACCTGGCTGTATTGTCACCATCAGTCAGCGTTCCACGTACAGGGTACTGGTTCGCTCCACAAGCCACCTGGCTGTATTGTCTCGATCAGTCAGCGTTCCACGTACAGGGTACTGGTTCGCTCCACAAGCCACCCGGCTGTATTGTCACGATCAGTCAGCGTTCCACGTACAGGGTACTGGTTCGCTCCACAAACCACCCGGCTGTATTGTCTCGATCAGTTGCATTCCACGTACAGGGTACTGGTTTGCTGCACAAGCCACCCGGCTGTATTGCGGTATCATTTGCGTTCCACGTACAGGGTACTGGTTTGCTCCCTAGCCATCCGGCTGTTATGTTTCCAGAGGTCTAGCGTTCCAAGTGTGAGGGCACTGGTTCGCTCCACAGCTCCGGCTGTTCCACGTATATGTATAGCACTTTCTGTACGAGGTACTGACTCGCTCCATAGCCACCCGGCTGTCATTATATATAAGATTTGCGTTACACGTGTGGGGGCACTGGTTCACTCCACAACCATCCGGCTGTTACCACGTTTATGTATGCACTCTCGGTACAAGGTACCTGTCGCTTTAGCCTCGTTGTCATTCCTGTGACTGCTGCTGCCACCTTCCAGTCACTGAGGCTTAGTGGTTGCCAATCTCCCCTCACCAGGCTGCCTTGCCCGGTATATTGGTAAGGCCGGCAGAACCTATCCTGCTACATCTTGGGTTGCCTTACCCGGTATTGGCAAGGCCGGTAGAGCCTGTATTTGCCTCCTGTTTAGTGGCTGCCTTGCCCGGTATATTGGTAAGGCTGGTAGAACCTATCCTGCTCATCTTGGGTTCCCTTACCCGGTATTGGCAAGGCCGGTAGAGCCTCTAGTAGTCTCCTGTCCCTTGGCTGCCTTGCCCGGTATATTGGCAGGGTCGGTAGAGCCTTTTTCTCCTGAGTACCTACTTCCTGGCTGCCTTGCCCGGTATATTGGCAGGGCTGGTAGAGCCTATCTCTTATTGTACCAATTCCCTGGCTGCCTTGCCCGGTATATTGGCAAGGCCAGTAGAGCCTGCATTGCTACTGCATTGCTATTATTATTGTTGCTCTCCTGTTAATAAAGATATATGTGTGAATGTGTTTCACCCTATGGGGTTGTCTTTAACTTTTCAATAAAGTTGTGTTTTTACCTAACTCTGCGTCTGAGAGTCTTAACAAACCGTGACAGGGTCATACACAGAGAGGATAGTCTACCAGAGCAGCAGGTTCTGCACCAGAATGGTTCTCAGACAAGCCGGGGTCATACACAGAGCGGGTAGTCATACACAGAGACAAATGGTCAGAACCAGAACAGATAGTCAGACAAAAGCACCTCAACCACTAGCCAACAACACTGGATACCACGAAAGGGAGACTGAGAATGATGTGCAGGAAGTTTATATGAACAGTAGCTCAGGAAGAGGAGGAGCCACAAATGCATGCTGTCTCTTTAAATGGTACACGCGTCCCTACCTGGACGCGCACCAATATGCAGAGCACGGAGCTGCTGGAAGGAAGCTGCTGCTGAGCTGCCAGGTACGGCTGTGATCGGCCCAGCAGCCACTGCTTCATCAAGACACACACTGAGGCTGGATCCGCCAGACGTGGGCTGTGGGTGAGCTGCCGGGTAAGGTTGCGACCGGCTCGGCAGCCTCCGCTACTGTAACAGATGGAGGAAGAAGGAGCAGAGAGTGAAGGGGAGGAATGAAGGAAGAAGCTGGATGGACGGAGGAAGATGTTGGAAGGACAGATGAAGAAAGACGTTGGGGCAGAAATAACAACCTGGACTTATTAACTTATTAATATACAATGCAGATACTTTGTCTAATTATGGTCATATTCCCCTATCACTAGTGATGAGCGAGCACCCCAATGCTCGGGTGTTCGGGTGCTCTGACCGAGCGCCCCCGGAGGCTCGAGTGCTCGGCCGAGCACCCGAGCCCCATTGAAGTCAATGGGAGGACTCGAGCATTACACCAGGCACCCCCTGCTCTGATGAGGGGAGGGTGCCTGGTCCATAGGAAAAGGGCAGAAAATGATGGAAACACCACAGAAATGGTTCAGGGACAGCATAGGGAGGATGTCTGGATGCATCTTGGACTCCAACATCGCTGCTGGGAACGATGTTTCGCCCGTAGTACGCCATTTTTACAGACTGACCGTAAAACACACAAAAAGGAAAATAAAAACGACTTTAGGCAAAAAATTGTTACCAAACAATATTTGCTGTATATTTACTTGTATATCATCTGCAAATTCTGCCAAAAATTTCCTCGATTTTCTGAAGTGAGGCCATGATTAAGAGGGAAACGTGCGCAGAGGCAAATTATCCCAAAAATTTCCTTTATTTTCTGAAGTGAGGCCATGATTAAGAGGGAAACGTGCGCAGAGGCAAATTCTCCCAAAAATTTCCTTGATTTTATTGAACTGAGGCCATGATTAAGAGGGAAATGTGCGCAAAGGCAAATTCTCCCAAAAATGTCCTCGATTTTTCAGAACTGGGGCCATGATTAAGAGGGAAACGTGCGCTGAGCTGACCATCTAAAACATTATGGGTGAGGGTCTGCTGCGGAGCTGACCATCCTAAACATTATATGCGAAGGCCCGCTAGTGAGCTGACGCTATAAAACATTATATGAGAGGGCCCGCTAGAGAGCTGACCCAATAAAACATTATATGAGAAGGCCCGCTGGTGAGCTGACCTATATTTAAAAATTGTCAAACAGGGCCCGCTGGTGAGCTGGCCCTATATAAAAATTATATCACAGGGCCCGCTGGTGAGCTGGCCCTATATAAAAATTATATCCCAGGGCATATGGAAGAGGAGGAGGAGGATGAGAAGATTAAGAGTCAACCATATACCCGTTTTTTGGGTGGAAGGGGTGAATGGGAATACAGAGTATTCCCATCATTGTAAATAACATATATAAAGTGACTTTATGTTCCCCCGGGGCTTTCCTCCAGTGGAGTGGAGAAGTCAGGGGAAATCCAGGCCTTGTTCATTTTTATAAGTGTCAACCTATCAGCATTGTCGGTGGAAAGGCGGATACGCTTATCTGTTATGATGCCACCAGCAGCACTAAATACCCGCTCAGACAGAACGCTGGCGGCAGGGCAGGCCAGCACCTCCAAGGCGTAGAGTGCCAGTTCATACCACGTGTCCAGCTTGGACACCCAGTAGTTGTAAGGCACAGAGGGATCATTGAGGACGCTGACACGGTCTGCTACGTACTCCTTCACCATCTTCCAAAACTTTTCCCTCCTTGTGACACTAGGCTGCGCATCAGGGTGAGGGTGCTGGCGGGGTGTCATGAAGGTGTCCCACGCCTTGGAGAGTGTTGCCCTGCCTTTGTCGGAACTGCTGTGTGCTCCCCTTTTCTCCCCTTCTCGGTTGGCCAAGGTAGCACGTACTCTGCCGCCAGCGTTGTCAGATGGAAAATTTTGGAGCAATTTTTCAACAAGAACCTTCTGGTATTGCACCATTTTGCTTGTCCTCTCCACCGGAGGAATGAGAGATGAGAAATTCTCTTTGTAGCGGGGGTCCAGAAGGGTGAACACCCAGTAATCCGTGTTGTCTAAAATGCGTACAACGCGTGGGTCACGGGAAAGGCAGCCTAACATAAAGTCAGCCATGTGTGCCAGAGTACCAACAGTCAAGATTTCGCTGTCCTCACCAGGAGGATGACTCTCAATCTCCTCATCCTCTTCCTCCTCTTCTGCCCACCCACGCTGAAGAGATGGAACTAAGGTTCCATGGCTACCCTCTGTAGCGGAGGCAACCGTGTCTTCCTCCTCCTCCTCCTCCTCCTCCGCCTCCTCCAATTGTCGCTGAGAAGACGAAGTGAGGGTGCTCTGGCTATCACCTTGTGTAAGCTCTTCCTCCCCCATTTCCACCTCTTCCACATGCAAAGCGTCGGTTTTAATTGTGAGCAGCGAGCGTTTCAGTAGACACAGAAGTGGGATGGTTACACTGATAATAGCGTTATCGCCGCTCACCATCTGTGTCGATTCCTCAAAATTGCGTAAAACCTCACAGAGGTCTGACATCCATTCCCACTCCTCACTTCTGATTACAGGAAGTTGAACGGAGAGGCGACGACCGTGTAACAGCTGGTACTCCACTACTGCCCTCTGCTGCTTACAAAGCCGGGCCAACATGTGGAAGGTGGAGTTCCAGCGCATGCTCACGTCACACAGCAGCCGGTGAGCTGGCAATTGTAAGCGCTGCTGCAGCTTCAACAGGCCGGCCGAAGCTGTAGATGACTTACGGAAATGTGCACACACGCGGCGCACCTTGGTCAAGAGATCATGCACATTGGGGTAGGTTTTTAGAAATCGCTGAACCACTAAATTAAATACATGCGCTAGGCATGGTACGTGTGTGAGCTTGCCGAGCTCCAAAGCCGCCACCAAGTTACGCCCATTATCACACACAACCATGCCTGGTTGGAGGTTGAGTGGCGAGAGCCACTGCTCGGTCTGGTGACTAATCCCCTGCAACAGCTCTGAGGCCGTGTGCTGTTTGTCCCCAAGGCAGATCAGCTTCAGCACGGCCTGTTGACGCTTCCCCACTGCAGTGCTACACTGCTTCCAGCTACTGGCTGATGGGGGAGTGGCGCTGCGTGTAGAGAATTCGGAGGTGGAAACGGAGGAGGAGGAGCCAATAACGTAGGTGCTGGCGGAAACCCTGATGGAGGTAGGGCCCGCAATCCTCGGCGTGGGTAGCACCTGTGCCATCCCAGGGTCCGAGTCGCTCCCAGCCTCCACGACATTCACCCAGTGTGCCGTCAGGGAAATGTAGCGTCCCTGGCCACAAGCACTTGTCCATGTGTCAGTCGTTAAGTGGACCTTCCCAGTAACTGCGTTGGTCAGGGCACGGGTGATGTTACGGGACACATGGTGGTGTAATGCGGGGATGGCACACCGGGAAAAGTAGTGGCGGCTGGGGACCGCGTACCGAGGGACAGCTGCTGCCATCAGGCTGCGGAAGGACTCAGTGTCCACAAGCCTAAATGGCAGCATTTCGATGGCCAGTAATTTGGAAAGGTGCGAGGTTAGTGCTATGGCCTGTGGGTGGGTGGTTGGGTATTTTCGCTTGCGCTCAAATGCCTGGGGTAACGAAATTTGGACGCTGTGCTGGGACAGGGAAGTGGATGTGGTCGCTGATGGTGCTTCAGATGGTACAGGTGCAGGGCGGGAGGTATGCGGGCCTGCGCCTTCGACAGGCGATTGGCCGGCACCGAAAACAGGGGAAGAGGAGGCAGTGGTGTGGCCTGCAGACACAGATGGGTGATCCAGGCGTTCCTCCCACTTACCACGGTGCTTGGATGCCATGTGTCGGATCATGCTGGTGGTGGTGAGGTTTCTAGTGTTCATGCCTCGGCTCATTCTGGTGTGGCACAGGTTGCAAACTACAATTCTTTTGTCGTCCGCACTTTCCTTAAAAAAACGCCATACCGCGGAACACCTACCCTTTGGCAAGGGAGATTTACGCAAGGGGGTGCTCCGTGGAACATTTGCGGGCCGGTTTGGTGCGGTCCGCCTTCTTTCTGTAGCCACACCACTGCCTCTTCCAGCCTGTTGCGGTGCTGCAGATGGCTCACCCTCAGGACTGCTGTCATCGCTCGGCTCTACACCTTCCCAGGTGGGGTCAGTCACCTCATCGTCCACCAAGTCCTCCTCCACTTCCTCACTCTGATCATCCTCCCCATGTCTTGATCCCACCACATACTCAGTCATTGACAACTGTATAACATTCTCCTCAACAAGGTCTTGAGACAGTAATAGTGGTTGATTTAATGGCAACTGTGTCTCATCATCATCATCATCATCCACTACTTCCTTTGACCTTAAATGCCGTTCACATCTGTCATCTTCTTGTGATTGGGTACCCTCTAGAGGTTGTGAATCAGGGCATAAGATGTCATGTTCCTCTGCAAGCGTGCTTGGAGAGAGGGTCAAATGAAGGATTGGTGATGAGTAGTGTTGAGCGAGCATGCTCGGCCGATGCTCGGATCGGCTCGAGCATCGCTCTGCTCGGCACATGGCGGTACTCGTACGAGTACCGCATGTGCTCGCCCGCCATGTTCGGGTCTCCTCCCCGCACGTTTTGCGGCTGCTGCGCAGCCAATAAACGTGCAGGGAGGCTCTGACATCGGTGTAATGCCAGCAGCCATGTTGGCTGCTGGCATTACACTGATTGGCTGGCCAGAACCCGTGGTCAGGTGCTGTATAGCACCTGACCAGCGAGTTCGGCTCAGTCTGAGCCAGGGAGAGCTGAGGATAGGAAGGGAAAGGCAGTGTAGGGAGGAAAAAAACAAAAATTGTGAAAAAAAAAGAACCAAAAGTCCTTTTTAGGACTACTGTGTGTGGGGGCAGCAGGTTATTTGGTGTGGGGGGAAAAAAAAAAAAAAAAAAAAAAAAATATATATATTCTGTTTAGTGTGCAAAGTTGCAGATTAGAGCACATTCTGTTTAGTGTGCACAGTTGCAGATTAGAGCACATTCTGTTTAGTGTGCAAAGTTGCAGATTAGAGCACATTCTGTTTAGTGTGCAAAGTTGCAGATTAGAGCACATTCTGTTTAGTGTGCAAAGTTGCAGATTAGAGCACATTCTGTTAAGTCTTCAAACTAAAATATCAAAGTCACGTATTCCATTCAGTGTGCGTCGCCGCAGTTTAGCAGCACATTCTGAGTACTGTGCAGAGTTGCAGAATAGGAAGAAATACTGTTAAGTCTTCAAACTAAAATATCAAAGTCACATATTCCATTCAGTGTGCTTCGCCGCAGTTTAGCAGCACATTCTGTGTACTGTGCAGAGTTGCAGAATAGGAAGAAATACTGTTAAGTCTTCAAACTCAAATATCAAAGTCACATATTCCATTCAGTGTGCTTCGCCGCAGTTTAGCAGCACATTCTGTGTACTGTGCAGAGTTGCAGAATAGGAAGAAATACTGTTACGTCTTCAAACTAAAATATCAAAGTCACATATTCCATTCAGTGTGCTTCGCCGCAGTGTAGCAGCACATTCTGTGTACTGTGCAGAGTTGCAGAATAGGAAGAAATACTGTTAAGTCTTCAAACTCAAATATCAAAGTCACATATTCCATTCAGTGTGCTTCGCCGCAGTTTAGCAGCACATTCTGTGTACTGTGCAGAGTTGCAGAATAGGAAGAAATACTGTTAAGTTTTCAAACTCAAATATTAAAGTCACATATTCCATTCAGTGTGTTTCAACGCCGTTTAACAGCCTATTCTGTGTACTCTGCAGAGTTGCAGAATAGTAAGAAATACTGTTAATTTTTCAAACTCAAATATCAAAGTCACATATTCCATTCAGTGTCTTTCACCGCCGTTTAACAGCCTATTCTGTGTACTCTGCAGAGTTGCAGAATTATAAGAAATACTGTTAAGTTTTCAAACTCAAATATTAAAGTCACATATTCCATTCAGTGTCTTTCACCGCCGTTTAACAGCCTATTCTGTGTACTCTGTACAGTTGCAGAATTATAAGAAATACTGTTAAGTTTTCAAACTCAAATATTAAAGTCACATATTCCATTCAGTGTCTTTCACCGCCGTTTAACAGCCTATTCTGTGTACTCTGTACAGTTCCAGAATTATAAGAAATACTGTTAAGTTTTCAAACTCAAATATTAAAGTCACATATTCCATTCAGTGTGTTTCAACGCCGTTTAACAGCCTATTCTGTGTACTCTGCAGAGTTGCAGAATAGTAAGAAATACTGTTAAGTTTTCAAACTCAAATATTAAAGTCACATATTCCATTCAGTGTGTTTCACCGCCGTTTAGCAGCCTATTCTGTGTACTGTGCAGAGTTGCAGAATTATAAGAAATACTGTTAATTTTTCAAACTCAAATATCAAAGTCACATATTCCATTCAGTGTCTTTCACCGCCGTTTAACAGCCTATTCTGTGTACTCTGCAGAGTTGCAGAATTATAAGAAATACTGTTAAGTTTTCAAACTCAAATATTAAAGTCACATATTCCATTCAGTGTCTTTCACCGCCGTTTAACAGCCTATTCTGTGTACTCTGTACAGTTGCAGAATTATAAGAAATACTGTTAAGTTTTCAAACTCAAATATTAAAGTCACATATTCCATTCAGTGTCTTTCACCGCCGTTTAACAGCCTATTCTGTGTACTCTGTACAGTTCCAGAATTATAAGAAATACTGTTAAGTTTTCAAACTCAAATATTAAAGTCACATATTCCATTCAGTGTGTTTCAACGCCGTTTAACAGCCTATTCTGTGTACTCTGCAGAGTTGCAGAATAGTAAGAAATACTGTTAAGTTTTCAAACTCAAATATTAAAGTCACATATTCCATTCAGTGTGTTTCAACGCCGTTTAACAGCCTATTCTGTGTACTCTGCAGAGTTGCAGAATAGTAAGAAATACTGTTAATTTTTCAAACTCAAATATCAAAGTCACATATTCCATTCAGTGTCTTTCACCGCCGTTTAACAGCCTATTCTGTGTACTCTGCAGAGTTGCAGAATTATAAGAAATACTGTTAAGTTTTCAAACTCAAATATTAAAGTCACATATTCCATTCAGTGTCTTTCACCGCCGTTTAACAGCCTATTCTGTGTACTCTGTACAGTTGCAGAATTATAAGAAATACTGTTAAGTTTTCAAACTCAAATATTAAAGTCACATATTCCATTCAGTGTCTTTCACCGCCGTTTAACAGCCTATTCTGTGTACTCTGTACAGTTCCAGAATTATAAGAAATACTGTTAAGTTTTCAAACTCAAATATTAAAGTCACATATTCCATTCAGTGTGTTTCAACGCCGTTTAACAGCCTATTCTGTGTACTCTGCAGAGTTGCAGAATAGTAAGAAATACTGTTAAGTTTTCAAACTCAAATATTAAAGTCACATATTCCATTCAGTGTGTTTCACCGCCGTTTAGCAGCCTATTCTGTGTACTGTGCAGAGTTGCAGAATTATAAGAAATACTGTTAATTTTTCAAACTCAAATATCAAAGTCACATATTCCATTCAGTGTCTTTCACCGCCGTTTAACAGCCTATTCTGTGTACTCTGCAGAGTTGCAGAATTATAAGAAATACTGTTAAGTTTTCAAACTCAAATATTAAAGTCACATATTCCATTCAGTGTCTTTCACCGCCGTTTAACAGCCTATTCTGTGTACTCTGTACAGTTGCAGAATTATAAGAAATACTGTTAAGTTTTCAAACTCAAATATTAAAGTCACATATTCCATTCAGTGTCTTTCACCGCCGTTTAACAGCCTATTCTGTGTACTCTGTACAGTTCCAGAATTATAAGAAATACTGTTAAGTTTTCAAACTCAAATATTAAAGTCACATATTCCATTCAGTGTGTTTCAACGCCGTTTAACAGCCTATTCTGTGTACTCTGCAGAGTTGCAGAATAGTAAGAAATACTGTTAAGTTTTCAAACTCAAATATTAAAGTCACATATTCCATTCAGTGTGTTTCACCGCCGTTTAACAGCCTATTCTGTGTACTCTGTACAGTTGCAGAATTATAAGAAATACTGTTAAGTTTTCAAACTCAAATATTAAAGTCACATATTCCATTCAGTGTGTTTCAACGCCGTTTAACAGCCTATTCTGTGTACTCTGCAGAGTTGCAGAATAGTAAGAAATACTGTTAATTTTTCAAACTCAAATATTAAAGTCACATATTCCATTCAGTGTCTTTCACCGCCGTTTAACAGCCTATTCTGTGTACTCTGTACAGTTGCAGAATTATAAGAAATACTGTTAAGTTTTCAAACTCAAATATTAAAGTCACATATTCCATTCAGTGTCTTTCACCGCCGTTTAACAGCCTATTCTGTGTACTCTGTACAGTTCCAGAATTATAAGAAATACTGTTAAGTTTTCAAACTCAAATATTAAAGTCACATATTCCATTCAGTGTGTTTCAACGCCGTTTAACAGCCTATTCTGTGTACTCTGCAGAGTTGCAGAATAGTAAGAAATACTGTTAAGTTTTCAAACTCAAATATTAAAGTCACATATTCCATTCAGTGTGTTTCACCGCAGTTTAGCAGCCTATTCTGTGTACTCTGTACAGTTGCAGAATAATAAGAAATACTGTTAAGTTTTCAAACTCAAATATTAAAGTCACATATTCCATTCAGTGTGTATCACCGCCGTTTAGCAGCCTATTCTGTGTACTCTGAACAGTTGCAGAATAGTAAGAAATACTGTTAAGTTTTCAAACTCAAATATTAAAGTCACATATTCCATTCAGTGTGTTTCACCGCCGTTTAGCAGCCTATTCTGTGTACTCTGCAGAGTTGCAGAATAGTAAGAAATACTGTTAAGTTTTCAAACTCATATATATTAAAGTCATATATATCGTGTAAGATGAAGAAGGCGGGTAAAAAGGGACGGGGAAGTGGACGTGATCCTGAAAGTTCAGGGCGCGGGTCAGGACGCGGAGAAACTGTGCCTGGTGCCAGAGCACAAGAAAGAAAGACATCCACCATACCTAGCTTCATGTCTGATTTCACAGGGCGTCGCAGGACATCACTCTCGAGGTCCGACCAGTGCGAACAGGTGGTCGGTTGGATGACAGCTGATACTGCTTCCAGTCGGTTAAGCACCACCCTGTCTTCCACCAAGTCCACTCTCAGTAGCCAAGAGTCTGGTCAACATAATCCTCACTCTGATCATCCTTCCTCCCACCATACACGGTCTGGTCAAAGAAGTGATCCCACACTGGGATATAGTGATGAGCTCGTCTCATCACCAATCCTTCATTTGACCCTCTCTCCAAGCACGCTTGCAGAGGAACATGACATCTTGTGCCCTGATTCACAACCTCTAGAGGCTACCCAATCACAAGAAGATGACAGATGTGAACGGCATTTAAGGTCAAAGGAAGTAGTGGATGATGATGATGATGATGAGACACAGTTGCCATTAAATCAACCACTATTTCCTTCTCAAGACCTTGTTGAGGAGAATGTTATACAGTTGTCAATGACCGAGTATGTGGTGGGATCAAGACTTGAGGAGGATGATCAGAGTGAGGAAGTGGAGGAGGACTTGGTGGACGATGAGGTGACTGACCCCACCTGGGAAGGTGTAGAGCCGAGCGATGACAGCAGTCCTGAGGGTGAGCCATCTGCAGCACCGCAACAGGCTGGAAGAGGCAGTGGTGTGGCTACAGAAAGAAGGCGGACCGCACCAAACCGGCCCGCAAATGTTCCACGGAGCACCCCCTTGCGTAAATCTACCTTGCCAAGGGGTAGGTGTTCCGCGGTATGGCGTTTTTTTAAGGAAAGTGCGGACGACAAAAGATTTGTAGTTTGCAACCTGTGCCACACCAGAATGAGCCGAGGCATGAACACTAGAAACCTCACCACCACCAGCATGATCCGACACATGGCATCCAAGCACCGTAGTAAGTGGGAGGAACGCCTGGATCGCCCATCTGTGTCTGCAGGCCACACCACTGCCTCCTCTTCCCCTGTTTTCGGTGCCGGCCAATCGCCTGTCGAAGGCGCAGGCCCGCATACCTCCCGCCCTGCACCTGTAGCATCTGAAGCACCATCAGCGACCACATCCACTTCCCTGTCCCAGCACAGCGTCCAAATGTCGTTACCCCAGGCATTTGAGCGCAAGAGAAAATACCCAGCCACCCACCCACAGGCCATAGCACTAACCTCACACCTTTCAAAATTACTGGCCATCGAAATGCTGCCATTTAGGCTTGTGGACACTGAGTCCTTCCGCAGCCTGATGGCAGCAGCTGTCCCTCGGTACGCGGTCCCCAGCCGCCACTACTTTTCCCGGTGTGCCATCCCCGCATTACACCACCATGTGTCCCGTAACATCACCCGTGCCCTGACCAACGCAGTTACTGGGAAGGTCCACTTAACGACTGACACATGGACAAGTGCTTGTGGCCAGGGACGCTACATTTCCCTGACGGCACACTGGGTGAATGTCGTGGAGGCTGGGAGCGACTCGGACCCTGGGATGGCACGGGTGCTACCCACGCCGAGGATTGCGGGCCCTACCTCCATCAGGGTTTCCACCAGCACCTACGTTATTGGCTCCTCCTCCTCCGTTTCCACCTCCGAATTCTCTACACACACCGCCACTCCCCCATCAGCCAGTAGCTGGAAGCAGTGTAGCACTGCAGTGGGGAAGCGTCAACAGGCCGTGCTGAAGCTGATCTGCCTTGGGGACAAACAGCACACGGCCTCAGAGCTGTTGCAGGGGATTAGTCACCAGACCGAGCAGTGGCTCTCGCCACTCAACCTGCAAGCAGGCATGGTTGTGTGTGATAATGGGCGTAACTTGGTGGCGGCTTTGGAGCTCGGCAAGCTCACACACGTACCATGCCTAGCGCATGTATTTAATTTAGTGGTGCAGCGATTTCTAAAAACCTACCCCAATGTGCATGATCTCTTGACCAAGGTGCGCCGCGTGTGTGCACATTTCCGTAAGTCATCTACAGCTTCGGCCGGCCTGTTGAAGCTGCAGCAGCGCTTACAATTGCCAGCTCACCGGCTGCTGTGTGACGTGAGCACGCGCTGGAACTCCACCTTCCACATGTTGTCCCGGCTTTGTGAGCAGCAGAGGGCAGTAGTGGAGTACCAGCTGTTACACGGTCGTCGCCTCTCCGTTCAACTTCCTGTAATCAGAAGTGAGGAGTGGGAATGGATGTCAGACCTCTGCGAGGTTTTACGCAATTTTGAGGAATCGACACAGATGGTGAGCGGCGATAACGCTATTATCAGTGTAACCATCCCACTTCTGTGTCTACTGAAACGCTCGCTGCTCACAATTAAAACCGACGCTTTGCATGTGGAAGAGGTGGAAATGGGGGAGGAAGAGCTTACACAAGGTGATAGCCAGAGCACCCTCACTTCGTCTTCTCAGCGACAATTGGAGGAGGCGGAGGAGGAGGAGGAGGAGGAGGAGGAGGAGGAGGAAGACACGGTTGCCTCCGCTACAGAGGGTAGCCATGGAACTTTAGTTCCATCTCTTCAGCGTGGGTGGGCAGAAGAGGAGGAAGAGGATGAGGATATTGAGAGTCAGCCTCCTGGTGAGGACAGCGAAATCTTGACTGTTGGTACTCTGGCACACATGGCTGACTTTATGTTAGGCTGCCTTTCCCGTGACCCACGCGTTGTACGCATTTTAGACAACACGGATTACTGGGTGTTCACCCTTCTGGACCCCCGCTACAAAGAGAATTTCTCATCTCTCATTCCTCCGGTGGAGAGGACAAGCAAAATGGTGCAATACCAGAAGGTTCTTGTTGAAAAATTGCTCCAAAATTTTCCATCTGACAACGCTGGCGGCAGAGTACGTGCTACCTTGGCCAACCGAGAAGGGGAGAAAAGGGGAGCACACAGCAGTTCCGACAAAGGCAGGGCAACACTCTCCAAGGCGTGGGACACCTTCATGACACCCCGCCAGCACCCTCACCCTGATGCGCAGCCTAGTGTCACAAGGAGGGAAAAGTTTTGGAAGATGGTGAAGGAGTACGTAGCAGACCGTGTCAGCGTCCTCAATGATCCCTCTGTGCCTTACAACTACTGGGTGTCCAAGCTGGACACGTGGTATGAACTGGCACTCTACGCCTTGGAGGTGCTGGCCTGCCCTGCCGCCAGCGTTCTGTCTGAGCGGGTATTTAGTGCTGCTGGTGGCATCATAACAGATAAGCGTATCCGCCTTTCCACCGACAATGCTGATAGGTTGACACTTATAAAAATGAACAAGGCCTGGATTTCCCCTGACTTCTCCACTCCACTGGAGGAAAGCCCCGGGGGAACATAAACTCACTTTATATATGTTATTTACAATGATGGGAATACTCTGTATTCCCATTCACCCCTTCCACCCCAAAAACGGGTATATGGTTGACTCTTAATGTTCTCATCCTCCTCCTCCTCTTCCATATGCCCTGGGATATAATTTTTATATAGGGCCAGCTCACCAGCGTGCCCTGGGATATAATTTTTATATAGGGCCAGCTCACCAGCGGGCCCTGTGATATAATTTTTATATAGGGCCAGCTCACCAGCGGGCCCTGTTTGCCAATTTTTATATAGGTCAGCTCACCAGCGGGCCTTCTCATATAATGTTTTATTGGGTCAGCTCTCTAGCGGGCCCTCTCATATAATGTTTTATAGCGTCAGCTCACTAGCGGGCCTTCGCATATAATGTTTAGGATGGTCAGCTCTGCAGCAGACCCTCACCCATAATGTTTTAGATGGTCAGCTCAGCGCACGTTTCCCTCTTAATCATGGCCTCAGTTCTGAAAATCAAGGAAATTTTTGGGAGAATTTGCCTCTGCGCACGTTTCCCTCTTAATCATGGCCTCAGTTCTGAAAATCAAGGAAATTTTTGGGATAATTTGCCTCTGCGCACGTTTCCCTCTTAATCATGGCCTCACTTCAGAAAATCGATGAAATTTTTGGGAGAATTTGCAGATGATATACAAGTAAATATACAGCAAATACTGTTTGGTAACAATTTTTCGCCTAAAGTCGTTTTTATTTTCCTTTTTGTGTGTTTTACGGTCAGTCTGTAAAAATGGCGTACTACGGGCGAAAGATCGTTCCCAGCAGCGATGTTGGAGTCCAAGGTGCATCCAGACATCCTCCCTATGCTGTCCCTGAACCATTTCTGTAGTGTTTCCATCTTTTTCTGCCCTTTTCCTATGGACCAGGCACCCTCCCCTCATCAGAGCAGGGGGTGCCTGGTGTAATGCTCGAGTCCTCCCATTGACTTCAATGGGGCTCGGGTGCTCGGCCGAGCACTCGAGCCTCAGGGGGTGCTCGGTCAGAGCACCCGAACATCCGAGCATTGGGGTGCTCGCTCATCACTAGTGATGAGACGAGCTCCTCACTATATCCCAGTGTGGGATCACTTCTTTGACCAGACCGTGTATGGTGGGAGGAAGGATGATCAGAGTGAGGATTATGTTGACCAGACTCTTGGCTACTGAGAGTGGACTTGGTGGAAGACAGGGTGGTGCTTAACCGACTGGAAGCAGTATCAGCTGACATCCAACCGACCACCTGTTCACAGTGGTCGGACCTCGAGAGTGATGTTCTGCGACGCCCTGTAAAATTAGACATGAAGCTAGGTATGGTGGATGTCTTTCTTTCTTGTGCTCTGGCACCAGGCACAGTTTCTCCGCGTCCTGACCCGCGCCCTGAACTATCAGGATCACGTCCACTTCCCCGTCCCTTTTTACCCGCCTTCTTCATCTTACACGGAATATGTGACTTTAATATTTGAGTTTGAAAACTTAACAGTATTTCTTCCTATTCTGCAACTGTGCAGAGTACACAGAATAGGCTGCTAAACTGCGGTGACACACACTGAATGGAATATGTGACTTTAATATTTGAGTTTGAAAACTTAACAGTATTTCTTCCTATTCTGCAACTGTGCAGAGTACACAGAATAGGCTGCTAAACTGCGGTGACGCACACTGAATGGAATATGTGACTTTAATATTTGAGTTTGAAAACTTAACAGTATTTCTTCCTATTCTGCAACTGTGCAGAGTACACAGAATAGGCTGCTAAACTGCGGTGACGCACACTGAATGGAATATGTGACTTTAATATTTGAGTTTGAAAACTTAACAGTATTTCTTCCTATTCTGCAACTGTGCAGAGTACACAGAATAGGCTGCTAAACTGCGGTGACACACACTGAATGGAATATGTGACTTTAATATTTGAGTTTGAAAACTTAACAGTATTTCTTCCTATTCTGCAACTGTGCAGAGTACACAGAATAGGCTGCTAAACTGCGGTGACACACACTGAATGGAATATGTGACTTTAATATTTGAGTTTGAAAACTTAACAGTATTTCTTCCTATTCTGCAACTGTGCAGAGTACACAGAATAGGCTGCTAAACTGCGGTGACGCACACTGAATGGAATATGGGACTTTGATATTTTAGTTGGAAGACTTAACAGTATTTCTTCCTATTCTGCAACTGTGCACAGTACACAGAATGTGCTGCTAAACTGCGGTGACGCACACTGAATGGAATATGTGACTTTGATATTTTAGTTTGAAGACTTAACAGTATTTCTTCCTATTCTGCAACTCTGCACAGTACACAGAATGTGCTGCTAAACTGCGGCGACGCACACTGAATGGAATATGTGACTTTGAAATTTTAGTTTGAAGACTTAACAGTATTTCTTCCTATTCTGCAACTCTGCACAGTACACAGAATGTGCTGCTAAACTGCGGCGAAGCACACTGAATGGAATATGTGACTTTGATATTTTACAGTTTGAAGACTTAACAGTATTTCTTCCTATTCTGCAACTCTGCACAGTCCACAGAATGTGCTGCTAAACTGCGGCGAAGCACACTGAATGTAATATGTGACTTTGATATTTTAGTTTGAAGACTTAACAGTATTTCTTCCTATTCTGCAACTCTGCACAGTACACAGAATGTGCTGATAAACTGCGGCGACGCACACTGAATGGAATATGTGACTTTGATATTTTAGTTTGAAGACTTAACAGAATGTGCTCTAATCTGCAACTTTGCACACTAAACAGAATGTGCTCTAATCTGCAACTTTGCACACTAAACAGAATGTGCTCTAATCTGCAACTTTGCACACTAAACAGAATGTGCTCTAATCTGCAACTTTGCACACTAAACAGAATGTGCTCTTATCTGCAACTTTGCACACTAAACAGAATATATAAAATTGTTTTTTTTTTGTTTTTTTCCCCCCACACAAAATAACCTGCTGCCCCCACACACAGTAGTCCTAAAAAGGACTTTTGGTTCTTTTTTTTTCACAATTTTGCTTTTTTTCTCCCTACACTGACTTTCCCTTCCTATCCTCATCTCTCCCTGGCTAAGACTGAGCCGAACTCGCTGGTCAGGTGCTATACAGCACCCGACCACGGGTTCTGGCCAGCCAATCAGTGTAATGCCAGCAGCCAACATGGCTGCTGGCATTACACCGATGTCAGAGCCTCCCTGCATGTTTATTGGCTGCGCAGCAGCCGCAAAACGTGCGGGGAGGAGACCCGAACATGGCGGGCGAGCACATGCGGTACTCGTACGAGTACCGCCATGTGCTGAGCAGAGCGATGCTCGAGCCGATCCGAGCATCGGCCGAGCATGCTCGCTCAACACTACCTATCACCTGTTGTACCTGCCTGGCCCAAGTGCTCTGAGTTGGCATGCTGTGATGATGTTATTACAGAGCACTAATTCAAAGATCACAGATCACAGGGACCAGCCAAGCAGAAACGATAATGGGTGGTATGCAACAATTAGGCAGAGAGGCTGTTCCGTTATATGTTATATTTTACTTCCTGTTTTTATAACAAGTTGGCCCATCCTCATACCCTATCTAGTTTTGTGCCATGGTCCTCTCTATCTAAAGCACAAGTGGCCAGCTGACATTCACTAGTAGTTCCTCCAAATGCTGTTGATTGTAGCCGTAGCATTCCACCTGCTTATTAGTTAAAGTGGCAATATCCACAAAGCGTCACTTCCACCCCTTTGCCTGTGGCATAATCAAATTCCGACATCACAATATGGGCACCAAGTTATTCCAATACAATAAAAAAGTGTAACAGTAGAAAGCCTGGAGACTACTCCCTCTTCCCTATTACAGGACTACTATATCAACTGTAAATGATGCACTTCATCCAGGAGTTCCCTGTATGTTGGACAATCTACAGAAAAACATAATAAAAGCATATATTAAAATCTATGATTATACTCCATATGTAAGGGATACAATATTTTAGCCACCCAGTGTCATACTGTATCAGGGCACTAGATACTCAATGCATACCAGTCCATTACAAAAACCATCTGTATTCTATTCTTTCATTAAATCCAGCTAGTGCAACAGTATTTAATACATGACACTACAGGCAATGGGGCGGAAGTAATGCCTCAAAGTGAGGCCTCACATGCCGGTGCCACTGGGGAAGGTGGCTTGAGTATTTAGTGGTGGATACAACCACATGCATATGTTTGTAGAGGGCCATGATGAGGAAAGGGGATTGCTGCCCCTGAAACATTCATAGATCTGGAAACATTACTGTCTGAGTTAAATGTTTAAATTATGCTTATTGAATAAAACACATTGGTGCAGACCAACTACTGGTGATATTGTTTGCTCATCTTGGAAGCAAAGAGACAGCACCCTGGGCATATTTTGAGCTTTAATGCTATAAAAGACTGTTTTTTATTTTCAAGTGTGTGGCTATCACTTCCTTACATTGACTTGTGCTTCTATAGGGCCAGCATCTAGGATGCCCTTTGGGGATATTGCTACTTTAATTAATAAGCAGGCCGAATGCTAAGGCTACAATCAACAGCATTTAGAGAAAAAAGTACTCCACTGGATTCTACACTTTTTCTTCAAAGACAGGTGATAAATCAAATTTGAAACCGCTGGAAAATATTTAAAAAAGGTCATTAATAGTGTTGAGCGAGCATGCTCGGCCGATGCTCGGATCGGCTCGAGCATCGCTCTGCTCGGCACATGGCGGTACTCGTCGAGTACCGCCATGTGCTCGCCCGACATGTTCGGGTGGCAGGGATCTGTGCCGGAAGGAGGCACAGATCTTACAGACGCTCCGCTGGACCACCAGGGACTGGAGGTAGGGGGCATTGTGGAGATGAAGGGGGACATTTTGGAGATGAAGGGGGACATTTTGGAGATGAAGGGGGACATTGTGGAAGGGGGACATTGTGGAAGGGGGGCACTGCGGAGATGAAGGGGGCATTGCGGAGATGAAGGGGGACATTGTGGAAGGGGGACATTGTGGAAGGGTAGACATTGTGGAAGGGGGGCATTGCGGAGATGAAGGGGGCATTGCGGAGATGAAGGGGGACATTGTGGAAGGGGGACATTGCGGAGATGAAGGGGGCATTGCGGAGATGAAGGGGGACATTGCGGAGATGAAGGGAGCATTGCGGAGATGAAGGGGGACATTGCGGAGATGAAGGGGGACATTGTGGAAGGGGGACATTGTGGAAGGGGGACATTGTGGAAGAGGGGCATTGTGGAGATGAAGGGGGGCATTGACCAGGCACCCTCCCCTCATCAGAGCAGGGGGTGCCTGGTGTAATGCTCGTGTCGCCCCATTGAATTCAATGGGGCTCGGGTGCTCGGCCGAGCACTCGAGCCTCCGGCGGTGCTCGGTCAGAGCACCCGAGCACCCGAGCATCGGGGTGCTCGCTCAACACTAGTCATTAACTATTCTCGATATAGGACTACTCTTCTGGAATATATTAGAGTTTGCAGCATTCCATGAGGACTAAGGGTTACTCTTCAACCTACCCTATGTAAAAAAGACAAGGAACATCCCAAAAGGTGGTACCAGATTCTTAATAAATGCTCAATAGAACTGATGATCTTGAATGTTGAAAGTCTGAATAATGAAATTAAAGTACTTCAGGGCTCAGTGACCATTATAAAGTGCGAACTGTGTGTTCAGTTGGATACAGAGCTGAATAAGAATGCCTTGGCAGAATTGAATGTCCTAATAGTGAAACATAAAGCGGAGCTTGAGGCCTTCAAGTTGAAAAAGTTCAAAAGGTATACACTGGACTATCAGTATGAAAGAGTGTACACATGGAGAAATCTGAGAAAAGAACAGACCGTCGATAAGCCTATTGTGTTACCTGACATTGCAATTTCATCTACTCGAAGACAAGCACACAAAGAGTGGAGACTTCTTTTTAGGGAGAATCAAGGCACCCACAGGAGGAAAACCAGGAGAAGTAAAGGATCCAAAAGATACAAAAAGTACTATAAAACCTCAAGTTCAGACACAACAGCAGAAGAAGGGGTATATAACCTGCAAGTACACGATGCAGAGGCAAAGAATTCCATAGCTTTACCTACCTTGCTGTAAAGAATCCCAGCCTTTGTTTTAGTCTAAAGCACCTTTTCTCTAGTCTTAATGGATGACCTCTTGTTCTTAGCGCAGCTCTTTGTGTAAATAATTAATTGGCTAGTTCTTTGTAATGACCTTGAATGAATATGTAAATGGTAATCATATCATCCCTTAGACTTTTCTTCTCTAATGTAAACAAACCCAGTTTGGCTAGTATCTCTTTATAACTCAGATCCTCCAATCCCTTTATCAGTTTTGTTGCACGTCTCTGCACCTTTTCCAGTTCAACAATGTCTTTTTTAAGAACTGGCACCCAAAATTGTACTCCATATTCTAGATGAGGCCCAACCAAGGATTTATACAGAGGTAGGATAATATTAGCATCCCTTGCTTCTACACCTCTTTTTATGCAGGCTAGTATTAGCGCTTGCAGCAGCTGAATGACTCTGTTCACTGCTGTGAAGTCTATTGTCTATCAGCATTCCTAAATCTTTCTCTAATGAGGATTCCCCAAGTTGTTTTCCATTTAGAGTGTATGTAGAAAGTTTGTTTCTACAACCCAAATGCATAACCTTACATTTACCTACATTAAATATCACCTGTCACTTATCTGCCCAAATCCTTCTGCAGAGAAAACATCCAGCTCTGTACGTATTTCCTTACATTATCATGTTTGTGACAAATGTAAGCTATCCTTCTTCTCAGATTACTGATACGCATTCCTTATTGGTTAAAGCAATGGTCCCAAGTGTGGTAGATTGTAGCAACACTTCTACACGCTCCTCCTCCTCATCTGTGCTGTTGTTAATACATTTGGCCTGGCTTTTTCTGTCATAGCTTTTGGATCCTGAGTGAAGTATCTCCATACTGCGGACTTCATGTACTGAGGGGCTGCCACTACTACTACTGGGGCTAGATATTGATGCAATTCTACTGTACTACTAGGTGTCAAAGGTGCAGTTCCAGCAGCAGCAGATCAACTATTCATAGCCAAGGTTGTAGATGTTAATAACATGTGCTGCTGTTGTTGTTTCTGCTAGTTACTCAACAAATGTGTGTGTGGCTGAGTTGGACTTGGACCTCGAAGTGGCAATGATGCTGATGATGACTGACAGGATTATTGTGTACTTTTTGCAATCTTTGCCTGTTTAGGGTCAGAGTTTACAATAGTTTTCTCAAGCAGTTTATAGACAGGCACAGTGTTACTTTTCAGTGGTGGAAGATTAAGCCTTTTCCTTTCTGCTAACTTTCTGGCCATGTCATTGTCTCTCTCACTCTCAACTTTATCTTTATCTGAAGAAGAGGAGGATGCTGGAGGGATATATTCTAGATCTGCATCATCATCATCAGTCATCAATAGGTCATCCTCAGAGTCAGCATTGCCCGCTACATCTTGCCCACTACCCTTACTACGTTGAGGACAGGAGTTTTGGTGCTTGTTTGTCTCACTGTCAGATGCAGCAGTTGGTTCAGCTGCTACACCTTCCTCCATTATGACATTGCCACCATGAACATTAGAATTTGACTCATTGTCATCTTCAGCATTCTTCTTATACATTTTTTGTACTGTGCTGGTGGTTGTGGAAGAGCACCCTGGGCATATTTTGTGATTTAATGCTATACAAGACTTATATTTTCAAGTGTGTGGGTATCACTTCTTTCCTTTTATATGATTCCTGCAGAAAAAGAATCCACTGAATGGGGTGAGTTTGGTGAGCATGTGGTTATGCAAGGCATAGTGTTTTTTACAGGTATTGCTGAAATGTATAAAAGGCATTATGGTTTGGGGAGGGATCTAGTTCCAAAGTCTTGACCATTCTGGTGACTACTGTATATCCTTTTTCTCCAAAGCTAGTCTAGTTTGGGTTACCCTTTGAGTCATGTCTTTTCAGACAGCAACCATTTATACTGTACTGTCCCTTCTGTCAAGTGTTTTCTAGCGTACTTGCTTAATTGAGCTCTAAATTCCCCTGATTTCTTGCCCATTATAGAGGATACTGTAGCCAGGATATGAGGAGACAAAAGGGACCACCAAAAGGCCAGACTAGAGTCCACAGGCTAATATAACTGAAGGGTCAGAATCACATGCCAAAAAAATAAAGCAAGCTGATGTTTCATGTTAAGTTAAGAAGAAGGCAGAGCACAACATCAAGGGTGCCTTATGTTCCTGCTTCCATTCCTGACCCAGTTGGCCGTCCTGCCATTCCCGTGGTTGTCCAGGAGGGCGACCTGTTCCTGTGCTGTATCCTGATTCACTGCTTCTGGCTGCCTGTCGCCTGGGCGACATTTTCATCATGGGGTTTACTCCAGATACCGGTTGCTGATCCCGATGCATTAGAACCAGTTGGGTGTCCCATTTGCTCCAGTACGCGGTACTGGTTTACTCCATCTACCGGTTGCTAATCCCATTGTACTAGAACTGGTTGGGCGTTCTGTTTTGCTCCAGTACACGGTACTGGTTTACTCCATATACCGGTTGCTGACTCCATTGCATAGAACTGGTTGGGTGTTCCATTTGCTTCAGTAGGCGGTACTGGTTTACTTCATATACCAGTTGCTGGCTCCATTGCATAGAACCGGTTGGGCGTTCCAATTGCTCCAGTACGCGGTACTGGTTTACTCCATATACCGGTTGCTGATCCCGTTGCACTAGAACCAGTAGGGCATTCCGTTTTGCTCCAGTACGTGATACTGGTTTACTCCATATACCGGTTGCTCACTCCATTGCATAGAACCGGTTGGGCGTTCCATTTGCTCCAGTACACGGTACTGGTTTACTCCATATACCGGTTGCTGATCCCAGTGCATAGAACCGGTTGGGCGTACCATTTGCTCCAGTAGTCGGTACTGGTTTACTCCATATACCGGTTGCTGATCCCATTGTATAGAACCGGTTGGGCGTTCCATTTGCTCCAGTACGCGGTACTGGTTTACTCTACCTGCCGGTGGCTGACCCGTTGCATAGTACCGGTTGGGTATTCCGTTGCTCCAGTATGTGGTACTGGTTTACTCCACACACCGGTTGTATATTCTGTTGCAAACCGGTTGGGCTATTTCACTGTCATTTCTAGTAATCGGTTTGCTCCACTCTCCTCTCTGGGCTGTTGCCTTACCATCTCAGCCTTAGTGGAGCTGTCCTCATATTCCTACAGGCTACCTTGCCCGGTATATTGGCAGGGCCGGTACAGCCTATTTACATTCCATTGTACCATCTTACTGGCTGCCTTGCCCGGCATATTGGCAAGGCCGGTAGAGCCTACTTACATTCTGTTGTACCATCTTACTGGCTGCCTTGCCCGGTATATTGGCAAGACTGGTAGAGCCTATTTACATTCTGTTGTACCATCTTACAGGCTGCCTTGCCCGGTATATTGGCAAGGCCGGTAGAGCCCATACTGCTGTATCTTGCTACTACTGTTTGCACCCAGATTGTGTAATTGACATATGTGTATGTACTAGAACCGTGGGGTTCCCATTAAACTTTCAATAAAGTTTGATTTTTAGCTTACTCTGTGTCTGAGAGTCATAACAAACCGTGACAGTAACTCCGATTCTGGGTGCCAACACCTAGCTCATGCAGCCCCAGTTAACACACATGTATTCCGGCAGATAGGGTTCCTCCAGGGGGAGGCGGTTCGGCAGAGCAAGCCGAGTGTCAGTCTGGAAACCCCGGATCGAGCACTCCGGAAATCTAGGCTGCGGATTTGTGGCCTAAACCACGAAGTGCGTAGACGTCCTCTCCTCTCATACAACTGGGTCAGATCGGCATCAGCTAGTTGCCCAGGAACACACTCCGGTCACTCAGGGAGTTACAAATCCCTTCTGCACCAAGGATTAGTGTAGATTATAGGAGGTTAGAACGGAGCTCTCAGTCCATGCATCCAGTCAAGATGGCTGCCAGGCCACGCCCCCCCTTTGCTATTTACATATATCTTATTTGTTGCTGTCTTTCCCTTACTCAGGAGTCCTGGACCTCTTTAATGTTATTGGATTGGTTAAAACTGGGGAATATACTCTATGAAGCTGTAACTAGGGTTGGACAAAATCTTCTGCATTTTTCCACAGTATTTATAATGGAAATAAGACCTGGAATATGCCACTTTCTCCATGGAAATTCCCACACTTTTTTTTGCTAACCCAAAGAAATTTCCAGCAAGAACTTTGCTAGTTTCTGTCTATACAAGAAAATAATCACCAGGAGGTCAGACTAAGTATAGCTCTATAGCTAAGAGTCCAATGGGACAAGGCTGGGGGGATCGGTTTGTGATGTGCTCTGGCTACCAGCTCAAGAGATCAAGGCTGGGGGCTAGTATTTGTGGTTCTATGGCTTTGCTGATCAAGGTGAGGCACTCCATCTGCTACCAGACTACAACTTCCATCATTCCATGAAAGCCTTTTACTGGAAAGGAATGATAGGCTGGTGGGGAAAGCCATTGGCTAGTGGGTAATGAAAAGAGTTGTAGTAAAGCAGCAGTTTTCCTGTTCTATGACTACTATTGTACGAGTCTGGGGTGGGGGACAGTATGTTCTATGGCTATCATGGGACAAGGCTATGTGCATCAGTATGTATGTTTCTATTGCTACCAGTACAGCTGAACAAGACTGGGGATCAGTAAGTGTGTGTGGCAGAAAAAACATAAGAATTCCTCCAGAAGATGAAGTGTTGTTTTTCTCACTTTTCTCATTTTATGTAACAGTTTTTGTTCATCTCTCCTTTTGATGACAGATGTTACCTAATAAAGAGACTAAGAGTATGAGAAAACTCACTAGTATGTTGTAAGACCACGAACACATACACACAATGACACACACATACATACATAAATATGTATTTTAACAATAGTGAATTGAAGTCATAACAGATTGCAGGTAAATACTGGTGGTTGTTAACATCCATGGGTTCTCTTCCATTATTTGCACAACCCGTCATTAACAAATAATCTTTGGAGGGTGATCTTGAAGTACCTGAAGTGGTATATTTATCAGTTTGGCAGCCTTAGGCCTCTTTTACATGGGCGATAGAACTGTTGTAGCCCCCTGCAACAGTTCTGTCAATCTGGTTGTTTTAGTCACCTCTCTCCTGCATTCCACAAGTAAAGGAATGCAGAATAGGCACATCTAATGGCTGGCCTATGAGAGCAAAAGCCAATATTACTGGCTAGTGCCCATGTGGATCAGCCATTCATTGGATGTTATGTTGAGCACTGTAACCTCTATTAGGGCTCATGTATAAGACCTGCCAGCATCCCTATAGGCTTCCATGCAGACCTTCCTTACTACAGCTTTATTGTGTACCAGAGGGAATGCAGCAAAGTTGCAGCATGCTGGACTTTGGCTCATCAATCCGAAGGAATAGTCATCTATGTGAAAGGCACCATAGCCATGCATGGTACCTTTCACAACAGATGACATAACCAGTGCAGCATTGCTATAATGGCGTTGCCCATATGAAAAGGTCCTTAATAGGGATGAGAAAAAATTTTGCCTCAAACTGAAATTGGCAAAATATGGCACTTTACACTTGGTAAAAAATTTCCAGTGACAAGTGACATTTTTTCCACTTTTTCCCGCTTTTTTCGCCTAGCTCATTGCATTGATATCAATGGGTAGAAAAATGTTTCTCCACCTCACGAAAGTTTTCTACAGCCATATAAATATCACAGCATGCAATTCTATGTTTGTGAGAGGAGAGAGCAGCAGACAGGCACATAAAGGGGAATTGAGGCAGGGAGTCATTTAGGCTGGACATTTGTTCTCTGTAGTAGGGGAGTCTGGAGGCATAACGGAGAGAAGAAGGGAGGAAGGAGGTTGACCCAAAATACCCCAAAATTTGGTGTGACTGACTGGCAAGACAAAGGCAGCTGGGGTCCAAATTGCTTGTTGATTTTACTTTTATTGTCTCTGTGCTCTGGAAGTCTGGGGAAAGAAGTTGTTGAAATTGTTTTTAGTTATATATATCTTTTTTGGGACTAACTGTGATACGATGTGGTGGACAAATAAAAAAAAAATAAAATAAAAAAATTGTGACTGAGGCAGACTTGATAGACAGCAGACAACACTGAGAATTTTGTTGAGGGCCAAGGCAAGACCTCATACTCCATCAGTTGTGCACTGTAGAGAGTAAAAACACACAAAGTAGTTGAGTAATGTCTAGCAAATGCACAAGTGGGAGGGGAAAGGTGATGGAAGTGCAGGGGAGTGGGAGTAAAGTGTTAGTGGAAAAACTGACTGCAGCAATTGTTGATGCAGGATGTGCAATAAATGATGATGATCTCTTTCCTCCCAGGGTAGATGCAGTTTGTGAAGGTCCCACCAATCACACCATGCCAGTCCCCCACCACCACTACCATACACATATGCCACATTGTAGGTTGCACTTTATTTATTTTTTTTAATCACTTGACATCATCACTTAAGCAGGAAGTTAGTGTTGTGGGCAAAGGACAAAGGCTCTGCTAACACATTTTTCAAGGTATATGTTGCTGTAGGACTCACAGCTTTGACTTCCAGCTTTTTATTTCTCTACTACAGCCCTCAGAAGAAGTAATATTGTGCTGGGAAATGGTGCACCATATTAAACATAAGGAAAAAAATGTGTTGCAATAGAAAAAAATGTGTTGGAATAGGAGAAGAATGTGTTAGAATAGGAGAAAAATGTGCTGGAATAGGCACAAAAGTTACTGGAATATGCGAAAAGGAGGAAAATTTTGCATTGGAGGAAAAGAGAAAACTTTCTTGAAAAATTGTCTGTTTTTCACAAAAATTCATGCAGAAAATTGTTATCACTTTTCGCCCACCCCTAGTCCTTAACTTTAAATGGTACTTTAGTGAAGACACTTGGCTCAACACTATGGATACTGGTCAATCACAGAAACAATGGAGCAATATCTCCTTCTTAGAACTACCTAGACCCTACCAACATCATTCACCAAACTTTGATTACACAGTGTGGATATCCTATGGATTAAATAAGTCTGAGGTTTGCATATTGATAGAAAATGGCCAGAATAGATTGCCCAATTGGTTCTTTTCCAGCATCAAATTCTATGCTTATATAAAACATTTCCAATAGAATGTTCTTTATCCATATAACAGTAATTGGTTTGAATAGAAAAGTAAGTTTCTACAGGAGACTAGTCATTTTCAGTTTCAAGTCTGGTATTCACATTTTATTTAGTGAGATATGCTGATTTTTGCTATTATAAAATGGCATCTAATCAACATGTACTTTTCCATGATTGTAATGCATTTTGTAGTCATTTGCAGATATATATATACATTTCCTGTTCCTCATCATCTAAAGTGGAAATGTTACAATGCAGATTGTTTCACCTTAATTATCTAGAAAAAATACACTATTGTAATTGTCTCCATTTTCAAGTATATTTGTTCTGTGAATCACATATATTATTAAAATCCTTTACTGCGATTTTGTTTTTTATATACATTTGAATATATTGTTGAATCATGATAACTTTTCTTTCCCATTGTATTTGCTTTATGAAATGATAAAAGAAACCATACAAAATTACAAAATTGCCTTTATTTAATTGGAAAGTACAGACTATAATGAAACTGCCCTTTTTTTCTATTTTTTTATTTTTTTATTTTAACCCTTTGAATGCAGCGGTTTTAGAGAATCTTACCCTCTGAGGAGGCCAGGCACCTTTTCAACATTTTGCTATACATCTGTTTAGGTATAATTCACAGAGATACATTTCTAGTTATACATGGAAAACTATATATAATTTTTTTCAGAACAAATTAATCTTTTTTTCACGGTGCCTCACAGGAATTGCCGTGTTGATCAAAGCAAAAGAGGTTTTGGAATACTAAAAGCATTTATTAATAATAGAAATAATGATAAAATGCATCTTGCTTACAGCAATACCACAATATTACAGTACTAGTTGAAGAGCCCGTTACACGGGCCACAGTGCCACTGCCAGCCGGTCGTAGAGACTGCCTGCTCCGTGGCTAATACAGAACTGGATGCTCCTTTGGAGTGCCCCGATCTGTATCTGCCTTGTCACGGGCAGTCTCTACTGCACATGACTGTGTCGTTACAAACTTTCTAGGGAATTATTATATAGGATACGTCTAGTAAAAAAAGAAAAAACTATAAAAGCTGGTATTAGTTTTAATATAGACTCTCCGTGATAAAATATTTTATAAAATGTCAATATGTGACAGCACTGAGTATATGATGCATAGTTCTTAAGCTTTGATAAGTAATGACAACACTGCAGATGTCCTGCGTTTATAGCATTATATATATAGCTGTGTGTAATATAACTTCTATAATGGAGTAACTAATATCTCCTTATAAATCCATTTTTTTATTTATATATATGGAGTGCCAAGAATGCCGTTTGTTCAAGAGTATATTAATCAAGGCTTAAAGGGATAGTAATACTTCGTTTTAACTTTATTTTATTTTGTAGGCATTAAAAAAACATGAAGAATGATATAAGTCTTATCTCTCAAACCTTTATGGTTTATGAGATATTCACAAGCAAAGTTCCCCTCCCCGCCCCTTTTTCCTAGTGTAAGCCATCTCTTCTCAGATGTGAGTCTGGTTGTATGACAGGACAGATAACAGAAGGGGACAATTTTCTTTGTATTAAAACAATGAAAGCCCTTCCCCCCTTGACAACTTTTTCAGCTTTTTCTCTTATCTTAATTGAAGATTGTCCCTCTCTGCAGTCTACCTGGGCATCTCCCTTCTGATCTGGTTGAACGGGGGGGGATACTTTGTTTGTGAATATCTCTTAAACCATAAAGGTTTCAGAGATAAGACTTATATCATTCTTCATGTTTTTTTAATGCCTACAAAATAAAATAAAGTTAAAATGAAGTATTACTATCCCTTTAATGTTCTAATTACGAGATGGGATTCTTAGTATAGCCCGGTAATGGAATTATATTCTCTTCGGCACTTTTAAACAGGATATCCGGCTCCCCCCATGGTTGTTCGCATACTTTAAGGTTTCTTTGTTAGTGGAGTATTAAAAAAAAACACAAAGGTCCCTGCTGTAGAGCTCTGATGTCCAGATGCAATGTATAACAGTAATCGATCTGATTCTATTAGAGATCTCTGGAGGGTTGAATTCCTTGTGTTATTCCTTCCAACGCTTTTTAAAGCGCTAATGGCTTCTTCCTCAGGGAAAATCGTAATGTTGCAAAAGGGCGCTACTTTTCACTTTCCCTCCTATTTGTAGCTTCTTTATGTCAATCTTAATTAGCATATCCTTTTTCGTTAATGTGTATTAACAAAACCACATTACAATGTAGAATGGCATATATTCAAATGTTATTCATTTTACTGTAAAGCACACTCTACTGTATTGATTTGTGTTCCTTGTTATATACTTGTACATACTTGAGTTCTGAAAGAAAGAATTAAAGTGCCATTAAATTAATTTTGGATGCCTTGATTGTCCATCTTTATTTACTATTTCTTTTTTGATAAATCATTAAGTCTGATTAAACATTAAATGGAATGAGGATGTTTATCCCTTATTTCTTATTTTATATTTTGTATTATTCTTTTAACATTATGGATCAATGTGGTATTTGTAACTATCTTTGATTTCTTTTCCTTACTCCATATTTCAGCGTAATCATTTTTCTTATGCCATAATATGTTCTATTGAATTGTCTTTTTATTATCTGAATCTCACTGCAGTTGTAGTATTTATTATAAGTTTTTTTCTTGCATATGTTATATTTTGGATCTTATTCAAACCTTTTCTGCTTTTTTGTTTTCTCCTGCATCTGTTATGAAAGGAATATACTGTATTACAAAACATATTTATGATTTCTGATGATATTTCTTTTATTTTGAGTAGTACAGTTTATTGTGGAACGCCTAGACTTATACTTTATTACTTAAAGGGATAGTAATACTTCGTTTTAACTTTATTTTATTTTGTAGGCATTAAAAAAACATGAAGAATGATATAAGTCTTATCTCTCAAACCTTTAAGGTTTATGAGATATTCACAAAGAAAGTTTCCCCCTCCCGAACCTTTTACCTACTGTAAACAATCTCTTCTCAGATGTGGAATGCAGTCCATAGACCAGATAGATAACAGAAGGGGACAATCTTCTTCCTATGAAAACAATGAAATCCCTGCCCCTCTTGATAAGCTTTTCAGGTTTTTCCCTTATCTTAATTGAAGATTGTCCCTCTCTGCAGTCTACCTGGGTACCTCCCTTCTGATCTGGCTGAACAGTGTGACATCAGTAAAAGGGGAAGGAGGGGGACACTTTGCTTGTGAATATCTCATAAACCATAAAGGTTTGAGAGATAAGATTTATATCATTCTTCATGTTTTTTTAATGCCTACAAAATAAAATAAAGTTAAAACGAAGTATTACTATCCCTTTAATATTTATTCTGTTTAATACCTTGAACAGGTGTCCATTCTTCTTGTTTGTTGTTTTCTAATTCTGCTCAGTATGGTATTTGGCTTTATGGCCGTATAATCCTCATGTTTCAAAACATCAAAGGTTAATTTCCTCTTTTAATCCTTCCATGATCAAAGATTGTAATTTGTGGATCCAGTATGTTACTTTTTGTGCCATTCTTTGTATCTGGGAAGCTTTCAGAAAGTTACACTAAAGTCACAGATTATTGTACATCTCAAGCATGATTAAAGTACAAAAACAAAAAATTATGAAATATAAATGCCACAGATTTCCTGAGTACATTGATATCCAATATGTATGGATGTACAAATGTATGTCCTTCCCCTTGTCCCCAAATTGGAAACAGCATATAACAGTTTCTAATGACATTTTCATGCAGATAATCAGAATACACTATTAGTCTGGAGGCATAATTAAAAAAAAAATCATTGAAAACTGTGGAATGTACTAAGGTATTCATTAGTTACTGCTTTCCTGAGAAAAATGGCACACCATTGGTATTTGCTGAACTACTGTTGGTGGTGCAAGATGTACAAAACTATACCATCTGCAATCTCTTTGCTATTACATTTTTTCAAATGGCCGTACTAAAATGGTAGTAAAAACTGCAGAAACAAAGAAAATGCAAACAATACAATTTTGGAAAGATGACTACCCACTGCATAACACGAGTTGTTACTAAAAGAAAAAACAGGCATTATTTGAAAGTTCCACTCCGAAGGTACTGAAATAATTGAAACCCATGGTATTTCCTACTGTATTCATTAGCTGACACTCTTCTAGGAAAGATAGAAGCCCATTGATATTGTTGAACTACTGTATATGGTTCCAGAAGTACAAAACTACACCATATACAATCTCTTATTTTCTTACATTTTTTCAAATGTGACTAAAATGGTAGAAACAATAGCAAAATCAAAATAAAACAAAAAATGTAGACAAACCATACCATTTTGAAAAGAAAACAACCAAGCACATAAAATGAAGGGGTTACTGGTCTTGCAATCTAGGGATCTACAATCTATCATTTTTCTTCATTACATTTTAGTATAAGAAACTACACAGGCTGAGGCAAAAAGCAGGGCATTTAACCAAGACACTAGACACAATAAAGAAATCAGATAAATTATACAATTTTGGAAATAAAACAACCCACCATATAAAAATACCCCAGCCTGATGAGCACAAATGTTTCCAGAGGGTGGCACTAAAGGAAATAAAGAGAAGTATTTTACATTTACACCCCTTCAAGAGTACTGAAATAATTACTGCTGCATTCACAAGCTACATACACCATCGGTATGAGTTGACCCATATGCAAAGTCTAATTTTTCTTACATTTTCAAATTTGACTTGCTTGCAGTAAAATGGTAGTAACAACTGTATAAACACAGACAATATATACAAACTATACCATTTTGAAAAGAAGACAACTCATCACATAAAATGTCTTTCTATCCCTAGCCTAAGGTGCACACATGTTTTCTGAAGGTGGTACCTAAGGAAACAGTAGGAATTATTTGAAATTGCCACCCCTTCGGAGATACTGTAGTCATTGCGAACCATACTTGAAAAATGGCAGTCCACTGGTATGAGCTGAACTACTGTATTGGGTGCCAGAAGTACTACACTGCACTATACTATATGCAGTCTATCATGTTTATTACATTTTTTTAAATGTGACTTGCCTGTCCTATAATGGAAGTACCAACTACAGAAATTAAGTATAGATAGACAAACCATTCCATTTTGGAAAGAAGACAACCCACTTCATGGAAAAAGGAGTCATTTTCCTTTCTTCGCATGTGTAACGGTTTGTTTGACACTCACACACAGTAAGTTAGACAAAACACAGTTTTATTGAACAAATTCAGAGAACAATAACCATCGCGGGTCCAGTAATATATAACACAGTATAGTACTGACACAGGACAGGTTACAGCAATATATATCCACATGGTTCCAGTATATGTTTAATACAGCAACACAATATACTAACACAGGTTAGGTAACTTTCGTGTGACACTCAAACGAGGCAGCACTGAATGGGTTACTATTAGGCCAGGAGGACTGACAGGCCCTAATAGCATGAGGCCCTTTAAGACTCTCACTCGTAAGTCCTGGCCTGTTAGCGGCCACTGAGGGCATGGGTTGAGAACCTCTGAACTAGATTATATGTATGTACATTGTATTCTGAGGCAAACAAACTTCAAAATAGAGCACAAATAAAAATTTCCATTGGGTTAAATGCAGCATTTAACCCAAAGAAATAGATTGGATACCTATTTTGCATTCAATGCGTTAAGAAGCCCCATTTTGGGAACTTTTATTTCTCCCCTAGTGTATATTTGGTCTGCTCCAGAATTGCCCACTTTACATTTATAAATATGGATCAATTACCTCCATAGTCTGCTTATTTTCTCTTTCTGTTTTATGATTATCAGAGTCTTGCTAGCAATGTGTGTGTGTGTGTGTGTGTGTGTGTGTGTGTGTGTGTGTGTTTGGTACATAATCTTAAAGCTGAATTTCCTCTCTTTATAAAATCCACTAATTCTTATTGCTTTCAAAGTTTATTTTTATTATCAAATTTGCATAAGTAAACAGTAGTAAAGATAGACAGAAAGCACATATATTGCTGTGTTCCATTTGGGACCACAGTAAATTTTATTTCAATTTGCTTGATTTATGTTCAGTATTATTGAAATTCATTTTCAAGTCATAACATCTGTGCAGACACAACCGGTATATCAGATTTTATTGAATACAATAAAACGTTTGCTTTGAACGGATCATATTTAAAATGGGTAGCTCACATCTGACTTTATTTCAGAAACAATAATAATTGTGATTTGAATAAATATTGTTTTACAATAAATATTTTGTTGTTTATATTTATTTCCCTTTCTCAAAATGAAAAATTAATCCTTTGAGTTCCGGAGGGGTGTGCCGTGCATTGTAAAGTAATGTGCTGCATCCCCCTCTGACATTCAAAGGGTTAATACGCTATTGAGAAGCTTGAAAATTGTATGTTTTGTTATCCATATATCATGATAATAAAATATTGATTTCTCTCGTTGTCATCAAATATGCTTATAAATATCTCAAATTATTTCTATGTTCTATTATTTGTGTTCCCACTTTCTATTAGTTATATGTCTTTTGATGAGTGAGTTATGAGGGCATATCGTAAAGATTGATTTGTACATGTCAAAGTACGGCCATTTTTCTGTAAAACAGAGACAGCTTTTATAGAAAAGATTATGTCTGAGCATCGAGCAGGTGATTCTTGTACTCAGAGATTTTTTTTTTTTGCTGTTTATCTTTTGCTTCGTATTTGGATATTTCATACTAACTGTAATTAAAAGATACAAATACTGGGTACATAAATAATGTTTCCTGAGCTATGTTGTGCTTGTATACATTGTTCACTTTATGTCATTTTTATTAAAATGTATGAATCTTTTATTTTCTTCTATTGATTTAATCCTTTGAGTGCCAGAGGGGTACGCAACTCATTGCTTTGCAATGCGTTGCATACCCCCTTGGCACTCAAAGGGTTAAATATACCCAGGGTTGATTTTCAACTAGGTTATGAGAGGCTGATGACACAATGGGGGAGATTCATTAAGTGGTGATAGAGAGGTGATAAAGAGGAAATTACTTCTCCATTTTATCACTTCTCCAGTTTCTATGTGATTCTATAGACCCTATGCACTAATATGTATATATGCATGTATGTATCCTTATTGATTTAGCACCATACATGTACACAGCGCTTAACAGAAGTTGAAATAATACAATACAAAAATACAGAACTGGGTTAAGAGCATTAAAGGGATAGTAATGTCAGAAAAAAAGTATTAACGATATGGTAGATACAATTAAAAGTGAGTACTTGCACTTATTCGTATCTCTGAAACCATTATGATTTGAGAGATATAGGAAAATGAAGTTCTCTGGTCCCTCCCCTTTCTTCTTGACGAGCTGTAAAGCTGTCAGAAGCAGCTTTTGGTCGCTTGACCAGATGTGGCTCTTCAGCAGCGCCGTTATAACGATATCTAAAGATAAATACTTCATCAGAATGGTCTGCAATGTGTTCTTGCAAACCAGGCACACGTTGTAGACCATTCTGATTAAGTATTTATTTTTAGGTATCGTTATGTCGGCACTGCTGAAGAGCCGCCGTCTGATCCAGGAACCAGAATCTGCTTTTGACAGCTTTACAGCTCGTCAAGCAGAAAGGGGAGGGAGCAGAGAACTTTAATTTCATATATCTCTCAAACCATAATGGTTTGAGAGATAGGAATAAGTGCAAGCACTCTCTTTTAATGTTATCTATCATATAGTTAACACTTTTTTTCTGACATTACTATATCTTTGAGCTAAAGTGTGATCATTGCATATTTATAAGGGAAAGTTCAGTAAGGGAATCATATACTGGGAAAGGAACTCTGCCCCAAGGAGCTTACAATCTAATTAGAATTCATGAAGATATACAGAGACAGTAGGAGGAGAATTATAAGTGCAAATACAAGATGTGGTGAAGGAAGTGCAGAAGGTTTCTGATGTGACTATTGGTGTGCAACAGAAGGATATTGCTATTGAGATGCCTCCTTGAGCAGGTGGGTTTTGAAGAGATGCTTGAAAGTGATGAGTGTGCATGATTGGCGAATGGTGACAGGGAGGGCATTCCAAAGTCAAGTAAAGTTGAGTCAATCTTTCATAGACCCCATAGAATAACAGAGGAATTGGGGAAGTGATAAACTAAATGCGTTTTTCACCTGGTATTATTGGGGGGAGATTCACAAAGCGATGAAAAGGATTTTCTTTTTATTAACTTGGATCCTAATATAAAATGGCTTGAATGTTTTTGGGATGGGGTCTAATCTTTTTTCAACCTTATCAACTTTCTTGTAGCTGATATAAAGAAAACGTAGCATTTTGCATTGATTTTTTTCTTGATGTGGAGGAATGTCATGCTCAGAAATGTAATAGCACTCTAGTGCATGGTTTGAGAGTATGGGAGTTGTTTTTGTGGAGAACTAAAGGTTGCCTACCCCTGCAGGCAATTTCATTTCTTCCAGGATCAGCGTTCTACCTGCTTTGAAACTGTCAAAATACTTAAATTGTTCTTAGCTAAAAAAAAAGTATCCAATGCTTTTTTTAAATCTATCAGTAGCATCTGTTAACATAGTCTACCAAAGCAAAGAATTTCATACCCTCACTGTAAGAAATTCCTGTTCATAACAAAGAGCCTTTCCTTAATTTTTTAATAGGTGACCAGAGAGTTATTTGCATTGGTCTTGAGTAGATATGTAAGTATTATTCATGTTCCCCTTTAGACATCTCTTCTCCAGTATAAACAAATCCAGTTTTCCTAGTCTCACTTTACAACTAATATCTTCCATTCTCTTTATATGTTTGGCTGCATTTTTTAATATACTTTTTCCAGTTCAATAAGGTCTTTTTTTTAAGAATGGGTACCTCAAACTGTACTCCATATACTAGAAGAGGCCTTACCAAAGATTTATAGAGGTAGAATGTTATATTATCTGTACCCCTTTTTGTGAATTATAGTACCCTGTAGCCTTTTGCAGCAAATGAGTGACACTGCACACTGAAGCTAATTTAGTAAAACTGGGGGGAGATTCACTAAGTGGTGATAAAGAGGAGATAAAGCAGAGATGACCTCTCCAGTTTATCACTTCTCCAGTTCCTATGTTATTCTATAGAGCCTATGTAAAGATCTCCAAAGCTGAAGAAATCTTAATGCATAAGCTCTATAGAATAACATAGGAACTGGAGAAGTGGTATCACTGGAGAAGTCATCTCCATTTTATCACATCTTTATCACCGTTTTAGTGAATTGCTCCCCCTGGAGTAATTGTGCAGAGAAAAAAACATCCTACCTGTGTCTTTCCTTTTGTAGTGCAATGTCACCTTAAAGACTGAAATACTACTATCAATACCTAATTCAAGATAATTAATAAACAAAAAACCAACAAACATTGGGCTCTGTACTAATCCCTTAAGTACTTTTCTTATGATCTTAGACCAACATAAAAAGGTTCCATTTACAATAACTGTTTTCATTACATAACTCCATAATGTGACTAGTTTTCTATACAATCACAGCTATAAAATGGATGGACCTCCAAGCCAATCTCATTTAATTAATGAAGTAACCTCTGGAGATGGACAGTATCAAAGTCTATTGCAAAATCCAAATATACTACATACCCAGAAATACCCCTTTTCATATGTACACAGTTCACAATTTAAAAGTATAAATTGTCTCTATTTATTGATTCACTCTCATTAGGTATAGTGCCTTGCCAATGGAGGGAAGCAGATGCAGAATTATTGTTCAATAAGGGCAAGATCGAAACTTGTAAATCATAGCCCTGTGAGTTAACTTCTATAAGGGTTATTATATTAGAATTCAGGAGTGTGTGAATTCAGGACAGTGTGATGAGCAACATTATAGTATGAAGAAGTCTATGAAGAACAGATCATGCCTATATATATATATATATATATATATATATATATATATATATATATATATATATATATATATATATAAGGTTGGATGGGCACTCCTATTAGACCAAATATATTGAAAAAAATCCTTACTGCCTGGGTGCTATTTTCAAAAAATTATACATAACTAGAAATGGTAATGTGGTACCATGAAGAAAATGCACGCTCAGGACTTGTGAAAAAACTGCTAATTTATTAATAAATCATATGTCGACGTTTCGGCCCCCTAGAGGGCCTTTCTCAAGTCTTGAGAAAGGCCCTCTAGGGGGCCGAAACGTCGACATATGATTTATTAATAAATTAGCAGTTTTTTCACATGTCCTGAGCGTGCATTTTCTTCATGTATACATATATATATATATATATATATATATATATATATATATATATATATATATATATACATACCTGGGAACTTTGATGTGTGGTCTCCCTGGAGTCCTGTGGGGCCACTGGAGGGAGAAAAATGATGTGATTTGCATTTAAAAAAGGGGTGGGGCTTAATGGGAATGAAGACAAAAGTTGTAAAAATAAGCTGATGAATGAGGAGAATTGGGCGGGGACCAGAAGGAACAGAATTGGAAAGAGCAGAAGTGGGCAGAGTTTTAGTAGAAACTCCCCACATCCAGAGGCTCAGACTCTGCCCTGGAGATCAGGTAATGCAGAGTCAAAACTGGAGTCTCCGGGGGAAATCCGGAAAGATATATATATATATATATATATATATATATATATATATATATATATATATATATAATATACACCATAATAATATATTACTTGATGAAAAAAACAACTCATACCAAATATGATATAGGGAACATATTTCATAAATAAATAGGTTGGACACTCACCATTTTAAAAGCCAATGTTTTTAAATTCCATCCATGTAGGCTATTACTGCTGTCTCATAGAACAAAATCACTGGCATTTTGACATTAGGTTTTCAATTGCCTAAAAGCACCTTTTTGCCCTTCAGACTAGACAAAGCTTTAGCTCCCCAATAATTTCAAATGTTGGGTGCCATTGTGTACACGGCCCTGTCTCTGCTGTTGCTGAACTTCATTTCATATCTTCCTAAGACACCATTGGCATCCTGGGGATGATGGGAATTGTAACTTTTTAACATCTGGAAAAGTGCAAGTTATAGTATTTTGGGAAACCACTTTCTGGAATCCCTGACCTTGCCCATGACAGTGGAGGACACAATACTATTACTTTCTCAAAAAATAGGAAGACACATTAAAAATATATGTATTTATCTTCATAAGTTGGAACATTAGATACCAGAAGGTGGGACATGAGACTTGTTCTCAGCCCAAAAGAACCCACACCCACACACACAGCCATTGAATACAACCCTGCTACATGATGTAGCACATCACACACCCAGGAAATATGTTATAAAAGCCAGGTTGTGGCAGATATCTGGTAAGACTATAGCACTTGAGGAGGCTGGAACAGAGCACAGTAAAATACTTAGGGCCAATTTTTAAACTGATAAATCAGTACTAATACTCTGCAGTGCCACTGTGGAACTTCTGTATCAATGAAAGACTGCTGTGAACTTCCACGTCTTACTTTTTCTCTTTCTCTATAAATTTTAATGATATGACTCAGAGGAACATGGATGGAGTGTCAAGTGGTATGTGTTAGGCTCCTTGTCTGCCAGTGGACACTGGAAAAAGGCTGGAGTGCCAGACAATGTATTAGTTGGCCTGTGACTACCAGTGGAAAGTGGAACAAGTCTTACTGCTAGACAGTAGTACATCCATTGGAAAGTAGTATAATGCTGGGCTACTCCCTCACTCACTCCCCTCCTTACCACCCTCCCTTCCTGTTTTCATCTTCTCCCTCTTTCCACCCTGCCTCCTTTTTCCATCTTCTTCTCCCTTTGTTACAGCTATTTTAACCATTATTCCATATTTGTCTTTCTAGCTTCTCCTTCCTTTCATTTCTTTACCTCAATTTTTATTTCTTCTCTCTTTACTACTTTCCAGTTACTTCCTCCAGCCCTGACTCCCCCCACTTTCCAGCTATTCCCTATCTCTTTCAAGTTTCTCCATCACTACACCCTCTCTTTTAGCTTCTCCCCTTCCATCCCATCCTCCATCTTTTCAGTGTCTTCTTTCTTCCTCTTTACAGCAACTCCATACATTCTTCCCTCCTTCTAGTTTCACTCTACCTATTTCCAGTTCTTCTCTTCCTCCATCCCCCCGGGCATTCACTTATGCACTCCCTCTCCATCTCCCTTCTATCCTCTTTTCCTTCACGTCTTCTCCTCCCTCCTTCTGTTGTCTTCTCTCTCCCCCATATTTTCATTCCCTCTCCTTCTTTCATCCCTCCCTCTCTCCATTTCCTTTCTCCCCTCCCTGCATCTTCCCCCATATATAATATTTATTTATTTTACTTATTTATGTATTTATTTATAATCACTCTACTCACTACCGAGTCCCGAAAATCTGATTTCCGGGTGGTCTCTACAGGCCCCAGTCCAACACTGGGTGTGCCCCAGAATTGCTCCAGTTCTGCTTGGTACATCAGCTTCATTATATGATCCTCTATATGATCCTCTACAATCATGCTTTACTCATTCTAGATTTGCACTTTACAACTTTAGCCCTCCCCACGATTAACAGGTGAACCAACAGCTCATAATAATAACCTTTCGCTTACCTTACTATGGACAGCAAATCCTAAGGACCACTATAAAATTTGCTATATGTTCAAGAGATAACATCTCATGTCCAAGGAGGAAGACATGACAGCTTCTTGCAGTTTTTCCAAAATGAACCATGCATAGTATGTGAACCTACTTAACACTTTAAGGAATAGAGGGGTTTGCATCACATTGCTTAGCATTGCATTGTATATTTCTTTGGTTCTTTTGGTCATATCTGTCTCCATGGAGCTGACAACCCAGGCTGATTGAAGATGTTATCTCTTGAAACAAGGAAAAAGTGAAACATTCACAAGTGTTATTATTATTTTTTGTGCATAATAAGGAAGGGTTATTATAGGGAGATGTCAACCTTTGGACAATCAAAGCCTCCTATGCATTGTTTTGTAATGCATGTTAGACCTCTTTAAAATGATACACCCAAATGCTTAACATTAAAATATTAACTATATCAATGCAATGTTGAAGTGTTCGTATCAAGTCAATGATGATAAATGAACAATTTTAGTTTCTGAAACATAGCCAATGTGAAATTCTAGCCAACTGTTCTGTGGCTTTATTTTTCAATCCAGCATTCTTTTTGAATGGGAACTGTTTACAACAAAATTAGAGGTTCTAATGACACCTTTAAATTAGAAAATCAAGAAATTCAAATTCTATACTCTATAATTTAGCATTTAGTCCAACTCTATTCAATGGTCCTTGACAAATACATACAACAAATGGAATTTATAACTGTTAAAACTTCTTGGATGTATTTTCCTCTTTGTTAAAATATAGACAAACCCTCTTGATTAAAGAGGAATATGATAGAATGCTCAATCACACTCAATTGCATTCAAACTACATTATTTAAAACGTTACTCATAGAATGGACCCAGTCTGATATTAAAGTAACTTATACAAATATGTATTGTCTTAAAAATGGTATGTTGGTGCTAAAAACAAAATTACAATTGGTTCAAAACAAGGTAATAGGTGTGGAGTATAGGGAGGGTTGTTGGAATGTATCCAAGATGTATGAGTTGTCCAATCTGTGTATCTTGTGCAGTATGCTTTATAGACAATCAAAATTAGCATTAATACACCAAATACTACTACAGCTGTCACTTGATAGCTCTGAGACCACTATAATGTAAATGTAGAAATATGAAAAGAAAAAAACACAACAGTGAACTGTCAAGTCTGAAATTGAACAATAGAACACCACAGGGTGGTGATAATAATAAAAGACAATTAAAAAGAGTAAATTAATTTATTGCTTAGAGACCACGAACCCCATAGGACTTGATTAATGTTTCTATTTTAAACCATATCAAACCACCATCACTTTAAGTTGCATAATAAATAACATATTTTAATTGTCATTGACGGAAAGTTCACAATTATATTTGCATAAGCAAAAACAAAATTTTCATTCAGCAGAAATGTGTCAAAAAAACAAATATTTGCCATTTTTTCTGTGAAAATCCCTGCATATAGATGCTCCTAAAATGCATGTTTGGGACAAGGATTGAGGTCAGTATGTATTAGTCCATGGCTACTTGTACAGTGGGGACAAGGTTGGAGGTCAGTATGTGTTGTTAATTTGCTACTGTGGAACAAGACTTTGGGGTGGTATTGGTAGTTGTATGGTTAACTGTACAGTAGGACAAGGCTGGGGGGGTCAGTATATGTTCTATGGCTAACGTGGAACAAGACTGGGAAGATTTACATGTGTTGTTACAGTGGGACAAGGCTGGAGGTCACAACAGTAGTTGACACTGTGAGGCCCTCCTGCTGCTGCCAGACTACAACTCCTACCCCAAAAGCTGTGAGGGAATGACGGGAGTTTTAGTCTGGCAGCAACTGGAGTGCCTCATATTGTTCATCCCAGCTGTCTAGTGTCAGAGAATGGGACAAGGCTGGGTTGTGAGTAATATGTGTTTTTCTATGGCTACTGTGGACAAAAGGCTGGGAGGTCAATATGGCCTACTGTAGGACAAGGCTGAGGGGTTGTTGTATATGGATCTATGGCTACCAGTGCAGTGGGATGAGGGACAAGGTTTTACACATTGCCTTTGTGCCTCTCTCTTCCTTATTATGAGAGCAAGGGAAAGAGAAGCAGCGAGCAGAAACGCACAGGAAGAAATAGAGGCCAGAATTGGGGGAACTAACCCCTTCACTGGGCAGGATAAATGCAGGTCCTTTTTTGACCCTGCCAACACAGCTTGTTTTTTTTTGTTTTTTACTTTTTTACTTGTTTTCTTTAATTTTAATAGACTAAATGGTGGGTTATCCATATAAATGTGGTATCAAAAGAAAACCCTACATGTGCGTAAAAAACAGAATATAATTTATGTGGCTGGAATAAAATACTTAGAGGTAAAATACTGCTGAACAACGACATAGTCAAAAAGGCCAGAGTTGCTCCGGTCCTTAAATGCAATACACCTTAAATTTTCCCGGTCCTTAAAGGGTTAAAAATAAATTGCAATTCCTTAAGTATGTGTAAGTTTTTATAATAATACTTTTTTTATAATACTTATTTTCTTTAATTTTTTTTGTTTATAATAACAGATTTGTGCTCATTGTCAAGCACTAAGACTTGGAGGGGATGGGTAAGAGTTGGGGGATCATCCTTATTAGGAGGGTAGAGGTCACATCTAAATTGGGAAGCCTTCTCTCTTGCAAGGATAGAAGGAAAGACAACAATTGTTATCAGCAGTGTCACTGCTACTAATAGCCACCAGCATCAGCACTGCAGTACTGGCCCTGTCACTGGCACCAACAATGGTGGTAGTGATACCAGGTGCATCACCCTTGTCAACAAACAACTTACATAGTGGTGATGATAATTCCCCAAAGTCCTTCAGCTTTCTTCACCAGACAAGCATGGAGTGGTACAGAGAGGGAATAGAATGAGGAAATTATGATGAGTCAGTGTAGTAGTGCAGAGAGATCCACTTGTCAGTGGGCAGCTGGAGGATATTTTGGAGGATCTTGTGAGTGGACAGGAAGAAGAGGTGCAGGTTCTTGTGAGGGGGCAGGTTATACCTGTGAATGGGCAGGAATAGGGGCAGCATCCTGTGATAGGACTGGAGGAAGAGGGGCAGGTTCTGGCTATGAGTAAGCAGGTAAAGGGGTGGGTTCCCATGAGTGGAGAGTAAGAGGGGTAAGTTCTGGCTGTGAGTTGACATGAAGATGTGGTGGTGGTGGAACTGGTAACAGCAGTCATAGAAGTTGAGGGGAAGAATGAGTGAGGCAGAGTCCAATGTACATAATTGGCTGGGTCATCCACATTTGCTCCTCCTTCACTGAAGTCCTGACTGTGGGATTATTTCTCGCTGGGTTCTGAAACAGTGCAAACAACTGCAAATGCTTTATGCATCCTGTGTGATCAAACAGTAAACAGGGGAAAACGGGGATCCCACCTAGTAACATATGCATTGCTTTTACACATAATCAGCATAGGCATACCCCCAGGCCGATCATAAACCTGGGCTGGTGGGCAGCAGCCTCACTCCATCTCCTGCTTCTGCCAGCAGGGGGTGTGCATGAGATTGTCTGCTGGACCAGCAACTCGGATTAAATACAGATGAAAAGAGAGAGAATGGACCAATGTCTGACTGACTCACTTTATATTGAACCCCTTCTCAGACACTTAGATTCAAACAGGCTTCAAATGAAATGACTCTTGAGGGTTAATATTTTTTTTCATTAAAGAAAGATGAGAGGAGAAAGAGAGATGGGCCGGTGTATGACTCGCTCACTTTTCATTCAGTCAGACACCGGGCCCTTCTCTCCCCTCTCATCTGTCTTTAATGACGGGAAACAGATTAACCCATGAGTGCCCTTTCATTTGAACTCTGTTTAAATTTAGTGAACACAGAAGGGACTGAATGTAAAAAGCAAGTCAGTTAGACACTGTGCCTTTCTCTCTCCTATATGACAGGAAACATATTAACTCTTTGGGGGGCAGATTAACCTTTTGAGTGCCAGCAGCAGCACTGCACAATACATTACCCTCCCCTCTTTCACTAGAAGGGTTAAACCATCAGTGCAGTCAGACACCGGGCTGTCTGAGCTCATCTGTCTTTACTGAAAGGAAACAGAAAAACAGAATAAAACATGGGAGCTGTAGGTGCAGTGAGATCTTAAGCTGAAGATGTTTTTTCAAATATTAATCACATGTTGGACACTTAACTTTCCTAATACTCACCCCCCTTACATTTCTTCACCTTTCTCTTCACCCTTACACTGAATGAAAATGGTATCAGGACGCTAGATTTCAATGTACTTTAAATTCATGTTTAGACACATAACTTGTTTGAAAATAGCATCTCAACACCAGCCTCACTTTAATACCCCAGAATGTACCTTGTTCACTATCCCAACCTCCTGTGCTAATTGTTCCTTTGGTTCACACTGTGACAGCCTTGGGACCCTAGATCAGTGTTTCTCAACTGAACGGACAGTGCAGCGGTTAGTAGGGCATTTCTTTTTCAGACAGGTAACCTCACATTATTGTGCAAAGTTCAGGCACCCTGTCAGTCACTGAGCATTGTTTGAAACTGGCACTCTAACTGAGGTTAAGTAGAGCTACCCAGCATACACTGCAGTTTGGAAGTTCTCATGGTGCTCTTCAGGTGAGGCACCAATATCTGCATATGGTGGGGGGAGAGGGGGGTTAAAGAAAAAATATGAGCCTGCACCTCCTTTTCTAACCTTCCCTTTAACTATCTGAGTGATGGTGGGTTGTGCAGTGCATTGCAGAGCAATGCTTAGCACAACCCACCGTCATTCATAAGGCTTCTGGAAAGGATAAAAAATGGAGCTGAGGCTCATTGAACTTGTTCTTTATCCCTTTCAGTTCTATAATTGTGTCAGCCATTATCCAACCCTCCTTTATCTCCCCACCCTATTGCCCATATTATTCCCATTTTCTCTCTCCTCCTCTTATCTGTCCATTGCCTTTATTCCTCACCTTGCTTTCCCCCATCTTGCCCTTCCCCTTTTATTTCTTCTTTCCCTTTCTCTTCTGCCCCCTCTCTCCCCCCTCATTGTCACTCATAGGGCTGTAAGCTCTGCGGTATGACTAGTGTAGCTCCATTTCAATTGGAAGCTCTCTGGTATGACTAGTGTAGCTCCATTTCAATTGGAAGCTCTCTGGTATGACTAGTGTAGCTTCATTTGTATTGCAAGATCTGTGGGATGACTAGTGTAGCTTCTTTTCTATTGTAAGCTCCGTAGTATCACTAGTGTAGCTTGTTTTCTATTGTAAGCTCTGCGATATCACAAGTGAAGCAATATTTCAATTAGAATTTCATTCTAATGACAGGTTCAATATTATTATTAGTATATTAAGCATGACATACAGACAGATGCTTTCCCTTACTCTAATACATGTAGGCGTATATATGTGGGTGGCTATTCTATATGTTTATATGGGTTTATGTGCATATATGTACATGTAGGTATGCATGTATGTATGTGTTTGTGTATGTATGTGTATATGTACTAGTGTGTATATATAGGTACTTGTGTATGGATGTATGTTTCAGTATGTATTCCTACAAATTTGTGTGTGCGTATTTAGGTGTATGCATTTGTGTATATGTGTGTGTTCATATGTATGTGTTTATGTATATACATATATATTTGTGGGTGCGTATATAGACATATTGTATGTGTATGTATAAGTGTATATGTATATGTGTGTAGATATTTACACATCTGGATGCAGGTTGTATATAGGCCTGCATGCACATGCTGGATTGTTGGATGTGAATTGTAGCATTCTTAATATGTGCAATCTTTTTTTAACTCTCTCCCCTCCGTTACTATCTCCTGCATTTTTGTCTCTTTCGTTCCCCCCCATTCTGTAATCCTTACACAAGGTATTTACGACCCTCTGCAAGAAAAGTGTAAATTTTCTCTTAGACCCCTGTCTTATCTGCATTCAAGCTGCTTTAAAGGGATAGTAATGTCCCATACATTTTTCTTTACATTTTGTATTGCATAAAAAGTTGACTTGAATGCAAAAAACCATATCTCTCAAACCGCTATTGTTTGAGAGATATCTGCATCTGTAAAGCTGTCAACAGGAGATCCGCGTCAGCCAACACGGAGGCTCTGCAGCAGAGCCGCATTCCCGTTATTTAAGATGAATGACTTCACTGGAATGGTCTAAAAAGTGTGCTTGGTTTGCAAGCACACTTTGTAGACCATTCCAATGCAGTCATTCTTTTTAAAAAACACAATTGCAGCCGGAAACCTCAAACTTTGAATGCAGATATCTCTACAATTACTCGAGAGCCAGACAAGTGTTTTTTTGTGCAATTGTGTTTCAAACTTGTGGAGTTTGGGTTCATGTTGGGCAGCTGAGAGTTGTTATCTTTCCTATTTTTCAGTCAGCGCCACCCAAGTTGTACTATGGTTTGAGAGATATGTTTTTTTGCGTTCAAGTCAACTTTTTACGCACTACAAAATGCAAAGAAAAATTTCTGGGATATTACTATCCCTTTAACCCCAGCACACAACTAAACTTTGAATTGTATGTATCACTGTGAATTATGTGTCCTTTTGCTCAGAAATGCTTTAGACTTGAGAAAGGGAGGTTCTCCCGAAAGCTTGTCAATCCAAAATTCTGTTAGTCCAATAAAAAAGGTATTACAAGATACTCATTTTGTTTGTTATTTTACACACACGCATATATATATATATATATATATATATATATATATATATATATATATATATGTGATTTGTATGTTTAAAGCACCCACAATAACATAATATAAGCAATTAATTTGCTGAAGGTAAAAAAAAGGACACCATTAATGAAAATTAAAAAATGTATCCACAAAAAAATATATAAATTACCTAGACAAGTGAATATTAACTCGAATCAGAAAAAAACATTAGTGGATCATAATAATCAACACAAAACATTGAATCATCACAACATAGTTGATAAGGCTTTTAAAAGACGTGCCCATCAATTTCACCCCATACCATATCATAGAAAAATATTGATGCACAGATGAAAATCCAGAAACAAATATGCTGTCTGTAACCAAAAATATTGATATATCCATTTATTCATCGGTAAACAATATTATATATCAAAAATCTTCACATCCATCTATATATGAGTAATTAAATAGTGGGCAAACAGGACTGAAAACAATGGATTCTTGAATGGAATCTAAGTGATCCAATGTGGCCAGATGCTTTATTTAATGAAGACTTATAGGTAAGTGGGAGATTAACTGAAACTTGTAGTAATGATTAATGTTCCCACTGAGATAGATAGATATTTATTCCTCTTTGAATCTAATTTAAGCTTGCATTATTCTCAGATTAACATTAATCGGTGATAACAGCAGTGGTCCCAGATTCCCAACAGTAGTAGATGGTAGCAACACATCAAATCCCTCCTCCTCATCCTCCTTATCATCTGTGCTGCAGCTAATAGTACATGTGCTGTGGCTTTCCCTATCATGCAAGGGTTTGTCCACTTTCGTTACCAGTTTTCTTGGCTCTAACTTTCTCTGTTTTGTCCTCCAGAATTCAACAGTCCTCTAGATATATAAACATACCTTTATATTCTTTGACAGAACCCGATTCCTCACAGAGATGCTTCTTATCATGACTCCTTGTTGTGACAAAATAATCACGATCTGGAAGAAATTCAGAAACCTTATGTCCAGCAAAATAGCAAAAATATATTTCTCATTGCTTTTAATGGACACTATGCAAAGATCCTGCTCAAAGCATGCTATCATGTCCTTCACCAGCTGGTGCTTGTCTGTGTTGTCATTATTTTAAGATTCATCCGCTCCTTGTTTTTTTTTCAGTAAATATAATGGAAGAATTTCTCTAATTTCTGCTTCTACATGACTAACCAACATGGCTGCCTCCTAAAAAGGTTGCAGCATTCATACATTAGTTGCCATTGCATATGTAACAAAGAGGTTCCCTCCAAAGACTTCCAGTTTTTTATTGTGCACTTGCTAAAGGCCTTATTCTGCTCATACAAATGTTATAGAATGTACAATGGGGAATTTCACCTGGTAGGGACCTACATTTTCAGCTAGAGATGGTGCAGGCTGTTACAGTCTTATATGGAATACAATGAGTTGAGTGCACTGTAGTAGCGGCTAAAATGGGCCTATATTTTGCAAGCAATATTAAGTATCTATCTGGTCACAGCTAAACTTAGGATATGGGCAAAACAGAGAACATGCATCATTTCACCAGCTTTCAATGTGCTGGGTATAAACCATTCCTCTGTCACCTGATCTAGTTTATTTAATACATTGTTATTACTTTGTGGGACTGTCTCTAAAAACTCTGCATGCACAAGGTGGTATGCCGATGGTATATGCTATTCTGCTGCTGCTGCCTTTTAATCACACTGCCAGAGCCAGAGATAACATTACTGGTTGTCACCTGAAGCTGTAAGCTAGTGTTACCCAATGGTGGTGGGAGGGAAACCCAGTAAGCATTCACAGGTATAAAGTCTGTGCACAGCCCGCTTGTCCGCATAACTTTTGTCAGGTGGATTTTCTTGCTGTATATGGTTTCCAGTCCTTTGCCCATCACACTAACCACCTACGTGAAGAATTCTGGAACACAATTCCTGGAAAAATAGTTGCGACTTGGGATATGCCTATGAGGAGCTACACATGACTGCAGTCCTCAGTTTTCAACATAGATCGAGCGTAGGGTTGCATTGTGGAGGATGATATGCAGAAAGTTAGAGTCACAAAAACTGCTAGACAATATATTGAAAATGAAGGCAGCAAAGGGTTTATACCATCATCAGGAAGAGCAGCTACATCAATCTGAACATCACATTCCCAACATATTTCTGAATACAGGATGATTCAGGAGCTCGGGATGGCAATCCAACATTTGTGGTTGTGGTGATGGGGGCAGCACTGGTGGGGGAACATCTCTGTGGGATTTGCTCCCAGAGTATGGGTTGGTAACTGATACAAAGAAACACTGTGTTGTGCCTAGGAGTGGTCTCAATGCATGTGAGATAGTTTCAGCATACTTGTAGGATAGCTACATTGTAGACAGAAACAATGACCCCATGGACTACTGGCAAACCATTTCTATTTTGCAAAAGTTCAAGCAAGAACAAAATGGGACTTTTAACCCATCTCTGCTAATGATTCCCCCTCCTCAGAGTCACTAGACTCTGGGTGCATGCAGCTTATCTCTTTTTTAAACAGTGGTGGTGTCAGCCAGCGCTATAAACCATTAAGTAACAATATTATTTTATATTTAATTTAAATTTATTTTCTTTCTTCTCTCTTTCACTCTGTCTCCTTACAATCTACTTTTCTCCTTACAATCTACTTTTCTCCATACTAGGTTTAGATATTATGGGTTGGAAGTTTTGCCTCAATGAGTAACAGGAAATATAAGGTACAGGAAATAGAACAATTTTCACAAATTTTTTGGTGTTCTAAAGACATAAAATCTACATGCTTCTCTGTGGGAAAAATTTCCTGCCAGGAAAACAGAAAACCATGTTTTTTTGTGAAATATCCCAAAGAAACAAAATGGGACTTTTCACCCATCCCTAATGACCAAAATGATTTGTTGGATATAATGATGGTAGAGTTGGCTTTTACTGTAATGTACATGACAGTTGTTAGCAAGTGAAGTGTCTATCTATCTGAAATAATGCCTGATGCTTGTTTCTGTCACTGTTATTGTAGTCTATGCTCAGGTTTAGCAATAAGATCTTCTGCCTGTTTCTGGTTTTTTTTTAACTATCCATGTCACTGTCAGTGTCACTGTCTACAATTCATACCCATACTCCCTGGAACCATCAAGAGAACTGGCTAGCAAGTGTATGCCTTCAGTCATATTCCAACTCCCCCTCTTAGTCTTTCTACCTCTAAACACTAGTAGCTAGTATAAAAACTCACCAGATTTATTTTTCTTTCCCAAATACTGCACTGATAATTGTTGCAATATGATACAAACCCGTTAACTTCAGAATCAGTATTTTCAATAAAGTAAATAGCACACAGCAGCTTTTGAAGCATTAGAACAATATTATCCCTCTTGTTCTTACAGAAGTAGGAGTGAACATGTGTAAGTTGTGTCTGTTTGTGTAGTGTGTCACTCAGTCACAATAGAGACTCATGCTCAACCAGCCAGCTTTGATAGGAAGGATCCCTTCACCTGCCTGTATGGCTCTGTCAATTACCAGTGAAAAAATGTTGTTGATTTCATTTATTTGTTTTTTGATGTATTTATTTTGAAAGCTGCTTTCTCTCTTCACACTCACACCCAGGGAGCAACTGACAGTGGCTACCTACAATACTCCTATCAAGCAACTGTAACACCCTCTCTTTGCCTGTCTGCCTACACTCTCTTCTAAGCACAGACTTACATAAGCACAGGCTTACAACATACAGTAAACTGACATCCTATTTTATAAAAAACAGAAATCAATGGAATAGGGATGGACAGTGTGAAGTGAAGTATTTATTAATATAGTCACATAACAGGGAAGACATTCAAATTTCAGTATAAAAAAATGATATTTAAAAAGAAATAACAGGATCATAAAAAGCAGTGGTCGCCCCAACACAATAATGATGCTGTGTCCCACTGTAAAGGTATGTCCAAAGATAACAAAATGTTGTATGATGGTAACAGCAACACCAATATGGTTGTGTTCCACCTGGATAAAAAAACAAATCCACACAGAGAGAAAAATGGTAGTGGCTACAACATAGATAATTAATTGTGTATATAAGTTGTCGGGTAATAGTGGCTACGACCAAATATAGATAGCACCACCCTAAAAAGCATAAAAACTGCAAGCAAGCAGATACATATAAACATTAAAGATGCGGTACTAAAAATCTAGATACAGATGTTGCTAATTGTAAATGTACAAAGTTAGGAGGAGATGGACCAAACACTTAAGGAAGGAGAGACAGGGGTGTCATTGGGGTATCATAAACAAGGTGATGAATGGATGGTTCAGAGACTGGATATAGATCTGGTTAGTTAAAAGAAAAAGGTGGTGATGAATAAACAGAAGAAGAAGGGGATTAAAATGTACAATAAGATAATAAAAAAAATGTTTCTTGTTATTCTACCAAATTTCTTTCCAAGAGAATTCCATATATTCAGGTCCTCTGAAGTATTTACATTTGGAAATACTGGGCGAAAAGCTTGGACACATATTACAGGCAAGAGTATTGTGTGTTGCTCCATATATAAGAAAGATGAGAGCATTGTGGATTGTAGTTAAAGATTCCAGTATCATCACTGTGTGGGCAAGAAATAGGGAATTATAGCTCAGTGTCTGAAAGTACTATGTTAGACCCATACAGACTACATAGAGGGTGTTATATAAAAGCTTATTCACATGTATGATGATTGTTCCTTATTTTCTTTGCTCTCAATATATTCCAGATAATGTAAATAATTTACAATGCGTACTTTATATAAATAATTAATATGATAATGTTGGCCTTTTGGTAACAGACAATAGTTAAAAAAAACAAATGAATACCATAATTTCAACAAAGTGAAGTTCGTACTGTCTAATATAGAAATGTAAGGTTCTGGACTTTTAAGTCTTATACATAATTATATCTGAACATGTTTTTTGATAATCAGTTTATGCTTGAGAAGTGTGTAGCTTGTTACAGTGTTTAATATAGCTAACTGACTGTGAAACATAAAGACATAAATAATAAGCTTTCCATGATGCATTATAGATAATTTCAAGGAAAATCAACATTCAATCCAAGCTAAAACAAAACTGTTTCTGATAAACAATGCCATCAACTGCAGAGTATATTGTATGCCTCCATTGAAAGCATGTAATTAAAGTCAACTAAAATATCATGCATGAACAGTGTAATTTTCTGTATCAACTCCTTCTAAGACAAGACATAAAACCTATCACTCAAACAGTTGGAAGCTAAAGTCATTATCCATCATATTAAGATAATTATGCAGAAATGAATATTGATGAGGCTTCAGTGAGAAAAAGCAACATCCAAAACATAACAAGTATTTTAAATCGTTGTTAGACATGAATTTAATAGAAACATTGAAACAGAGTTTGATGGCACATACAAACCAACTGGCCTATCCAGTATGCCTTTCTTTCATGGCTCAATAAAATATACAGTCTTACATAGTTCTTAGAACAGACATGTCTAGCCCATGATTGTTTTTCAATTATTTTACGGTATCAGTCCCTACCACTTCTGCTGGAATACTATTTCATGCATCTATCACCCTAAAATAGACCTTACTTCTGAATCTTCCAACCTCTAATTTTATTTCATGCACCTATAGTATTTCTGGAAAATGTTTCCTTCCAGAATCTTATTAAACATTTTCATGTGAATTAATTGTTTCTGTCATATGAAACATATGAACATATGAAAGTCATATTGTGGGGCAACTATAACCTTTAACTACAAGAGCTTTGAGATATTTTAATCACATAAATTATGCATTATATTATTGCCAAATTAAAAACCATTTATCCTCGTCTGGTATCAAAATAATTCAGATATGTTGCCCTTTTTCACTTTTCTTTGATAATATTTAGTTCTGAATAAAATGTAAAATGTTTTATTATGCAATCTGTGTTATGTTTTTGAAAACACGCCTACAGACTCAGTGCTTTTAAATATAATAAAGTAAGCAAAATGTTCTTTCACGAGCATATCATTATATATAAACGTTAAGTGATTTCATTCTTGCTCATATAGAAAAACACAAACCATAATTTCTACTATCCAAAATTGCCATGTACTCATAATGAACTAAAAGTTAGATTTATTAAACATTCAAATAATAGCCAAGCACAAACATGTATTCAACTAATTATAAACATGGTATAAGCATACAAAAACAGCACCATTCTAAATCATAGGAATAGTTCTAATGTGAAAAAGCAGAAAAAAGTCCCTTTATGATATTACAGCAACAAGGGCCTAGATGCACTAAAGGTCTAAGAGGGCTACGAATGTCGATATTCTGGCGGAGCAGTGTCGTAGGCACATCCACAGTATTCACAAAGTATCTACAACATCACTTCACCAGCACTCTACGAATTTTTATTCTTCGAATCGACAATGGCTTATTTACATATGGAAAGGAAGCATAATGAGATACATTCGTATGCAAGGGGGTGTGTTGATATTATAATGTAACACTTTGATTCATTCAGTAAACTCCGATAGCAGCCTCTGTTGTCGTAGTTCACAGTTTCCACTTCACCTAACTCAGGCTGTCGTAGCTGGGATCTCCCCTGTGCTTTCCTATGGAGTAACAGCAGGGAGAGCTATGACATTCTGAACAACATTATCTGTTCTTCCCTACCTAGCCAGTAGGGGAATACAGAGAAGGCTTTCAGCACCATGGACAGCACTGAATGCCATAGGGATGTGCATTGCTCACCCCTGTGGCATTCAAAGGCACTACACCAAGCACTACACAATGTCCCCCCCCTTCAACATCCCCCACCAGTATTTTGGCATATATTGCATATATTCAACATGCTAACTCCATTCTACTTTCACCTCAGGAACTGCCATTTAGTCAATGAACCTGTCCTTTATTCAACACTTAACCCTTTGAGTACCTGAGAGGTAGGAAGGCATTGCTTAGAAATGTGTTTCCTACTCCACTGGTACTCAAAGGGTTAATAGGCAAGGTTTGGGCTGCATACCTTGCCTGTATATGTGTGTGTGTGTGTGTCAAATGTATTTTTATTAAAACATGTGTTTAACTGTATGAACCCTAACATCAGACCTCAAGGGGGGGTATCATGACCCCTCATGACACCCCCCTAACATAAGGCTGACAATTGCCCGTTTATTACATCAAGGGCATATAACCTATGTGAAACATAGGTTATGTGCCACTTTTATAATTAAATTAAACATTCAGACCTCCATGGGGGCACCCCTCCTGATTTTCCCCCCTATCACGGATCATCTATCCAAAAAGATAGATGATCCATGGAGCAACCCCAAAGGCATTTTCTGCCTTCTTCATGCTGCCAGTGGCTGTATAAGCCACTTGCAGCATCAAGCATTTGTAGAATGAATGAAACCTGTCACTGGGTTCATTCTTAGAAAGCAGCCCTGCGCTTTGATCATTGAATCAGTTACCCGGTTTGACCCTGGTGACTAATTCAATGATTACAGAGCAGCTCTTCACTTACCAAGAATGAACCCAGTGACAGGGTTCATACATTCTACAAGCAGAAAATGCCTTTGGGGTCACCCCATGGATCTTCTATCCTTTTGGATAGATGATCCATGATAGAGGGGCTATCAGGAGGGGTCCTGGTGCCCCCATGGAGGTCTGAACATTTAATTTAATTATCAAAGTAGCATATAACCTATGTTTCACATAGGTTATATGCCCTTGATGTAATAAACAGGAAATTGTCAGCCTCATGATAGGGGGGTGTCATGAGGGGTCATGATACCCCCCTTGAGGTCTGATGTTAGGTTTCATACAGTTAAACACATTCTATATTATAGTTCGCTAAGTATGTTTGTCAGAAGCCGTCATACGCAGTACAGACGGCTGCGCGCGCTGCAGTCATGAGCAGTACTGACTGCCCAGACGAGCCGCGGCTGATACGGAACCCGTGTACACAGGCTTTAAAATTATTCAGGTATAAACCATTTGTTTATTTGTCTAAGGAACAAGATGCCAGAGGTTAAAATGCACATTCCAGCTAACAATTCCAATGTTTAGTCTGTTAAAAACAAATAAATTATATTTAATGGAGAAGAGCAATGAGAAGAGTTTATTTTTAAGCACTGACTTCCTGGAAAACTGTGCCAAGCAATTCAAGTTTGCATTAAATGGGATGCAGTAACTAATCACTGACATAAGAATTAGGGAAAAAAAACATGTACTGTTCATTTCTACTCTCAGCTCTGCCCACCCGAATAAGTTCCACCCATTTGATGACACAATTGGGCGCTGCAAAGAAAAATGGCCCTTTTTTATATAACTGGAGTTATTCTGGAGTAAACTAACTGCACCATAGAACTAGTAAAAAATCCTGTTTAATTAAAGCTAGAAGCAATGAACTGGAGACCTCTGTAGTATTCAGGTGGTTTAACCCTTTGAGTGTGTTGCATGGTGCTCAAAGGGTTAAAAATTATATTCCATATTAGGTTTGGATGTCTAAGGTTCAGTGAGATAAATAAAGGATTTTGTAGTATATCAATGTTCCCCTTTGAATATTGATGTCTCTTATCTATGAAGTAATTTTTATCCTATATAATAATTTGCTAAGGATGTTTGTCAGAAGCCATCATGTGCAGTAGAGATGGCTGCAAGTGCTGCAGTCATGCACAGTAGAGACTGCCTGTGCCGTGGCTGATACGGAGAAGGGCGCTCTGAATTCAGATTGGAGTCCTCTCTGAACACCTTTCTGAGACCAGTGCAGAAAGGACTCCGGCCCGAATTCAGAACGCCCTGCTCTGTGTCAGCCGTGGCACTGGCAGTCTCTACTGTGCATGACTGCAGCGGTGGCACTGTAGCCTGTGTAAACTGGCTTTTCAACTAGTGTTTTAATAAGACATTTGTCACACACACACACACACACACACTCATATACAGGCAAGACATGCAGCCCCTACCTTGCCTATTAACCCTTTGAGTACCAGAGGGGTACGAAACACATTGCTAAGCAATGCCTTCCAACCTCTCTGGAACTCAAAGAGTTAAGTGTTGAATAAAGGACAGGTTCTTCGACTAAATGGCAGTCCCTGAGGTGAAAGTCGAATGGAGTTAGTATGTCGAATATATGTAATATATATCGAAATACTAAAGGGGAGGAGATATTGTGTAGTGGTTGGCATACAGTTTCAGTTTATTTTAACCCTTTGAATGCCACAAGGGTGAGCAATGCACATCCCTACAGCATTCAATGCTGTCCATGGTGCTGAAAGCCTTCTCTGTTTTCCCCTACTGGCTGAGTAGGGAAGCACAGATAATGCTGTTCAGAATTGTCGTAGTGTTGGTGATGTGTGAGGGGAGGAGATCCCTTCCAAACTGACAGCACTATGAAAATCCTGTATGCTAATAGGGACCTCCTCCAACCTTCTCCTTCCATCTATCAATTTTGGTGAATATGTCGATGTGTGTGCAGATCGAATTGTTGGAGTGATTTGAACACATCAACAATATCATACCGACACCACATCGACTTTTAGTGCATCTAGGCCAAGAAGTCCCAGTTTTCTCAACTATACTATGGCTGTTGCAGCTACTGCTTCCTCCACCAAAGATTTATTCTTGTGATCTTCTAGTGAAGTTGCCAGGTTTGTGGATGGTTACATCTTGCCCCATTAGAACTTTAGAATCTTCCCTAATTTGTTGAAATAAAGGTTTCCGTGATATTTTTTGTAGGGAGGGGATTTGAGTTACTATTAGGTCTGAAATTGCTTTTACGTTATAAAAAACTAGTCTATACGTCAATTCCCATTCCTCCCAAAAACTGAGGAATATACACTAAAGCCAAGGTACATAAAAGAAGAAGCATAAAGGCGCATCCAATCAATAGCTTCCCCCAGAGGCAATGCATTTAAACACACAAATGTCAAGATATAGCTTGCCATGCAGAGTCCTTAATACAATTCCCACATATATAATGTTAGAAATACTTCCATGGGCATAAGAGAGCAAGCTAAGATACATATTTGTATCTGATTATAAAGCTCTTACATATACAAAAGAAAATCAAATTTTGGATTTGATTTTCTAAACCAAAAGTTTTAAATAATTTATTACAGATGATAGCTTGGAGTATATGATATGTAAAGTTAAATAAACCATTTCAGAGGAGTGTTACTATCAGGAACATGGTTTCTCCGAGTCTATTTATGACCAAAAGGATGACCCCAACATGGTTACAACACAAAGGTTTCTTTAAATGTGGTGCCCATATATGCAAGTGTTGTCAATTTGCCAAGGTTTCAGGATCTTTTGTGGGGATGGTTGATATGTCCACGTATCCTATTAAAAGTTACATTAATTACAATACAGAGTACGTTATATATTTGTTTACATGTAGATGGCGCTCAATTCAATACGTGGAGCATATTATTCGTGCTCTAAAAAGTAGGATATGTGAACATATCCGCCAAGTGGAGAGGAGGCTACGAGAATCAGTGGTTGCTAAACATATCATTGATTCCCACAGTGGTGATTTATCATGTTTTGAGTTTCAGGGCATTGAGAGGATAAGTTTTCCATGACGTGGGGGAGATATGGTTAAACTCATAAATAAAAGAGAGGCCTTTTGGCTTTATGTTTAAAGATGAGAGTCCCAAATGTACTCAATTCAGAATGGGACATAAGCCATATTTTTTAGAATTTGGAGTATCCATGTCCCCGCAGTGTTTTTCTTGCTTTGCCGGCTATGTGCCTTTTCGCTATAATATTTATATATTGTAAGGGGTTTCTTTGATAATCACCCTGTGGATGATTCAATGGTATTTCTTAATTCACAAGGAATCTAGATCCTTGAGAAGAATAAGTAGGGACTTAATTTCCCTTCTTTTTCTTTATATTGAGTTGTTAACTCTCTCGCTCTTTTTTATATTATGTTGGGTAGTTTAACCCTTTGTTAACCATATGGTTATTGCTATTGATGTGCACACAATGTGGGCAGTGAGCGCTTTACACACTTGGATGGTTCTTTTGTTTTTTTTATCATTCTTTTTAGTTTTTAGTAGTATATTTGTTTGTGTGGAGTATTTATATATATATTTTTTTGTCTCCACATACATCTTAATTTGGATATATACAGTATTTTCTAATTTTCCAAGTGTGTAATTATGCGCTCACTTTTCTCCATCAATTTATTTCTATATATATCCTTTTTTGTATGTTGAGTTTATGGTCTTGTCTGGACTTCGGATCGTTCACTCTTTAGTATCTGGTCTTATTTTATCCAGGTGTCTCTCTCTACATGTTTGTCAATCAGCGTGTTTTTTTCTGATTGACTAGGCGTGATTAGACTGACAGCCTCAGGGGGAAGTTTGCCACTTTGTATTTTATTTGGTTTTAACATATCACTGGAAGTTTAGGGTCTTATATTGACGTGTTTCTGTATTATACATAAAGTCTCTGATTAAGCGTTATTTTTAGCGCGTAAAGCGTTAGATGGTATGTGGGATTTTTCCCTTTGTGTTGTATCTTGCCTCACTTTGCCGATTGATTTACTTGTTTTAAGAGTCTAATAAAGAAGAAGTTTTTATGCAACATATCGATTCTATCAGCTCTTGGAGTGCAGTCGTTCCTTTGTGTGTATGCCGCTTTCATGTACCTGAGAAGAGAATCGGTTTCTTCGGGTCTTGCACCCAAGCTCAAGTTGGTGAGTCTTACGAATGTCAGTGTCGATCTGGATATTATATGGCTGTATTCTATGACCGTATGAGCACTTACTCTATATGTTTTTGTCAGGAAACAAGGCCAGTGTTGGTACACAGAAATCACACTGGATGAAGGGTAGTGGAAACTCAGGGATAGAACCGGGAACAACTCGACAAGCACTAGAACGCTGTCACAGTGCCTTACCTTGGCCTGCGCCATTCGACCGGGTGCGGGATTCTGGACTGATGCTCCGACGTCACTGGCTGCATCCCTCTTTGCCTACGGCCTCCTCACGTATGTTCCATGTTACTGGCATCTTTGATTAGGCACTTGGCTGGACGCCTGTTATAGACCCAGCCTGGGAGACCTAATTGGTCCCGCCTTCTCCTACTCCTTTATAAACCTCTCTGGGCCTGTGTTTCATTACCTTTACATTGTTGTTCAGTGCAGTTCTAGTTCCAGTTGTTCCTGTATCCTGTGTATGACCTGGCTTGTCTGACTTTCCATTCTGCTGCTGACCTGTAGCTCTGTCTGACCATTCTCTCTGTGCACCCCATGTATCTTATACATCCAATCTGGTGCAGACCTGTGGCTCTGGCTTACTATCTGCTCCGTGTATGATCCTGGCTTGTTTGACTATCCATTCTGGTGCTGACTTGGGCTCTGTCCTAATATCCTCCCATTGTTGCCTACTCTTATTGGACATCAATCTGGTGCAGACCTGTGGCTCTGGCTGACTACCCGCTCCGTGTATAACATTGGCTTATCTGACTATCCTAACTGGTGCTGACCTGTGGCTCTGTTTGTTCACTTCGCTGTGTTGCCCATTTCCCACAGACATCCATCGTGGTGCGGACCTAGGGTTCTGGCAGACTCCGGCCTAACTTTCTGCAGGTGTGAGTCAGTAGTCTCCATTGTTGCGACCCTTATTGGAGAGGAGCTCTTCCCAACTGACTGCAGTCAGTGTTCTACCCGGTAGCTCACTGCAGGAGACTTAGGGTTCTATCCTGGGGTCTACTATTACCATTGAGACTACCAGTTGGCTCTGGCCTAGTCTCCAGCAGTTGTGGTTGACATTGTGGCAGCTCCTATTCCTGATAGAGTCTCTGGCCTATCTAGTCACCCTCTGCTCTATATTACTGTTGATATCATTTCTATTATCATTCAAAATAAAGGTGATTCTAACTATATCATCTGGCTCCTTGTCTTGTTTGCTAACTGTAACAAGATCGTGCGCCAGTACTGGAGAACTGGCACTGGATAAAGGCTCAGGACAAAGTAAAAACCAGGACTAGGAGCAAGGATCTGGCAAAACAAGGAAACTGACATAAAGCCAGAAAATTATTCTAGAAAAAAGACCAGAACATGACAGGCACATGGGAGTGAAAAACAGACATGGGCCCTTGCTCTCCATGTGCCCCCATGAGGGAATCAGCTGCACCCCACAGAAGAGGACCACATGTACATTTGGGGTTGTGCTGCTTATCCTGTGCAAAGGGGATATGCAACACATTTCAGAACTGGACTGTCTATGGGAGAGACCAGTCTAATATGGATATGGAAATTATGTCTCTGCAGTGGCACATGGGAGTGAAAACATGACCTGAGCAACAACTGAGAGTCCTCTATGCCTTAGAACAAAATGCTTCATTGTTTTTTTCTTATTCTGGGTCCAGGCATTGATCTGATTACTGATTAATTTGAACTGAGTCCCAACAATGATTCATAAGTTATGTCATTTCATCAATTCATTTTTGAGGATATTTACCCAGTTTCAAGTTATAAGTATGTTTTTATACTGGCAATCAGTATGCTGATTGTTACTTTCACAATCTGCGTGCTTCTTGCCAGACTGATCTGTCAGAGTTTTCTCTGCCCCTGATCCCCTACTTCCCAATGGCAACCTGAAGTATAGGATTCATCTGTTCCTCTATACCTGTTCCCAATGTTTGAGCTACCTGCAAGTTGTTTTTCTGAAGCTCTTAGTGCTCCACTATCTGACCCTAGACCTTGGTCCTCTCATTGACCTCCCACCTGGATTCTGTTTTGGTAGCCCACTCCCAGTAAATTTCCTGCCTGTGGAAGCTGATTATCCTTCCTCTGCTAGCTTCTGTCATTGATTCTGTTACAGTTTTATTTAAAAAATGTTTTACCAGGAAGAATACATTGAGATTTAGTTTGTTTTCAAGTATTTCCTGCAGAGTTGTCACAGTAAAGAGTTACATATTTACACAAATAGAGAAATACATACATACATATGCATACATACAAAAATACAGCTACATTGTTTTTAGATATAGAGAACCAGTTAATTTGTCAAGCAACATACTAAGATATTTGTAGGAGTCCACCAAGGACAAAATACAATTAGAATTTTGTTACAATGGATAGATGGACATTATGGAGATTATGTAGTTTGTGCTTTGTACCAAATACCTATTTTGTAGGTGTTTAACCCTTTGAGTGCCAGAGAAAGAAATGCCCCGGGGGAAGGGGGCAGCCATTAAGGACCACACACTTTTTTTTTCGCAATGAATTCTAGGATGGCTGAGCGGCCACCAGTCAAAGGTCCTTAAAGACTTTCACCTTAAATCAAGTTTGCATATTTGTCATATTAATCAAAATATATTCACACTTCTTTGATAGGCTAATGTATGCTAATTGCGGTATCCATGTTGTATCAGTGACATTTTTCATATGCTAATTAAGCAAATCAGTGAGTTTCATTTGTTAACGAAGGTTTCAATGACATTTCATAGGCTAATGAATTTCTGTGCAGTACCAGGAAGTGTTTAGTTTCAATTAAGCGGAACTACCACCTCCACTAAAGTCACCCTGCAACACTTAGGCAGGTGGCAACTAGCTTACTAACCATTATTTTACCTCTCAAAAGTGCCCATGAATAAAGTTATCCTTAAGCTTACGAGACTGGAAGCCAGGCATCACCGCAGACATCTTGAATGCGCTCCTGCGCTGTCAGTCCTTTTCACCCTTCACAGGCACATTGCAATGGCCCAGAAGGCTCTGGAAGAGACTGGTGGCGCAGGCGCACAGGCTGCAGTAACCTGGCCGTCAGTCTCGGAAGCTTAAGGATAACTTTATTCGGGGGCACTTTTGAGAGGTAAAATAATGAATAGTAAGCTAGTCGCCACCTGTCTAAGTATTGCAGGGTGACATTAGGGAAGGTGGTAGTTCCGCTTTAGCTCAGAAATAAAAGTGTGAATATCTAAACTATACATCTGCTGGACTTTTAGTTAACATGACACACAGGCAGTTTTTAATACAGTTTTCAAATATGCAAACTTGAATTAAGTGAAAGTTCCACTTTAATGCACATCCACCATTGATGATACTGACATGTCACTGGTCCCTTAGGGGTAACAGCTTGTTCTTGGCAACCCGTCTTTCAACTTCAGAAAAATCATGCTGTAACATGGCCTTAACTTGAGATATGTTTGAATTTTTAGCATAGATTATATTATCATCTTCATACATGTGCCCAGAAGATGCTTTGCAAACCGTGGGCAGATCATTTATAAATAGAGAAAATAGAAGAGAGGCAAGAATGAAGCCTTGGGGAAACCACACTTTTTACATTATGCAGATATATTGTATATTATATTATAAATTTATATTTTCTCAGCTTATATAACTATGGTACTTCACTCTCCTGCTGCCAGCCCTTTTCACTTATAACCCCCATCTTTGGGTCACCAGCTTTCTGCTTCTCTACTTCCTGCTACAATCAGACCTGCACTTTACTTGGAACCAGCAAACTTCTCCAGACTTCTGTTTACACCAGTCTCACCTACTTCCTGAATCTTTGGTTTATTCTCCACCTGGTGATGCTGGGGAGTATAGCACCAGATTCATATCCTTCTAAAAGGAATTCTACCATTTCTCTGGCTATATCTCTCCTTCATAAGAATGTCTGCATAGTGATCCATCCTGAAGATTGTTTTCTGCTTATGTACCAAACTATTGCTACAGTTACTTAGCATAATAGGTGTACAACACAGGAAATAAATATATGAGCAGTAATGAAGAATGAATACAAGTGTCGTAGAAGAAATAAAACAAGTAAAATGTTGTTGTCCTGAAGAGCTTACTGTTTTGATGGTGTATATATTAGTTACTTAACAGCGCTGATTGATTCTTTTTGTAGTAAATAAAAAATAACTTACATGCTATTAAACATTTTATATATCCACACCAACACTCTTAATAACCATTTAGATAAATGGTACAATAAAAATGCATTATCAAACTCACACAACAATACCATAGTTTATAAATGTTTAGCAGAGGTTTTCTAAAATGGAAAACATTAAATCTACAAAACCTGCCTGATTGTCAGGTTGAATACTTTATTACAGCCTACTTTTTAGCAAATTATATGAAGCAAATGAATTTATTTGTATAGACGGCAAAATTAATCATGCAGTGGTCTACTAAAGACCAGACTAGTATTTTGTTTTGCCTTGAAAAATGTTTTTCATTCTGACAAATTACTACTTGCCTCCTCTTTTTATTGAAGTAATTTATATGGCACTTAATTATGTGTTTTGTTTCTTGATATGGAACATGTTAATGCTACTTTTCTAACTACTGCCTAAATGTTTATGATGACAAATTATATTATTAGTTCTTTCTAGTTTTCCTATTACAAATCAAACCTTAATAACTTAAAACAAATATTATACATACATTCTAATGTAAAATGCAATCATTTTATTTAAATGTGATTAATGTAAGTTGTATAAATGTAGTTGACTAGAATGTATAGAAATAACACTATTTAAAGGGATAGTAATACTTGGTTTTAACTTTATTTTATTTTATAGGCATTAAAAAAACATGATGAATGATATAAGTCTTATCTCTCAACCTTTATGGTTTAAGAGATATTCACAATCAAAGTATCCCCCTCCCGCCCCTTTTACTGATGTCACACTGTTCAGCCAGAGCAGAAGGGAGGTGCCCAGGTAGACTGCAGAGAGGGACAATCTTCAATTAAGATAAGGGAAAAGCCTGAAAAGGTTGTCAAGGGGGGCAGGGATTTCATTGTTTTCCTAGGAATAAGAGTGTCCCCTTCTGTTATCTGTCTGGTCTATGGACTGCATTCCACATCTGAGAAGAGATGGCTTACACTAGGTAAAAGGGGCGGGAGGGGAAACTTTACTTGTGAATATCTCTTAAACTATAAAGGTTTGAGAGATAAGACTTGTATCGTTCTTCATGTTTTTTTAATGCCTACAAAATAAAATAAAGTTAAAACGAAGTATTACTATCCCTTTGAATAAAAATTAGGGCTTTATTATTTGTCTAGGGACATGATGTGTATTATTTATTGTGAAAGAGGTAGTAGAAGAGCAGTGTGTCCAAAACAGTGCTCTTTGGATATTCATCAATGATCTATTGCACAGCAGGGAAATACAATGTAAAAAAACTGATGTTGATACCTCTATTGTATTGATATAAACACACACAGCATTTTTGCTGTGTCCATAAAATCCTATGTAGCCTGAAGCTGGCGGATGGCACTGATTTATTTGTCTCTCCCTGTCTCTGTGATGAATGAGCAATTGTCAGTTACAATCCAGCCATTGCAGAAATGTATCTAATCTTCTCTTAAATGTTCTCATTGTATCTGCCATAACCACCTCCTTGGGCAAGGAATTCCATAATTTAACAGACCTTACTGTAAAAAAAACCTTCCTCTGCTGAAGTCAAAGCCTCCTTTCCAATAATCTCAGAGGGGGTCCCCTGGTTATTTGATCAGGCCTTGGAATGAATAGCTCAACAGAGAGATCCATGTATTGACCTCTCATATACTTGTACATTGTGATAAGATCTCCTCTTAGTCCTCTTTTCTCTAGCGTGAATAAACCAAGTTTTTCTAGTCGTTCCTCATACGTCAAGTCCTCCATTCCCCTAATTAATTTTGCTTCTCCTCACTGTGCTCTCTCCAGTTCTAGAATATCCTTTTTCAGAACCGTTGCCCAAAACTGCACTGCATATTCAAGGTAAGGTCTTACCAATGGTTTGTACAATGACAAAATGATGTTATCCCCTCTTGCTTCAATACGCTTCAGGACTTTGTTTCCTTTTGCTATTATTTGACACTGGTCACTAAACAAGTTTGTAGTTAACAAGGATACCCAGGTCTTTCTCTAGCAACAAGTCCCCTAAAATGATTCCATTAAGTTCATGAGTAGACTTGGGATTGTTTCCTCCCAAATGCATGACTTTACACTTCCCCACATTAAACTTCATATTGCATTTAGTTACCCAATCTGCCATTTTATGTACATCCCTCTGCAGACAACAAATATCCTGTTCTGAATTAATTACCTTGCATAATTTAGTGTCATCTGCAAATATTGATATTTTGCTTTCTATATTTATTTCCAGGTCATTTATAAACATGTTAAAAAGCAGTAGAATGAGTACTGAACCCTGAGGTACTCCACTCTCAACGTTGACTGTATTGGAGAATTGTCCATTCACAACCACACACTGTTCCCTATCCTTCAACCAGTTTTCTATCCAATTGCAAATGTTATCCCACTAGTAGGGGTGGGTGAAAGTTGACGTCGTGTTCCTGCGAGAAATTCCACAAAAAACAGGTTATTATATGCTTTTTCACTGAAAATCCACTTTTAAAACAGAAATTAAAATCTTTGCGGTTTTAACCCATTGGACAAAATTCTTCACCATTTTTTCAATGGCTATAAAGTTTCCACCCTTTGATTTACGTGGTTTTCACCTTTACATTATGAAAACATTGCATATTTGTGGAAGTGGAATACAATAGAAGCAGCTACAGAGCAAGGTAGATGTGCTGTGCTGTTCTGCTGTTGTTTGTTTGGAAAATGCAGGCAGGAGAGGCTCATATTGACTGCTATCACTATAAAAAACTTTAAAAATAGTAAGAGGAGGAACTGTAAGGACCCTTATGTGTCCACTGAGTCTGAGTCTGTGGAGGAAGTGAGCACTATTGAACCAATGCTGCCCACCCTTAGGGTTCTTGGGGAATTTAATGGGAAGGGAAGAAGAGAAGGATAGTACTAGTTAGAGCAGGACAGGTCAGCTGCCTGTGCCTGCTGCAAGACATGCTGTCCGTTCTGCCACCATTTCTGTACCTGCTGCCAGACGTGCTGCTCCTGCTGCCACTAGTGCTGTGCCTGCTGTCAGATGTGCTGCCCATGCTTTTGATACCACCATTGCACGGTGGCTCCCATACCATATAGGTGCAATCCATCACTTCCATGTAGATTGTACCCAAGAGAAAAGTCAGACCAGTGCTCTAAAAACCCAAAACCCTCCTTCCTACACCAATACTTGAGCCATGCATTAAACTCCCTGAGCTCCCTCTACCTATCTGCACAGGTGCATGGTACAGGTACTATTTCAGAAAACACTACCCTAGAGGTCCCTAAATCCCTGAAATCTCCATCTTCCTCTTACTTTGTCATTGGTACCAATATGTACCAAGACAGCTGGATTGCTTCCAGCCCCTCCCAATAATCTGTCTGCCCTGTCTGCAATATGCCAAACCCGAATTGTATGTGGATGTTTATTTGACAAATTAAATGTGAAGAAATAGAAAGCTACAACTAAATTTAAGATGATTCTATCTCTATGATCTTCATAATTCTGTCAGGGGCCCCAGGAGTCCTTCAAACTACACTGTAAGAAAGTCAAAATGGATCAAATATGATTTATAACAGGGGTTTGTCTGCGGATATATAAATGTGTGTGTTTGTGTATGCATACATGTCTTTATCTATATGGATATGGACATTGTATGCAATTTATTATGTGTGTGTGTTTGTTTATATATATATATATATATATATATATATATATATATATATATATACTCACACACAAGCGTATGGTTAATTGTCTGTATTATGGCTTAAGAATATACAATTGGAAATCTCTTTCTTTATTTAAGAATCCAGGGCAATTTCAGCTGCCCCAAACAGCAGGGGGTCACACAATTACACCAATAAAGGTTGTTTCAAGTGGTTTGACAGGATGTATTCCTTATTTAGCCATTTGAGGACTCAAAGGAAGCTCTCTCTCTTGGTCATATAAGAAAGGAAGGAGGACAGATGTAAAAACTTTCTCTGTTTGTCAACTAAACAAAGATTTCAGATAGAGGAACAAATGCTTCTGATATACCTGTTTCTGGAACCTTCCCCCATCAGTAATATCTCTGAGGCCACCATAAAATGGCAAGTGGGTGTGGTGAGAAAAGTCAGTTGAGCTAACCAGTTTACACCAGACCTAAGTGATATGAAAAATGGTATAAAGGAGCAGTATTTTTGGGGTGGAATCAGAACTGCAGGAGAACTGGAGGAGAGCATGAGAGGAGACCAGAATGAGAGCAGCCTGAGCACAGCAGTCCTGATTCCTGTCCAGATGTGAACCCAGCAGATACGACACCAGAAACCAAGATTTGTGCTGGAGGTTGTGAGGAGATTTTCATCATATAATTTACTGGTATCCAATTCAATTCCATATTTTCCATACCTGTAATCTATGATAATATTGTGTTCATGTATATACCATCCAAACTGTAACAGTATTTTCATTCTGTACATAATACAATCATCTTTTATTATTATCCCTTATGTGTGTGACTCTTAGTTATAACCAACCCCAAGAACAATTGTACCCTTGGTAAAAGGGGCTAGATAGAAGTTCTCACAACCGTGTAGATAAAAATATATTGTAACACAAATACTGAGGTTTTAGAGTGTCAAAAAGTATAGTAACTGGTATTTGTTGTTTGTTTCAGAGTGTTTGCTGATATTTAACCTTTCCTTTACATTAATTTCTAAAAATGGCTCAATAATCATCAAGGAGACAAATTTATTCCTAAGTATCAGAAGTTTTAAATGATGTAAAACCTCAGTAAATCACTCAAAGTATATATTTTTAGGGAAATGTAATGTCTTAAATCATATAGCTGTGATCTACTCTTGTCTCCACCCCAAACTCTACTACTGAACTTGCCCTTTTTAAAAATAACTGTATTTATTATTTCTCCTTTTTTTATTACCTGTTACTTTGCTAGTAACCTGTTGGAGATCCATCTCCTATATGGTAATCTAGCTAGACCAAAAATGTCCCCATTTCCATTGTTTGTAATAAGGAGAGGGCGTTGAGGGAATGCGTGTGAGTGCTGGGGTATTCTATTCAATTGTGCCTTGTTTAACACCATGCACTAACAAGGTCCAGAAGAAACTGATGTAAAATTACACTTGTGGATGTTGCAGTAGAGGTTCCCGTGACTTTGCGCATGTTAACCCTTTGAATTCCAGAGTGGTATCAAATGTAATCCATTGGATACGTCTGGCACTCCAAAGGTTAAAATCTTGATACTTGGGGTAGAGTGTTTTTAGCTGAAATGCATATATACACCCACTGACTGGCAGTTCATGTGGCAGGAGGCACTTACACCCAATAGCACTCACTCCTTCTGTGTCCAACCCACCTTCCTCTAGATTGTAAGCTCTCACGAGCAGGGTCCTCTGATCCTTCTGTTCTGCACATTTGATTGTACTAATTAAAGGGATAGTAATACTTAAAATGTAAAAACAAAATATGTTGTAGGGTTTATCCTTCTGAGTAAAACAAGAGTACTCCCACTGCTGAAAGGTGTTTCATTCAAAAGTTATTAATTTTCAAATTGAATTTTTTAGGTGCAGTATCACAGTGGCCTGAAATTGTACAGTGGCGCTGTTGCTACACCATCCAATGGAGATTTATGGTCCCGGGACCAGAGCTGTCCATAGGATTGTGTAGCAACAGCGTCACTGTACAATTTCAGGCCACTGTGATATTGCACCTAAAAAATTCAACTTTGAAAATTAATAACTTTTGAATGAAACACCTTTCAGCAGTGGGAGTACTCTTGTTTTACTCAGGGGGGTAAACCCTACAACATATTTTTTTTTACATTTAAAGTATTACTATCCCTTTAATACCTCTGTATGTCTATTCCCTACTGTAAAGCACTGCGGAATTTGTTGGAGCTATATAAAAAAAGATTAATAATATATATATATATATATATATATATATATATACTGTATATATACTACTGTTCAAAGTTTGGTGTCACTTAGAAATGTCCTTGTTTGTGAAAGCAAAGCAAATCTTGTCCATTAAAATAACATCAAATGGAAATGGATCAGAAATACAGTGTAGATATTGTTAATGTTGTAAATGACTATCATAGCTAGAAATAGCTGATTTTAAATGGAATATCTACATTTGTTACAAATGGAGGATTCTTCAACGAAAGAAAAGTTTGAAGGACATATATATATACATACTCTGAAGTGCAGAAGCATGGTGTGTGGGCTGAAGTGTTTTTTTAATGACATAACAATTACTTACATATATTTTCCTTTAATGGTTATATCTCTTCAATAACTTTTTCTTAGGCCATTTATTATTATACACACTGTCCGTCTGCTTCCACTAGTAGCCATGCTCCTTGAACCTAAAATGGTATGTCAGTGTCAACCCATAGCAATAAGGTACAATTTTCTTTGGCTGGCACTAGCTACTAGGTCCTGTATACTCTAGGAGATGAATGATGATAGTATCTTTGAAGTGATTGAAGTGTAAAAACAAGAGATTTTTCCTATAGCATCACTTTCTGGAAACTGTTGTGTACACTAGCCTTGAGGTAAAAAAGCAAGTGACACCTCATTTGATATAGGAGAATGGTATGCCTAGCTTCTTGTTTTCATATCACTAATGGTTATGTCAATTTTAGTGCAAACAAGTAATTTCAATAAAGAAATGTGGCATGTGTAGGTTAGTGCTCCTGGGGCACCATTTTTCACAGGCTGATAAGTACTGAATACAGTAGGAAAGTCCATGGTTCATTTTACTTTGATTTTCCTATTTTCTCTAGCTAATAAACATATTGCTCTCTCCTCTCAAACACAGAATGACATGCTGTTAGAGCCTGACACCCTTGTATATGTCTATAGAAAAGTAGAGAAAACTTTCATGTAATGAGGAAAAATTTTTCTTCCCATTTATTTCAATGCAATGAGTTAGGCAAAAAAAAAAAAAAAAAAAGCAGTAAAACGGCACTTTTCTCAAGAAATTTTTCGCCAAGCGGAAAGTACAATTTTTCGCCAATTTTGGTTTGAGGCGAAAGTTTTTGCCCATCTCTAGTTTTGATATGGTGGAGGAATGAGTTAGAGACTTACTGGGGCTTAATTACTAGCAAGTATGGTACAATTCAGGGACAAACAAGCAGAACATTAGCAATAGGAACAAATAAATAAATCATTTGATTTAAATAGGTATTTAAATGGATCTTTTATACCTTTGTATGCTTAAGTGTATGTGTTGGACACCTCTCTAGCATTCAAGGTGCTAAAATCCCCATTGAAATCAATGGGGATTTGGGGAATTTCCATGACCTCTGGTTCATTTGATTTGCTTCCAAATTGCACAACATTTCCCTTAGTACATCTGCCTCCCTGATGAGAAAGCAAATAATCAGTGTGCTACTCGAAGTACCAAGTGTGCAGAAATATTGCACATAAGCTAGATTTGGAGGAGTGTTCTCTTCAGTCATCATTATGAAACCTCAGGAATAGCGAAAGAGTCAGATCTGCCTAGTGTAGCCCATTTAATTACATTAGTTGAATAAAATCAGTTGTGAAATACAAAGAGATAGGAAAACAAACTAAAAATCTGTTTACTTGCATGCTAATGGATAATCAAGTGTCCTAGGGAGACACCTGGAGGTAAAATGCAGCCACCAGCACTATAGGAACATCACCATTAGCCTACACCACTATGTATTTCTTCTCGGAATGAACATTAGGACTTCAGCTCCAAAAAGATGCTGTGATGTGGGAAACTCAAAATTTCAGTTCACTGGATTTCTCAGACATTTCTGGGACAGGAAATTAAATCCTATTAGGTTTTGTCTTTATATAGTAAACAAACACCTTATATGAGCAGTTAAAAATCATGAAACAACATGGCATGTACATTTGCTAGAAATCTAGGTTACATAAAGGTATAATTTATTTCAAGTAAATTCTATGATATATTTCCATTAACTATGATCCATCCCTCAACAATAATGATAAGGTTACTGAAGATCAACAACTACACCGAATCATATGCTTAACAGAGGAACCTGAAGGTCAACAACTTCAGTTTAAACATTCTTTTACATTGACCAAAAAGTAAAATGTCAGGAAACATGCAGCTTGTGTCAACACTGGAAAAGCAAGAAGACCAAAGAGTCAAATGGTCAGTAACAGGTATTTGATGTTCCCTTGCACTTATTACATTGTAAACAGTATATGTTAGGGTGTACTATTTAGGGGATTAAATGGAAAAGCATTAGTGATGAGCGAGCACCCCAATGCTCGGGTGTTCGGGTGCTCTGACCGAGCGCCCCCGGAGGCTCGAGTGCTCGGCCGAGCACCCGAGCCCCATTGAAGCCAATGGGAGGACTCGAGCATTACACCAGGCACCCCCTGCTCTGATGAGGGGAGGGTGCCTGGTCCATAGGAAAAGGGCAGAAAATTATGGAAACACCACAGAAATGGTTCAGGGACAGCATAGGGAGGATGTCTGGATGCATCTTGGACTCCAACATCGCTGCTGGGAACGATCTTTCGCCCGTAGTACGCCATTTTTACAGACTGACCATAAAACACACAAAAAGGAAAATAAAAACGACTTTAGGCGAAAAATTGTTACCAAACATTATTTGCTGTATATTTACTTGTATATTATCTGCAAATTATCCCAAAAATTTCCTTGATTTTCTGAAGTGAGGCCATGATTAAGAGGGAAACGTGCGCAGAGGCAAATTCTCCCAAAAATTTCCTTGATTTTCTGAAGTGAGGCCATGATTAAGAGGGAAACGTGCGCAGAGGCAAATTCTCCCAAAAATTTCCTTGATTTTCTGAAGTGAGGCCATGATTAAGAGGGAAACGTGCGCAGAGGCAAATTCTCCCAAAAATTTCCTTGATTTTATTGAACTGAGGCCATGATTAAGAGGGAAACGTGCGCTGAGCTGACCATCTAAAACATTATGGGTGAGGGTCTGCTGCAGAGCTGACCATCCTAAACATTATATGCGAAGGCCCGCTAGTGAGCTGACGCTATAAAACATTATATGAGAGGGCCCGTTAGAGAGCTGACCCAATAAAACATTATATGAGAAGGCCCGCTGGTGAGCTGACCTATATAAAAATTGTCAAACAGGGCCCGCTGGTGAGCTGGCCCTATATAAAAATTATATCACAGGGCCCGCTGGTTAGCTGGCCCTATATAAAAATTATAGCACAGGGCATATGGAAGAGGAGGAGGAGGATGAGAAGATTAAGAGTCAACCATATACCCGTTTTTTGGGTGGAAGGGGTGAATGGGAATACAGAGTATTCCCATCATTGTAAATAACATATATAAAGTGAGTTTATGTTCCCCCGGGGCTTTCCTCCAGTGGAGTGGAGAAGTCAGGGGAAATCCAGGCCTTGTTCATTTTTATAAGTGTCAACCTATCAGCATTGTCGGTGGAAAGGCGGATACGCTTATCTGTTATGATGCCACCAGCAGCACTAAATACCCGCTCAGACAGAACGCTGGCGGCAGGGCAGGCCAGCACCTCCAAGGCGTAGAGTGCCAGTTCATACCACGTGTCCAGCTTGGACACCCAGTAGTTGTAAGGCACAGAGGGATCATTGAGGACGCTGACACGGTCTGCTACGTACTCCTTCACCATCTTCCAAAACTTTTCCCTCCTTGTGACACTAGGCTGCGCATCAGGGTGAGGGTGCAGGCGGGGTGTCATGAAGGTGTCTCACGCCTTGGAGAGTGTTGCCCTGCCTTTGTCGGAACTGCTGTGTGCTCCCCTTTTCTCCCCTTCTCGGTTGGCCAAGGTAGCACGTACTCTGCCGCCAGCGTTGTCAGATGGAAAATTTTGGAGCAATTTTTCAACAAGAACCTTCTGGTATTGCACCATTTTGCTTGTCCTCTCCACCGGAGGAATGAGAGATGAGAAATTCTCTTTGTAGCGGGGGTCCAGAAGGGTGAACACCCAGTAATCCGTGTTGTCTAAAATGCGTACAACGCGTGGGTCACGGGAAAGGCAGCCTAACATAAAGTCAGCCATGTGTGCCAGAGTACCAACAGGCAAGATTTCGCTGTCCTCACCAGGAGGATGACTCTCAATATCCTCATCCTCTTCCTCCTCTTCTGCCCACCCACGCTGAAGAGATGGAACTAAAGTTCCATGGCTACCCTCTGTAGCGGAGGCAAACGTGTCTTCCTCCTCCTCCTCCTCCTCCTCCTCCTCCTCCGCCTCCTCCAATTGTCGCTGAGAAGACGAAGTGAGGGTGCTCTGGCTATCACCTTGTGTAAGCTCTTCCTCCCCCATTTCCACCTCTTCCACATGCAAAGCGTCGGTTTTAATTGTGAGCAGCGAGCGTTTCAGTAGACACAGAAGTGGGATGGTTACACTGATAATAGCGTTATCGCCGCTCACCATCTGTGTCGATTCCTCAAAATTGCGTAAAACCTCGCAGAGGTCTGACATCCATTCCCACTCCTCACTTCTGATTACAGGAAGTTGAACGGAGAGGCGACGACCGTGTAACAGCTGGTACTCCACTACTGCCCTCTGCTGCTCACAAAGCCGGGCCAACATGTGGAAGGTGGAGTTCCAGCGCGTGCTCACGTCACACAGCAGCCGGTGAGCTGGCAATTGTAAGCGCTGCTGCAGCTTCAACAGGCCGGCCGAAGCTGTAGATGACTTACGGAAATGTGCACACACGCGGCGCACCTTGGTCAAGAGATCATGCACATTGGGGTAGGTTTTTAGAAATCGCTGAACCACTAAATTAAATACATGCGCTAGGCATGGTACGTGTGTGAGCTTGCCGAGCTCCAAAGCCGCCACCAAGTTACGCCCATTATCACACACAACCATGCCTGGTTGCAGGTTGAGTGGCGAGAGCCACTGCTCGGTCTGGTGACTAATCCCCTGCAACAGCTCTGAGGCCGTGTGCTGTTTGTCCCCAAGGCAGATCAGCTTCAGCACGGCCTGTTGACGCTTCCCCACTGCAGTGCTACACTGCTTCCAGCTACTGGCTGATGGGGGAGTGGCGCTGCGTGTAGAGAATTCGGAGGTGGAAACGGAGGAGGAGGAGCCAATAACGTAGGTGCTGGCGGAAACCCTGATGGAGGTAGGGCCCGCAATCCTCGGCGTGGGTAGCACCCGTGCCATCCCAGGGTCCGAGTCGCTCCCAGCCTCCACGACATTCACCCAGTGTGCCGTCAGGGAAATGTAGCGTCCCTGGCCACAAGCACTTGTCCATGTGTCAGTCGTTAAGTGGACCTTCCCAGTAACTGCGTTGGTCAGGGCACGGGTGATGTTACGGGACACATGGTGGTGTAATGCGGGGATGGCACACCGGGAAAAGTAGTGGCGGCTGGGGACCGCGTACCGAGGGACAGCTGCTGCCATCAGGCTGCGGAAGGACTCAGTGTCCACAAGCCTAAATGGCAGCATTTCGATGGCCAGTAATTTGGAAAGGTGTGAGGTTAGTGCTATGGCCTGTGGGTGGGTGGCTGGGTATTTTCTCTTGCGCTCAAATGCCTGGGGTAACGACATTTGGACGCTGTGCTGGGACAGGGAAGTGGATGTGGTCGCTGATGGTGCTTCAGATGCTACAGGTGCAGGGCGGGAGGTATGCGGGCCTGCGCCTTCGACAGGCGATTGGCCGGCACCGAAAACAGGGGAAGAGGAGGCAGTGGTGTGGCCTGCAGACACAGATGGGCGATCCAGGCATTCCTCCCACTTATTACGGTGCTTGGATGCCATGTGTCGGATCATGCTGGTGGTGGTGAGGTTTCTAGTGTTCATGCCTCGGCTCATTCTGGTGTGGCACAGGTTGCAAACTACAAATCTTTTGTCGTCCGCACTTTCCTTAAAAAAACGCCATACCGCGGAACACCTACCCCTTGACAAGGGAGATTTACGCAAGGGGGTGCTCCGTGGAACATTTGCGGGCCGGTTTGGTGCGGTCCGCCTTCTTTCTGTAGCCACACCACTGCCTCTTCCAGCCTGTTGCGGTGCTGCAGATGGCTCACCCTCAGGACTGCTGTCATCGCTCGGCTCTACACCTTCCCAGGTGGGGTCAGTCACCTCATCGTCCACCAAGTCCTCCTCCACTTGCTCACTCTGATCATCCTCCTCATGTCTTGATCCCACCACATACTCAGTCATTGACAACTGTATAACATTCTCCTCAACAAGGTCTTGAGACGGAAATAGTGGTTGATTTAATGGCAACTGTGTCTCATCATCATCATCATCATCCACTACTTCCTTTGACCTTAAATGCCGTTCACATCTGTCATCTTCTTGTGATTGGGTACCCTCTAGAGGTTGTGAATCAGGGCACAAGATGTCATGTTCCTCTGCAAGCGTGCTTGGAGAGAGGGTCAAATGAAGGATTGGTGATGAGACGAGCTCCTCACTATATCCCAGTGTGGGATCACTTCTTTGACCAGACCGTGTATGGTGGGAGGAAGGATGATCAGAGTGAGGATTATGTTGACCAGACTCTTGGCTACTGAGAGTGGACTTGGTGGAAGACAGGGTGGTGCTTAACCGACTGGAAGCAGTATCAGCTGACATCCAACCGACCACCTGTTCGCAGTGGTCGGACCTCGAGAGTGATGTCCTGCGATGCCCTGTGAAATGAGACATGAAGCTAGGTATGGTGGATGTCTTTCTTTCTTGTGCTCTGGCACCAGGCACAGTTTCTCCACGTCCTGACCCGCGCCCTGAACTATCAGGATCACGTCCACTTCCCCGTCCCTTTTTACCCGCCTTCTTCATCTTACACGGAATATGTGACTTTAATATTTGAGTTTGAAGACTTAACAGTATTTCTTCCTATTCTGCAACTGTGCAGAGTACACAGAATAGGCTGCTAAACTGCGGTGACACACACTGAATGGAATATGTGACTTTAATATTTGAGTTTGAAAACTTAACAGTATTTCTTCCTATTCTGCAACTGTGCAGAGTACACAGAATAGGCTGCTAAACTGAGGTGACACACACTGAATGGAATATGTGACTTTAATATTTGAGTTTGAAGACTTAACAGTATTTCTTCCTATTCTGCAACTGTGCAGAGTACACAGAATAGGCTGCTAAACTGCGGTGACACACACTGAATGGAATATGTGACTTTAATATTTGAGTTTGAAAACTTAACAGTATTTCTTCCTATTCTGCAACTGTGCAGAGTACACAGAATAGGCTTCTAAACTGCGGTGACACACACTGAATGGAATATGTGACTTTAATATTTGAGTTTGAAAACTTAACAGTATTTCTTCCTATTCTGCAACTGTGCAGAGTACACAGAATAGGCTGCTAAACTGCGGTGACACACACTGAATGGAATATGTGACTTTAATATTTGAGTTTGAAAACTTAACAGTATTTCTTCCTATTCTGCAACTCTGCACAGTACACAGAATGTGCTGCTTAACTGCGGCGAAGCACACTGAATGGAATATGTGACTTTGATATTTTAGTTTGAAGACTTAACAGTATTTCTTCCTATTCTGCAACTCTGCACAGTACACAGAATGTGCTGCTAAACTGCGGCGAAGCACACTGAATGGAATATGTGACTTTGATATTTTAGTTTGAAGACTTAACAGTATTTCTTCCTATTCTGCAACTCTGCACAGTACACAGAATAGGCTGCTAAACGGCGGTGACACACACTGAATGGAATATGTGACTTTAATATTTGAGTTTGAAAACTTAACAGTATTTCTTCCTATTCTGCAACTGTGCAGAGTACACAGAATAGGCTGCTAAACTGCGGTGACACACACTGAATGGAATATGTGACTTTAATATTTGAGTTTGAAAACTTAACAGTATTTCTTCCTATTCTGCAACTCTGCACAGTACACAGAATGTGCTGCTAAACTGCGGCGAAGCACACTGAATGGAATATGTGACTTTGATATTTTAGTTTGAAGACTTAACAGTATTTCTTCCTATTCTGCAACTCTGCACAGTACACAGAATGTGCTGCTAAACTGCGGCGAAGCACACTGAATGGAATATGTGACTTTGATATTTTAGTTTGAAGACTTAACAGTATTTCTTCCTATTCTGCAACTCTGCACAGTACACAGAATGTGCTGCTAAACTGCGGCGAAGCACACTGAATGGAATATGTGACTTTGATATTTTAGTTTGAAGACTTAACAGTATTTCTTCCTATTCTGCAACTCTGCACAGTACACAGAATGTGCTGCTAAACTGCGGCGAAGCACACTGAATGGAATATGTGACTTTGATATTTTAGTTTGAAGACTTAACAGTATTTCTTCCTATTCTGCAACTCTGCACAGTACACAGAATGTGCTGCTAAACTGCGGCGACGCACACTGAATGGAATATGTGACTTTGATATTTTAGTTTGAAGACTTAACAGAATGTGCTCTAATCTGCAACTTTGCACACTAAACAGAATGTGCTCTAATCTGCAACTTTGCACACTAAACAGAATGTGCTCTAATCTGCAACTTTGCACACTAAACAGAATGTGCTCTAATCTGCAACTGTGCACACTAAACAGAAGGTGCTCTAATCTGCAACTTTGCACACTAAACAGAATATATGTTTTTTTTTTTTTTTGTTTTTTTTTTCCCCCCACACAAAATAACCTGCTGCCCCCACACACAGTAGTCCTAAAAAGGACTTTTGGTTCTTTTTTTTTCACAATTTTGCTTTTTTTCCTCCCTACACTGACTTTCCCTTCCTATCCTCAGCTCTCCCTGGCTAAGACTGAGCCGAACTCGCTGGTCAGGTGCTATACAGCACCCGACCACGGGTTCTGGCCAGCCAATCAGTGTAATGCCAGCAGCCAACATGGCTGCTGGCATTACACTGATGTCAGAGCCTCCCTGCACGTTTATTGGCTGCGCAGCAGCCGCAAAACGTGCGGGGAGGAGACCCGAACATGGCGGGCGAGCACATGCGGTACTCGTACGAGTACCGCCATGTGCCGAGCAGAGCGATGCTCGAGCCGATCCGAGCATCGGCCGAGCATGCTCGCTCAACACTAAAAAGCATACACAAATAATTAGAAATAAAAGATCAAAATAATATAAGCCTATAAAAATGCACTGAGAAAAATCAAAATAAATTTCTATAACTAAGATAAATTATTTGAATGTGTTTCTAATTTCTCTAAATATAATAAAACTATACATTCCATACTTTCACTTAATGAACTTTAGCATAAATTAAATATTGCCACAACAAAAATGTACACAACAATCCAGTGTCACAGTCACACACCTGGACAGCAGATTGCTAGTTGTGGCAATGTTATTCTCATGGTCACAAGTCTGGACAGAAGTCTCCTAAGCACAGCCATGCTATCAGGTGTTATTTTCCAAAAAAATTAGTGTTTATTATTTAGTGTTATTTTTTTTTAAAAAATTAGTTTATTGATATAAAGTGGTGTTATATATAACAAAGGAAGCATACAATAAGCATATCCGAAAAAAGATCAAAAAACGATTTCTGAGTATGCATATTTCTGAATACAATATACATGGAAAGAAAGTCTAGATGAGTTGAGTCTATAGGAAAAGGATGAAAGAAAAGGAAGTTAAGATAAGAAGGAAGAAGGGGAGGAGCAAAGAGGAAGAGAAGGGAAGTGGGGGTGAAATGTTTGCTGGGAATTGAGAGTTTGGATTCATAAGATGAGTAGACTTCTTATGTTGTTGAGCATGAGGAGATAAACGAAGACCAAGCCTTAAATTTGGTCACAAAATGTCATGATTTTCCAGGTTTTCCTCTCTTTTCCAGGTATTCTGGTTTATTACCTGTCTCTTGTTTTCCCCATCTTGTTCTAGCAACGCCCTTGTTTGGGCATATATCAAGCACTCACACCCTTGTGTCCGATGCAATCAAAGCGTTCTGAGTATCCAGTCTTTGAAGTTTGTTCCTAGGGTTTCCAGTTTTTGACCCGGCTTTCCTCAACTACGTCTCCTTTCTACTGATTCGCTACGGCTTCTGTGTTGGTTTTGATCTCGGCCTGCTGTTCAACTATTCTTCTGCCTGCTGATTTTGTACCATGCTGCTGATCCAGTGTTTGACAGTGGTAGCTATACTTCAGGTAGGTTTAATGCGTTGATTCCAGACTTGGTGAGTAGCTGCCTGAGTCCTGGGTGGTTATCCAGCTATCAGGCTTTGTGACCTCCACCTCTACCCGGCTTCGGCAGCAGCAAGACCTACTGGGAGCAGCCACTGACTGCTAGCCAAAACTGCTAACTCTAGCTCCTGCTCCTGGCTCACTGGGGCCTACCAAGTATGTATTCCATATTGTCTCCTGTCATTTTATATTGCATTTATATCAAATTAGCAGTCTGCTATTTCTTGTGGAGATTCCCTTCCACAAGATGTTCTCAGGCAGCTTACACTGGGCACTCTGGTCAAGAAGCTTACACAAAAAGAGAGAGCTTGCCCAATGATAAAGTCTTTTCATTTCATATATAAATTTCAAAAGAATCTTCTAATTTGTCAAGGAAGGGGGAACACATTACCTACATAGTTTGGGAATACAAGCTCTGGCTGCAGATCAATTGTATCCAATTGCGGAAGGCAATGGAGCTCACTGTCTTCGAATTGGACAGGAAGGCATTGGGAGCAATGGGAATATATAAACAAGAAAACATTAGAAGATAAGTTGTGACTGTCCACCAGAAGCATACAATAGAGGGGCATTACCACCAACTGTGAAAAAGAGAGCCTTCAGAAATACCTAATCTCCAACACCAATATGAATTTGAAGAAAAATGTATGTGGAAGTTGGGGAGTTTGTTACCAGTAGGTTAATGGTTTGCAATTGGAAGATAGGTATTTTGCTTTGCAATAAAGGGCAGAGTTCCTTTGTGAGTCAGAGGTCACTGATCCTATAGCTAACTCCTAAGACCACTTGTGAGAGATCAGAGAGGAGCATTTTGAAGAGAGAAGAAGTTTGTCAAGTTTGAAAAAGCTGCAGGAGTAGTCATGCGTAGGGATGGGTGAAATTTTTTGCCTAACATTGAAATAGGCGAATAATGGCACATTCTGCATGGCAAATAATTTCCCGTGAAAATCGTAGTTTTTTCGATCTTTCCCACCTTTTTCACCCATTGAAATCAATGGGAAGAAAAATATTTCTCCACCACACAAAAGTTTTCTACAGTCATATGTGTTTGTGAGAGGAGAGAGCAATATGTTTTTTTAAGCTAGAGAAGATAGGAGAATTGAAGTTTAGTTTAGGGAATTTTTCTGTTTATTATTAGTCAGTGGGGAACTCTGGGGAGAAGAAGGGAGGAAGGAGGTTGACCCCCAAATACTCCAAAATTCCATGTGACTGGCAAGACACAGGCAGCTAGGGATCTATTTGCTTGCTGATCTTGCTGTTATTATTAGTGATGAGCGAGCACCCCAATGCTCGGGTGTTCGGGTGCTCTGACCGAGCACCCCCGGAGGCTCGAGTGCTCGGCCGAGCACCCGAGCACCATTGAAGTCAATGGGAGGACTCGAGCATTACACCAGGCACCCCCTGCTCTGATGAGGGGAGGGTGCCTGGTCCATAGGAAAAGGGAAGAAAAGGATGGAAACACCACAGAAATGGTTCAGGGACACCATAGGGAGGATGTCTGGATGCATCTTGGACTCCAACATCGCTGCTGGGAACGATCTTTCGCCCGTAGTACGCCATTTTTACAGACTGACTATAAAACACACAAAAAGGAAAATAAAAACGACTTTAGGCGAAAAATTGTTACCAAACAATATTTGCTGTATATTTACTTGTATATCATCTGCAAATTCTCCCAAAAATTTCCTTGATTTTCAGAACTGAGGCCATGATTAAGAGGGAAACGTGCGCAGAGGCAAATTCTCCCAAAAATTTCCTTGATTTTCAGAACTGAGGCCATGATTAAGAGGGAAACGTGCGCAGAGGCAAATTCTCCCAAAAATTTCCTTGATTTTCAGAACTGAGGCCATGATTAAGAGGGAAACGTGCGCAGAGGCAAATTCTCCCAAAAATTTCCTTGATTTTCAGAACTGAGGCCATGATTAAGAGAAAAACGTGCGCTGAGCTGACCATCTAAAACATTATGGGTGAGGGTCTGCTGCAGAGCTGACCATCCTAAACATTATATGCGAAGGCCCGCTAGTGAGCTGACGCTATAAAACATTATATGAGAGGGCCCGCTAGAGAGCTGACCCAATAAAACATTATATGAGAAGGCCCGCTGGTGAGCTGACCTATATAAAAATTGTCAAACAGGGCCCGCTGGTGAGCTGGCCCTATATAAAAATTATATCACAGGGCCCACTGGTGAGCTGGCCCTATATAAAAATTATAGCACAGGACCCGCTGGTGAGCTGGCCCTATATAAAAATTATATCACAGGGCATATGGAAGAGGAGGAGGAGGATGAGAAGATTAAGAGTCAACCATATACCCGTTTTTTGGGTGGAAGGGGTGAATGGGAATACAGAGTATTCCCATCATTGTAAATAACATATATAAAGTGAGTTTATGTTCCCCCGGGGCTTTCCTCCAGTGGAGTGGAGAAGTCAGGGGAAATCCAGGCCTTGTTCATTTTTATAAGTGTCAACCTATCAGCATTGTCGGTGGAAAGGCGGATACGCTTATCTGTTATGATGCTACCAGCAGCACTAAATACCCGCTCAGACAGAACGCTGGCGGCAGGGCAGGCCAGCACCTCCAAGGCGTAGAGTGCCAGTTCATACCACGTGTCCAGCTTGGACACCCAGTAGTTGTAAGGCACAGAGGGATCATTGAGGACGCTGACACGGTCTGCTACGTACTCCTTCACCATCTTCCAAAACTTTTCCCTCCTTGTGACACTAGGCTGCGCATCAGGGTGAGGGTGCTGGCGGGGTGTCATGAAGGTGTCCCACGCCTTGGAGAGTGTTGCCCTGCCTTTCTCGGAACTGCTGTGTGCTCCCCTTTTCTCCCCTTCTCTGTTGGCCAAGGTAGCACGTACTCTGCCGCCAGCGTTGTCAGATGGAAAATTTTGGAGCAATTTTTCGACAAGAACCTTCTGGTATTGCACCATTTTGCTTGTCCTCTCCACCGGAGGAATGAGAGATGAGAAATTCTCTTTGTAGCGGGGGTCCAGAAGGGTGAACACCCAGTAATCCGTGTTGTTTAAAATGCGTATAACGCGTGGGTCACGGGAAAGGCAGCCTAACATAAAGTCAGCCATGTGTGCCAGAGTACCAACAGTCAAGATTTCGCTGTCCTCACCAAGAGGATGACTCTCAATATCCTCATCCTCTTCCTCCTCTTCTGCCCACCCACGCTGAAGAGATGGAACTAAAGTTCCATGGCTACCCTCTGTAGCGGAGGCAAACGTGTCTTCCTCCTCCTCCTCCTCCTCCTCCTCCTCCTCCGCCTCCTCCAATTGTCGCTGAGAAGACGAAGTGAGGGTGCTCTGGCTATCACCTTGTGTAAGCTCTTCCTCCCCCATTTCCACCTCTTCCACATGCAAAGCGTCGGTTTTAATTGTGAGCAGCGAGCGTTTCAGTAGACACAGAAGTGGGATGGTTACACTGATAATAGCGTTATCGCCGCTCACCATCTGTGTCGATTCCTCAAAATTGCGTAAAACCTCGCAGAGGTCTGACATCCATTCCCACTCCTCACTTCTGATTACAGGAAGTTGAACGGAGAGGCGACGACCGTGTAACAGCTGGTACTCCACTACTGCCCTCTGCTGCTCACAAAGCCGGGCCAACATGTGGAAGGTGGAGTTCCAGCGCGTGCTCACGTCACACAGCAGCCGGTGAGCTGGCAATTGTAAGCGCTGCTGCAGCTTCAACAGGCCGGCCGAAGCTGTAGATGACTTACGGAAATGTGCACACACGCGGCGCACCTTGGTCAAGAGATCATGCACATTGGGGTAGGTTTTTAGAAATCGCTGCACCACTAAATTAAATACATGCGCTAGGCATGGTACGTGTGTGAGCTTGCCGAGCTCCAAAGCCGCCACCAAGTTACGCCCATTATCACACACAACCATGTTTGGTTGCAGGTTGAGTGGCGAGAGCCACTGCTCGGTCTGGTGACTAATCCCCTGCAACAGCTCTGAGGCCGTGTGCTGTTTGTCCCCAAGGCAGATCAGCTTCAGCACGGCCTGTTGACGCTTCCCCACTGCAGTGCTACACTGCTTCCAGCTACTGGCTGATGGGGGAGTGGCGCTGCGTGTAGAGAATTCGGAGGTGGAAACGGAGGAGGAGGAGCCAATAACGTAGGTGCTGGTGGAAACCCTGATGGAGGTAGGGCCCGCAATCCTCGGCGTGGGTAGCACCCGTGCCATCCCAGGGTCCGAGTCGCTCCCAGCCTCCACGACATTCACCCAGTGTGCCGTCAGGGAAATGTAGCGTCCCTGGCCACAAGCACTTGTCCATGTGTCAGTCGTTAAGTGGACCTTCCCAGTAACTGCGTTGGTCAGGGCACGGGTGATGTTACGGGACACATGGTGGTGTAATGCGGGGATGGCACACCGGGAAAAGTAGTGGCGGCTGGGGACCGCGTACCGAGGGACAGCTGCTGCCATCAGGCTGCGGAAGGACTCAGTGTCCACAAGCCTAAATGGCAGCATTTCGATGGCCAGTAATTTGGAAAGGTGTGAGGTTAGTGCTATGGCCTGTGGGTGGGTGGCTGGGTACTTTCTCTTGCGCTCAAATGCCTGGGGTAACGACATTTGGACGCTGTGCTGGGACAGGGAAGTGGATGTGGTCGCTGATGGTGCTTCAGATGGTACAGGTGCAGGGCGGGAGGTATGCGGGCCTGCGCCTTCGACAGGCGATTGGCCGGCACCGAAAACAGGGGAAGAGGAGGCAGTGGTGTGGCCTGCAGACACAGATGGGCGATCCAGGCATTCCTCCCACTTACTACGGTGCTTGGATGCCATGTGTCGGATCATGCTGGTGGTGGTGAGGTTTCTAGTGTTCATGCCTCGGCTCATTCTGGTGTGGCACAGGTTGCAAACTACAATTCTTTTGTCGTCCGCACTTTCCTTAAAAAAACGCCATACCGCGGAACACCTACCCTTTGGCAAGGTAGATTTACGCAAGGGGGTGCTCCGTGGAACATTTGCGGGCCGGTTTGGTGCGGTCCGCCTTCTTTCTGTAGCCACACCACTGCCTCTTCCAGCCTGTTGCGGTGCTGCAGATGGCTCACCCTCAGGACTGCTGTCATCGCTCGGCTCTACACCTTCCCAGGTGGGGTCAGTCACCTCATCGTCCACCAAGTCCTCCTCCACTTCCTCACTCTGATCATCCTCCTCAAGTCTTGATCCCACCACATACTCAGTCATTGACAACTGTATAACATTCTCCTCAACAAGGTCTTGAGACGGAAATAGTGGTTGATTTAATGGCAACTGTGTCTCATCATCATCATCATCATCCACTACTTCCTTTGACCTTAAATGCCGTTCACATCTGTCATCTTCTTGTGATTGGGTACCCTCTAGAGGTTGTGAATCAGGGCACAAGATGTCATGTTCCTCTGCAAGCGTGCTTGGAGAGAGGGTCAAATGAAGGATTGGTGATGAGACGAGCTCCTCACTATATCCCAGTGTGGGATCACTTCTTTGACCAGACCGTGTATGGTGGGAGGAAGGATGATCAGAGTGAGGATTATGTTGACCAGACTCTTGGCTACTGAGAGTGGACTTGGTGGAAGACAGGGTGGTGCTTAACCCTTTGAGTGCCAGAGTGGTACGGAATGCATTGCAAAGCAATGCATTCCGTACCACTCTGGCACTCAGAGGGTTAACCGACTGGAAGCAGTATCAGCTGTCATCCAACCGACCACCTGTTCGCAGTGGTCGGACCTCGAGAGTGATGTCCTGCGACGCCCTGTAAAATTACACATGAAGCTAGGTATGGTGGATGTCTTTCTTTCTTGTGCTCTGGCACCAGGCACAGTTTCTCCGCGTCCTGACCCGCGCCCTGAACTTTCAGGATCACGTCCACTTCCCCGTCCCTTTTTACCCGCCTTCTTCATCTTACACAGAATATGTGACTTTAATATTTGAGTTTGAAAACTTAACACTATTTCTTACTATTCTGCAACTGTGCAGAGTACACAGAATAGGCTGCTAAACGGCGGTGATACACACTGAATGGAATATGTGACTTTAATATTTGAGTTTGAAAACTTAACACTATTTCTTACTATTCTGCAACTCTGCAGAGTACACAGAATAGGCTGCTAAACGGCGGTGAAACACACTGAATGGAATATGTGACTTTAATATTTGAGTTTGAAAACTTAACAGTATTTCTTACTATTCTGCAACTCTGCAGAGTACACAGAATAGGCTGCTAAACGGCGGTGACACACACTGAATGGAATATGTGACTTTAATATTTGAGTTTGAAAACTTAACACTATTTCTTACTATTCTGCAACTGTGCAGAGTACACAGAATAGGCTGCTAAACGGCGGTGAAACACACTGAATGGAATATGTGACTTTAATATTTGAGTTTGAAAACTTAACAGTATTTCTTACTATTCTGCAACTGTGCAGAGTACACAGAATAGGCTGCTAAACGGCGGTGAAACACACTGAATGGAATATGTGACTTTAATATTTGAGTTTGAAAACTTAACAGTATTTCTTACTATTCTGCAACTGTGCAGAGTACACAGAATAGACTGCTAAACGGCGGTGAAACACACTGAATGGAATATGTGACTTTAATATTTGAGTTTGAAAACTTAACAGTATTTCTTACTATTCTGCAACTGTGCAGAGTACACAGAATAGACTGCTAAACGGCGGTGAAACACACTGAATGGAATATGTGACTTTAATATTTGAGTTTGAAAACTTAACAGTATTTCTTACTATTCTGCAACTCTGCAGAGTACACAGAATAGGGTGCTAAACGGCGGTGACACACACTGAATGGAAAATGTGACTTTAATATTTGAGTTTGAAAACTTAACACTATTTCTTACTATTCTGCAACTGTGCAGAGTACACAGAATAGGCTGCTAAACGGCGGTGATACACACTGAATGGAATATGTGACTTTAATATTTGAGTTTGAAAACTTAACACTATTTCTTACTATTCTGCAACTCTGCAGAGTACACAGAATAGGCTGCTAAACGGCGGTGAAACACACTGAATGGAATATGTGACTTTAATATTTGAGTTTGAAAACTTAACAGTATTTCTTACTATTCTGCAACTCTGCAGAGTACACAGAATAGGCTGCTAAACAGCGGTGACACACACTGAATGGAATATGTGACTTTAATATTTGAGTTTGAAAACTTAACACTATTTCTTACTATTCTGCAACTCTGCAGAGTACACAGAATAGGCTGCTAAACGGCGGTGAAACACACTGAATGGAATATGTGACTTTAATATTTGAGTTTGAAAACTTAACAGTATTTCTTACTATTCTGCAACTTTGCAGAGTACACAGAATAGACTGCTAAACGGCGGTGAAACACACTGAATGGAATATGTGACTTTAATATTTGAGTTTGAAAACTTAACAGTATTTCTTACTATTCTGCAACTGTGCAGAGTACACAGAATAGACTGCTAAACGGCGGTGAAACACACTGAATGGAATATGTGACTTTAATATTTGAGTTTGAAAACTTAACAGTATTTCTTACTATTCTGCAACTCTGCAGAGTACACAGAATAGGCTGCTAAACGGCGGTGACACACACTGAATGGAATATGTGACTTTAATATTTGAGTTTGAAAACTTAACAGTATTTCTTACTATTCTGCAACTGTGCAGAGTACACAGAATAGGCTGCTAAACGGCGGTGAAACACACTGAATGGAATATGTGACTTTAATATTTGAGTTTGAAAACTTAACAGTATTTCTTACTATTCTGCAACTTTGCAGAGTACACAGAATAGACTGCTAAACGGCGGTGAAACACACTGAATGGAATATGTGACTTTAATATTTGAGTTTGAAAACTTAACAGTATTTCTTACTATTCTGCAACTGTGCAGAGTACACAGAATAGACTGCTAAACGGCGGTGAAACACACTGAATGGAATATGTAACTTTAATATTTGAGTTTGAAAACTTAACAGTATTTCTTACTATTCTGCAACTGTGCAGAGTACACAGAATAGACTGCTAAACGGCGGTGAAACACACTGAATGGAATATGTGACTTTAATATTTGAGTTTGAAAACTTAACAGTATTTCTTACTATTCTGCAACTCTGCAGAGTACACAGAATAGGCTGCTAAACGGCGGTGACACACACTGAATGGAAAATGTGACTTTAATATTTGAGTTTGAAAACTTAACACTATTTCTTACTATTCTGCAACTGTGCAGAGTACACAGAATAGGCTGCTAAACGGCGGTGATACACACTGAATGGAATATGTGACTTTAATATTTGAGTTTGAAAACTTAACACTATTTCATACTATTCTGCAACTCTGCAGAGTACACAGAATAGGCTGCTAAACGGCGGTGAAACACACTGAATGGAATATGTGACTTTAATATTTGAGTTTGAAAACTTAACAGTATTTCTTACTATTCTGCAACTCTGCAGAGTACACAGAATAGGCTGCTAAACGGCGGTGACACACACTGAATGGAATATGTGACTTTAATATTTGAGTTTGAAAACTTAACACTATTTCTTACTATTCTGCAACTCTGCAGAGTACACAGAATAGGCTGCTAAACGGCGGTGAAACACACTGAATGGAATATGTGACTTTAATATTTGAGTTTGAAAACTTAACAGTATTTCTTACTATTCTGCAACTGTGCAGAGTACACAGAATAGGCTGCTAAACGGCGGTGAAACACACTGAATGGAATATGTGACTTTAATATTTGAGTTTGAAAACTTAACAGTATTTCTTACTATTCTGCAACTGTGCAGAGTACACAGAATAGACTGCTAAACGGCGGTGAAACACACTGAATGGAATATGTGACTTTAATATTTGAGTTTGAAAACTTAACAGTATTTCTTACTATTCTGCAACTCTGCAGAGTACACAGAATAGGCTGCTAAACGGCGGTGACACACACTGAATGGAATATGTGACTTTAATATTTGAGTTTGAAAACTTAACAGTATTTCTTACTATTCTGCAACTCTGCAAACTACACAGAATGTGCTGCTAAACTGCGGCGAAGCACACTGAATGGAATATGTGACTTTGATATTTTAGTTTGAAGACTTAACAGTATTTCTTCCTATTCTGCAACTCTGCACAGTACACAGAATGTGCTGCTAAACTGCGGCGAAGCACACTGAATGGAATATGTGACTTTGATATTTTAGTTTGAAGACTTAACAGTATTTCTTCCTATTCTGCAACTCTGCACAGTACACAGAATGTGCTGCTAAACTGCGGCGAAGCACACTGAATGGAATATGTGACTTTGATATTTTAGTTTGAAGACTTAACAGTATTTCTTCCTATTCTGCAACTCTGCACAGTACACAGAATGTGCTGCTAAACTGCGGCGACGCACACTGAATGGAATATGTGACTTTGATATTTTAGTTTGAAGACTTAACAGAATGTGCTCTAATCTGCAACTTTGCACACTAAACAGAATGTGCTCTAATCTGCAACTTTGCACACTAAACAGAATGTGCTCTAATCTGCAACTTTGCACACTAAACAGAATGTGCTCTAATCTGCAACTGTGCACACTAAACAGAATGTGCTCTAATCTGCAACTTTTCACACTAAACAGAATATTTTTTTTTTTTTTTTTTTTGTTTTTTTCCCCCCACACAAAATAACCTGCTGCCCCCACACACAGTAGTCCTAAAAAGGACTTTTGGTTCTTTTTTTTCACAATTTTTGTTTTTTTCCTCCCTACACTGCCTTTCCCTTCCTATCCTCAGCTCTCCCTGGCTCAGACTGAGCCGAACTCGATGGTCAGGTGCTATACAGCACCCGACCACGGGTTCTGGCCAGCCAATCAGTGTAATGCCAGCAGCCAACATGGCTGCTGGCATTACACCGATGTCAGAGCCTCCCTGCACGTTTATTGGCTGCGCAGCAGGCGCAAAACGTGCGGGGAGGAGACCCGAACATGGCGGGCGAGCACATGCGGTACTCGTACGAGTACCGCCATGTGCCGAGCAGAGCGATGCTCGAGCTGATCCGAGCATCGGCCGAGCATGCTCGCTCAACACTAGTTATTATCTCTGTGCTGGGTGGGGAAGTCGGGGAAAGAAGTTGTTGATTTTGTTTGTCAGTTATAATTTTTTTGGGACAGACTGTGATAAGACAACACGGTGGATAAATTAGAAATGAAGAACCATATAAGAACAACACTGAAGGTGAAAACAAGTCACATTCAAGTGTTGATGATGCTGGCAGTAGCATAATAGAGGAGGTGCAGCAGCTGAACAGCCTGCTGCATCAGATAGTGAGAAAAACAAGCACCAAAACGCCCATAGTAGAGAACTTTGTTACAGTAAAAGTAAAAAGAAATTGTTTGAGACCTCCAAAAGCTTAGAGGAATATAAGGGTAGTGTGCAAGAATTGTCAGGTTATGTTGGTGCTGCTGAGGATGACCTAATGATGACTGATGATGTTGCATATCTATAATATACCCCTCCAGCATCCTTCTATTGTTCAGATACAGAAGAAGTTGAGAGTGAGGATGATGACAGGGCTATAAGGTGAGCAGCAAGTCAAAGGCTGAATCTTCCACCACTTTTAAGAGCACTCTACCTGTCTATAAACTGTTTGAGAAAGCCATTGGAAAGTCTGACCCTGGACAAGAACAGATGTGCCTCTGCTGCTGCTGCTGTAAGTGCTGCACCTTTGACACCTATTAGTAGTGGCAGTAGAATTACATCAATATCTAGCCCTAGTATTAGTAGTAGCAGCACTAAAACCTCAGGAACCTCCTATTCCATGAAATCCACAGTATGGAGATATTTCACTCAGGATCCTCAAGCTAAGTATGTTGATATCTGTTGTCTGTGAAAAAGCACATGAGCAGGGGGAAAGCAGACTCACATCTCGTCACCTCCCTATGGTTAATGTGGTGGGCAAAGATCTAGACACATCACACAAAAAAAAGTCCCCTGACAACAGATATGTGGGGCCCATGCAAAAACTATTCAACTGTCATTGCTCACTGTGTATCTTTCCCATCAGTGGGCAGGTGCAGCATCAGGTCACTGCTAATGAAGCCTCTGGCACTGTTATTAAAGGTTAGAAAGTTAGCTGATACCTTTGGCATGCCAATTTGTGCATGCATAGCTTTTAGTGACAATCCCACAAATCTATAGATATGTTAAATTTAGGGCATAAGTAAGGTAGATTTCCCCAGTTCTCATCTAGAGTAACAATGAGTTGTAATCCAAACAGTGTTGAAAATACTGTACAAGGTATTAAACAATACAGTGCATCCATAGGTATTACTTTTTAGTGATAGTTGGACAGACAAATAAAAAAATAATTTTGTGTAACAGAATTGAAAGCATTGATTTAACATCTTAAACAATTTGAAAGCAGAATGTTATATCTGGTTTAGTTAATTTAGTATGATTGATGGGATAATCTGTGCAGTGCACATTAATTAAATAAAAAATCTGCTGTAGGTTTTGGTCACAAAATGACTTAAAAGATGACAGCTTTCGAGGATAACAAAATGAATATCAGATTTACTTAACCTAGTTTATAATAATTATGACAAATCATGCCTTGTCTCTTGCCTATCCAATGTAATAGAAGCCCATTTTTTCTTCTAATAAAGATATGAGAAAACAGACTAGCATGTACAGTAGCACTATGTAGCAAAAACATGCTACAAGATTTTTTGTTTCCTTTTCTTTTCATTTAGTAGAAATTAACTTTGTTGTTTACTAATACCATAGCAGCATATATCTTACCAGATGGCAATCAAGTAATATAAACATCTCTGGGTGGATAACCCTATCACGGAAGAGAATATCCACCCAGAATGGAAAAAAACAAAGTATTTTATTGTTAATGAAATTATAATAAACTGAAGGAAACAACTGTGTGGAATTAAACATTCTTCATCCTCCCCTACTAAATGCTTATGCACCTACATTTGGTATAATTTTGTACTTTAAAAACACTAAAATGTGTTGTTGTATGGAAAGGCCTTGATATAAAACTTAGTAATTAAAAACTGAACAATATTTGCAACATTTTGCCCTTTTTTTTGTTACATATTGCATCATTATGCATTTTGGGCAGAAAAGCAGAAATAATGTAACCTTTCAATCCTACATGCAGAACACATACCATTCCAGTTGTATTTCTACCCTAAGTCTGCATTGCTATGATATCTCCAGGAAAAAAGTGAAGTAATTAAAAAGCAAACAAATAACCAAACAAACACTGACATTTCATAGCATACTGGGTAGCTCTATATCTCACAGGTAAAGTGGTACAGCATTGGTACTGGCTGACATACCATAAGGTATGCCAAGAACACTTACCTATACCTAACACAATGGTAACGCTTATTGCTTTTTTAGTATGAAATGCCTACATTAAAATTATCGTAACAACTTCAGACACAAAAAAAATGTGAACAAGGCATATCATTTTAGAACATAAACATATCCTCCCTTTCAATAATATTAACACTAACTATATTCAGTGGAAGGGAAGAGTAAATCATTAATGATTCATTTCTTGTATCAATTTGAAATACCTGGAGAATATTCTGATTTTCATCCAAATCATTCTTGAAGGAATCTCATTAGCACAGGAAGAATGAGAGACATGGAGAGGGTGGGAAAGCCTGAGAAAGAGGTCAAAACAAAAGGGAGAGAATAAGTGGTAGAGATAGTAGGTGACAATGAGACGGCATGGAGGGGAGTGAGAAAGCAATTGAATGTGTGAGGGGTGAGAAAAAAGAAGAAGGGGAGAGACATATAGCATCCCTACTTGCTTTCAAAGCTGTAACCCATGCTCAGACAAGTGACCCAAACTAGAACCTGTTGTGATTGAAGTTTGAAGGTAATTGAGCCTACATTTTCCCATCATATAATTATTATACTTGCTATTTGTTTGAAACTGCATGTAAAAAAACAATGAAACAGGCTTTTTTCCAAAATGTGTTTCAGATCTTGTGATACAGCCTGTCTAACTTATGGATTTGTTCTCTATATTCTTATTCAGTAGCTAGTATCCTCCTAAGAGAAAAAAACATACCCAGTTGGTGCAAGTTAACAAGTTGCATAGAGAGCCAGGAGCACAACAAAACTGCATGTACCACAAATGAAATCTTTTAGCATACATACGTTTTGAAAATGAAAACAAGACAAAGCATATATATTTTTAGATAGCTAGCTGCATCAAATTAGATTGTATTCATATTTCTTCCCCTAGTTAGCATTTCCACCATTTCAAAGTAGCTTGAATCATTTAAACCTTGGAATTTCCTACAGTAGTTAGTAGATATCCCCCTCTTGATAAAAAAAAAAGTTACCCCATTTATATGGGTTGACATCCTATAGCACACCACAGCTTTGAGAAGATTTTATTTTTATCTGTATTGCTTGCAAGTGGCTTGAAAAGATAAAGAAGGAAAACTTCTCTTTCAAAAAGGGTTCTGTAGTTTATCTAAGGATTGAGGGAGGGGACATGATTAGCAATTTCTGCTAATCATGTGCTATGCCAATGTATGAACTCTCAGGAGGACACTCATTTGAAAGCAGGGTCCCACCTCCTTTATATAGAGGTATTTTGTCTTGGGTTAAGCAAGTTGCTCTTTTTCATACCTATTCCATCATACTGACTGGCAGTGCAAGGAGGTGGAATCACAGGGCAGAGGAATATCAGAAACTAACCTGAGGACGGGAGGGTGGCATTTTCCTATGGTCGTGAAGAAAGCAGCCATTGTAAGCTACTCTCTTGGTAAAAAAAAACCAGAAACATTAGTAAGCCAATTACAAGATGTAAATTATGGGATATTTAACCAAACCTAGGATACCAGGAACTTTAACAGAGTATTCAGTGAAACAGGAGTCAAATAATGTAAGATGCATTATAGACACTATTGTGCACAGTCAACAAACCCATTAGGTCAATTGATACAAGACAGTCAAGATACTGGAGATCATAGGCAGCTAGCATAATGACTGCAAGACAGCTAGGAAGAGAACTAGAGAGCATAGTCAGTTTGGCAACTGTCATGTAGAAAAGGCTGGTATAAGCTGCAGAAAGTAACACTGATCAATTAACAAGGTATTGGTCACTGACAGCAGACTTATGAAGTGGTTGTTTAGTAAAGCAAGGGTCATAGACTGGCAACAAACTTGAGCAATTGTCATTTAACAAGTTAAGGGTTTTGGCAAGTGACAGTTTACAGCAATTGTTATTTAACAAGACAAGATTCATTGAGAGGTGGCAGGCTTAAAGCTTGGAGCATCACAATATGTTGGAAACCTCACCAGCGTTTAAAAGGGCCAGGGTCATTTATATGTGGGAGAATAGAGCAGTGGTCACTTAAGAAGACTAGGGTTGTCAACAGGCAGCACATAGAGCAGTGCCCATTTACCTGAATCAGACAGGAATACTAAATAATGAGATATTTGAGCCCAAGCTTATGGCATGGCTGGAAAAGCTGAGATGTGCTCATGTGAACAAACAGGAAAAATCCAAGCATAAAACTACTATCCTACCCTATCCTGTTTTCCATAGGCTCCTTCCAGGGGTTATACATATGGCTTAGAAGCAGAGTCTTGGTATCATCAGTGACAGGAACCTGAGTTTTAGGGCCTGCAACAATTCTAATTGTCAAGATATTACATGGGATCTTTGAAGAGAAATTATACCAAGATTTTCTCTATAATAATTCTTCATTCTCTTCCATAAACAACAGTGTAGCAGGTGTAGCAGACAGAGCAAAGTAGTTGCATGTGTATGGCTTAAGAAGTGGTACATGAAAGACAGGATACATTTTAATACTAGCAACAATCTTCATTTTATAAGTAACTTGGTTTATGCACTGTAGAATCTTGAAGGGAAAAATAAAATCCGGACCCAGCTTTTCCGTTATATATGGTGCAACTTAATGTTTTTTGTCGACAACCAGACCATAACTCCAGTACAATACTGTGGAGTTGGGTTGTGACACTTGTATTACTGCGTAGATGGGAGCATAGCATGAATATGTTTCCAAAGGTCATTAATAGAAGATGCTTGGGCATAAGCAATTTGATCCCCCTTACATCAGTATTCTATGGGGAATGTTCAAGAGTTGTAGCTGAAGGCTGAAAAGAACAGGGGACAGACCAAGGACTCTTCCAGCAAGAAATTATAGGCAGATTCAGTAAAAAGAAAGTGTCCCTTCCAAATATATTGTTGGTTACAGTACCAATGTAGGAATTCTGGGGATCTCAGTCAAATGCTCAGTCTGGCTGTTGGATTAAAGCTGGGGAGCAGAACTGAAGTTAGTGGGATGTGATTCTCAGACACTTGTAGAAAGCATGCCATAAGCATGACACAAACTGAGACCCCAGATGGACTGTAACTGCACAGTGATGCCATGGAGATAACATGTTTTCTTGATGACAATATCACCCACTTCTTTGGAGCAAGACAAACACACAAAATATACTATGACTCATATTGCACTCATTCCATGATGAGTTCATGTAAGTATTACTACAAAATCCATTGCCAGATTAAACAAATGCAAGATAGTCATAGGCAAGGACAACCAAAGACTATCAGATGTGGTGTGAAAAAATCTTTACAGATTTCGGACAAAAAGTCACAGAATCAGTCATATCAATCTTCAGCTGAGACAACCAAAAGCTGCGAGCAAGGACATCTGAGGTACCCTTGGTGCAGACATGATCAACTATGTCAGAATTGTGTGCTCCAGTGAACAGCTGCAGACACAAATATTTTTTCCAAGAGTCCTTCCAAACCAGTGGAAATTCTTTCAGTTGCAGAGATAGGAACAAGAATGCAACAAACTGAGATGAGATCATGATTTATTCCTGTGACACTTGTACTGTAGCATGATATTCCTGCTTATTGTTTTTCAATGCAGGGATGCATTAGATGTCACAGTTAAACTGACTAATAATATAGACTATACTGTTTGGCTTTTACTATGAACTAAAGGTTACATCTGTCTTTCAAAACTGATAGTGGGGGGGTGGGGGCAGAGCGAACTGTTTGGGAAGATGGCTGTGTTTTCACTTAGCTCTGAGGTCAAGTCTTTGTTTTTATAACTTAGATGATTTTTAGTCTCTATTTTTATGGCTAGTTTATGTTGAGCTTCCGCTATTCTGTCCTGGAGAGTTTTTTGGAAGAGAAAGAAGAACTGGAATACAGGGGAAGCTGAATTTCAAGTATTCTTTTCTATGCGCTACCAGATCCCTATGCTGTGACGGGACAAGTGTCACAGGGTGACTCTGGAATAACAACACTGAAAAGTACAGATACAGTAAAATAATTATCTTTATTGAGAAATAGAACAACATAAAATATATAGCACTTATCCAACCCTCACAGGGCCAGGTGTAAGGACAGTGACTGGGCACTTCCACAACCCTCACAGGGCAGGTAAGGATAAGGCGCAGGATCACCTGAATGGAAGGAGGCAAGTAACACTCTGAATATAATTACTCACAGCAAGGATGGTAATAGCTACTAGTACAAGAGCAGCTGTCAAGCGCCTGGGAACTGCAGGAAATACCCCTAGTACGTTAGGGTGTATCAGAGCAGAGACAGATCTCCCTAGAACGCTAGGGTGAACCAACGGGCAGTGGTAACTGAGACGCCCTAGAATGCTAGGGTAGCCGGACAGGCAGTGGTGAGTGAGACTCCCTAGAACGCTAGGGTGAACCAACATGCAACGGTGACTAATAGCTATAGCACACTAGGATACCCAATGGCACAGAATGGACTGGTAGGCAGCAGGAAGGCCAGTAGCACAGACTGACGCACCTGAGTACTGCTAGGGTGGAGGAAATACCTGAGCACGGAGAGTGCGGGAGGAAACAGTAGGCCAAGGGTATAGAGGATCGATTGTCAGCTGGAGCTGGGTTAGTATGGAGCGGGTAGTCAGCCAAAGCCAAGAGTCAGACTGGAGTGGGTAGTCAGCCAAAGCCAGGAGTCAAACCAGAGTGGGTAGTCAGCCAGAGCCAGGAGTCAAACCGGAGCAGGTAGTCAGCCAGAGCCAGGAGTCAAAACTGGAGCGGGTAGTCAGCCAGAGCCAGGAGTCAAACCGGAGCAGAGAACTAGTCAGGGATCAACGGAGCCAAAGTCAAAGGTAGCCAGGAGTCATACACAGGAATCGAGCATCAGAATCACAAGAGCTATAGCACACAGGGCAAATGAGTAAAGGCAGGCTGAGGCCTATAAGGCCTAGCAAGTAGGTGGAGACTCAGTCTGGCAACTAGCGGTGGCCAATAAGAATAGCAAATGTGCTTCAGCTCAACAATCAGGAAGTACAGCAATGTCACCTGCGAGCACAGCATCGCTAAAGGCAATCATGGGCACCGTGATAACAAGATGACGACTGCAGATTTTTTGACACGGGAGGACCTCGCTCCTCTGGTAACTAAGGCAGGTCTTTTGGCCTTGGTCGAAGGAATCAGAGCTGCCCTCTGGGAAGAGCCGACGACCATTCAAACAGGTCCTGGATGGGCAGATTGGGCTGTCTCATCCATGGATCAAAGGTCTGAGGCCTTGGATGATTCTTCTTCTATCTCAGTGGAAGTTCCCGAGCACCTATTAGTCGACATGACTACCATGAGGAAGGAATCCTGGGGAGTTTTTCTATAGGCTGAGGACTTACCTGGGTCTCTTAAGGAGACAGCGAAGGAGGTCAGTGTGGTTCCCGTATACCACACCATATTATGGGATGTGGTGGTTACTCTTCGGTGGATGTTCATTCCGTATTTCTGTTACCAGACAGCTGGTGCAGGTTTGTTTTGCCATCTAGACACTGCAGAGGCTGTCTTGGTCTCTTCTTCTTGTGATCCGGGGATACTTCAGATGACCTCCATGAATATGGACCATGTGTATCAATCCCGGATCTATGTATTATTTGGATGCGCTTCTGCTTATGATGCAGCTCTTTATCATTGCAGTTAATAAGACTACCTGTATCTGGGTTTTCAGATGTTTATGTCTACCCGGGAAGTTGTTGGCATACTTCATACCTCTCCCTTTGATCAAGATTCAACGTTCTGCTGGATCTGTTGGACTGACATATGGACGTCTTGGTTAATGTTCTAACTTAGGGAGTGGGTGACTGGATAGCTCCAGGGAATATTGGGCAGGTAGTGTTAGATGAATCATCTGTGTTTTTTTGCAATTATTGCTTATGTTATACCAGTAGCTTTACACCTTTTCCCCTAGAATTCAGTCTAGGTCTGTACAAATTTATGTTCTGCTTCACATGAGGCTTTGTTTCTTATATATATGATAAGTCTACTGTTTGGCCCACCACATGTCTTAGACCAAATAGTCAGTTTCCTTATAACCCCTCCCAGGACCTCTAGGAGGTCTTTACGAGTTTATCTGACAGAGTGTGGAGTCCTTTACCCCACTACTCTGCTCACACTATATTCTTATAGACAGACCCTAATTCATTTTCCTGCCTCACTTTCTTGCTTCTTAACCCCTACATTCTGTCCATTGTTGCTATTAGGCCATTTATATAGAAGTTATGGGAGGTTTTATATTTTACCTGAGGTCTGCTGTATTTCTTGTTTCAGTAGGGTCAAATTATCTTATAATGTTCATTCTTTAGCCTACTTGAGCTATAAATATATAGGTTTTATAACATGGTTGCCTAATTTTCATGACAAATTACTTTGTATCTCCAACATGCTCTTGTTGATGATACAACTGTTGAACCATGCTCAGCTTACTTGCTATGATGGCTTAACTATACTGCTTATGATGTATGCTATTTTTCATCTGGTATTCTTTAGCTTATGACAGATACATGTTTATGTAGAATTTTGACAATGTGTAGTTTGGTATCTTTGTGATTCTATTCCAATGATTCTACTCCTATTTTATTGTATTTGCTCCTTACCTACCAATAAAGCATTTAAAAACAAAACAAAACAAAACAAAACTGACAGTGGGGTAAGTTCCTCCCGATAGCTCCTTGCTATCAAAATGACATTAGTGGAGTGAAGCTATCAAATACCCATGTCCTAATCTCTGATGAGTAAAAGTTTTGTAGAAAGAGGAACAAGGATGCCTCTTGCCAATGAGTGGTGAATATTGGAAAAATACTCCAACTTCTACAGCATCCACTTTTACCTCAAAATTAGTTAAAAGGTTTAGGTGCAAGAAGATTCAAGCAGAGGAAATGGAAACTTAAAAGACAGTTTCACTGTTATCTGGATGAACCACCATTAATAAGTTGTGAACCCCAAAAGTCTGTGTACTGCCTTTATAACCTTAAGCTTTGCAGGATTCATGTCTAAGCCTCTGTCAGAAACTCTAAGTGGGAGAGTCAGGTCTTTTCAAGGACTCTTTTAAACTTTATCATACTGATCGTGGTGGCATAAGCAAGTAAAGAATCAGTCTTTATGTTCTTGAAGTGCTTTAGAGCATATCAAAGCATCCTCCAAATACATGATAAAGGAAGTGAAAAGTAGGTCACAAAATATGTAATTAACAAATGACTGGAACTTAGCCGGGAGCATTGTTTCCCTGGTTCAGCAACTTAATTTTATTAACACCATATTCATGATGTGATTGCGACTTGCAAGATCACCTATCATTTAATGGATATGCAATGGCCCCAGTTGTGGCTTGGCAGTATGGGGAAGCTAAGATATATTCTTCAAAAAGGTCCCTTCAAATTCACCTGGACAGAAATGCAAGGTTACATAAGAGATCAGGATGGCGATATTGTGTTAGATATGTACCAAAATGCACTAAGATCACATCACCGTCAATCCTCCACCAATTCATCATCACCATGAATCCACCATGGCTTCTATAGGTTTACAATTTTGCAATTAATACATCGACAATGGCTCATTTCCATGTGTAAATGCAGGTTAATGAGCATGTTGATGTAGCTGTTCCTCACATGCATTATAGCAACCACTATTATGAGACTTCACAGTCCCAACATTGCCTAGATGAGGTTAGGGATGTTGGTATTTCCCTCTAGCTCCCTATTGATCCAGAGGACAGTTTACTCTCTCTACTAAAGAACAGAGACAGCAGCCTGTCCATTGTAATGTCATTTTTTTTTAATTTGTTCTTTCTCCTTTCCTGAGATTTTTGGGAAAACAAGATTATAAGGTTCAAGCTTCCATGGACTCTTTGCATTTGACACATCTGTAGTAGAAAAACAGGGAACAACAGAAAAAGGAGGTAGAATTCAGATGGAAAACCATAACATTTTGAGAGAAGGATGAAGTCTGGGAAGAAGTAATAGTGTTTGGGAAGAGTTATCTGGAGTCGTAAAGAGATCTAGCATTTTGGACTTCTAAAGAGATGATATCTAGATGCATGATGGAGTCAGCTACAAGGACCATAGGGACTACTATGGGAACACACAGAGAGGGAGGAGTTGGTAATGAAAAACAGAGGGCCTCAGAGAAAACAAGAACCAGATGAATGGATGGGAAGGAATGGCAGTGGAATCTGTATCAAAAGGCCCTCTGGCATCCAACGACGTGAATCGATGTGAATTTGTGCCAGTGGATCAGCATAGCAGGGCATCCTCTCAAAAAACACATGAAATACATGACTTATTAAAAATAAGCCCTGTAAGGTAATTTATTTGCTGACCAACCATATGATAAATTACTCTTTAATATAAAATATTATGAAATAATTCATGATATTCTAAAGGTATCTGAGCCATTATGGAGTTTTTTCTTCCATTGCAACTAAATTATTTATGAATTACAAAAATATTTGGATCAGACTGTGTGTGAAATAGATATATCTTTTTACTCCTTTCAGTGCCACAGGGGTATGCAAAAACATATTCCCAGAGGGGGAGCAGAGAGAATGCTCTCAGACATTAAGGTTGTCAATCTGCTGGTGATGTATAAGGTAGGGCATCCTTTTCATGTCACCAGCAGTTTGACACCCTCCATGCTAATTAGGAGTTCTTACCCCCTTTCCCTTGCATGACTAATTTTTAGTGTATATGGTGTATATGGCAATGTGCATCTCTATCACACAATGCCGGATGCACGTTGCTACAGGATCAACCTTGAGTGCATCTCTCCCAGGTGGTCCAGTTGAATGGAGACATTGCAAGATGGTGCAGGAACAGCTGGTGTCTGAGGGGAAAGACCCATTACTGGATGCCAAGAAAGTAATTTTTTCTTCTTTAGAAACACGAATAAAGGGACCAGTGCAAACTGAAATATATATTTACCAAAAGGGGCAATGGTAATAGGAGAAAAATGGTGCTCACAGGGTAATAACGATAATGAAATAGAAAGAAAAAGAAACCCTGTATATAAAGCACACGTATAAATCTCCAATCTCACCTCCCCGTAATTGGATCACATGAACATGGAAAGAACAATCGAATAAAATATAACATTTATTGAATCTTGATAAAACCAGCGAATTTAAAAGAAAAATAGCATTCATATATCTCACTGAGGTTCATCCCACTAATTATAAACTGGCTCATAAATATATAAATATTCAAAAGAGCTTAGAGCCTCTTAACTCTAGTATGTTAAATTCACTATTTGTCGGATACGGCTTGAACTGGAAGTAATAAAGTCCTATAAATCCCAATCTGTAATGGGAGATAACATATGCAGCAAGTTAGATACAAAATATCTATATTGTGCAAATATAAACGACAGACACAGTAACCGCTATTGTAACGATCTAAACGTCTGATGTAAAAGCGATATTATAGTTGCAACTTGCCTCTTAATTTGATACTGGGCAAAAGAACTGCTGCATAATAGTATCTCTATTAGTACAAAAGAGTCATCAGCACTAGATCACTGGTGTAAGGTATAAGCATACTGCCTTGAATGGTCTATCTATATTACTCAGACACCGGTAATTCTAAACATGATGACCGTCAGTGTGCAATTACAGATATCTATCTGAGTATCTTTCAATAGATCTTTCGAAGTCTAATATAAACAGCATAAAGCTAAATACTTCCAATAACACAAGCCTGTTATATATATGTAATCCTCAAAAACCTAACCTCAAGTAAATTGTAATGAGCTTGAAGCCTCTTAGTTCTGATGAAGCTAACATGCTAATGATCAAATCCGGCTTCAAACTCGCATATACACAATCCTCAGAAGCCTAACCCTCAGTGAAATATAGGAAAAGCTTGAAGCCTCTTAGTTCTGATGAAGCTAAAACGCTAATAATCAGATCCGGCTTCAAGCTAAATAGAAGTTCTAGCTACTTAAAATAACATATATCGTTTGAAGCCTCTTAGTTCTGATGATGCTAACTCACTATTCATCAGATCCGGCTTCAAACTGAGTGTTTTTTTATGAAGTGCGTTTCGCAATATAGGCTTGTTCACAATAATCTGTCCAACACAAACAACATTTTGGCGCCCTGAAATACCTGAAAAACAATTATAATTGGCCAACAGCAAATTCAAAACAGGCAATAAGATATTGTCACGTTTTTTTTTAAAGACTCTCAGACCAGTATGTAAAATAAAACACAGTTTTATTTAGCAATAATAACACATAAGGTCGCCCTCTAGTGGCGGTTGGGTGTACATAAATGATAGTGACTAGAAAAAAAAAAGTTAAATGCACAAACGGAAAGCAAGTACACATTTACCACCAAGGAAGGGGTACAACCCCGGAGGGTTAAGTCCTTTATAAATATTAGTTTCAAAGGAACTGTTTGGCACGCCCTGGGTATGAGTAGGTTACGCTTAAGGTAACCACAAAGGGTTAAGTCCTTGATTATGAACAGTCTCTTAAGTGGATGCTTGGCACGCCCAAGGTGTAGATAAGCTGTGCTGAAGAAATGTTCACCAACAAGTGGATAGGGACTGTCTCGCCACGGTGTGTAGTATAGCAGAGCCCAATAGCCCCCCACGGGCGTACCTACAGGAATGGCTACTGCTGGTGCAAGTGATCTTAGCCCCACGGGCGTGTATCGAACCGGCCTGCAGTGTAAGAGCTCCCAAGCCTCTTCAGAATCTACCGGACTGAGTATAATGAGACAGGGCCTAAAGCCCAACAGAAGTAGTACCGGAATGCTAGTGCTAAAGCCTGTGTCCGTCACCACTCGGTATAACGGAATCGCCCAGTGTATACAACGAGAGAGATAGAGAGCCAAAGCGCCCAACCGGCCTAATAGGAAGTGAACACTCTACTAGGATGGTATCGAGTTGCCGACGGAGAGCGGCCAACTCAGCAAGAGTTTCACTATGAACGAGGCTCACACTGGAGTAGGGAGAGTGGGACCGAGACAGCACTGGTAGGGTTAAAAGGCACGTTTACACAAGGCTTTTCTGCGGTAGCACAGCACTGCGGTCTGAGGGAGGCGCACACAGCTCTGCACGATAGTAACACTGCACTGCACGAAGTAACACCAGGCAAGACAGCCACACAAGTACTGGAACAGTGGACGATAATGTCGCGACGGCGACAAACCGGAACGTGGGTCTTCTGGAACACGCTGGAGGTGATCTTGCGGGAGGAAGTCAGCAAGGCCGGATCGGAGCACGTAGGAGGTAGTCGTACCAGCCGGGTCATACACAAGCAGGAACGTCAGCCAAGCAGAGTCGAGATCCGGAGGAGATAGTCAGACGAGCAGGGTCATACACAAGCAGGAACACTGGAGAATGGTCAGGGCTAGCCAAATCGGTACACAGGAATCAGAAACGTAGCAACAGAACAACTGGCTCAGAAACACCACGAAAGGGCGCCTGACAGATGGAATTGCCAGGTATAAAAAGGAAACCAAGGGGCGGGCCAAACTAAGTGAACAAATCACCCTTGTACATAGCAGAGAGTGACAGCTAGATCACAGGCACTGTGATAGTACCCCCCCCCCCAAAGACCCCCTCTCCCAGCTGGAGGCTTCGGTTTCTGAGGGTATTTGGAGTGGAAATTGCGCACAAGTCTGGGCGCATGGAGGTCCTTCTGGTCAATCCAAGAGCGCTCCTCCGGGCCATAGCTCTTCCAGTGGACCAAGTATTGCAACTTCCCTCTAGGTCGCCTAGAATCAATAATGCTCTGGACCTCATATTCCTCTTGCCCCTGGACGTCCACCGGCCCAGGAACCACCGGAGTGGTCGTGTAACGATTGCAAACCAAGGGTTTTAATAAAGACACATGGAACACATTGTGAATGTGCATAGACGGTGGAAGTTCCAACGCATAGGAGACCGGATTAATTTTGCGAATAATCTTAAATGGGCCAATAAACCGGGGAGCCAACTTATTCGAAGGGACTTGCAGGTTGAGGTTTCTGGAGGAAAGCCATACCCTATCGCCAACCTGGAAAGAGACCGCTGGCAGCCGTCTGCGATTGGCATACCTCTGATGTCGCTGGAAGGACTGACTGAGGGTCCTTTGTACCTGTGCCCATGTAGAACGGAGCTGCTCCATATGCTCATCCAAAGCCGGAATCTGCTGAGACTGAAACGAATCCGGGAGCAAACCTGGCTGAAACCCATAATTGATTAAGAACGGGGAGCTCCCGGATGATGAGTTAACTGCACAGTTCCTGGCAAACTCCGCCCATGGCAACAGGTCGGCCCAATTGTCGTGATGATCAGAGATGAAACAGCACAGGAACTGTTCCAATCCCTGGTTGGCACGCTCAGCGGCTCCGTTGGTCTGGGGATGGTAGGCGGAAGAGAAGGACAATTGAATGCCCATCATGCCACAGAATGCCCTCCAGAACCTGGACACGAATTGACTCCCACGGTCAGAGACCACCACTCTGGGTACCCCGTGCAAATGAAACACCTCACTAGCAAACACTTTAGCTAGTTCCTGAGCCGATGGAAGCCCTCTGAGTGGCACAAAATGAGCAATTTTGGAGAACCGATCAACCACCATAAGTATAAAAGTAAACCCCCTCGAGTTAGGCAATTCTCCCATAAAATCAATAGAAATGTGGGACCAGGGTCGTTCCCCATTAGGCACAGGTTGGAGCAAGCCCACTGGAAGATGCCTGGGGGTCTTGGCACGGGCACATGTGGCACAGGAGGCAGTAAAGGAGGAACAATCGGCTCTGAGCATCGGCCACCAGAATAATTGCGAAAGAGACCATACCAGTTGATCCCTGCCAATGTGCCCGGCAGCCCTAGAGGAATGATAGGTCTCAAAAAGGCGAGTACGGAAAGGCTCCTCCACAAAGCATTTGCCAACTGGAGTCTCAGGTGGAGCCCTAGCTTGAGACCCCAGAATCTCCTCTCCCAGAGGTGAGGTTATACTAGTGCGGATGGTAGCCAAAATACGGTCAGGCTGAATGATGGGTACCGGCTCCTCCTCCCTGTCAGTGTCCGATGCAAACTGACGAGACAATGCGTCTGCCCTGATATTCTTAGACCCTGGAAGGTATGATACCACGAAGTTAAATCGGGACAGAAAGAGTGCCCACCTGGCCTGACGAGAAGACAACCTCTTAGCTTCAGAGAGATATGTCAAGTTCTTGTGATCGGTCAGGATCAATACTGGATTCTTAGTACCCTCCAACAGGTGGCGCCACTCCTTCAATGCCAGAATAATAGCCAATAACTCTCTGTCGCCAATCTCATAGTGACTTTTTGCGGTAGACAACTTCTTAGAAAAAAACCCACAAGGTTTCAAGCTACCACCTCCCACAGGACGCTGGGAGAGTACTGCCCCAACCCCAACTTCGGAGGCGTCGACCTCCAACGTAAAAGGCAGGGAGGGGTTGGGATGGGACAGTACTGGAGCAGACGCAAAGGCAGATTTTAAGGTCTCAAACGCATTATCAGCGGCCTCGGACCACTGAGAGGGAGAAGCGCCCTTATGAGTTAAGTCAGACAAGGGTTTCACAATAGTGGAAAAGTTGCGTATGAATTTCCTATAATAGTTGGAAAACCCTAAAAAGCGCTGAATCGCTTTTAACCCTTTAGGGTGAGGCCACTTCAATACCGCTGCCAACTTCTCTTGGTCCATAGCGATTCCATCCTTCAAGATTATGAACCCCAAGAATGGTACTTGTGACACATGGAATTCGCATTTTTCCAACTTGCAAAACAGCTTATTAGCCCTGAGTAGTGACAAAACTTGCGTGACATCTTTAATATGCTGGGCTAGCGTAGAGGAGTGAATCAATATATCGTCCAGATATACCACCACACAGGACTGAAGCATGTCACGCAAGATGTCATTAATCAGCTCCTGAAATACCGCAGGTGCATTACATAAGCCAAATGGCATTACCAGATATTCGTAGTGTCCCGTTCTGGTATTAAATGCCGTTTTCCACTCATCACCTTCTCTGATTCTTACTAGATTGTAAGCAGCCCGTAAATCAAGTTTGGTGAAGACAGAAGAGCCCTTCAATCTGTCAAATAACTCAGTGATGAGTGGAATAGGGTATGCATTCTTGGGCATCAGCTTGTTAAGCCCCCGGTAATCTATACAAGGCCTAAGTTCGCCATTTTTCTTCTTAACAAAGAAGAATCCGGCACCAGCCGGGGAGTTAGACTTGCGGATAATTCCTCTACTAAGGGCATCCTCAATGTACTCCTCCATAGCCCTGTTCTCTTCGCAAGACAGTGGGTATGTACGACCCCTTGGAGGAAACACGCGAGGAGGCAGATCAATAGCGCAATCGTAGGGTCTGTGCTCGGGCAATGCGCTAGCCTCCCCCTTGCTGAATACATCACTGAATTCACCATATTCAACTGGTATAGCAGGGGAGGTACACATAATTTTCACAGGGATAGATAGGCAGTTTTCTTTACAGTAATTGGACCAGGCACTGACTTCGCATGTTTGCCAATCAAATTGAGGATTATGCCGAAGCAACCATGGAAACCCCAATATGACTGCATGGTGAGAAGAGCGGATAATCTGAAACTGAACCTCCTCTTTGTGGAGAGCCCCAACTGACATAGAGATAGGAATAGTTTCCATAGTAATAAAGGCTGGCTCCAATGGTCTGCCATCAATGGCCTCTACTGCCAACGGACACTTCTTCTTGCATAGAGGAATGTTGTGCAAGTCTGCGAAAGATTGGTCCATATCCGGCTGCACCAGAGTCCACTAGTGCCAGGGTGTCTGCGCCCTTATCTGCCCAAAAGAACGTCACCTGGATGGTGGGTTTAGCAATGTTAGGATCTGGGGACTGTTGTACACCACCTAGGGCCTGTCCCCCAAGGTACCCTAGGTGCGTGCGTTTCCCGGCCTTACCGGACAATTGCGCAAAAGGTGCCCCTGTTTGCCACAATAAAGACAGAGACCATGCTTTTTACGAAAAGACCTCTCCTCGTTGGAGAGTCTCGTGAAACCCAGTTATATTGGCTCTGCTGCCTCTCCCTTGCATTCAGGAGAAAAGGGTGGAGACGGTGGGTCAAAGAAGCAGTTCACCCCATGCTTCCTGGAGGTTGCCTTTCGTGCCAACCTTCTCTCCCTGATACGGGAGTCAATGATCATTACATAGTCAATGAATTCATCTAGGTTACCGGGTACATCCCGGGCAGCAATTTCATCTTTAATTGTCTCGGAGAGCCCCTTAGCGAAGGCTGCCAATAATGCCTCATCGTTCCAGCCCACCTCCGCAGCCAGGGTCCGAAATTATATCGCATAACTGCCCAAGGAACGTTCGCCCTGCTGTATCTCCATTAGCTTTTTGGCAGCGGAGGCCACTCTACCAGGCACCTCAAACACACAGAGGAACTTTCTTACAAATTCATTAAAGTTCAGCGTGCAAGGTCTGGCACCTTCCCACAAGGGGTTCGCCCAAGCCAAAGCCTTGCCAGTTAGTAGCGATATCATGAAACCGACCCTGCTTCGGTCGTTAGGAAAAACCTGAGGCGTTAATTCCAGATAGATCTCTAACTGGTTAATGAAGCCCCTGCATAGGGAAGGCTCGCCATCATACCTCAACGGTAACGGCGCCGTAGCCGTTAAGCCCCTGACGCCCGTAGGAGGAGCTAGAGGCGGATTGTCCGGTGTCAAGACTGAGGAGACCACCGGACTCGGATTAGGCTTGTCTAGGTGTATCGTACGCTCCAGCAGGGTTTGTAGAGCCAGTGCCAATTGATCTAAGCGCTGCTCTTGGGCATCCATTCTCCAGTGGATGTTTTGAGTGTTACCTTCGCCCTTACTGTCTGAGGTCATTGGCCCTTTCGTACTGTCACGGTTTTTTTTAAAGACTCTCAGACCAGTATGTAAAATAAAACACAGTTTTATTTAGCAATAATAACACATAAGGTCGCCCTCTAGTGGCGGTTGGGTGTACATAAATGATAGTGACTGGAAAATACAAAGTTAAATGCACAAACGGAAAGCAAGTACACATTTACCACCAAGGAAGGGGTACAACCCCGGAGGGTTAAGTCCTTTATCAGTATTAGTTTCAAAGGAACTGTTTGGCACGTCCTGGGTATGAGTAGGTTACGCTTAAGGTAACCACAAAGGGTTAAGTCCTTGATTATGAACAGTCTCTTAAGTGGATGCTTGGCACGCCCAAGGTGTAGATAAGCTGTGCTGAAGAAATGTTCACCAACAAGTGGATAGGGACTGTCTCGCCACGGTGTGTAGTATAGCAGAGCCCAATAGCCCCCCACGGGCGTACCTACAGGAATGGCTACTGCTGGTGCAAGTGATCTTAGCCCCACGGGCATGTATCGAACCGGCCTGCAGTGCAAGAGCTCCCAAGCCTCTTCAGACTCTACCGGACTGAGTATAATGAGACAGGGCCCAAAGCCCAACAGAAGTAGTACCGGAATGCTAGTGCTAAAGCCTGTGCCCGTCACCACTCGGTATAACGGAATCGCCCAGTGTATACAACGAGAGAGAACACTGGAGAATGGTCAGGGCTAGCCAAATCGGTACACAGGAATCAGAAACGTAGCAACAGAACAACTGGCTCAGAAACACCACGAAAGGGCGCCTGACAGATGGAATTGCCAGGTATAAAAAGGAAACCAAGGGGCGGGCCAAACTAAGTGAACAAATCACCCTTGTACATAGCAGAGAGTGACAGCTAGATCACAGGCACTGTGATAGATATCAATGATGTTTTGAGTGACAGATGGATTACCAATTGAAAATGATGTGCTCCTCATTACATGTGATGTGGAGTCACTATATACCTCTATTAAACATCAATATGGTATACAAGCTATCTCCTATTTTCTTAATAGAGATACCAGATTTACTAGTGACATGCAGGATTTTATTTTGAATCTACTCAATTTTGTATTACGCAGGAAATATTTTGTGTTTGATCACCACTTCTACCTCCAAATCTGGGGTACAGCGATGGGGAGCACTTGTGCCCCCACCTACGCCAGCCTGTACCTCAGATGGTGGGAGGAGAATGTGGTCTTCAACGATGACTTAAATCATTACACAGATCATATATTATTATGGCAACGCTATATAGATGATCTCTTCATTTTATGGCAGGGAGATTCTATCATGTTTGAAGAGTTTATGTGTATACTGAACAACAACAATTTAAATATCAAACGTACATATGAAATTAGCAACACTGTTGTTAATTTTTTGGATATTTCCATTTCACGTGGTAGTAATAATATCTTGGAGACAGATCTCTACAGAAAGAGTACTGCCTCTAATAATTTATTACATTTTGAAAGTCATCACCCCTTACATATGACGAGGAGTGTGCCAATAGGAGAATTTCTGTGTTTGAGGCGTAATTGCTCTAGTACTACTACTTTTAAAGAGAGAGCACAGGAGCTTATGAGTAGATTCTATAATCGTGGCTACAGCAGAACATCAATTAGAAGAGCTTACAAACGTGTTTTATATTCTTTATATCAAAAACAGAGTGCTAAAGATGATGTGGATAAAATTAGTTTCATTACCACTTGTAATTGCAGATGGCGAGAAGCTGAAACAATCTTGAATAAAAATCTCTTTATTTTACAGACTGACAAGGATTTAGGTGCTATCTTAGGTTCTAAAATTGATGTAACATATGGTCGTTCACCAAATCTGAGAGATGCTCTTGTCCCTAGTCATTATAAGAAAAAAAGAGATTTTAGACCTAGCGTTTGTGGATCCTACCCTTGCTGAAATTGTATTAGTTGCCAATATATGGTTATCACTAAGGACTATGATGACAGATTTGGCAAAAGGCACAAAATTAATTATTATATTAACTGTAACACAAAAGGAGTTATTTATTGTTTACAATGCCCTTGTGGTTTACATTATATAGGTAAAACCATCAGAAAATTGGGGACTAGGGTGAGAGAACACACTAGGAATATAGAGAAAGCATCTAAAGATTTATTAGTTACTAGAGAGCTTACATCAGTTGCTAGACACTTTTTAGACCAACATCAATCTAAATCATGTCTTTTGAAAGCTTGGGGACTGTTCAAGATTAATTTGGGTATTAGAGGTGGAGACTTAAATAGAGAATTGATTAAGAAAGAGAATCAATTTATATTCCTATTTGATTCAATGTCACCACACGGCCTCAATGAGGAGAAGCAATTGAATGTGCATCTCTAATGAGTTATTTTCTTAAGAATCATAAAAATGGGGAATTATTGTATATATGTACCATTACTTTTTCTTTTGACATCTACTCAGAGGTGATTTGGGGCCTATATCCTGATAGAATGGCAGCTATATCGCAAACATCTTTTGTGCTGTCACTCAAAACACCATTGATATCTTATTGGCTGTTTTGAATTTGCTGTTGGCCAATTATAATTGTTTTTCAGGTATTTCAGGGCTCCAAAATGTTGTTCGTGTTGGACAGATTATTGTGAACAAGCCTATATGGCGAAACACGTGTCAAAACACTCAGTTTGAAGCCGGATCTGATGAATAGTGAGTTAGCATCATCAGAACTAAGAGGCTTCAAACGATATATGTTATTTTAAATAGCTAGAACTTCTATTTAGCTTGAAGCCGGATCTGATTATTAGCGTGTTAGCTTAATCAGAACTAAGAGGCTTCAAGCTTTTCCTATATTTCACTGAGGGTTAGGCTTCTGAGGATTGTGTATATGTTAGTTTGAAGCCGGATTTGATCATTAGCATGTTAGCTTCATCAGAACTAAGAGGCTTCAAGCTCATTACAATTTACTTGAGGTTAGGTTTTTGAGGATTACGTATATACAATAGGCTTGTGTTATTGGAAGTATTTAGCTTTATGCTATTTATATTAGACTTCGAAAGATCTATTGAAAGATACTCAGATAGATATCTGTAATTGCACACTGACGGTCGTCATGTTTAGAATTACCAGTGTCTGAGTAATATAGATAGACCATTCAAGGCAGTATGCTTATACCTTACACCGGTGATCTAGTGCTGACGACTCTTTTGTACTAATAGAGATACTATTATGCAGCAGTTCTTTTGCCCAGTATCATATTAAGAGGCAAGTTGCAACTATAAAATTGCTTTTACATCAGACATTTAGATCGTAACAATAGCGGTTACTGTGTCTGTCGTTTATAGTTGCTACAATATAGATATTTTGTATCTAACTTGCTGCATATGTTATCTCCCATTACAGATTGGGATTTATAGGTCTCTATTACTTCCAGTTCAAGCCGTATTTGAAAAATAATGAATTTAACATACTAGAGTTAAGAGGCTCTAAGCTCTTTTGAATATTTATATATTTATGAGCCAGTGTCTAATTAGGGGGATGAACCTCAGTGAGTTATATGAATGCTATTTTTCTTTTAAATTCGCTGGTTTTATCAAGATTCAATAAATGTTATATTTTATTCGATTGTTCTTTCCATGTTCATGTGATACAGTTAGGGGGAGGTGAGATTGGAGATTTATACGTGTGCTTTATATACAGGGTTTCTTTTTCTTTCTATTTCATTAAGTTTTTCTTATTTATTGTTCATCCTCAGTTAACAGTGAAACAATATATTTCACAAGACATCAACAGCAGCTGCATCATTCAGCACTCAAGAAGTTAATCAGCAAAATACTGAGATTTACAGCTCCCACACACAACAACGTTCCCCTACCCCCTCCATACACAGATATATGTTAATTGTCTTTAAGTAGTAAACTCTGCAGGTCACTTCAGGGCACAAAAATAACACCCTCAAACTTAATTGGACATTTCTATAATTTAGTTTTCAAATTTAATGATATATTTTTTAATTATATTTAGTACTATTTACAATGGTTTCTCATCCTGATTGAAACAAATATTTGCAGTAAAGCAATACAATTAGAAATAGGGATATTATTATTGCAAGTGCATAGATTCCCTTTATATTGGTATTTTTCTGGGACTACTTAGCTGAAGTTCTACTTTTCAATGACAGCAGTTGTTTTAAACATCAATTGAAGAAGATATATAAAGGACAGGTTTATGCTGTTCTAGAAGAGAAAGAGCCCAAAATTGCTGGTAATGAGTCTTCAATTGTCAAAAGCAATATAATAAATCCCTGCATCTATAGTCCTCTAAGTGTTCCTAAATACTGTTGTGAAAAATACAGTACCAATATAATGCTAATGGAGTAATTATTAGTCATTAGCTTAAAATATTTTGAAAAAAGTGCCTGGTCTGACAACTCATCTTCATAAATGTTTGCCAAATACACATCGATGCTAGCTAGGAAGGAACATACTACTAAAAACAAAGATATTCTATCTGTTGGGGACCAAGCTTCATGACCATGATTTTCTAGCAATAATCAGTATATGAATAATGAGTTTCTGAGTAGGCATAACTTTTAATTAAATCAATCTACTATGTTTATAGTTATGGCTCTAGTATATGACATTGAGCCTATGGTATAACAGAAATGGAATGCTCAAATGACCAAATAAGCATAGAAATAATTAGGGCATACTTTAAAATGAGATAAAACTCAATGCATTCTTTGTGGTAAAAAACTTTCTAAACACATATTTCCTTGTGTACGTTCTATAATCAGTCTTCAGACTGAATACTGAATTCAGAGTGTGAATACTATGTAAAGGAGAAAAATAAGATGGCACCCAGTGGTGCTTTAGCTTATATACCATTGTAGAAAACAAGAAAGCAATATATAATGCACTGACATTTGGGATTACTGAATGGCTTAAAACACATGCTGATCTCCTTTGTAAGTCCAAGGCTTTGGTAAAGTAGTAGTTTTGCTGTAAAATGAATAAGCGTGGCCATTTTTATTGTTTATATATAGTAAAGGAGAGATGACCGGAGCACACACATATTAACAGTATGGCAGGTGCACGTCTGATAGAAATAACACAAATGTACTCAACCTGATTTGGTCCAGAAGAGACAGCAGGATGCTGGGTTTTGTCTCTTCTGGACCAAACCAGGTTGAGTGCATATATATATATATATATATATATATATATATATATTCTCAGACTCCACTTTTGTTATCCAGTGTTAGTTTAACTCTCAGTAATTTTGCATAAGTCCCCCCACCTTCTCTCTCCTTTTGACTACTACATATATACACCATTTTTGTCCACCAGGTCCAGGTTGGTGGATCCTTTGTTAATTTATGCAATGGTCATACACCTACAAAGTAGGACTTCTACATCAAGCTAAACAGGTGTAATATTGGAGCCAACAAACAGCCTATTTAATAACATATATTTTGCATTAAAGGGATAGTAATGTTTCATAATAAAAGCAGCTCTAATTAATCATCATAGTATTTGGACTTTGGAGAGTGTTATTTCAGTTCTGTAGAGATGTAGTTCAAGAGTAATTCAATGACAAAGTGTCCCCCTCCCACCCCTTTTACTGATGTAACACTGCTCAGCCAGATCAGAAGGGAGGTTCCCAGGTAGATTGCACAGAGGGACAATCTTCAATTAAGATAAGGGAAAAACCTGAAAAACTTGTCAAGGTGGGCAGGGCTTTCATTGTTTTCTTATAAAGAAGATTGTCCCCTGCTGTTATCTGTCTGGTCTATGGACTGCATTCCACATCTGAGAAGAGATGGCTTAAACTAGGTAAAAGGGGCGGGGAGGGGAAGCTTTGCTTGTGAATATCTCTTAAACCATAAAGGTTTTTTTAATGCCTACAAAATAAAATAAAGTTAAAACAAAGTATTACTATCCCTTTAAGATAAATGATTTAGAAATAGTGCGAAATTTCTTTTGGAACAAAATTGCTCCTCTTTTGCAGTTATGCATATGCCCCATAGTCTCATAAAATCTGTGTTCAGTGCAACTTGTTTAAAAATCTTAACTTTGTCTTTAATTTATTCCTTGGAAGATCAAGATGTATCCAAATCATTGCTCTGAAATACTTTGGAGATGCCTTTAGCTTCCAAGAAGTTAAATATGTTTTGAATATATATAATTTAAAGTAAAACTAATAAAAACTGCTGAATTACCTTACTATTGCCAGAAAACACTAATAGCCCCTATGCATTTTGCACTTTTGCTTTTGTTCATTCAGCCCTGGATGTCATGCCCATGGAGGCGGACATGATAGCTGCTGGCAACTCCCACCTCATTCTGATCAGTAAAATAACTATCCTTAGCTACAAAAGTAATTTTAGTGTTCAGTGTTACTGGTTCTACTACTGCAACAAACATAGACAATAAACAATACACAAGTTCATGTTTTTGCCAGATTTCATATCAGGTCAGTGAAATGATGTAATAAAGTAGCATAATATATTTTCGGTAACTTGGTGACCTTTTAATATGATACAGTTCCTCTTGGGAGTTGTTTTCTAAGCATGTTTATTACCAATGTAAGAATAATCACATTTTTGGATATAATTTAAAATGTCATATACCAGATCTGGTAAATGACCTTTGATGGCTGTCACTGTGATATAAAAGAGCAACTCTAAATATGTCAAATTAAAATATTGTTGAATTTGTAATGACATTACAGTTTCTTATCAACAAAAACAGATATTTTAAACAGTGCTGCTTTATGTATTTTTCTGTTTGCACACTAGAAAAAGTGAGCTTTTATAATTTCTTTTAAAAAAAACCCTATTGTAAAATGTAACTTTTTTGAAGGTTTTACTAATCATATTCCTGCAATGTGTCAATGCAATATATATATATATATATATATATATATATATATATATATATATGTATATATATATATATATATATGTAAAATACAGAAGAAGTGCAAAAGACGCTCTATATCCCAGAAATGGCGGGGAAAATAATAGGGCTGCAAAAAGCAATCATTAGGAATATATACAAGTCAACAAAATGCAAGTCAAGTTTAACAAACATACAATACCAAAATACCAAGGAAAATCATAGCAGAACTAGAAGAGATAGACAAGTATGTTTACCTTGAACAGGAAATATAAACATATGGAAACACCATGATGAAAACTGAGTGATGAATACAATTGGGAAGGAAAGCATTTGGATAACTTAATAGTGCTGTCTTTAAGACAAATTTACTACTCTGGCTCAAGCGACTAATGTGAAACTTGGGCACTGAAAGCCCAAGCAATACAAAGGCTTAATCCTTCACAGAAAAGTATGGAGCGTTTAATTCTAAACATAACAAAAAGAGACTGAAAACGTGTCCAGGGATTTGTCAACAAAGAAAGGTCTGTGACATCACTGAAAGAGTAAAACGCATAATATGGAAATGTTCATGCCACATAGCAAGAAGATGTGATGGCAGATGGACCAAACAAATCTTGTAATGGATTTCACTAAAAACTAAACGCCCAAAAAAGAACACAAAAGACAAGATGGGTAGATGAAATTACCAAATTTCTTGGTATTCATTCACAACAAAAAGGACCAAGACCAAAGTTGGTGGAAACTTGCTGAGGAGGTCGTCATCCTGCAGTGGATCAACAATAACTTAACCCCTTAAGGACCAGCGGTCCTGGGACGTTTCCATCCCAAAAGGACCGCTTTGATCCTTGCCGACGCTCTGGTACACGTGACCTGTTGCGTGTATCGCCGTGCCACTTTAGGGCCTGAAAGAGATCTTTCCAGTCTTGGAACGGTCAATTTTAGGTCTCATTTTTACTTACAGCGCTTCCGGTGGATCGCGGTAAGTAAAAAGTACGTGACATACTATGACCGTCATCGGTCCTTAAGTATTTAAGAACCACGACGGTCATAGTACGTCATGTAGTCCTTAAGGGGTTAAGATGAAGATGATGATAGTTATATCTATGCCACGGTTAAGCTCTCACCTAAATGCATAAAAGCTAGGAACTACAGGTTATGTTCTTCCAACTTAGCTCCATATCCTCATGTGCTTTTCTTATATCAGACATGACACAAATTGCATCAATGATCTACAAAACCAGAAAGACTTTCACTACAACATTTCTTTTGACATAACTGGGTACTATCAAGGTTTGTCCCTGAGACTCAGGGTTTTGGCCCATACCTCAAGGTCTCAGGGTGAGAGAGTCCTGTGTTATCTACTTAGTAGATAGTAGATTCTACTATATGGTCTACATCAATGAATTGCTTATTTAGTCTCTGAATTAGAATAATTTCTACTTGATGTTTAGGCAGTGAGATCTAAGTTGTAGAATATTAAGGGTGTTTTGATGAATGAAAGGGGAATATCTAGTACACAGTAAGTGGGGGCATATTGCCAAGAATCTACATTTTTGGGGACCTTAGGGGTTAATATTTCAAAGATCTCGCGGTGAGCCAGCTTTGAAAGTTCCCAGGTATGTCCTTTCAGTAAACAGATTGTATCAAAACCAATAAACACTACATCAAAATGCTCTTCTACTGCTACTACAACACTACTCTTAACCCAGCACCAAAACAATGACTTTATAAACACCCAAAAATAGATTTTAATTTCCCCATTTAATACCCACACTGTGTCTAAAAATCCTACCTCGCTAAGAGTATCTTACAACTTCACCTAGCACTGACACTTATAAAAATGATTTCACCTAGTGTAACTGCCCATATCATTGATAAAATAATTTTGAAGTTAACAGCATTTGTGATGTCATCACTGTCATTGATGAGGGAATTTGTGATGTAATAAATGATGTAATTTATAATGTCATGTCTAACGTCTTTCGAAAAGCACATGGGGGTGTGGAGCTACGTTGGAATAACAACCTGTATTGCTCATCTTTTGTGAATTTGAGTGAGAACTTAACTGTGAAATTAACAATTGAATATCCATATATTTTTTTCCAGATGTTCAAACTGGTGCATCTGGTTTGTTCCAGCATTTCTTAAAGTAGCAAAATTCTGGAACAATCCAACTGTAGGATTAAAAATAAATAGTCAGGTTGCTTTAAATTGGGCTTTTAACCCATTAAATGCTAGAGTGGTCTCACTGAGGCAATGTATGTTAAATATCACAAAATATTAAGTACATTAACCCAGTCTTTGAAAAGCTAACATCCCATGCCAAGATGGACCTGTGGGCACCACAGGATACATGCAGTGGAGAGTCTAACTGGCAGACTAAAAACTGTGATCTCCATTTTATGCTAGAATATAATTTATCTTAAGCACAACAAACTATAAGCCAAGACAAGCTCTTAATTCCTTAATGTCCAATGCAGTGCCAGCACAGTCACAGCTGTCCAGCAGTTAAGGACCAGTGATGGTCCTGGCACATCATGGAATTCAGGGCTCCCTGCACGGCTGCACGCTGCTCAGGGAGCCCTGAATCGGATCAATGAAAAAAAAAAATGCCCCATAGTCGTTAATTAATGGCCACCTCCCATAACATAAATTAACCTACCTATAGTACTATGCTTTCTACTTCACATGTGCACCACTTGCATTAAGGCCATACAATCTTGAAATTATTTATTTATTCTACTTCAAAGTGAAACAGATGAAAAATGGCCATTCTACCCATGAGGAACATTATTTACAAAAAGTGCCAATTTTCCAATATTTTTCCTATGTGTTTTATGGAAGTTCATATTAGAACTAAATTTCCCCCAGTTCTGAGATAATTCACACTGTGCTAGTAAAAAGAGGTGTAAGCATCCCACAAGTTGTCAGTCTGTGCATGGGAGTGATAGAGAAAGGACATGGTGTGATATTTGCCAATTTAATCCAAGTCCCCCACTAAAGTGAGCTGTTTGTTTGTGTAGGTATTAGACGAGTGTTGGGGGAGACACTGCCAGTTGTTTCCTGGGCGATGGAGAGAAGAAGGGAGAGCCCGCACCAAAAAAAGTGTTATTGTGACAAGCAGCCAGCCATCCTAAGGCTGAGTCAGACAAAAAAATGACATAACAATCAAGGCAGAGATACCCAAGGGGTTCAGATTAACATCTTCTGCATGGCCATAAAGTTTGTTTAGTCTGAATTATTCTTACAAACAAAATGTAAACACATTCTGGGCATACCAAATTTGTTTGCCATATCATTTAGTTGGTCAGGATTTTGTTGAAAGTTTTCTTTCCAGGTCAAAATTTGTTCAACTCTATTTTCAATGTGGAAGGCCCCTGCCACCTTCTCTGGACTGACATTTGAACAAGATGCATGCAAATAAATGACATTCAAATGTATAATTTCCATCAGGGATTTCATCAGGGTATATGAATGAATAATAAAAATACATGTAAATAATAAAGGCCTGCATTTCTTTTTGTTTATTTTATATTTGTTCATGTTCACAATGAGAGTGCCTATGTAGCATGCCCATGAGCAAAGCCCCTCTCTGAGAATAAGGAACCATTTGTCACGCTTTCCTGGCACCCGCTCGGTGTCACCACTTCCCAGTCACGTCTCTTTGCGGAGGTGCTTCCGGGTTTCGGCTCCCTGCTGCCTTCTCTTTGGCAGCCGCGCATGCGCCCGGACCGGTGCACTATTCGTCGGGCTGCTCCTACCATAGTCGGCTCCCAGTCGAGCCTCTCTTTCTCTGCCAGGCTATTGGTTGACTATACTATTTAAACGGGTTACCCCAGTCATAGGGTGCCCGTTCCACAAGCTCCTTAGTGCTAGTTCTCTAGCTGGACTCTTGGTTAGAGTTTATCCTTCTGCTTGTCTCCAGTCCCCGGCTTGACCCTTGGCTCTGAACTTGACCTCCGGCTTGTCTCCAGTCCCCGGCTTGACCCTTGGCTTTGAACCTGACCTCCGGCTTGTCTCCAGTCCCCGGCTTGACCCTTGGCTCTGAACTTGACCTCCGGCTTGTCTCCAGTCCCCGGCTTGACCCTTGGCTCTGAACCTGACCTCCGGCTTGTCTCCAGTCCCCGGCTTGACCCTTGGCTCTGAACCTGACCTCCGGCTTGTCTCCAGTCCCCGGCTTGACCCTTGGCTCCGAACTTGACCTCCGGCTTGTCTCCAGTCCCCGGCTTGACCCTTGGCTCCGCCCCTGACCCTCGACTTGTTCTCAGTTTTCGGGTTCCAGCTTGTCTAGTCGGCCTGGTTCTTAACTGTACCCAGGGCACTCCCATCCTGGTTGCACCCCGGCTCAACTGGGGTGGAACAATCTGGTTTCGCGACCAGCACCTTTACCCAGCTTCGGCTGCAGCAAGGGAGTACCTGGTACGCCGTCTCCGATCTCAAGCATCGTGCCCCAGCATCGCTCTACCCCCGACGTGGTGACACCATTAGCTTCTTTGTTGGAACTTGAAGTATGACATGGGAGTTAGGAGATGATTGAAGAGACAAGAGTTGGCATTGCAGTGCCACCACCACCAGCACTTGCATTATACCAAACATATACAGAGGTAGCATTAGCTACAAAAACCTAAATAATGAAGAAGAATGGATGGCAGTGTCTAACCCAAGGTATATAGAAATAGAAAGCAAAAGTGGTTGAGTTTAACAGAAAGCCAGTCCAATATAACACAAACTGTGATCTCAGAGAGCAAGGAATTAAGCAGTAACATCTTTGATTTTGTTAGACTGAGTCAGAGATGATATGGGAGTCAGTAGATGATGGAGGAGATGACAGTTGACATTGCACCACAACACCAGCATTAGACTATAGATAGAATGAAGAAGTACAAGTGGGCGTGTTTAACAACACCACACGATGCAACAACTCCTGGAGAACAAGCACCTAACGAGAGGTATAGCTCTGCAGTGGTAACTGTAGGCTCGGTGTAGGATGCAACAGCTCAATGAGTGTTAATGTGGCTCAGTATGGGAGGCGACAAGCTTGGCAGGCGTATACAAACGGCTCAGTAATGGAGGCAACCAGCACAGCAAGTGTTCTCAAATAGACTCTGAAACAACGGAAACAGCTCGGTAGTATTCTCTCACAGGCTCAGTAACGGAGGCGACAATCAGGCTCACTAACGGAGGCCACAGAACATAGGAGGCGTGATCAGTCAGTGCAAGCTGCGAGCAGGCTCAGAATGTCGCCAGGCAGGAACGAGAAGCAGACCGGAAGAATCACGGAGAAGTAACGTCAGCCAGAACCGGTTCAATCACGGAGCAGGAACGTCAGCCAGAACCGGGTCAATCACAGAGCAGGAAGTCAGCCAGAACCGAGTCAATCACGGAGCAGGAATGTCAGCCAGAACCAGGTCAATCACGGAGCAGGAAGTCAGCCAGAACTGGGTCAATCACGGAGCAGGAACAGCAGAGTAGTCAGACGAGCCGAGTCGGTACACAGGAATACAGGATCACAGCAACAATAGCGCAGGAACAGGAACACCACGAAAGGGCACCTGACAGGTGCCATAGGCCCAGTATATAAAGGGACACCCTGGGCGGGCCAATCAACCTCCTCCAATGGATGTGCACATCACAGAGAGTGACAGGGAATCATGGGGACCGTGATACTACGTCTGACTACCCGATCCGGCTCTGACTCCTGGCTACGTCTGACTACCCGTTCCGGCTCTGACTCTTGTCTACGTCTGACTAACCGATCCTGCTCTGACCCTTGGCTGCCTCTGTTTCTCTCTCTCTGTTGCGCTCCGATTGTGATTCCTTGTCTTAGTTAGGAATCCTTGCTGCCTGTGCCTTCCTCCCAGCGCTCGCTTCCGCTAACAGCGCTTGTCGGCCAGTCCGTGTATGACCTCCCGTGGCCATCCCGGTTTGTGTGTTGCCTCACCTAGCCTCAGTGCCGGTTACCTTGTCGACTGTATACCTAGCATTTGGGTATTGTTGCGCTTCATTTTTCCTGTCGATTGTGTGAGTTCCCAGGGCCATTCCGTTATTGCTCACCTGCCTAGTGAAGGGTGAGGAAAGTGAGTTCACTGTTTCTCCCTGGTCTCGTAAAGGTGTGTCACTCATACTGTGGACGTGGAAGTGCTCTGCACTGTCTACCCACCTAGCCTGTAAGATTTCCCAGGGCCATTCCGTTACTGCTCGCCTGCCTAGTGAAGGGTGAGGAAAGTAAGTTCACTGTTCCTCCCTGGTCTCGTAAAGGTGTGTCACTCATACTGTGGGCGTGGAAATGCTCTGCACTGTCTACCCACCTAGCCTGTAAGATTTCCCAGGGCCATTCCGTTACTGCTCGCCTGCCTAGTGAAGGGTGAGGAAAGTAAGTTCACTGTTCCTCCCTGGTCTCGTGAAGGTGTGCCACTCTTTGTTGCCATGTTTGTGTCACTCACTACTACCACTGTTGTGTCATTTGCTGCTTCCATTATTGTGTCATCATTACTGCCTCTATTGTACTTAATAAAGTTTTATCTTAAGTTCATCTGTACTTGTCAGTGTTGTTATTTCTTAGTCACTCCGTGAGACACAGATCACTACAGGGAATTTGGGGTCTTTGTAAGGGAAGGGGAGACAGGTGGAACACACATGGGACAGCAGATTTAGGATTTTACTTACCATGCACTTCACTTCGTGATGACCCTGAGGAGATACAGGACATTTTCACAAGGGTGAGATAATTGTATGTAGCCTTAATCCATTTCAGTGCCAGAGGAGTGCACAACAATTTTGAGACTGCATTGGGTACCCCACTGCCATTGTTACCCAATGGTTACAACAACCAGAAACACAAAACTCAGAACCCTTTCCACAAACATAAACCAACAACACACAACAAAAGACATATTAGACATTGAACAGATGTACATGTTTTTGCTGGAGGACATATTACAATTTACTATCCTCACCTGCCCTTGCCACGTGGTGGTGCCCAGGTGCACCAAAGGGGGCCTGCACTCCTGCATCTTCCTGCCCCAACTCCTCTGCCTCCTCCAGCATGTCAGCTGGACCTATTTTGGAACACTGACTTCATTAAATGCTTCAGTTGTGTAAACATTCAGGTTCACAACAACTGCACCTAGGTGGGATAACCTAGGTATCAGGATTTACTCAACAACAGAGAGACAAATTTGGCCTATGAAGCATCACTGTAATACATGGCAGGGCTTTAAAATACCGAGACATCCATCATGGTGCATAAGCTTGTGTCCATCATGCCTACAATATCATCATGTGAATGGCAGGAGCATGACAAACATTTCTTACATGTGCTCCATATGTGAATTAGTGGAATATTTAACCCTTGGAGCAGGGCCGGAATGGGAATGAAATCCAGCCCTGGAAAAAATTGCTTACCATCCCCATATCATTGCGGTGCAGCCAACCCGGTGCGCAGACTCAGTGCTCTTCTTCATGCTGCGTCTGACATCACAGGGTGACCTCCACATTGCCCCTCAGTCTCCAAATTGTCCCCCAATCTTCACATTGACCTCAATCTCCATATTGCCCTCAGTCTCCACATTGCCCCCCAGTCTCCACATTGCCACAATCTCCACATTGATCCCAATCTCCACATTGCCCCCCCATGTTCATTTCCTACCTCCCTGGTGGTCCAGCGGTGTGGCATGAGAGGTCTGTACCTCCTTCTGCACAGACCTGTTTACTGCTATTGCTCCCGCATAGTCTTCTCCTCAGTAATGCAGAGTTCTGGGAGATGATGTCATCTCCCAGCATTTGAAATTACTAAAGATCAGAGATCAGAGCTCAGGTGCTACAGGTCTGTGCGGAAGAAGGCACAGACCTCAGCATGTTGCGGGGCCATTCAGATCTCCCGGCTGTGGTCCTGTCACCTTGTGGCCGCGACAAGCACTCCTGCAATCAAGAAGCAAACTGCGGCAGCGAGGTGACAGGACTGTGGCTGCCGATTGCTTCTTGATTTTGAAGCAGCCCCAGGGAAGCCCAGTACAGACGGCCTACCAGGAATTTTCCCGGTAGGCCAGTCTGGCCCTGCCTTGGAGTGCCAGAAAGGTGAGCAAAACTAGATAGGGATAAAGCAAGCTGGGGTTGCTAATACACATATGGAACAATTTAACATGACTAAAAACGCATTTGTACGTGAGGGAGACATCTTAAAAAGAACTTACCAGCAGCCACTAGTGATGAGCGAGCATGCTCGGCCGAAGCTCGGTTCGGCTCGAGCATTGCTCTGCTCGGCACATGGCGGTACTCGTACGAGTACCGCATGTGCTCGCCCACCATGTTCGGGTCTCCTCCCCACACGTTTCGCGGCTGCTGCGCAGCCAATAAACGTGCGGGGAGGCTCTGACATCAGTGTAATACCAGCAGCCATGTTGGCTGCTGGCATTACACTGATTGGCTGGCCAGAACCCGTGATCGGGTGCTGTATAGCACCTGACCAGCGAGTTCGGCTCAGTCTTAGCCAGGGAGAGATGAGGATAGGAAGGGAAAGTCAGTGTAGGGAGAAGAAAAGTGTGTTTGAACAACATAAAGACCCAAAAGTCCTTTTTAGGACTATTGTGTGTGGGGGCAGCAGTTTATTTTGTTTGGGGGGGCAGAGATTTAAAAAAAAAAACCGTCACATATTCCGTTCACTGTGCCTAGCCGCAGATTAGCAGCACATTCTGTTTAGTGTGCAAAGTTGCAGATTAGCAGCACATTCTGGTTAGTGTGCAAAGTTGCAGATTAGCAGCACATTCTTTTTAGTGTGCAAAGTTGCAGATTAGCAGCACATTCTGTTTAGTGTGCAAAGTTGCAGATTAGCAGCACATTCTGTTTAGTGTGCAAAGTGTAAAAAATAAAAGTCACATATTCCGTTCACTGTGCCTAGCCGCAGATTAGCAGCACATTCTGTTTAGTGTGCAAAGTTGCAGATTAGCAGCACATTCTGGTTAGTGTGCAAAGTATAAAAAATAAAAGTCACATATTCCGTTCACTGTGCCTAGCCGCAGATAAGCAGCACATTCTGTTTAGTGTGCAAAGTTGCAGATTAGCAGCACATTCTGTTTAGTGTGCAAAGTTGCAGATTAGCAGCACATTCTGTTTAGTGTGCAAAGTGTAAAAAATAAAAGTCACATATTCCGTTCACTGTGCCTAGCCGCAGATAAGCAGCACATTCTGTTTAGTGTGCAAAGTTGCAGATTAGCAGCACATTCTGTTTAGTGTGCAAAGTGTAAAAAATAAAAGTCACATATTCCGTTCACTGTGCCTAGCCGCAGATAAGCAGCACATTCTGTTTAGTGTGCAAAGTTGCAGATTAGCAGCACATTCTGTTTAGTGTGCAAAGTGTAAAAAATAAAAGTCACATATTCCGTTCACTGTGCCTAGCCGCAGATAAGCAGCACATTCTGTTTAGTGTGCAAAGTTGCAGATTAGCAGCACATTCAGTTTAGTGTGCAAAGTGTAAAAAATAAAAGTCACATATTCCGTTCACTGTGCCTAGCCGCAGATTAGCAGCACATTCTGTTTAGTGTGCAAAGTTGCAGATTAGCAGCACATTCTGTTTAGTGTGCAAAGTGTAAAAAATAAAAGTCACATATTCCGTTCACTGTGCCTAGCCGCAGATTAGCAGCACATTCTGTTTAGTGTGCAAAGTTGCAGATTAGCAGCACATTCTGGTTAGTGTGCAAAGTTGCAGATTAGCAGCACATTCTTTTTAGTGTGCAAAGTTGCAGATTAGCAGCACATTCTGTTTAGTGTGCAAAGTTGCAGATTAGCAGCACATTCTGTTTAGTGTGCAAAGTGTAAAAAATAAAAGTCACATATTCCGTTCACTGTGCCTAGCCGCAGATTAGCAGCACATTCTGTTTAGTGTGCAAAGTTGCAGATTAGCAGCACATTCTGTTTAGTGTGCAAAGTATAAAAAATAAAAGTCACATATTCCGTTCACTGTGCCTAGCCGCAGATAAGCAGCACATTCTGTTTAGTGTGCAAAGTTGCAGATTAGCAGCACATTCTGTTTAGTGTGCAAAGTGTAAAAAATAAAAGTCACATATTCCGTTCACTGTGCCTAGCCGCAGATAAGCAGCACATTCTGTTTAGTGTGCAAAGTTGCAGATTAGCAGCACATTCTGTTTAGTGTGCAAAGTGTAAAAAATAAAAGTCACATATTCCGTTCACTGTGCCTAGCCGCAGATAAGCAGCACATTCTGTTTAGTGTGCAAAGTTGCAGATTAGCAGCACATTCTGTTTAGTGTGCAAAGTGTAAAAAATAAAAGTCACATATTCCGTTCACTGTGCCTAGCCGCAGATAAGCAGCACATTCTGTTTAGTGTGCAAAGTTGCAGATTAGCAGCACATTCTGTTTACTGTGCAAAGTGTAAAAAATAAAAGTCACATATTCCGTTCACTGTGCCTAGCCGCAGATAAGCAGCACATTCTGTTTAGTGTAAAGTTGCAGATTAGCAGCACATTCTGTTTAGTGTGCAAAGTGTAAAAAATAAAAGTCACATATTCCGTTCACTGTGCCTAGCCGCAGATAAGCAGCACATTCTGTTTAGTGTGCAAAGTTGCAGATTAGCAGCACATATTCCGTGTAATATGAAGAAGGCGGGTAAAAAGGGACGGGGAAGTGGACGTGATCCTGATAGTTCAGGGCGCAGGTCAGGACGCGTAGAAACTGTGCCTGGTGCCAGAGCACAAGAAAGAAAGACATCCACCATACCTAGCTTCATGTCTCAGTTTACAGGGCGTCGCAGGACATCACTCTCGAGGTCAGACCACTGCGAACAGGTGGTCGGTTGGATTTCAGCTGATACTGCTTCCAGTCGGTTAAGCACCACCCTGTCTTCCACCAAGTCCACTCTCAGTAGCCAAGAGTCTGGTCAACATAATCCTCACCCTGATCATCCTTCCTCCCACCATAGAGGGTCTGGCCAAAGAAGTGATCCCACACTGGGATATAGTGAGGAGCTCGTCTCATCACCAATCCTTCATTTGAACCTCTCTCCAAGCACGCTTGCAGAGGAACATGACATCTTGTGCCCTGATTCACAACCTCTAGAGGGTACCCAATCACAAGAAGATAACAGAGGGGAACGGCATTTAAGGTCAAAGGAAGTGGATGATGATGATGATGAGACACAGTTGCCATCAAATCAACCACTATTACTGTCTCAAGACCTTGATGAGGAGGATGATACACAGTTGTCAATGACTGAGTATGTGGTGGGATCAAGAAATGAGGAGGATGATCAGAGTGAGGAAGTGGAGGAGGACTTGGTGGACGATGAGGTGACTGACCCCACCTGGGAAGGTGGAGAGCCGAGCGATGACAGCAGTCCTGAGGGTGAGCCATCTGCAGCACCGCAACAGGCTGGAAGAGGCAGTGGTGTGGCTAAAGAAAGAAGGCGGACCGCACCAAACCGGCCCGCAAATGTTCCACGGAGCACCCCCTTGCGTAAATCTCCCTTGCCAAGGGCTAGGTGTTCCGCGGTATGGCGTTTTTTTAAGGAAAGTGCGGACGACAAAAAAATTGTAGTTTGCAACCTGTGCCACACCAGAATGAGCCGAGGCATGAACACTAGAAACCTCACCACCACCAGCATGATCCGACACATGGCATCCAAGCACCGTAATAAGTGGGAGGAACGCCCGGATCGCCAATCTGTGTCTGCAGGCCACACCACTGCCTCCTCTTCCCCTGTTTTCGTTGCTGGCCAATCGCCTGTCGAAGGCGCAGGCCCGCATACCTCCCGCACTGCACCTGTACCATCTGAAGCACCATCAGCGACCACATCCACTTCCCTGTCCCAGCGCAGCATCCAAATGTCGTTACCCCAGGCATTTGAGTGCAAGCGAAAATACCCAGCCACCCACCCACAGGCCATAGCACTAACCTCACACCTTTCCAAATTACTGGCCATCGAAATGCTGCCATTTAGGCTTGTGGAGACTGAGTCCTTCCGCAGCCTGATGGCAGCAGCTGTCCCTCGGTACGCAGTCCCCAGCCACCACTACTTTTCCCGGTGTGCCATCCCCGCCTTACACCACCATGTGTCCCGTAACATCACCCGTGCCCTGACCAACGCAGTTACTGGGAAGGTCCACTTAACGACTGACACATGGACAAGTGCTTGTGGCCAGGGACACTACATTTCCCTGACGGCACACTGGGTGAATGTCGTGGAGGCTGGGAGCGACTCGGACCCTGGGATGGCACAGGTGCTACCCACGCCGAGGATTGCGGGCCCTACCTCCATCAGGGTTTCCGCCAGCACCTACGTTATTGGCTCCTCCTCCTCCGTTTCCACCTCCGAATTCTCTGCGCGCAGCGCCACTCACCCATCAGCCGGTAGCTGGAAGCAGTGTAGCACTGCAGTGGGGAAGCGTCAACAGGCCGTGCTGAAGCTGATCTGCCTTGGGGACAAACAGCACACGGCCTCAGAGCTGTTGCAGGGGATTAGTCACCAGACCGAGCAGTGGCTCTCGCCACTCAACCTGCAACCAGGCATGGTTGTGTGTGATAATGGGCGTAACTTGGTGGCGGCTTTGGAGCTCGGCAAGCTCACACACGTACCATGCCTAGCGCATGTATTTAATTTAGTGGTTCAGCGATTTCTAAAAACCTACCCCAATTTGCATGATCTCTTGACCAAGGTGCGCCGCGTGTGTGCACATTTCCGTAAGTCATCAACAGCTTCAGCCGGCCTGTTGAAGCTGCAGCAGCGCTTACAATTGCCAGCTCACCGGCTGCTGTGTGACGTGAGCACGCGCTGGAACTCCAACTTCCACATGTTGGCCCGGCTTTGTGAGCAGCAGAGGGCAGTAGTGGAGTACCAGCTGTTACACGGTCGTCGCCTCTCCGTTCAACTTCCTCTAATCAGAAGTGAGGAGTGGGAATGGATGTCAGACCTCTGTGAGGTTTTACTCAATTTTGAGGAATCGACACAGATGGTGAGAGGCGATAACGCTATTATCAGTGTAACCATCCCACTTCTGTGTCTACTGAAACGCTCGCTGCTCACAATTAAAACCGACGCTTTGCATGTGGAAGAGGTGGAAATGCGGGAGGAAGAGCTTACACAAGGTGATAGCCAGAGCACCCTCACTTCGTCTTCTCAGCGACAATTGGAGGAGGCGGAGGAGGAGGAGGAGGAGGAAGACACGGTTGCCTCCGCTACAGAGGGTAGCCATGGAACTTTAGTTCCATCTCTTCAGCGTGGGTGGGCAGAAGAGGAGGAAGAGGATGAGGAGATTGAGAGTCATCCTCCTGGTGAGGACAGCGAAATCTTGCCTGTTGGTACTCTGGCACACATGGCTGACTTTATGTTAGGCTGCCTTTCCCGTGACCCACGCGTTACACGCACTTTAGACAACACGGATTACTGGGTGTTCACCCTTCTGGACCCCCGCTACAAAGAGAATTTCTCATCTCTCATTCCTCCGGTGGAGAGGACAAGCAAAATGGTGCAATACCAGAAGGTTCTTGTCGAAAAATTGCTCCAAAATTTTCCATCTGACAACGCTGGCGGCAGAGTACGTGCTACCTTGGCCAACCGAGAAGGGGAGAAAAGGGGAGCACACAGCAGTTCCGACAAAGGCAGGGCAACACTCTCCAAGGCGTGGGACACCTTCATGACACCCCGCCAGCACCCTCACCCTGATGCGCAGCCTAGTGTCACAAGGAGGGAAAAGTTTTGGAAGATGGTGAAGGAGTACATAGCAGACCGTGTCAGCGTCCTCAATGATCCCTCTGTGCCTTTCAACTACTGGGTGTCCAAGCTGGACACGTGGTATGAACTGGCACTCTACGCCTTGGAGGTGCTGGCCTGCCCTGCCGCCAGCGTTCTGTCTGAGCGGGTATTTAGTGCTGCTGGTGGCATCATAACAGATAAGCGTATCCGCCTTTCCACCGAAAATGCTGATAGGTTGACATTTATAAAAATGAACAAGGCCTGGATTTCCCCTGACTTCTCCACTCCACTGGAGGAAAGCCCCGGGTGAACATAAAGTGACTTTATATATGTTATTTACAATGATGTGAATACTCTGTATTCCCATTCACCCCTTCCACCCAAAAAACGGGTATATGGTTGACTCTCTTCCATATACCCTGTGATATAATTTTTATATAGGGCCAGCTCACCAGCGGGCCCTGTGATATAATTTTTATATAGGGCCAGCTCACCAGCGGGCCCTGTTTGACAACTTTTTGTATAGGTCAGCTCACCAGCGGGCCTTCTTATATAATGTTTTATTGGGTCAGCTCTCTAGCGGGCCCTCTCATATAATGTTTTATAGCGTCAGCTCACTAGCGGGCCTTCGCATATAATGTTTAGGATGGTCAGCTCCGCAGCAGACCCTCACCCATAATGTTCTAAGATGGATGGCTCAGCGCATGTTTCCCTCTTAGTCATGGCCCCAGTTCAGAAAAATCGAGGAAATTTTTTGCAGAATTTTCCTCTGCGCACGTTTCCCTCTTAATCATGGCCCCAGTTCAGAAAAATCGATGAAATTTTTTGCAGAATTTGCCTCTGCGCACGTTTCCCTCTTAATCATGGCCCCAGTTCCGAAAAATCGATGAAATTTTTTGCAGAATTTGCCTCTGCGCACGTTTCCCTCTTAATCATGGCCCCAGTTCCGAAAAATCGATGAAATTTTTTGCAGAATTTGCAGATGATATACAAGTAAATATACAGCAAATACTGTTTGGTAACAATTTTTCGCCTAAAGTCGTTTTTATCTTCCTTTTTGTGTGTTTTACGGTCAGTCTGTAAAAATGGCGTACTACGGGCGAAACATCGTTCCCAGCAGCGACGTTGGAGTCCAAGATGCATCCAGACATCCTCCCTATGCTGTCCCTGAACCATTTCTGTGGTGTTTCCATCATTTTCTGCCCTTTTCCTATGGACCAGGCACCCTCCCCTGATCAGAGCAGGGGGTGCCTGGTGTAATGCTCGAGTCCTCCCATTGACTTCAATGGGGCTCGGGTGCTCGGCCGAGCACTCGAGCCTCCGGGGGTGCTCGGCCAGAGCACCCGAACACCCGAGCATTGGGGTGCTCGATCATCACTAGCAGCCACCTCTTCCTCCACACTGGCAAGAGCAGTGGCAGTGACCGGCTCCAGATAGAGGGTGATGACTTCTTCCCCCTCCCTGCCAGAGCTAGGTACTCCATCAGGTTCATTTGTAATGAGAAGAGTACACCACGTTACAGTACATACACACGCATGGACATTGCATAACAAAGTACTACATTTACATTACACATACGTATGGACATTGCATAACAAAGTACATTACATCACACACACGCATAGACATTGCATAACAAAGTACTACATTACAATACACACACATGGACATTGCATTACAAAGGATTAAGATACACAGAGCAGATATGTGTGATTTGCAGTGTTTTACCATACATTGCACACCTATCTGCGCAGTGGTAGATAATTTAACCCTTTGAGTGCCAGAGGGTTACACAACACATTATTAGAGTACCTAATTTCCAGTGCCGCGCTCCAGGCGATGCTGGAGAAGTATCCTCCATCTTGGCTTTTCTACCGAGTTCCAGGAATCTCTCAATGGCCTGAGTCTGTACACACTTGGTGGTGTCAGTAACCGTCCATGGCTTTGGGCTGGATGGTAGTATTGCGTGTGTGTTTCTGGATTGACGCCAGTGCACGGTGCATAATTTTCGGGCTCACGGTCGTTATATGACGCAGCATGGAGCAAAATGGTCGCAAGGCTATGAGATGCGTCAGAATGACACAGGGTCTTGTTTTTAGTCTAGACCTTCTGTGGGCTCCTACTTCCTGTGATGGAGTCCTGATTCCTGACTCAGTTGCCCTTGCGTTGTTGTACAAAGCGGTTCTGTTACCTTGGGCTTTGTGTATGACTTGGCTTCTCTGATCATCCGATCTGGTGCTGACCTGTGGCTCTGTCTGACTATTCTCTTGTTTGTCCCCTGTACCTAGCAGACACCCATTCTGGTGCGGACCTGGGGCTCTGATAGACTAGCTCTTATACTGACTGCAGGCATGAGTCAAGTACCCGCTTCCTCCATACTGACTGCAGACTTGAGTCAGGTATCTGCTACTACTATTCTGACTGCAGTTGTGAGTCGGGTAGATTCCTCGCTATTCCGGATCAAGACCTCGTGTTCCTGTTACTGCTCCTGTTCCGTTCCTGTTCCTGGTTCCAGCAGAGACTACCAGTGGCTTAGGCCTAGTCTCTAGTAGAGTCATCCACCTTTGCAGTATACTATTTCTGGTAGAAGCACTTGCTGGCTGTGACTCTCCACTTCTTCCTGCTATTTACCTCTGTGTGCTACCTTATTTGTTATTTTAATAAACTGCATTTTTACTATACTGAACCGTGACACACATGCAATGCATTGCGTACCCCTCTGGCACTCAAAGGGTTAACAACATTACATGAACACATGCATAAGCATACAATTACTTAACAGAAAACACACCAGCATGGTCTGACTCCTCAGCTGCGGAGATGTCTGGCGCTGGAGTACCCAACTCTGAGGCATGCAGGGAGGGGGCATCACTGCCACTGCTCCTGGCAGAACTGGTGCAAATCACCAGACGAGAGGAAGAGTCACTCCCTCCAGCTGATGGAGAATGGGCACGTACATCAGCAGGAACAGGAGCGGGCACGTGGACAGGGAAGGCAGGTGCTGTAGGGGCAGGGGAAGATGCATGAGCATGGTCATCTGCAGCATCCGAGGATGCTGCTACAGGGGTGATGGGAGCTGGTCCAGCATGTGTTGGACCAGCAACAGTCTCATCATCACCTGAAACGGGAGTAGCTTCTGCCTCAGATGCTGCAATGAGGCCATCCAGGACCTGTTCATAGTGATGGAATTGAACAGGTCTACTGGAGGCCCCAGATGACCATGCTACCTCCATCCTCACCCTTTTCCGCAACACCTGCCTTCTAATGTCTTAAACCCACTTCCTGCACCTGATTGATGTGTGTGGGGACACTGCCACCTCATTGACAGCTTCCACCACAGTATCCCACATTTCGCTCCTATTCACTACTGTGGTGGAAGAGTCCAATGAGCAAAAGAGCTGGGAATAACAGCCCTGCAGTGCCCCCACTAGTGCCTCATTCTCCTCCATGCTGAAGGGTATTTCTCTTTCTCTGGTCATTGCTGCTCTTCTTTCTTTCAAGATGGTGGCTGCTGCACTCTAAAATGGTTGTCTGTTGGGTTCTGGTTCTTGTTTGGGGTATTCCACACCTTTTTTCCAGGTCATAGAGTCATCTTTAACTTTTTTGCACTGCTAGTAAGGCACCTGGCCAACAAGCAATGGGAATTCTTAGAGGTCAAAATTTGAGACAATAGTATTCGAAAGCGGGAGCTGGAATGGGCGATGCCATCTCAATATATCCAATATATCCAATATGATTCGAGGAAGATACGACATGATTTTGCAAACTAAGCAGGAGCAGGAAGTGACAAGATGGTTTGTTCCACAAGCTGTGCAGGGTTGGTGGGGTTGGACGGCTTGGTTATGTTCGACAAACTATGCAGGTTAGACTGTGACAGACATATGTTTGTGATGTTCGACAAACTACGTGTGGCAATCTGAGATCATTCTGGGGAGGCAACTGAGTGCTCCAGGCCCGGCGCATTCAGTTTCTTTCAAACTTTACCACTACTACGCTACAACTCCAATATATACTGTACATAACATTACTGTACTTACAGTGATAGCTAGGAAAACACAAGCAGAGCATGTAGCTAACTGGAAAATAAATGGACAAAGATGGGGGAAATTTATTTTGAATTAGTGGTGCATGGGGCATGGTTGTAGACCTATTGGTTGAACTCTTGCCAGCCCTTGGTGTATGTGAAGAAATTACTTAACTCTTTGAGTGTCAGAGAGTTATCCAACGCATTGAAAAGCAGTGTGTTGGATACCGCTCTGACACTCAAAGGGTGAAAGCGGCTAAGAGTTTGCACAATACAGGATGAAGATTGCTTTGGAGAATGAAACACTAAAAAGTGGGGTTTGTGTTTGATAGATTACAGCCTAAAGTGTTGAAGGGAGATGGATATACAGAGATCATATATACGTGTTGCTGGTGGTATGACTGGTGGGATATTCCGGTCACTTTATAGTTAACTTCATAACTACTGACAACTCTTTGGGTAAGTGAGTTGATGATTTAGCACAAGATTAATGTATTTTCAATACACACACTAATTTAGACACACATACTGCAGTTTAAACAAACATTGATGTGTTTAGTGTTTCATACTACATCAAGAATAATGTATATACACATAGACTTATCTCATATGAGGGGAAATCAAGGTAGGAAAGAGAGAGAGAGGAATTCGGGTACCAAAGAGGGACAGTAGGGAAGGAGGCTGGTACCAGAAAATAAAACCTTAACCTTTACCTATGTAATAACATAGAATGTCACATGTATAGTTTGTCGATGTTTGAGTCGACCACTTATGTTGAGTAGGATGTGACAGGCATGGGTTTTCGATGTTCGACCATATGCTAAATTGAATGCGACAGGCATGGGTTGTCGATGTTCGAACATGTGCAATTTGGATTGTGACTGGCATCCCATGCTAGAGTAGAGGAATGCACAGACTGGCAATGTACGACAATGTCCGTTTTTGGGATGGATCTTTTTCTATACGCACACCCTGTCTGGAAAGAATGATAGCAGCGTGCACGGAGGCACACTGCTATCATTTAACCCATGTTAAATTTGGCTGAGTACTTCGGAATGGATCAGAATTTCGTTTCAATCGAATAGGTCCGGTCCGAAATTAGGATTATCCAACTTAGAAAAAAAAAATTTGGTTAAATTCGAATTAAATCAAAAATTTTGCCCGTGCACAAGTCTAAAATAGCCTTCTTCTTCTCCAGAAGCACCTGCAATTGCTGGAATAGCTGCTGATTCTGCTGCCTCAATATCAGCACTAGCGCTAGGACCAGGAGTAGCAGCAGCAATGTCCCTCCAGCTTCTGTTGCTGCTCATTTGTGCTAGCCAGCTCTGCAAACAACTTTTTATTTTTTCATTTCTCTCTCTCTCTCTAAATCTCTGCTTCCTCTCTTATTCCCTCCTTTTCTTTAACATTCTGCATGGTGGGAAATTCTGCATTTTTATAGTATGGGGGACAGGAGTTTGCCACCATTGAAAACTTAGGAGGAAAATGGACCCATTCTCATGCCCATGATGCCCATTCCAAATAGATAAAGCATACTCACAGGTAAGTTATGCTTTATGATGAATCAATGATTCACTTGAGTATGGGAAACAAAACAGAGTGTGTTGCTAGCAGTTTTAAAGAGATAATAATGAGTCTTTATAATGTAAGGTTATATCCTTCCTTATTGTTTGTAGTAACGCTCTCCACCATTGGCAATGTTTATAGTTTTTAAGTAATTATATTATCAAGTTTCTACCTCCCGTACCTTTTCCAAATCTTAAGCAGCCTCCCCTCAAATCTGAAATTCAGGCAGATCTCAAAGAGGGACAGTCTTCTGTCCATTACTTATACTGATAGAAGTTTGTCCCTCATTGCAATCCATCTAGACCGGCTTTCTGATGTGAAGACAGAATATTGATGTATGGAAAAGGGGCAGTAGGGGAAAAGGTTATAATATAATTATGCAAAAAGTAGAGCGACATGAACATTGCCAATGGTAGAAAGCGTTACTACACACCATAAGGAAGGATCAAACCTTATTTTGCAATTATTATTTTCAATTTTTTTAAGTAATCCTTTTGATACCCTATATTGCCCACCAGCAATCATGGAGTCAAAGTTGGTTTTCAGTGCAGCTGGTTGTTAATCTCAGTAGGATACACCTACCCAGCATTAGTGTCGGTAGACATACATTTTTAAAAATGAACCAACATCTAATACCATAAGCGTGTGTAGTAGATGTGGAAAAAAAACAGAGAAATATTTGGTGCATTTAGTGATGAGACCAGGAAGAGGAGGAGGAGGAAGAAAAGGAATTGGCACAGTTGCCAATATCTACAGCAGTCGGGATCAGGTCTATGATCATTGATGAATGAGTTACAAATAATAATTATTATTATTATTATTCTTTATTTATATAGCGCCAACTAATTCCGCAGCGCTGTACAGTAGTGAATAGACATACAGAGGTATTAAATAGTACAATCAGATGTGGAGAACAGAAGGATCAGAGGGCCCTGCTCGTGAGAGCTTACAGTCTAGAGGATGCTGTTATATTGGAATCATACATGCTGCAAATAATTAGTCTAGCATTTCGTCATAATCATGTATTTATCATCATCCACCACTTCAAAATTTCATAATTTAATTATCTTTATGTTTTTGAATGATGTTTATTATAACTTAACATCATCATTCTGTATCTTGTTAATTAATTAATATTACATAAAAATGTGGCTAGACACTAGAGCAATAATGTATTTTTTACAGGGTTACAGTGGAGGGAGACAGTGGAGGGAGACAGGATAGGTGTACTGAAGGTGTATTAGTAGAGCAGTAACTTGCATTATTAACCCATTGTAAAATATACTATTTTTTTGCCAAGCTTACTTGGTAACTGGCATGTACCGTTATAAAATTGAAACTTTACAAATACTTTTATAGAAGCATTAGCCACCAGGATCTTTGAAAGTTATAAATTGAAAATGGAGGAAAGCAGTCAAGGCAATTCATCGGAGATCCCTTTATGATACTCAGTTGGTGACCTAGTTTGCATTTTGTAAGCTTTAATGAATCATATAGCAGGAAAAGCAATTACGTGATGTCCACAAAAAAAAGTTCCATTACCAACAAATATCAATCACATCATGTTTCAATCTGGACCACTTGTCTGTACACAGAAGCATAAGATCTTCTTCATTCTCTGCCCCCTCTTTTCTCTCCTGTTTTCACTTGTTCTCACACCATCCTTTTTCTTATTTCCTTCTCTCTGCCCCTTTCTTGCACTCCCTCTTTCTTTCTTCCTCCCATGCTGTCAACCACCATTCTCTTGCAGGCACTCCCTCCCTTCTTCTCCCACCCCCAACAATCCCAGACCCATTCTATCTCAGCACACAATACCTCTTTCTCTCTTTTTCTTGTGCTCTCAGCCCTGTATACTTCTGGTATTATTGGTACCCCTGTCTCTCATTCTACCACCCCACTCTCTCTCTCCCTCCCTCTCATTCTCCCATACATTGGATCCACCCACTTCCAGTCTCCCGTGCTTTTATCTCACCCTTCCCCTCATTCATTCTGGATCGATTTGAAATACTATCCATATTATCTGAACTGAGCCATGAAAAGACTCACAAATGTTTCACTCATCCCTAGTTAACAGAGTTTGTTTGAAACACAAAAATAATTAATTACATCTTGGATATGCTAGAGATGACTGAAAACAACTAAAAATATACCAGATATTTTATTAAAACAATTAAATGTAATATATAAAGGTAATTATATTACTGGATGGTCAAAACTTATTAAAAACAAAAAATAAAAAACAGCATATGTTTAATTGCAGCACCACTATTAATTCTTATATAGTGTACTTTACTACTATTTTAAAAGGCTAAGATGCAAAGTAACAACAATTTCCCCTATTAGTCATCTTTAGACTATACCAATATTGCACAATTATTTAAAATTATGCAAGTTCTCAAACAAGATATAGAGGTAGTGATTAGACGTAGATTTTTTGGAGAGATTATTTGCAATTCTGCAAAAATTGTCTGAAAAATAGTCTGGTATGGAGACAGACAATATGAAAAGCCACAATCTCACCCACCTTAGTCAAAGCCTATCTCTTCCTTTGTCTGGGAATAGTTGTTTTTCTTATTCAGCTCTCAAATGTCCTTGAATGAATGAATGAATATGTTTATTTATATAGCGCCACAAGTGTACGCAGAGCTTTACAGTTTCAGGGTTTAAACAATACAGGGTTACAGGTGCTTTGTAGAGTGAAACATTGGGTGCGAGGTCCCTGCCCGAAAGCTTACAATCTAAAGTGGTAATGGGAGACATACAGAGTACATTAGGGTCAAGTGCTGAATACAGTGCTAGTTCTGATGATGGAGGACATCAGTAATGTAAATAATTTATAAGAGTGTTCATTGTACAACATCAGTGCCTTCTAGCATGCTGCGATTTTATCCAAGAGGTGCATTTTCAAGTGAGATTTGAAGGTTATCAGAGAGGTGCAGTGGCGCAGGTTGGATGGTAGAGCATTCCATAGATACGGAGCAATGAGAGAAAAAGGTTTGATACGTGACAGAGCTGTAGAGACAAAAAGAGCTGAGAGAAGACAGTCATTGGCTGAACGTAAGTGGCGGGATGGGGTATAACGGGTCCTTAATTGTTTATGCTGTACACACATTACTTCCCCATTATCAGCAACTCTCTTAACTCTCTGTCTATCAATGTTGATGTTCTCCACCTCTCTGTTGGCTTCTTTTTCAGTCGATGTCACATAAGTACTTGACCACTTCTCATGCAATAGCAGCTCTGAAAAAACACAAACCAGCTTGTCTTCACTTGGCTCACATGTATTGTAAATTTCAATTCAAAAGTGCAAATAGTGCTTTCAGTGCATAAAAAATTCAGTTTCTGAATACTTCTCCACACGTTTCTCCAAGTCTTCCAAATGTATCCATAAAATGAATCACAAATATTGCTCTCATCCTTAGTTAACAGTGTTTCAATGAAATACAGAAAGATACATTTGGTGCCAGAGATGACACAACTCATTACTTCAGGTAGAGTCACCTGTAGCAGCCCATGGTTTAACCCTTTGAGTGCCAGAGGGGTACGCAACGCCTTGCAAAGCAAGGCGTTGCAAGCCCCTCTGGCACTGAAAGGGTTAACCCCCCAACAAAACAAAAAATCACGCTTAACTAGCCTTAAAAATGATAGAGCAAGAATATTATCATCTCTTGCAGAATATTAACTTTCTAATCAAACATCTAAGTACAAATAATTTGCAATTTCTTAATTTAATTAAATATATTGGAATACATAAGAATTGATTTACACAAATAAGATATTTTAGATAATCCTGATTTAAATTAATGCTAATATCTTATCAGTATGGTGCACAAGACAACTTTGAAGTGTATTGAAAAAATGAAGCACAGCTTCTGTATAACTGTCGGTCTGAGAATGATAAGGTCAGACAGAAAACACATGGGGAAGAATATTAACAAGTATGAAACTGTTACAGGAAAATGCATAACTGATATTGGATTCTCAGATACTTCTTCAGGTTAGGGATTACTGCATTTAACCTCAATTTTGTGTCATATTAGGCCTTCGATTTGTGTAAATGGGCCTTATGATCAAAAAAAATCTGGATAAATACTGGTACATGCTTCATAGAGAAGATGTTTTAAAAAATCCTGTAGAAGATATTCAAGGGTTAACAGGAAAACCAATTAGGTTGGATATCTTCACATAAATAGATAAAATTAAATATGAGAACTTTACACTATACTAGGTATTGACACACTATGTCACAGTAAAGAATTGATTAAAATAATCAATCCCCCATATATGTGCAAAAATATATATAATTTATTTAAGTAAATATACTCTATATAAAGTGTAAACAACAATGATACAAATGAGTGACCAGCATTTACAATAGATATACGGTGACTCAAACCACAATTATCACCATTAGGATTACCAGAAATTGAAGGGTTAACCACACATTGGTATATTCAGGGGTATTAGATAACAATACTTGAACTCAGCAGTATAGAAAAGGATAATTGATCCTATATTAATTAAAATACAGTTGGCGGCAGCATATATGAATACCTCTGCCCCAGAAACTGTATAAACTATGCTAATTGAGGTTTAACCCCTTAACGACCAGCGGTCGCGGGGTGAGTGGTCCTTTAAGGACCAGATAGAGAATTTCGGCGTGCCGCCCCACGTGACTGATCACGTGGGGCGGCACGCCGAACTGAGGGACTGAAAGAGATCGCTCCAGTCTTGGAGCGATCAAATTCAGTCCCCAGTATTATTCACTGCGCTCCTGCAGGAGCGCGGTGAGTAATAGTACGTGACGTACCAGGACCATCACTGGTCCTTAAGTGCCGGACCAGTGTGACGGTCCGGGTACGTCACCGGACTCTAAGGGGTTAAGGTAGGTTGTCAGGTGAGTAAGCTTTAATGTTAAGCCAGGTCCTCTGACAATTCTCCTTGTACCATATACAATAACAAAATTTTGAGAAACTAACTGAAATAAAATCCCGTATTTAGATCACTATAATTTAATTATCTATTGATTTCATATATTGTATACCTTCCGAATAAAACATATAAATTGCAATTAATATAGTCAATAATAGATTATACCAAGAATATACTTAGAATCAAATCCAGTAATATATGTCTAGACAGTATACCAAACTTCATGTAACATATATTACAAACATGACTATAGCAATACTATATAAAACCTATAGAGTATTCCAAGGGTTAATCCACTTATTAAGATAGGAGACCACACCCAAGATGGCAACTTCTTTTGTCTAGTGTGAGGTTTAAACAAACTTCTCACTGTACAAAAGTTTAGACCCAAAACACACACAAAGAGATCCAAAGAAACACCTCAAATTAAATAGACAAAAAGCAGTTGAAGGGTTAATAAACCAATTCAAAGAATTCCCCCCGATCAAATATTAGCTATAATAACCTTTCTAGAAACACAATATATTCTAGAAATATCAATGATTATATTAAATAACTTATAAACAAGGATACATAGATCTCACTGCTATCCTATTTTACATTTATCTGGCAAAATATATCAATTTACCAATTAATTAATGAATTTTGCTTAATTCAGAATTACTGGAGCCAACATAGCTTATTATAATTGTCCCTTTTCTTAGCAACTTGTCTTTATCTCTGAACTTATTGCCAAAGGACATTTATTAAACTGCAAAATGAAAACAAATTGCAAACTGAATACCCTGCTGATTCAATTTCCTATAGTTATTTCTTTGTTATCCATTCCACTTTTAAGTATATATTTTTTTAAGATAACACCTAATGTCATAGTCTTTGGTTATATTAAAGAGAAGCTAAAGAAATTGATGAGCCATCATCCAAATGATTAACTTCTTAAATATATTTAGGGGTGGAACTCTTTGATATGTAACCACTCAACAGTAAACGTAAAAAAAAATACACCAGTGCAATATTGTTGTAAAAGGGTGAAATGTTTTTGTCTGCTATCCAAATGTTCACATTCACGGTCAAAGGGTTAAGGAGTGCCATTTGAAAACAATGGTTGATCTCCCAGTTCATTGATCAAATTTTCATTAAAAAAATGAAATATGTACACATATTGTAATATATCTAAACACTCACTTATATTAAGAATTAATTAATGTGCCTAAAAGTAAGAAAGCATGTAATCAACAGACAATGGAGGAGGTAACCTCTAACTCTCCCTCATTTCTGCCTAGTTTCCTCGCAGCTGAAACATGCAGTGTTCTTTCATATATATGTTGTTTTGTCTGGCATTGGACACTATCTCCAATGGAGCAGAAGCGAGTCCATGTCTAAGTCAAAGGTTACCTTCTCCAAAGCCTATTTACTTTTAAAGGGATAGTAATACTTCATTTTATCTTTATTTTATTTTGTAGGCATTAAAAAAACATGAAGAACGATATAAGTCTTATCTCTCAAACCTTTATGGTTTAAGAGATATTCACAAGCAAAGTATCCCCCCCCCGTTCAACCAGATCAGAAGGGAGGTGCCCAGGTAGACTGCAGAGAGGGACAATCTTCAATTAAGATAAGGGAAAAAGCTGAAAAACTTGTCAAGGGGGGAAGGGCTTTCATTCTTTTCATACAAAGAAGATTGTACCCTGCTGTTATCTGTCTGGTCTTACAACCAGATTCACATTTGAGAAGAGATGGCTTACACTAGGAAAAAGGGGTGGGAGGGGAAACTTTGCTTGTGAATATCTCTTAAACCATAAAGGTTTGAGAGATAAGACTTATATCATTCTTCATGTATTTTTAATGCCTACAAAATAAAATAAAGTTAAAACGAAGTATTACTATCCCTTTAACTTGGGGAGGGGGGGGCAGAAATGTTTTGCCATGTGAACTGCCATGTTTTTACCGACACCTTAGTTTTGGCAGATGTATCTCATTTTTAAGAAAGTTTTACTAACAGTACATTTATTGATGGCTGGCAAAACTGTTGATATGGTAATAATAATTACAATTTAATTTATTAATATAAAAAAGGGAAGGAATTCGGGGACAAACCAACTATACCACAGGGAGCAACTAAAATGTTCAGTGACTGACTAGCTTTTACCTCTTGAATAAAAGGGTGGTCTCCCACACATTGCAAAGCTATGCATTAGAGATCTCTCTACCACTTACAAGATTAAAAGCCTTATTTAAATCAATTGGAATTAAGGGAATACATATTTGTTTCATATGGTGCAGATGGTTTGCACCAAAATTCTACCACATACTTTGTGCATGCTGCCCTATGTATTTTATATATCACAAATATAACACATTTTTTTGTGAAATAAAATAAAAAATGATTTTACAAAGTTTAATGTGAAATGAATATAAGGAAAGAAATTACTTAAATGAACACTTGTATTAGTAGGAAACTACAGTATGTCAGAAATGTTGGTAACACATGACTCTGCAATGCATAGGAGATGTCTCTAACAGCCATTAACAATGCAGGTTCCTACTAAGGCAAGTGTTCATCATAAATTATTCTTACTTTCTATTCATTTCGTGTCTACCTTTGTAATAACATTTTATTTTCTTAAAAAATGTTGAATTAGAAGAAAAGTGTGAGAATATAGGTAAAGGGTGGTACTGAATTAGTTGTGGATAAAGCAGGAAACTAGTAAATTAAAAGTGATACCTTTATTGGCTAAGCATGTAGCTTTAGAATGCAAGGTCCCCAAACCACTTATGTCTCTTTCATGTATGTTATCATGATTGACAAAGAGATCTAAGGGGTCTTGGAACGTTGTACAGTAAAGCCACTCATTTAGCCAATAAAGGTGTCTCTTTTACTCTAGTAGTCAGAAGCATTAGAATATAATTTAACTTTTTATGTCTTAGATAACAGTGTATCTTTTTCTTCAGGATCATATAAATTTAGAATCCTGCAAAACAGACCACATTGTAATAGCAATAATACATTTTATAATGTTATTACTTTGTGACATTTAGATCTGATTATTGTTATGACATTTTCTAAAGAGTTAGAAATGAGATGGTTCATTTAGTATAGGGGCAGGAAGACTTGATCTCTGGAACCAAGAAAGGTTTGTATAACTGCTGCATCAGATTTGAAGACATTTACTTATATTAATATTATATTTAGAATCATATTCAGTAAGATAAAGAGGACCAATCCTGGAGTAAAGAAAGAAAGGAACATTTGCATTGCTTTAAATTGGGCTTTTTCAAATTTGATCTTTTATCTTTGAGAAAGCAGTGGTGTTGTAATGTGAAATGCATTAGACTTATTTACTAACAATATATATGCTATAGTCATTGTTTTATCAGTAGATGTTTTAACCCCTTGAGGACCCATGACGTGCCAGGACTGTGATGGGAAGGACCCATGACATCCTGGCACGTCATGGAATTCAGGGCTCCCCATGCAGGTGCATGCTGTTTGGGGACCCCTTCATCCATTATTGAAAAAAAATCCCCTGTGGTCCTTAACTGCTGGTCACGCGCCTGGTCGTTAAGGGGTTAACTCCATTAAATATTATATGTAATTACACTGTCTGCACAATTATAAGGCAAGTGAGTATTTTGACCAAATCATCATTTTTATGAATGTTTTCCAACTCCAAGCTGTATAAACTGGAATGCTTATTGGATTTAAGCATATCAGGTGATGTGTATTTGTGTAATGAGAGAGGGTGTGGCCTAAGGAGATGAACACCCTATGTCAAGGTATACATAATTATTAGGCAGCTTCATTTCCTCAGGCAAAATGGGCAGAAAAAGAGATATAACTGATGCTGAAAAGTCAAAAATTATAAAAAGTCTTTCAGAGGGTTATAGCACTCTTGAAATTGCTAAGATATTGGGTCGTGATCACCATCATCAAACGTTTTGTTGCAAATAGTCAACAGGGTCGCAAGAAACGTGTTGAGAAAAAAATATCTGCCAGAGACTTGAGAAGAATCAAACATGAATCTACTAGGAATACATTATCCTCCAGTGCTGTCATATTCCAGAACTGCAACCTACCTGGAGTGTCCAGAAGTACTAGGTGTTCAGTGATCAGAGACATGGCCACGGTAAGGTGGGCTGAAACCCGACCACCACTGAACAGGACACAATAGTTGAAACGTCAAGACTGGGCCAAGAAATATCCGAAGACATATTTTTCAAAGGTTTTATGGACTGATGAGATGAGAATGACTCTTGATGGTCCAGATGGATGAGCCTGTGGCTGGCTCAGTAACGGGCACAGAGCTCCACTTCGATTCAGACACGAGCAAGGTGGAGGAGGGGTACTGATATGGGCTGGTATTATCAACGTTGAGCTAGTTGGACCTTTTCAGGTTGAAGATGGACTCAAACTCAACTCCCAAACCTACTGCCAGTTTTTAGAAGACACTTTCTTCAAGCAGTGGGACAGGAAAAAAAGTCTGCATCTTTCAAGAAGACCATGATTGTTATGCAGGACAATGCTCCATCGCATGCATCGAAGTACTCCACTACCTGGCTAGCCAGTAAAAGACTTAAAGATGATAAAATAATGACATGGCCCCCTTCCTCACCTGACCTAAACCCTATTGACAATTTGTGGGCCCTTTGTGGCACATTTACTCTGAAGGAAAACAGTACACCTCTCTGTACAGTATCTGGGAGGCTGTGGTTGCTGCTGGACAAAAAGTTGATCGGTAAAAGATCAAGAAACTGACAAACTCTATGAATGGAAGGCTTATGACAGTTATTGAAAAGAAGGGTGGCTATATTGATCACTGATTTTTTTTTGGAAATGTCACAAATGTTTATCTGAAAATTTTGAGTTGTTTGTTTAGTATTCTCACTTTAATCGATGAAAATAAAAATGTAAGATGGGAAAATTATTGTTTTTCATTTGCACACTAATAGCTGCCCAATAATTGTGCACACATAGATATTCTCCTAAGAAAGCCAAAACCACACTTTTACTTTCTTAAATATTCAGGTTTAAGGTTTCTTAACATTTTGGATTGATGGAGAGCACTGTAGTTGTTCAATAATAAACTTAATCTTCAAAAATACAACTTGCCTTATAATTGTGCACACTGTGTAGATCCATAGCCATCTTTTCTTTTTTTTTCTTTTTTTATCATATATTTTAATTGTCACACATGAGATACATAAGTTTCCTGTGGAGAACCAAGAAGGTGTCCTGGATTCAATATATCATATGTGGACATCTGAATGGAGACAGGTTATTATCTCTGTCTGCCCACTATTTCAGATTAATATCTGACTACCACATTTGTGAGTACCAACTGTTTATTACACAGGAGATTTTATATAATAGATTTACACTATTAGATGCCCTGTGTTTTTTGCTTTTTATGTTTCTGCATCCTTTGACCATTTGGAGATAATGAGTTCTTCAGGAGAAGTCCTTTTTGGTGTACCATGAGATTCACTGTATCTTGGACAGTGTAATATGTAAGATGTAAAAAAAATATGTTGTAGGGCTTATATCCAAGAATAAAACAAGGGAACTCCCAGTGCTGAGAGATATTTTATTAAAAAAAATATAACCGCTCAAGATTGAATCTTTTAGGCCCAATATCCCAGTGGCCTGAAAATTTACAGTGGCACTGTTGCTACACCATCCTATGGAGATTTATGGTCTACAGACCAGAGCAGTCCATAGGATGGTGTAGCAACAGTGCCACTGTAAATTTTAAGGCCACTGTGATATTGCACCTAAAAATTCAAGTTTGTTTTTAATAAAATATCTCTCAACAGTGAGAGTACCCTTGTTTTACTCAGAGGGATAAACCCTACAACATATATTTTTTTTACATTTTAAGTTTACTATCCCTTTAATGTATGATATGTTTATGTCTGATGTGTAGTATCTGTGACTCAGTCTCAGGAAAATCTTAGGCTATCCATCAGGCTCAGTTTGGGAGGATCCTTTTTACCTGCTTATCTCTGTCCCTTATCAGTCAAAGCGTTTTATATTTTTTACACTCTTTACTGCTTCACACTTTCACCAAGAGAACAACTGTTAGTAGCTACCGCCAGCTGTCTTTCTTTGCATGTCTGCCTATACTAGCTAACATTAAAAATGTAGCTGATTTTTCTCTCTCTCCCAAGCACAAACTCACAACATGCACTAAATTGACATGTCCTTTTATACTCTAGCATTGCCATGAAAACATAAGGAAAACTCTCCTTGTGAGAGAAAAATGCAGAGAAAATGTAAAAACTGAACTTTTCACGGGAATTACCACTAAAAGTGGGAAGTGCTGGTTTTACATGTAAACATTGTCCTTACAAAAAATGCTTTCCTACCACTATAGTTCAATGGAGGAGATATCATACTATAATAGAGTTTATTTAATACAAATGAATTATTTCCACATTTAACCCTATCTACTCCCTTTCCATTTAAAATTATATACCTACCATAATCTCCATTGTCCATTTCTAATTCTCAACATTTATTTTTGTTCACTTATCTGCCTTAGAATTTTTAACTTTACCTTGATTGCATGGCATGACCAGTAAATGACCCAGATATGAAATTAAATATAATCATCCATCATTCTTGCTCACGTACCTGTTTACCCCTCATCCATTCATTAATAGAATTATCTCCACTGCTCTGACACTCCCATAATTTACTCTAATTACCCTGTTCTGTTTCATTTTTAGTTTCCCCCTCTTGGTTCACTAATTTAACTTATTCTTTATCTCCGGAACTTTAGCACTTTCCATAATTTTTTTTAGATTCATCATCATCAAGAAACCGACAACAATTCTGGGGCAAATGAACTGCACCACAGAAAGAAATAAAAATACCAAGTAATATAAAACCCTTTGATTGTCAGGGGGTGTGCAACTCATTGCTTCACAATGCTTTGCATACTAGGCATAGGCAAAATGTTTCGCCTTAAACTGAAAAAGGCAAAAAATGGCACTTCCCACCAAGAGGAAACTTCAAATGAAAAGTACTGATTTTCAGCTTTTTTCCATCTTTCTCATTGCATTGAAAACAATGGTAAGAATGAATTTTTCCCCACATGGTAATTTTCCCTGCTTTTCCACTGGTATAAAACAAAAAGGGTTATCAGGTTTCCGCAGCATGTCATTCTGTGTTTGTTAGAGAGAGAGAAAGAGAGAAAGAGAAAACAGCATATTGATAGAGCTGGTTAAGATAGGCAAATAAAGTAGAGCTGGCCTTTAGATTAGGGAGTCTGTTGGGCATTCAATTAGTTCTCTGTGTTAGAGATACCCCGAAATCGTGTTTTCCTTAGAAGGGACATACAGGTGATTCAAGTTCCTTACTGAACTGGCTGAGCCTCTGTGATGACAGATATACATCTGAAAGTGAAACCCCAGAGACAGTCAAGAACAAGTGACACTGACTCCTACAACATCCAGAAGAAGCAGGACCAGCATATTACTGACTAAGGTCTATCCTCATTCTGTACTGTTAAAATTAATACTGTAATGACATTCAGCTTCTGAAATTCTCTTGATACTAACTACCCACAAAGAGGGGCAGAAGTAGTTGCCCTTGCAGGGAGTGTGTTTCTTTGCAGTGGGAAAGAAGTGGCAGGTAAAGCTGACAATCACCTACTTATTGACTCTTTTGATGTGGAAAATATGCATTCAGCATCCTCTTCTTCTGATGCAGATGAAGTTGTAAGCGATGATATGGTCATAACATTAACTGAAAGGAAAAGGCCCAATCTTCCGCCATTGAAAAGGACTACTATGACTGCTTATAAACTGCTTGAGAAATCACCTTGAATGTCTGACTCTGGACAAGTCAAGTTGCCTAAAAATATACAATTATCCTGTCAGTCATCAGCATTGTCACCACTTCAAAGTTCAACCCCTACTTAGACACACACACTACTGTTGCCTAATCAGCAACACAAATAATCAAGATCTACAACCCTATGATGAGTGTTTCTCTTGCTGCTGGAAGTGCAAGATTGAATTTCCCTTGATCTATTGCTATACTATATGTTATATTTTTCTTGATATTGGCTCTTCACATACTCCCTCACTTTCTTATTCTTTTCTTCTCTCTTTTATTCCTTACTTCATGTGTTTTCTTCTTTTCATTTCAGTAGTTGGCAGAGAAGGTTTTGGTGAATATGGCTGCGTGGGAATGGATCTGTGTCAAAGCCAGGGAAAGGGGGGGGGGTTGCTAGGGGTATTTTTAGGCAGTTCTGGGTTCGTTGTTATTTTTAGGTTAAGGAGGGAAATTGGGAGAACAGGATAAAGTAAAATGATGACAACAATGAATATTGAAGTTATTTTTAAATCTCAAGTTCTTGCAGGAAATGTATTTGCATGGGCAGGAATCTTCATGGGAAATGTGGCAAATTGTGAATTTTCCACAAAAATATTTCACAAGCCTCTGGCTCCAAAGAGTTAACTGGACCTTATACCATCAATCTGAAAGAGGATCTTAAAGGGATAGTAATACTTAAAATGTAAAAAGAAAATATGTTGTAGGGTTTATCCCCCTGAGTAAAACAAGAGTACTCCCACTGCTGAAAGGTGTTTCATTCAAAAGTTATTAATTTTCAAAGTTTAATTTTTTAGGTGCAATATCACAGTGACCTGAAATTGTACAGTGGCGCTGTTGCTACACCATCCTATGGAGATTTATGGTCCCGGGACCAGGACTGTCCATAGGATGGTGTAGCAACAGTGCCACTGTACAACTTCAGGCCACTGTGATATTGCACCTAAAAAATTCAAATTTGAAAATTAATAACTTTTGAATGAAACAGTGGGAGTACTCTCGTTTTACTCAGGGAGATAAACCTTACATATTTTTTTTTACATTTTAAGTATTACTATCCCTTTAATGAATGTTGAAACAATGTGCTGGAGACCTCTCTTGCATTTAAACTCTCCATTTTAATTGGGCAATGTTTATCTGTCCCTTCTGATTTGTACCTGAATTAATGCAGTTCTTTTTAGTACATCCGCTTCGGTGACCTTTATAGCAAACATTCAAATTATGTATTAGTATGGATTGTATTCTTTAAGGAAATTGTATATTTCTAACATGTATCTGTGATAAATACAATTTTAATAAATCTTCAGCATGCTTTATAAAACGTAGCTAATTTCAAATGCTGTAAACATACTTCCTGTTTGATTACAAATGACCCTTCTATAAGATGCACCTGTTATTATTATCTGTACTTTGTCCATGTAAAAGAGAACGAAAGAAAGAAAGAAAGAAAGAAAGAAAGAAAGAAAGAAAGAAAGAAAGAAAGAAAGAAAAAGAATCAGATCATGATGTTCCAAGAATAGATATTAAATATATTAATTATGGGAACTCATCATAAATAATGTGACACTACCTAAAGTTAGTAAAATATGTAATTTGTTTAATATGCAAATAAAAATAATAATAATAATAGCAATAATTCTTTGTTAGAATCTGAATGCGCTATTTATTCCCTATTGAAATTGAATAATGCAACAAATGAAAATATTAAATCCGTATATCAAATAACAAGAACCTTCATAAAATTCCCATTTGATAAACAATTATTTTTCACAGTCCAGAAAGTCTCAAAAATGCATTTAATCTTTGTGACTGAGGAAAATATATATTAACTATAAGACGTGATTGCATTGCATTTCAGGAAGGAAATATTAGAAATCACCCAAAATAAAATATTTATATATATGACTTTTATAAACGTCCCTGTATTTGATGACTTTAATTTTGTTTAATACATGTTATTTTCATCTGTATTGTTCAATGACCAGTAGACTATAAAAGTGCTTAAGATATGCACCAGTAAACAGATTTAAAGTGATAGTAATGGTTAATTTTAAGTTGATTTAATATTGTAGACATTAAAAAAAGATTAACATCAATGCAAGTCTTATCTCTCAAACCTTTATGGTTTGAGAGATATAACTTGCTAAAGTTACCTTTTCCTGGCTGTTTTACTCAAGTCTGCCATCTAGATGACAGCTGCAGATTCCAGTCACCTGACGAGACAGAGGCTCTTCAGCAGAGGTGAAATCACGCTAGTTAGAAATAAATACTTCATTGGAGCAGTCTACAAAGTGTGCTTGCAAGCCAGGCACACTTTGTAGACCGTTCCAAATTAAGTATTTATCTTTAGATATCATTATATCAGCGCTGCTGAAGAGCCACATCTGGTCAAGTGACCAGAATCTGGTTCTGATAGCTTTACAGACTATCAAGCAGAAAGGGGAGGGACCAGAGAACTTTATGTTCCTATATCTCTCAAACCATAACGGTTTGAGAGATACAAATAAGTGCAAATACTCTCTTTTAATTGTATATACCATATAGTTAACATTTTTTCTGACATTACTATCCCTTTAAGTGAAAAGCTGACAAATTATTAATTGAAGATTTAGATAACATGCTTGACAACATGCCCAACACAGGTATTAAATACAATTTTCAGAGTTTTAAAAAGTATATGCATCTTAACTTGGGAAAAGCAACAATATTTATATTTTCAAAACTTTCAAGATATAAAGTAAGTATATATATTAATATCTCTGTATGAAATTGTTTCCAATTTATAATGCATTTATATTTTTATATACAGTATACAATGGACATTGTTTAATTATTCATCTGAAATCAGTGGCGTGAATACAGGAGGTGCAGATGGTACAGCTGCTACAGAAGTATCAGGGATTGATACATCTGTACTTTCATGTGGACCTCCTTATTCTTACTATTGTATGTCTTCTGCCTGTGCCCAGAATGAACTGGCCTGATGTTGAGATGCTATTTGTCTCTGTCCTATGACATGCTGATAGCATTCATATGCTTTTTAACCAATGAGAGCGGATGGGTTATGGTTTGTGTGTGTGCTTTTACAGCTCCTACCCCCTTAGCCTGAAATATTGTCTTTTGCACTCAGACAAATGACTGGGACACAAACTGACTGAGAGAGCAGCAGGGAAGGCCAGCTGGTAGCCCAAAGTGATGGAAATAACTCTACAAACCTCCAGATGCAGAGCAACAGTGCTGGGGGATATGTGACGTGAGTAGTTAGTTACTACCTTCATTAATGTAACTGACTAGATCAGCTCCTGCACTTATTGTTTTATGCCTACCCTATCCATCTAACTTTTGTCAATGGTATAAAATATTGTATTCAGTGACCCAGACAAGTCACATACAAGAAGAACAAAGTATCTGTCATGAGTGCCCCCGTTGTCTATTTTTTTTCCAATAGTTAATGCTACTTGATCAAGATCAATTACATATAATATAGACAGAGGGACCGCACATTACAAACTGAGATTATTAGAACTATGTGCTGCACCAGAAACCATGGCTTATTTTTTCCCTTATTATAAGGTGCCTCAATGCACCAAATGATGGCTTGAGATGGCATAATAAATATGTTAAAGCTTTTGTTATACATCATGGTATAGAGAGATACAATAGACAATTAACATATTTTTCTGAACGTTTTTTGGCATGATAAATGTGGATTTGGCTCCAAGACAAAATGATCTTCCATCTGATCTAATTTATTGTAACTTAACCTTTTATATTTAGCAAAAAAACATGGTTTGTGGTTATCTTCTTTCCTCTGTAACTGATCCTTCATTGTCTCTTTCGCTGATATCCTAACTTCTGGGTGCCGTGTGTTTTCTAATACAGTCTTGTGACTTGAGAAACCACCTGTAATATATTCTTTTTAGTTTCCAACTATCATGGCCAATCAATACTGCTTATAATAAATACTATTTAAAGTCAATAAAATAATTTATGTGTATATAATAGTTAACTACATTGTGCTATTTAGAATGCTAATTTTCTTATATCAATGTGTATATAAGGTCATTTGCAGAATGTGTTTCATTAACATTTTGTTTGTATTTACCAAGGGCAAGTATTATCTATGATCGTCTAGAAATATTGCATTATGCTAATAATGCCTCTTTTTTGATACTGCATGCATAATTCTAAAAGGGATTTTAACCCTGTTTAGGTCTATAAACATAGTCTCAGATGTGTTTTGTTCTATATGAGCAGAGATGTCCATGAGATATCTATAACTTAGTGCAGTGTCCTTCACCAAGAGAAAGTGTAGATAATTTAGCTTATATAGATGACAGAAGCGACATATTTATATTGCTAGAGAGAGAGAGAGAGAAACAGAGAGAGAAACAGAGAGAGAGAGAGAGATTTTACTCAATGTTAATGTTATCCAGTACTTTTATTTATGCAAACATAATATCTATCTATACTCTGCTAGTAATACTGGATTTAATAATATACAACTAATAATCATACTTTTTATATTTCTGTGCAATTTCTATGGGATTCAATATACTTTTCTAACAAAGAACTCACAAGAGTAATATAAAGGTGATACCTTTTAATGGCTCACTGAGGGCATGGAAAGTGCAAGCTTTTAAGTGAATGAGGTCCCTCCTTCAGGCATGGGTTAACAAATAAAGCTGGAAGAGCACTGGATTTATATTAACAGTGTATGACATACATTTGGAGCACTGGATTTATATTAACAGTGTATGACATACATTTGGAACAAATTATGTGAGTACAGAATGAGGGGTAAGATTAACTTAGTAAACATCCAGTCTGCATAGATATGAAATTGTATGCATAGGATTAGACCCAAGTTCTGGGTACAAGGAGATGCTCATTAACACAGAGGTGTGAAGAGCCTGTTAGTCTGGGAGTTTGCAAGACATCATCTCTATAAAATCAGTCATCCCAAAATGTTCTATTATAATGAGACATGAAGTCCATCCCAAGGTTTGGCCTTTTTTAATGTGCCAAAAATAACCATTATTTTAAATTGCCAGATATTTCTTTCCCTCTGTGTTCTAAAGTTCCCTCCAAGTATGGTGACCTTCAGGTTTTTTGGACGTTGATTTGGACTGCAACAATACCAGCCAACTGTTGTGTCAACATATCTTTTTGTATACTGTGTGATGATGGAGGTTCATTCTTTTCCTCAATGTCTGTCCAGTCTCCTCACTATAGTATCCTCCTGTTTAGCACTGTGTACATGTTATGAGGTGTACTATATTTGATGCAGAGCAAGTGAAGGAACTGTTAATTTCATAGTGTTGTTGTGTATTTGGTATTTTTATCTTTGTTGTGCATTTGATGTGTAGACAGGTCTCACATCTTTATACTCCACAGTGGATTTGTGTCATTTTTTTTGTGGTTTGCAGCAAAGATTTTTACAAGAATTTTCTTTAAACTTGGAGGTTGTCTGTATAATATAAGTGGTGGATCTGGAAAAATGATTTTAATCTATATCTTTATGGGTTGGTTGTAAATCATTTGCAATCATCCTTAGGGCTTCCAGTTATCTGTCTGTGGCCTGTATTTAAGAAGTGCCTCTCTGGGTATTTTATTGGCTCTGTGTATCTGATTGTCTATTATTCTTGGGTGGCACCCCTGATTACTGAAATCCTTCCTTAGTGAATGGAGATGCTGGTTCCTGTCTGTACTGTATGAACAGATGTGGTTGTATGTTATAGCTTGGCTGTAGATGATGGAGTGTTTGGTATGTTTGGGATGAAAACTGCGATATCCAGTTGTATAATCTCTGAAGAGGGGCAGAGAGCCACTCCTCTTTCTTTTGGCTTTTCCCTGGGGTGGTAGGGACTGTGGGACACTCTGAGAGGGCCTCCCTAACCTGGGAGACAGGCCTCGCCACTGTCCCATCCCTCCTGACCCCCTAGCTGGCCATTGCAACTCTGGAGACTTTTGGGCACTCCTTTCTGTAGTCCTTCGCTACCCTTTTCTCTCTTTCTCTTTTTTCTTTTCTTTTCTGTTCTGCATTCTTCTTCTTCTTTTCAGCTACTGACACATTATGCAGTGATTATGCAGTCATTATCAGCTAATGTTACTTATAACTTTGCTATAGAAACATAGAATTTGACGGCAGATAAGAACCATTTCGGCCCATCTAGTCTGCCCATATTCTTACAGTAAAACCTCAAACCTTTTTGGTCCTTGGTCTTTTCTTATGTTAAGGACAGTCTTATGCCTATCCCATGCATGCTTACATTCTGTCACTATATTAACTTCTACCACTTCTGCTGGTAGGCTATTCCACTTATATACTGCCCTCTCAGTGAAGTAAAATTTTCTTACATTACATCTAAACCTGTGTTCCTCTATTTTTTGACTATGGCCTCTTGTCCTAACATTTTTACTCCTTTGAAATATACTTCCATCCTGCACTTTAGTGAATCCCTTCATGTATTTGAATGTTTCAATCATATCCCCTCTCTCTCTCTCTCCTCCAAGCTATACATGTTCAGATCCTTTAGTCTATCCTGATATTTCTTTACCAGTCACCATTTTAGTAGCCCTTCTTTGAATTTTCTCTGGAGTATCTATATCCTTCTGGAGATGGGGTCTCCAGTACTGTACACAATACTTTAGGTGAGGTATAACCAGAGAACTGTAGAGTGTCATGACCACTTCCTTTTTTCTGCTACTAATGCCCCTAGCTATACAACCCAGTACCCTGCTTGCATTTCCCACCGCTTTATTACATTGCCTGCCTACCTATGATCTCTGTTGGACTGTTTGTGCATTACCTACAAATTTGCACCAATGCAACTGAATGCTCCACTTTTATTGCAATGTACTATTTTGAATGTAATGTATTCGATTCAATAAGGTATCCTTTCCAAAAAAAAAGAAAGAAAGAAAACTGTGATTTCTAAGATATAAATATCTGTCTATGGGTTTGTGATATAGGGATATCTGTATGTTTTGATATTTGATATAAATTGTGGTTTTAAGAAAATGAATGTGTTCAACAGAGTATTTCACAGTGATGTTAATGGTTGGGTGGAATGAAATGGTTAAGTTTGGCATGAAATTGTGTAAGCTCCTGCTCACAGGCAGTCCTTATTAAGAGGATGTCATCAATGTAGCGGAAGTACGCTAGTGGTTTAGAGCTACAGGTGGATAGAAAAGCTTTTCAAGTTTTGCCATAAACAAAGGTGGCATATTGGGGTGTCATCTTTGTTCCCATTTTTTAGCTAAAAATCCTCCCCAAATGTGAATTAATTGTGAATGAGTTCTAGAGCAGGCTCTGTGGGATGATCTTGCTGGCCCAAAAAATCCTTGCATACTGCTTGGCCATCTCTATGTGGGTTATTTGTATATAAGGATTCAACATCCATAGTAGCCAAAAATTGTCCTGTCAGGTCCTGAGGCTATAGCAGCCAGCTTGTTTGGTAGATTTGTGATGTCTTAGAGATACCTGGCTGTGTTTCTTACCTAAGGTGTTAGGATGTTTTCAACCCAGTCAGAGATATTTTCAGGTAGTGTCCCTACCCCAGAGATTACAGGTCTTCCTCTTTATGTATCTTGGGCAGCAAATAGAAGGATCCTATTCTTGGAGTCTTTGGTATGAGATCCTGAATGTCTGTAGATGTTGAAAGGAGTCCATTGATTATACCCATGCCTGAAGAAGGGACCTTAGTCTGAAAGCTTGCACTTTCTATGTCCTCAGTTAGCCATTAAAAGGTATCACCTTTATATCACTCTTGTGTGTTATTTGTTACAAATGTACATTGGATTCCATCTACTCTGCTGGCTAACACTGTACCACATAATAAATAAAAATAACTATTTAAATACATTTGAAACTCTCACCCCTTTCCTTATTGTACTCATTATATTCTAATGAATTGTGAGACCATTCTACAGACATAATACGAGTGGCAAGGCAAACTTGCACCAAGAGTATGAAACAACTGCCTCCTTAGTCTTTACATGGGGGCACAGATATAACCCGTTACACAACCATCTGTACTCTGATGACACCCAAATCTACTTTTGCTTCTTTGGCTTTTCCCTTTGTTTAAAACATTGTATAATAAACTGTATTTCGACTACATCATCCTGTATGATAGTCAACCTTAAAGGGATAGTAATACTTAAAATGTAAAAAAAAAATATGTTGTAGGGTTTATCCCCCTGAGTAAAACAAGAGTAATCCCACTGCTGAAAGGTGTTTCATTCAAAAGTTATTACTTTTCAAAGTAGAATTTTTTTAGGTGCAATATCACAGTGGCCTGAAATTGTACAGTGGCGCTGTTGCTACACCATTCTATGGAGATTTATGGTCCCAGGACCAGAGGTGTCCACAGGATCGTGTATCAACAGCGCCACAGTACAATTTCAGGCCACTGTGATATTGCACCTAAAAATTCAACTTTGAAAATTAATAACTTTTGAATGAAACACCTTTCAGCAGTGTGAGTACCCTTGTTTTACTCAGGGGGATAAATCCTACAACATATTTTTTTTTTACATTTTAAGTATTACTATCCCTTTAAAGATCAAACTCTCACTAATCACTCCAATCCTCAAATCTCCATCATTATTAGTTTATCTCACAAAACCTGGTGCCTAGGTGTTACAAACTTTTATTTTGGGATGAAAACACCAATGTAATGGTTAAAAAGAATCCTACAAAGTGTTCACAAAATAATTAAAGGGTTTTTATGTCACAACAGGAGGGAGAAAGTAATCACAAGTGATTATTGTTACAAGAAACATCTAAAGAGTTCAATACTGAATATTTCCTATCCTCTAGAGTGACAAAGGGATAGAATAAACATTAACAAACCTCTCAGAATATGTAAATGTGTTTCTGCAACCACTGCTTTCTCAAAAGATATTGTTAACCTATCAAATACATTGAGGGATCTTAAATGGAACAGTAAATTACATTTGTTAAGAGTAATAAAACATTTTCTGGATATTGATTATTTAGATCTAAGTAGCATACTACACACTAAATAGAAACAGTATACTTTGGATGCATGAAATGTTCAATAACCCATAATTATTTCTTACTTGTTAAAAATCTTTCTAAGCAATTAAATGACATTACAGTGGAAAGTCACTTTGCTGCAATGTTTGACTATTTGGAACCAGTAAAGCATATGGAATATGTGATTTTGACTTAAAGGGATGTATGTATGTATGTATGTTTATATGTATGTATCTTTATTTATATGGCACCACACAGTGTACGCAGCGCCTTACAATAGACATTTGTTACAATAAAAAGAGGGGATGAAATAAGTGCGACATTCATAGAAACAATGGGAGAGAGGTCCCTGCCCCAAGGAGCTTACAGTCTAAATGGGTAAAGGGAGACATACAATGGGGTAAGAGGGTGTTAAGTGCTGAGTAGTGTTTCACAATAAAAGCAGCTCCAATTAATATTCATAGTATTTGGGCCATGGAAAGTGTTATTTCAATACTGTCACAGTTGTAGTTCAAAAGTAATTGAATGATAAAGTACCCCCCTCCTGCCCCTTTTACTGATGTAACACTGCTCACCTCAGACCAGCAAGACTGTCCGGATGTATAGCAGAGAGGCACAATCTTCAGTGAGCATAAGGAAAAACCTGAAAAACTGTCATGGGGGACAGGGTTTTCCTTATGATCACAGTAAGAAGGTAGTCCCTTGCTGTGAGCTGTCTGGTCTATGGACTGGATTCCACATCTGAGGGGAGGTGGCTTACACTAGGTAAAAGGGGTGGGAGGGGGAAACTTTATCATTCAATTTCTCTTGAACTACAACTCTGATAGTACTGAAATAACACTCTCCATGGCCCAAATACTATGAAGATTAATTGGAGTTGCAGTTTTTGTGAAACATTACTATCCCTTTAACTTTTTAACACATTTGTAATAATCACATATTTTGTTTCACAGTATTTGTTACGCAGAATGCTAGAATGGTGAAGTGCATAGGACACACCTCTGGCATTCAGGGCCTCAGTACTAGGGATGGGCGAAAATTTTCGCCTCAAACTGAAATCGGCGAATAATGGCACTTTCCGCTTGGTGGAAAATTTCCCGCGAAAAGTGAAGTTTTTTCGATTTTTTCCACCTTTTCTGCCCATTGAAATCAATGGGAAGAAATATTTCTACACCATATAAAAGGCTGTTAAGCTCTCACAGCAGCCATTCTGTGTTTGTGAGAGGAGAGAGCAGCATGTTTTTTAGCTAGAGGAGATAGGCAAATAAAGGGGAATTGAAGCTTAGTTTAGGAAGTCATTTAGGTAGGACATTTGTTCTCTGTATTAGGGGAATCTGGGGGCAATCTAGGGGATAAGAAGGGAGGAAGGAGGTTGACCCCCAAATATTCCAAAATTCCATGTGACTGACAGGCAAGACACAGGCAAGCTATTTGCCTGCTGATCTTGCTGTTATTGTCCCTGTGCTGGGTGGGGAAGTCTGGGGAAAGACATTGTTGATTTTCTTTTTCAGTTATAATTTTTTTTGGACAGACTGTGATAAGACAACAGGGTGGACAACTTAAAAAATAAAATAAATAAAATAAAAAATAAAAAAATAAAAAAGAATAAAAAACAAAATATCTTAGGTGACAGTGACAGACAGCTGACTGGGCTTAGGCGAGGCATCATACAGCTCCATCAGTTGTATTGTGCACTATACAGTAAAAAAACAGTGTAATTGCAGAATGTCCAGGAAATGCACAAGGGGAAGGTGGAGGGGTGGAGCAGTGTAGGGACGTGAGTGTAAAGTAGTAGTCCAAAAACCTACTGCAGCAATGGTTTTTGCAGCGTGTGCAATCAATGATGATGATCCCTTTACTCCAAGAGAGGATGCAGTTTGTCAAGGTCCCAGCAAAACTAGGTCCAGCACCACCAGTGCCAGTAGAAATATAGAACCATATAAGAAGAACACTGAAGATGACAACAAGTCACATTCAAGTGTTGATGCTGGCAACAGCATAATAGAGGAAGGTGTAGCAGCTGAACTGGCTGCTGCATCAGACAGTGAGACACCAAAACTCCTCAAAGTAGTAGTGAATTTTGTTATAGTAAAAGTAAAAATAAATTGTTTGAGACCTCCAAAAGATAAATATAAGGGTAGTATTGAGCAATGACTGTCAGGTGATGCTGATGCTGCTGAGGATGACCTAATGATGACTGATGATGATGCAGATCTAGCATATATCCCTCAAGCATCCTTCTCTTGTTCAGATACAGATGAAGCTGAGAGTGAAGATGATGACAGGGCTATAATGTTAGCAAAAAGTCAAAGGCTGTATCTTCTGCTACGTTTAAGGAGCACTGTGCCTGTCTGTAAACTGTTGGAGAAAGCCCTTGGAAAGTCTGACCCTGGACAAGTACAGATGTCAAAAAGCACACAGTCACCCTATCAGTCATCCTCAGCATCATTGGCTCTTCAAAGTCCAAGTCCCATTCAGCCACACACACCTGTTTTGAGTACCCATCAACACAGGTTGTGGTAGAAATGACGAGTACCTCTGGTGCTGCTGCTATAAGTGCTGCACCTTTCATACCTAGTAGTAGTGGCAGTAGAATTACATCAACATCCAGCTCCACACATAACAGACAAAGCCAGGACAAATATATTAACAGCAGCACAGATGAGGAGGTGGAGGACGGATGTGAAAAAGGGTTGCCACCATCTACCCCACTTGGGACCACTGCTATGAACGATAAGTAATATGTGTCAATAATCTGAGAAGGAGGATAGATTATGACAATGGTAAAAATACACACACAAATCACACCATGCCAGTCCCCCACCACCACCACTACAATACATATCTGCCACATTGTAGGTTGTACTTTATTTATTTTTTTATTACTTGATATCATTCTGAATATGTGCACAGCACAATTATGATAAAGGCTTATTACAGGGTTTACAATTTATATTATCAGTATGGATCAACGCAGGTTAATTTTTGCTTTTGTGTTTCTTGTAGGTTTTTCCTAAGTTTGGGGGTTTGGGGACAAGCCCCCTCTTTCCTTGCAGCGTTCTATACCTTAATCACTAGATTAATTCACATCCTTCACATTAAATATATTAATCATGGTGGTTTAGCGCTGTGTTTTCTATTTTTGTTTGTTTTGTACTTTGTCCTTTTTTTCCCCATTCTAGCTGCTTACGCCGTGGTATCTTATTTAATTCACATATTTAGCATTTTTCTTCAGTTTTAATAAACATTACTACAGCACATAAAGGGTTAATTGTGGGCATGTATATGGCCTTTTTGTTTGCTTTGCTGACCTAGCTTTGGCATTGCATTTAATTACATGTTGTCCAGGGGAGTTCAGGTATATTGCGGTGGGGGAGGGAGGCTGGGACTGTTTAAGGGGGGATTGATAGTGTTTGGTCCCTTAGGTCCTACCTCTCTTGCTCACTGTGGCTGACTCCAGCTAGACAATGGGTGAGTCCTGATATGGGGGGCTATCATAGCTCAACCACTATGTTTTTAAAGTTTTTGCAAGCTAAGACGTTTCCTCAGACAGCTTCAGATGTTTTTAATTTGTTTTTAATGCCTACAGGCAAGCTGCAACGTTTCCTCCGATCAAGCTTTAGAAGTTTAGTATGTTATGTGTATAGGTTAGGTTTAGGACTCACTCTCTATGGGTTACCTTGGTGTGGCGAGTGGGCTTAAACATACATTGGCCAATCTATGCTACTAAAACCCTAATTATTATTTTATTTAAAGATAGCACAGCACAATTATGATAAAGGCTTATTACGGGGTTTACAATTTATATTATCAGCATGGATCAGCGCAGGTTAATTTTTGCTTTTGTGTTTCTTCTAGGTTTTTCCTAAATTTGGGGGTTTGGGGACAAGCCCCCTCTTTCCTTGCAGCGTTCTATACCTTAATCACTGGATTCATTCACATCCTTCACATTAAATATATTAATCATGGTGGTTTAGCTCTATGGGTTTTCTATCTTTGTTTACAATACATATCTGCCACATTGTAGGTTGTACTTTATTTTTTTTTTATTACTTGATATCATCCTGAATATGTGCCAGTGTCATTTAAGCAAGAAAGTGTTGTGGGCAAAGGACAAATGCATTCTGCATGCTAACACATTTTTCAAGCCATATTTTGCTGTAGGACTCACAACTTTGACTTTCAGCCACTTATTTCTAAACTTCAGCCCTCAGAAGTAATATTACAGTGGGAAATGTAGTACCTATAGGAAATGTAGGCGAAAAATGTGTTAAAATAGGTGAAAAATGTGTTAACATAGGCAGAAAATTTGCTAAAATAGGCGAGAAGGAGGAAACATTTGCATAGGTGGAAAGGCAAAATTTTTAGTGGGAAAAGTGAAAAATCGGCACGTGTTCGCAAAATTTGTTGCAGGAAATTTTTCTCATTTTTCGCCCACCTCTACTCAGGACTCAGGCGCCCCTAGGAGCCCCTAGGCACAACACCCTCCGGTGCCCCTAGCCCCACCTTTTCTCACCTCTAGCTACTCCCCTCAATATGTCACACCCCTCATTAACCACACCCTCTTGTGGTAACACTCATTTTTAGATTTTTACTGTGGCAATAGAGGAAAATGTTATATATAGTAAGATGCAGGCCTGGTGGGGGTAAGACAGCTTAAATCACCTTTATTAGATATGTAACCTGCCCTTATTAGATATGTAACCTGCAAATAGGAATCTGATTTTTATGCTGAGATGTTAATTTAACATTTCAACATACATAAATCAAAATCCTTTTTCCACTGCAGGTTTAGAAAATCCCACCCAAAGGATTTTTTTGCATGAAAAGAGGATCTGTCCATTATATTCACTGCAGATGACTGACAAATTTGATAGTACGCACACACTACATTGCACTAAAAGTGATTGTACAGATGAGTTGACACATATACCAAATTAAACTGCAGAGCAGGCGATTATACACAGGGCACATACACCATCACCTCATTATAGTTTCAGTGATTGGACAGAGAAGAGGGCACATATACCATATTACACTACAGTATGAATGTACAGAGGGGACATATGCCAGTAATGCCACATTACAATGCAGTATGATTGTACAGACATACACACCATACACTGCAGGATGATTGTATAGTTGCCAGTGGACACATACACCACATGAAAAAATACAGGTTATTGCACAGAGGAATTAAATAGGAATGGTATCATCATTATGGTCCATGAGGATGACAACATTCATATTTAATTCCTTTATACAATCACCTGTATTTTTTATGTGGTGTATGTGTCCACTGACAACTATACATAGAAACATAGAATTTGATGGCAGATAAGAACCATTCGGCCCATCTAGTCTGCCCTTTTTCCTACTGTAAAAGCCTGAAACCTTTTTTGGTCCTTGGTTTTTTCTTATGTTAAGGACAGCCTTATGCCTATCCCATGCATGATTAAAATCTGTCACAGTATTAACTTCTGCCACTTCTGCTGGTAGGCTATTCCACTAATCTACTACCCTCTCAGTGAAGTAAATATTTCTTACATTACACCTAAACCTGTGTCCCTCTAGTTTTAGACTATGGCCTCTTGTCCTAACATTTTTACTCCTTTGAAATGTACTTCCATCCTGCACTTTATTGAATCCCTTCGTGTATTTGAATGTTTCAATCATATCCCCTCTTTCTCTTCTCTTTAGTCTTTCCTGATATTTCTTGTAAACCAGTCATCATTTTAGCAGCTCTTCTTCAAATTTTCTCTAGAGTATTTATATTGTTCTGGAGATGGGGTCTCCAGTACTGTACACAATACTCTAGGTGAGATCTAACCAGAGATCTGTAGAGTGGCATGACCACTTCCCTTTTTCTGCTACTAATGCCCCTAGCTATTCAACCCAGTACCCTGCTTGCATTCCCCACCACTTTATTACATTGCCTGCCTACCTTTAAGTCATTAGAAATAATTACTCCCAAATCCCTTTCCTCTGTTGTCTCTGACAGCACAATCTTCCTGTAATGTATGGTGTGTGTTGCCTGTACAATCATACCGCACTGTAATGTGGCATTACTGGCATTATGGTATATGTTCCCTTCTCTGACTCTGTACACTCACACCCAATCTCCCATGAACATCAGATTCAGTTTTATCCCACCATGTAAACTTGAGAGTTATGTAAGTGAATTATTTGTCCACATAGTACATTTATTTGGGGTATGCTCATAAAAACCTTTTTGTTGATTGAATATGTCATAAATAATAACTCAAGGATAAGGAGTCATTAAAATGAGCAGTGGGGTCCTTTTACCTCACTAAATATTATTTTACACACACAGCCAGATACCTTTGAAATGTAATTTTATGAACTCTGGTTAATAATGCAGATGGTATGCTTCAGAATTGCAACACTTTATATTTCTACATATGGGCCAAAGAGATAATACCATACTGGTATTCTTAATTTAGTTTATTTTACTCCCTTTTTCATGTCAGGGCATTTAATGACATCAAAACCCTGAGCCAGCATTCTCTGATCCATTCAGATCTATTGAGAATCTCCCTCTCTTGGCATGCAGATGGGGTGGCTCTAATGCCTTGTAGCTTTGTAGGGATTTCCACAGAGTATTTTATAGTAGATGTGTGAGCATGCTTTTTATGTAGGTGTTAGGCAGGCATCACTCTCAAAAACATATTTTTAGCACAGAATTATGTATGTAAATTCCCTTTACTGTGTGATATTTATATACACATCTTTCCCAGCCCATGCACAGACAAATTCACCCATTGTCATGATTTAAACCTCCAAGATATTAAATACAAAGGTGCTGCTGTATCCAGATTCCAAGGGGTTAAATAACAACCATACCCATTACCCAGCCCATGCACACACAACTAAAACAGAAAAAGGCAAAGAAGTTAGATAGATAGCAATTTAGTGTAAGGTCCAAAGGGACTTGAGGCACCTGCACATTGATGTAAACTGAAAGGTACACAGAGGGGATATCAGAGAAACATCCCCCAGATCTAGCATTTTTTTTCCTTCCACAGTTCCTTTAGCCAATCAGAGTGCAGCACATGACCTAAACATACATGAACAGTCAGCTCTTGTGGGGATTTTATTTGCTAGCCTCAGTGCTATCTGTTTTCTCTTAGTCCACAGCAGGGCTAAGGGAACATAAACAGAGATGGATGGGGATAGCAAATACAATCCTCACTGTACACCTTTCACTTGGTGTTACAGTGCAGGTGTCTCACTTTTGACCTGGCTAACTCCATTTCAGATGGGAAGGGAAATAGAGAGTGGGAATGGATTTCAAAAATAATTTATGTAAGATCTGCACCTGTGGGCAGAATCCTATTAATCGTGCTATGAAAAGTGACTTATTTTAAAAATGCTAGGCAAATCTATTGCACAAGATGCCTTTTAACACTTTATTTTCCAGAGAGGTAATCATTGCATAATGCATTGTGTTGTAAAGCATTTGATTCCTCCCTGGCACTTAAAAGGTTAATGCTTCAGCTGAAAAAAACAGCTGATCCCATAATATTGCTTCTCATTTACATTTCAGACTGATATTAGGTAAAGTACTATGAGCTAATGGTTCCTTTAATACAGAATAAAGTATCTCACTTAATATGCATTTTTACTTCTTGAGGTTTCCTTCCTTTACAAAATGTTCAATTTATATATTTTATAAGTTTGAAGATAATGCATTTATACACATCCTTGGTCTATTGCTGTTTTACAATTCCTTGCCACCCTCGCGCCACTGCCACACCTCCTATTCAGGCCCAGCAAACACCCAGCTATGCACACTGCACATTTTAAGTGCAGAGTGCAGACTGTGTGTATCTGGTTCAGTCAGAGACGCCCCTTTAGCCAGCCCGCGCCGTAGTTCACAATGTCGATGTCACATGTCGCCCAGTCATGTGACATCACTTCCAGCCAGCTACAATGCCTCAGATGAGGCTGGGGACTTGGGAGTAGACACACTGGCAGGCAGCAAGTAATGCATGAGTGTCTGACAGGGGGTGGGCTAGGTGGCACAAGAGGCACTCACTCACTGATCACTGTGGCAGAGTTTGCAATGGGAGGCACCCTTTGTGCCGCAGTCCGCATCAGCGCAGCACAAAAAAAATTAAATAAATGAATAAATAAAGGGGTGTGTCTGGGCCACTGCCAGGCCCCCCAGAAAATTGTGTGCCCTAGGCCAGTGCCTAGTCTGCCTCTTGGTGAATCCAGCCCTGCTGGCACTCACAGGTTTTAGCATCTTTATCACCCTAAGGATATACTATGCACCAACATCATTCTTAGTAAGTTTGATATAACCATAAAAATGATAACTTTGTTTGTTAAGCAGACTTTAGTAATCACTTATTATTTGACACCTGTCTGAAATTAATGTGTGCATAATCTCTGTAATCATATCTGTATGTATACTGTGAAGCAGTACTATTTTATGGCTAATTGAGTATTTATTGTACCAAGCATGACTGGTATAATTAGTAGGGGTGGATGAAAAGTGAGAAAAATTTCCTGCATGACTTTTAGTGAAAAACGGACAATTTTTCTCTTTTTTCGCGTAAGTCTTCTCCTTTTCTCCATTGCAAAATGTTCCTCCGTTTCGCCTATTCCAGCAAATTTTTTGCCTAGTCCAACACATTATTCTACTATTCTAATACATTTTTCTCCTATTCCAACACATTTTTTCCTATTCCAACACATTTTTCTCCTATGTTTAATATGGTGCAACAATTCCCAGCACAATATTACTTCTTCTGAGGGCTGTAGTGGAGAAATAAGTAGCTGGAAGTCAAAGTTGTGAGTCTTAGTGCAATATATACCTTGAAAAATGTGTTAGCATGCAGAGTGCATTTGTCTTTTGCCCACAACAATTACTTCCTGCTTAAGTGATGCTGGCACATATTCAAGACTATGTCAAGTGATTAAAAAAAAATAAAGTACAACCTACAATGTGGCAGATGTGTATGGTAGTGGTAATGGGGGACTGGCGTGGTGTGATTGGTGGGACCTTGACAAACTGCATTCACCCTGGGAGGAGAGTGATCATCATCATTCATTGCACATGTTGCAGCAACCACTTCTGCAGTCAGTTTTTGTACTACCACTTTACTCACACATCCCTGCACTGCTACACCTTTCCCCATCCCACTTGTGAATTTGCTAGACACAACTACTGTGTGTGTTTTTACTCTTTACAGTACACAACTGATGGAGTGTGATGTCTTGCCTTGGCCCTCTCTTATCACAGTTAGTCCCAAAAAAATATATAACTAAAAAACAAAATCAATAACTTATTTTCCCAAAATTCCACAGCACAGAGAAAATAAAAGTAAAATCACCAAGCAATTTGGACCCCAGCTGCCTGTGTCTTGCCAGTCAGTCACACCAAATTCTGGGGTATTTTGGGTCAACTTTCTTCTGGCCTTCTTCTCCCCCCACTGTGCCCCCAGACTCCCCTACTACAGATAAAAATGTGCTACCTAATGACTCCCTAAACTAAGATTGAATTACCCTTTAATTGCCTATCTTCTCTAGCTCAAAAACATGCTGCTTTCTCCTCTGAAAAATACAAAATGGCATGTTGTGAGATCCTGACACACTTTCATATGGGTGTAGAAAATTTTTTCTACACATTGATTTCAATGAAATGGGCTAGGCGAAAAAAAAGGAAACACTGCACTTTTCACAGGAAATTTTTCGCCAACCAGAAAGTGCCATTTTTTGACATTTTCAGCTTGAGGCAAAAATTTTTGCCCATCCCTAATAATTAGAAGTGAGCACTATACAGAAAGAATGGCATCTGGTTAGTTGTGGCAAAATATTCAAACAAGTAGAACCAGTAGTTATCAGTAAGAATGATCTACATGAGTATTATTAGCTGGCTTGTCTCTGATGTCCCAAAATGTTTGTTAGTAAAACTAACATTATCCTCATCTGAATGAATAATGGGAGTTGTAAAACAACCAAAGGGAGCATGCCGTGCATGGAAAAATGTGTGAGAAGTGTTGAAAGGAGTGTGCGGAAGGAAGTGTTGTTTTTGTATATACCACAACAGGAGCATCCATCATGAGCATGAAGAGGTGATGTGAGCTGGAGGTAGATGTGATGTGTTTCGGCACAGCCTTGCAGGTGTCCATGTGTAAAGGCCTGAAATATTGAAAGAAAGGAAAGAAGGAAGGGGCATGTCAATGTTGCATGTTGTGTAAATGAGAGAGGGGCATGCAAATCGATATAAGAGCTATAAGAAGCGGGACATTCCTAAAATGAAGGACATAAGGATATGATGAAAGGAGCAGAGAGTGTGCTGTAAGAAGGAGGTTATTAGTAAAAGGAGGATATAAGGATGTGGTGAAAGGAGCAGAGAGTAAGTGGCAAATCTATTGATGGGATGGCAAATGTAAGCTGTGAAAGGGAGGGAGAGAGGGTGACTGAACGGTGAAAGGGAGGGTGAATGTGAACACCGAAATGGATGGTGTGTGAGGCAATGAGTCAAAAGGCAGCGTGTGGCAATGACTAGAATAGCAGTGTGAGGCAGTGAGGCAAAGAGTTGAAAGGGAGGGAGGAGGTATGTATTGTGTTGGAGGGTGAAGTAGTGTAGGTGGTGAATGGGAGGGAGGATGTAGAGAGAGGAGATGTGTAATGTGGAGGAGCGTGAAGTCCTTGCAGAGAATTTCTCTGGAGTGGGCACAAGCTACGCCCTCCTCCCCACTCCTGTGAAAATAACTCCTCATCCTCAGGCAGTATAAAGGAGATATGCATAACTCCTTCTTACTTCCACCCCTGGGTGTGTTTGGGTTTGGTCAAAGCTTGTTAATTACATGATTCTTCCTCTTTTATATATATATATAGATGTCATTAGCCATTTACAAATTGTATTCCTCTAGGAATATGAAGTAATATGTATATACACTGGTGTGATTCTTATCCTGTTTCCATATATAATGATAACAACTAATATATTTTGTAGGTTACAATTTTATTAATTCACTATTTAATATAAATCATTATTTGTAAAGGTTAAATCAGGATTGGGACTGTATCATAAAAGAATAGGCAAAGGATGGTACCATGTAGATAAAAGTAGGGGAGGCTGGTAGAGTAAAACGTGACACCTTTAATGGCTAACTTAGTAGCTGCTTAATGTAGTAGTTTAGTGGTTACTAGTTAGCCATTAAAGGTATCACGTTTTACTCTACCAGACCAGTATTATGATAGAGAGACATCTATATAAAATGGGTACCCAATGAAGGGCATGACTGTGTCCTGATGAAGTGGACAGTGTAACTCCACAAATATGTACTGGCCCTACTGGACCACAGAGGGAGATGTTTTTCTATATGATCTGTTTGAGAAACTGACTAATAAGATAAATCCTTGAGTAGTTTTAAAAAAGCATTCTGAAACCTGAAAAAAGAAATGAAAATGAAAACAAGCTTCTATAGGAAAAATTGAAACAGAAAAGGTAATGGGTGAAGTGAAAACAATATTAAGAGTTTCAAAGCCTAGTAAACTATCATAAATTGTTGAATATATACTATAGACCTTTTTTAATAATGTAATATATTGAGTGATACCACAAAGAATCCCCTAGGTTTTTGATAAAGCTAACAAACCATAGAAACATATCTGCCTCATAATAGTTAAGATATCTGGGGAAAAAGAACTGTGACAAGTTTCTGAATAACGCTAACATAGAATAAGCACATTTTTGATCCACTCTAATCTATTGAAACATTGATTTTATTTTAATTTAAATTACTAGACACATTGTAGTATTGTTGTATGTTTGTATATCTGTAGCAAAATAAGTGCACCATAGAGTATGTATATAATATACTAGTACTGAAGGCCCGTGTACACGGGCCAAAGCCCCCCGCTCCGGATCAGCAGTGCCTCTAAGTGGAAGCCGCCGCGTTTGTGCAGTCTCTGCTGCACATGTGCAGTTACGTACACAGGGAGTTTCAGATTCTAGAACTTTATGTTATATTGTTTAGATGATCTCATAAGACTCAGGACTTCATATGATGTTGAAACAGACTTATTAGATCAACATTTCGGCTGCATTAGTTCAGCCTTCCTCAGGACTGAACTGAACACTGCAGCCGAAACGTTGTCTGTTTCAATATCGTATGAAGTCCTGAGAGTGCTTATGAGATCATCTATACAACTATTTCTGCAATCTTTCATCAGCACCCAGCATTTCACTATCACTAAGCGTGAGTGCTTCCTAGCCCCTCTCTCTCTCTCTTATGTATCACAAAAATTTCAATCACTAATTGTATAGTAGTATTATTACATATAATTATGACTCAGAAACATACTAATTTGGAGGGATGAATGTTTTTGGTTTGAGAAAGGTGTTGTGTGGGAGGAGAGTATCCTATATAATAATTTGCTAAATCGTGTGTAACGCCGCGACATGCGCAGTAGACACTGTGGCTCGTGCTGCAGTCATGCGCAGTAGAGACTACCTGCACCGCAGTTGATTCAGAGCTGGATGCTCCTTTGGAGCATCTAGCTCTGTGTCAGCCGTTGAGCGGGCAGTCTCTACTGCGCACAACTGCCCCGCGACCGGGTGGCTGTGACACTGTGGCCCGTGTAACGGGCTGTTCAACTAGTTCTTAATATTAACTTTACAGCTCTTAAATGCAATGATGGAAAAATGAAAAAAAAAAAACACATGATTGAATAAATAATAAGCATTACTCTATATCATGATGGTTTCTAATATCTGATTTGTGTCCCATATATATGTGTTATTGATAATATCTGTTTATTATTACTTCTCCATATTTTATTCCAAAACTTTGAGACCCAATTTAGAAAATGTTTAAAGTTTTGTTATAGTTAGCCATGGAATACATAAATATTAAATTAAACGGTTCCTGCTTTCCAGATGAGTGAAAACATGATCACTTTCCAAATTACTACAGCTGAGACACATCAAACAACTGAAAACAGTTTATTCAGAGCTAAATCTGTCATTCGGTATTAAAGGAAATAATATGAAGCGCTGCTTCTGACTTGAGCTTCTTATTTTTTAATGAAAACATATTCAAATTGTATGACAGTTGTGGACATTAGAATAATAGGTTAGGGAACACAATCTAATCAATAGACTGGGAAGAATCTAAAAACTAAAGAAAGATGTTCAAAAGTTATCATACACTCTTTTTAAATATAATTATATTGACATGAAGCAAACAAAGAATAAAGCATATACTTTGTGAGATAATGAGCTTTATTTGCCTGATATGCTCATGTCTGTATTTTCTGAAGTCTCAGGGCTGTCACAGGCAACAGAACTATAGCACCCCCCAGTACAGTTCTATCACCCAAGCTCTTTTAGTCACCTTCTCCTATGTTTCATTACAGATATGGATGCAGTAGGGGCATGTCCAATGACCGGCCCATGTGAGTGTCAAGCAATATTGTGAGCATTGCAACATCTAGCAACCGCAATATGAAAGGTTTTCCAGCTGCCACAAAGGCCACTGTGCAGCCCTAACTTACTGTATCTTTACTCTTTTTCTGCACTTTGGACTTTTGGCACCATAACCCAAGATATTACCTTTCACAAAATACAATATTACCATTAGCATAGTACTGCTTTAGGGTCAATAAGAAATATGTTTATAGTTGTACTGTAATCCAAGGCAGTGTTGCTTGACCACATCCCTCAAGTATTACCAACTGTGCGTGCTATAAATGAACACTAGCACCATCTAATAATGAACCCACACATCTTAATCTGTGCAGAAAATCCTACAATGACTAAATTATGTGTAGACTGGTTCTACAAAACCACTATTACATAAGAACTAGTTATCATTTAAATTGAGGCATAAATTTCAACTATGGCAGTGCTAACATGGTAGCAAAATTATAAAATGGCTTTCTTTCAGATTGCACCATAATAAATTATTGTATACTGGCAATATGGGACGGCATTGCTCATCATGTTATATAGGGAATGTATTAATTATTTGCAATGAATATTAGAAAACATACAGCTTTGGCTGTAACACTTTCACAAACTTAGTCATAGTGATATGCATAGATTCATGCAACACACATGCACAAACATATACACAGAGTGAGACACAAACACATGCAACAGACATACACATAAACACACACACACACACACACAGAGGTGGATACAAACACTGATACAGACACTCACATGTAACACACATATACACACTTGCAGTGACACAGTGAGAGACACACATACATGCAAAGCACAACACACATGTATAGTGTGACAAACACATACAGATACACACATGATACACACACAGGAGTGATGTATAAGGAGGTGACTTATGAGAGGAGGGGGATTCGTGGGTGTTTGTGAGTGAGCCAGAAGGGGGTGAGTTATGAGGGGATTTGTGGGTATTTCTCTGTGTGTCCACATGTATGTTGCATGTGTGTGTGTGTGTGTGTGTGTGTTTTCACACTCTGTGTTTGTTTCTGTATATTGTGCATTTCATGTATGTGTGTATCTCTGTTGCACACAGTAATTATATATATATATATATATATATATATATATGTGACTGTTGTATGATGGACTCCTACCTAGGTAAGTCCTTCTGTCACACACAGTAATTATATAGATATACGTGACTGCTGTATGATGGACTCCTACCTATTTAAGTGCTTCTGTTACACACAGTAATTATAATGATATACCTGACTGCGATATGATGGACTACTACCTAGGTAAGTCCTTCTGTTACATACAGTAATTATATAGATACACCTGACTGCTGTATGATGGACTCCTACCTAGGCAAGTCCTTCTGTTACACACAGTAATTATATAGATACACCTGACTGCTGTATGATGGACTCCTACCTAGGTAAGTGCTTCTGTCACACACAGTAATTATATAGATACACCTGACTGCTGTATGATGGACTCCTACCTAGGTAAGTGCTTCTGTCACACACAGTAATTATATATATACACCTGACTGCTGTATGATGGACTCCTACCTAGGTAACTCCTTCTGTCACACACAGTAATTATATATATACACCTGACTGCTGTATGATGGACTCCTACCTAGGTAAGTCCTTCAGTTACACACAGTAATTATATAGATACACCTGACTGCTGTATGATGGACTCCTACCTAGGTAAGTCCTTCTGTTACACACAGTAATTATATAGATACACCTGACTGCTGTATGATGGACTCCTACCTAGGTAAGTGCTTCTGTCACACACAGTAATTATATAGATACACCTGACTGCTGTATGATGGACTCCTACCTAGGTAACTCCTTCTGTCACACACAGTAATTATATATATACACCTGACTGCTGTATGATGGACTCCTACCTAGGTAAGTCCTTCTGTTACACACAGTAATTATATAGATACACCTGACTGCTGTATGATGGACTCCTACCTAGGTAAGTGCTTCTGTTACACACAGTAATTATATAGATACACCTGGCTGCTGTATAATGGACTCCTACCTAGGTAAGTCCTTCTGTTACACAGAGTAACAGGACACCTTCCTAGTTAACTCCTTTTAAAGAAACTGAGACACTTTTCTAAAGGGGAATTATACTGTATTTATAAGTTATCTCTGTATTTATAAGGGGCAATTATGTCCAACAGTGTGTAAGAAAAAAAATAGACAGGGCATGAGTGGCATAATGACCCCTTCCAGATGGAATGGTAGGAAAAGAGGGGCAAGGGGCAGGGGGTGGAAGTGAAAGACATGAAAGAGGAATGGGGAGAGAAGGTAGGAGATGTAAAAAGCATAAAGAAAAATGCAAGATGGTGAAAGACAAGAGAAAGGAGTTGAGAGACAAGAGTGATAAAGAAACAAGGCATTAAATAAAGACAGTGTGAAGTGTGTAGTACAATAATGTATAGCCGTGTTGTGGAATCACACAACCTCTTGGATGGTAGAGAGGTGTAGGTTTGTAGAGCTCTCTACCATCCAAGGGGTTAATTATTAAACTCTTTGTGTCTGAGAGGTGTCCAATGGACTTGACATCATTGTAGCAGTTCTGGTAAAGAAGAGACAGCAGCTAACCCCTTCACTCCCACTGAGAAAAATATGTTGTTTCCTTGCATGCAGATTGAAGTTAAAGGGATAGTAATACTTCGTTTGTAACTTTATTTTATTTTGTAGGCATTAAAAAAACATGAAGAACTATATAAGTCTTATCTCTCAAACCTTTATGGTTTAAGAGATATTCACAAGCAAATTTTCCCCTCCCCGGCCCTTTTACCTAGTGTAAGCCATCTCTTCTCAGATGTGGAATCTTCTTTCTATGAAAACAATGAAAACCCTGCCCTCCTTGACAAGCTTTTCTGGTTTTTCCCTTATATTAATTGAAGATTGTCCCTCTGTGCAATCTACCTGGGCACCTTCCTTCTGCTTTGGCTGAGCAGTGTTACATCAGTAAAAGGGGCGGGAGGGGGACACTTTGTCATTGAATTACTCTTGAACTACAACTCTGACAGAACTGAAATAACACTCTCCAAAGTCCAAATACTATGATGATTAATTAGAGCTGCTTTTATTATGAAACATTACTAGTCTGGTGTGAGCAGCATGGAGGGCACCAGAGGGGGCTGATAAGGATTGCCCCCCCTTAATACTGTCTAGCATAAGAAATGCACAGTCCTTTTTTTGTAGAACTCCCCTTTATTGACAGATGTAGCACTTCTTCTTGTATTTATTCCTGTACTCCTGTGTCTATTGTAATTACAGAGGTGATAATAGCTGGAAGCAGACAGGCTGTGAGAGGTGATCAAACTGCACATCTGTAGTTACAATTCACACACACAGATGTAGAGGAATGAGTAGTAGAGGCACTGCACTATCTGTCAGTAGGGGTGACTTGTATAAAGCAAGCATTGTGTTTTTCTTCTAACTGAGACTGTTAAGTCCGGGGACAGAATTCTTATCAGCCATCTTTGCTGCTCAGTCCAGTCTGTGATGTAACTGCATTTTAACCCTGTGCATCACATACCATAGAACAGTTATCAAAGCATTGTCTCTTCTGAGCCTCCCTGTACCTCTCAGTCTTTACAGATATCCCTGTATGAAAGGCATGTTCCAGTGCAGTGGTCCCCTTCTCGCATTTACCAGTGGAAGGAGCAAGGCACCGGAATGTGAAGCTTCCCAGTGTCTGTAGCTGTGTGAGAGCCATTTACACTGAGTGAGTGCATTTCAATGGAGATCTGACTTGTGGAATTAAGCAGAGGGTCATGCAGTGTGCAATCCTATGGCAGTGAAAGGGTTAATGTGTATCACTATCTGCAAACTGACTGTCAGTCACCCCCTCTGCCAGCCCCTACAGATGGCATCTCATTTACTATATACTATGTTAACCCATTGAGTGTCAGAGCATTACACAACGCATTCCTGAGCAATGTGTCGCATAGCTCTCTGGCACTCAAGGGGTTAAGGAAAGTTGTAATTTGGGCAAATATTGTGTGTGTTTGCATGTGTGTGCAGCAGGCCAGCAGCACCACCATCGGGGGAGTGGCCTCCAAACAGTAACAGTATAGACTTTCATATTGCAGGCACACAACACACTGCAGCACCGGGGGGACCATCCCTCAAGCGGTGCCATCATAGCCTTGATTATGGTGCATCCTGCACACAATATGCAAGTGTATGCTGGGAGCACTGGTAAGGCGGTTCTCCTTGTTCTGCAGTGTGTTGTGTGCCCAGGATATGAAAGGCTGTTGTATAGAGTATTGTGAATTCAGTGATGAAATGAATGATATTTTTGTTTGTTGTATGGTGTAGGAGCTGATGAGTGCTTGGATAAGTGTGGCGTCAGGCATGTTTTTTTTGCAGTGAGAAGGAAGTCGTAAGTGGGGCATTCAGTCCCCCCAGTGTATGTCCAAGACAGGCAGTAAGGAGGAGACATGAATATCTCCTCCTTACTGCCGCCCTGGGTGTGAGTAGACTAGACTGATGTATAATCTACCATAAATACTACACAAATATTCAAGTAAGTTGAGGCAATTATGAATCATTGGTAATAACATCCATATGTAAAATAAGTAATTCCAGCCAAAAGTTTTCATATTATAGTACATACAGAGAGGTGTAAAATTATTGGAGATTGCCTACCTTTGTTATTTGATGTTAGTAATCACAAATTAATATTTTTTGTTGTATTATATTAGTGATGCTATTTTTATATTTTTACCCTACTAGATCATATTAAAGGGACACTAATGTCCCATAAAAACTTTTTGTACTTTTATAGCACTGAAGATAATAAGAAGAATGATGCAAATCCTATCTCTCAAAGATGGCTCAGAAGGTTAAGGCACCAGCTGTAAAATCTGCTCAGACTGTGAGGTTGCAGGTTCTAGTCCCGGCAAGGTCAACTCAGCCTTTCACCTTTCTAAGGTAGATAAAATTAGTCCAGGACATACTTGAAAACGAGAGACAATCTCAATGTATTTTCACAAAAAAAATATATATATAGGCACTGAAAGGTCGGCCCTTTACAGATGACAGCAGGAGATTCGAGTCGTACGACTCGAGGAGTCTCTGCAACAGAGCCGAAATCACGGTATTGCAAAAGAATTACTTCATTGGAAATGTCTACAAAGTGTGCCTGGTTTGCAAGCACACTTTGTAGACATTTCCATTGAAGTAATTCTTTTGCAATTCCGCAATTTCGGCTCTGCTGCAGAGACACCGGCTTGTCCCTGGACCGGAATCTCCTGCTGTCAGCTAGAAGCTGACATCAGGAGAAGGAGAGAGAGGGGCTTACTTTCAATTCACATATCTCTCAAACCATAGCGGTTTGAGAGATAGGGTTTGCACCATTCTTCTTATTTTCTTGAGCTCTACAAAACTATAAAACGTTTTTACAGTCCCTTTAATTTTAACTTAAAGGGATAGTAATGTTTCACAAAAACAGCAGAGTCAGGGTTGCAGTTCAAGAGTAATTGAATGATAAAGTTTCCCCCTCCCGCCCCTTTTACCTAGTGTAACACTGCTCACATCAGATGTGAAATCTGGTCACTTGGCCAGACAGATCACAGCAAGGAACAATCTTCTTACTGTGATAACAATGAAAGCCCTGTCCCCATTGACAGGTTTTTCAGGTTTTTCCCTTATCTTAATTGAAGATTGTCCCTCTCTGAAATCCACCTGGACACCACCCTGCTGCTCTGAGGTGAGCAGTTACATCAGTAAAAAGGGCGGGAGGGAGATACTTTCTCATTCAATTACTCTTGAACTACAACTCTGACAGTATTGAAATAACACTCTATCCCTTTAATTACAAACAATTTTAATAAAAAAATAAATCAAAGCAAAGCTCATGGCCCATGGCTCATGGAGTGTGTGGGAGTGGAGATCCAACTGTTTAATGATGTGTCTCCGCACACACTACATCTACGCAGAAATGTCAAATGTATTACTGATCACCTGCACAATATACAAGTCAAGTACCACTGGGGCTACACATTAGCTCTCATTGCATCTTTGAATGCAGCTCTCCACAATTCGGATGACATCCCTTCCTTTTGTACAGCATCAGGGAAATCTCAGCCATCGCTAACCACTCATCCTACCACACAGCAGACCCTGAGGTCCTAGAAACATTTGGAGTGGTCTCCCTGATCCCCTGCAGAGAAGGAAAAAACAGAACAATCTGGAACTGATCCCCGGGATCCCTGAACCTCAAATATCTATGTGGAACTGAGGAGGAATCCTGCATTCGACAATCTGTATATCCTAACCTCCACTCCGTTAAACCTATTGTTCTAAGACAGAGTTGATAACCACTGTTTATCGTATGTTGCTACACATGTTTGGCTTGTTTTAAACAGTTATGTTTATTTATATATTTCCTCAGTTCTTCTGAAGTTGGGGCACCAATGGCTAAACAACAGACACAGAGATGGCACCTCACAAGTATCCCATGGTTACTCTCATCCCTGATGTAGGAGTTGTCCTTTGTCATACTACTAGGGCCAATATTGGTAATTAGTATACACCGACCCACCTGGTAACTAGCTACCACCTGATTTCCCTTCTAAATGTAGAGAACCGTTTACGTAGATAACTACCTAATATGATGCGTCCAGACCAAAGTAGTAGACAGGCATCCCACAACACTGCTACAGTTATATCTCTTATCCACTGTGTACAGCTATGTATATCATGACAATCCTTATTTCCACAGAGGCTGAAAAAGCATTTGACAGAGTGAAATGGTCATACCTCAAAGAGGTGTTGTGGCATATAGGTTTGAGTTCTTGTATGCTGTCTGGCATTTTCAACCTATACTACATCCCCTTGGCAAGGGTTTTTGTCAACGACACCCTCTCTGATCTCTTCTCGATAAAAAATGATACCTGACAAAACTGCTCCCTTTCACCACTAATCTTTAATCTCACCAAAGAACCACTTCTCAGTTGTATTATAAACTTCCCTTCATTCATGGAGTGCGCTTTCAGAAAACTACTTTAAGAGCTGCAGCATACACTGATGATGTTCTCTTCTTCATTACAGACCCGGAGACCTCCTTACCTCTGCTTCTTCAAATCCTGGATGAATACTCCTTCCTTTCCCAAGCTAAAATCAGTTATAACAAATCTGAATTTCTGAATATAAACCTGGACCCAACTAGGTAAACCTCTCTTCAATCTCAGTATGTGTTTCAGTGGTCTTCTTCCTGCTTCTCACATTTTGGATTTCAGATTCCCCATCTCTTTCTTCTCTTCCCAATCTCCCCGCTCCTTAAGTTTATATCTGCTGATCTTTCACAATGGTTATCTCCATATATATCCTGATTTGGGTGGATCAGCTTCATAAAGATGATGATTCTTCCTAAAGTGCGTTATGTTTTAAATGCATTATTGGTACACATGCCCCCACAATTTCTGGAGTCAATCTAATCACTAGTCATGACTTTTTTTTGGATGAGCAAGATATCCAGAATTAGATTCTCACACGTCCTGTGGAGAAGGGTGGTGTTGGGCTACTTGATTTCTTCACCTACCACAAAGCGGCAACATTCTCCAAACTTTTTGATCTTGTTGACCCCTCTATGAAGAGGTGGATGGAATTGCTATTGGACTCTCTTGGGTCTTGCAACCACATTCAGTTACTATGGGCCTCATGTTCCTATGTCACAACTACATGCTTAAATTATATTTTACTCTGCCACATATTGTGAATCTGGAATGAGGTATGTAAAACCATTTCACTGTCATTCATCTCATACACTCTAACATCTCTTGTGGGAAATTGCCTTCCTAGTTTGGTTCACCCATTCTTCTCTCTGTGGAGGAAGAGGAGCATCAACACTTTAGGTTCCTAATATTCACTCCTGACTTTCTCTCTTTACTACATCTAGTGGAGCTTCTAGAAGTGGACTCCATTCCTTGGTGGTCCCTCTTTCAGGTCAGAAGCTTGATATTTGACAAACAGAGAGATCACTCCTTTTGAAAAATAACTACCTAACCCGCAATAGTCTTTTTACCCACTATCCTTTTGCTACTCCCAACTGATGCAAGTGTCCTCTCAAACCAAACCATACTATCTTTTGAGGTGGGAGAGAGAATTATCCATCAAATTAGACATGGTTCAATGGTCCTCTATCTTTTGCCTTTACAACAAATACAAGATTCCAAGACACAAGAATTGAAATACAAACTCTGCACATGGTGGTACATAACAGGCTCACAGGGCCCAATTTTCTGCCTCTCCACTTTGCTGGAGATGCTTACAACAGGGAGGTTCTGTGTTGCATATATGGTGGTCATACCCCAACATTACCTCTTTTTTGGACTGAGATCACTCGCAATATTAACAAAACTTTTGACCTTACCCTACCCATGGACCTACGTTTATTTCTCTTTTATTATAGACACCAATTGGCCATTATGATCCCATCAATCACTGGAACAGTGCCATGATATTTATATGAAGAATATGACTAGCTTCTCGAACAGATGGTGCCGATTCAGTAGTAACGTTACTTCTATAAACACTGGACTCCCCATCATATGAGCCCATATATGATTGGATGAGATTCCTTTTGCAGAGGGCCCTACTTAATAGCATGAATTATTCTTTACTTCCCTTTTCACATATCAGTGGTTTGTGAGAGATAACATTTCCCCAGCCACCCCACCCCCCTTTTTCTCTCTACTTCTTTTGTTTCACAGGCTGCCTCACTCACAAGCTATCTCTATAACATGTCTGGCAAAAACATATACTACCGATCTCCACACATGTTCTCTGTTGATCTTCACAGGTTTCGTCATGTTTTCTTCTCTCTGGGTCTGTAACTTCAAATATGTAATAAAGTATAAGACTCCTAACAGACATACCCAACTGATATTCTTCTATTCAATTGTATATCAGTTCCAAGTATATCAATGTTTGTCAATTAAGCTTATCATATGTCTGAAATCTAAAGCATACAACTGTTGTATTTATCTACAATAAAAGTAAAAAAAAAATCTCTTCATTCCAATTACTCAAGGAAACATTTCTGATAATTGCTAATTTCCCCCTATGATTTATACGGCAGCAAGAATTCCCTCTGTAACACTTCTGCTGCTGAGTGCTGAAGTGGAGAAATCCAGAATTGAAAGTAAACATTGTTAACAGGCTGTGTCCTAAATCAACATAAGCCTTGAAAAAAAATGGTTGCAAACTGAGGCCTATGGCAATTCAAGCTTTGAGAAAATTGTTAGCTGGCTGAGTAGTTATATGGTCACAAAATCCTTGGTAAAATGTTTAACAAGCACCATAATCTGTAAAAAAATTCCTAGCAGTCAAGTATTGATCTCCATTTTAAACTTGTAAAGGTGATGAAGCAGGTATTTACACTTTTGAAAGGAATGTAATGTGCTGTTAGCAAGCTGAGACCTATAGCAACATATGCCACAACAAAATAATTAGCAGTCTGAGGCTGTATCAAAATAAGCCCTGAAAAATTGTTAGCAGGCTGCTAAAAAAAAACAGTTTCCCATTTTTTCAGTGGAAATTCCCCCACATAGATAATACATAAAACTTCAACTTTTTCCTATTGCCAACAAATTCCCCTTGAGATTTTTGGCATTTTCTGCATATGGCTGTTAGAATTACTACTGTAGTTCTGCTGCTACTGAACTCTGAATTGGATCTATCCAGTGTTCTTAGTAGGCATGGGTGAAAAGCCAGAAACATTTCCCATGGGATTTTTACAATATCCTGCTTTTTTCACAATAAGTCTGTCCCATAGAAAATACATAACATTTCTGCCGGCAACAAATTTCTCGCAAGAGTTTTTTTTCTATGACTCCAAGATTTCCTGCCACAATATTACTTCTTCTGAGGGCAAAAGTGGAAAAATAAATAGCTGAAAGTAAATGTTTTGAGTCCTTGAAAACATTCTTAGCATGATGAGTGCCTCTTTCCTTTACCCATAACCCTAACGTCCTGCTTAAGTAAGACTGGCACAGCCTTCCTTGAAAACTAACTGCTACTTTGGATATTCCAGCATGGTGCAACACATGACAACAGTTCTTTAAACCTCTGTTTTCAACAAAACGAAAAGGACAGCATGTCAACCATCAATATTTTGGCAAGTTTTCTATTCCACAGGCATACTTTTGCATTATTCATTTTTTCAGGTTTTTGACTTCTTTCTTTGGACTTAGTAAGTCTGGGATGGCATACATAATGGAAAAATGGTGTAACTTTATCGCTTTAATGACATCACTTGTGGAGGTGATGACAGTATTTGTAGGCACTCTATGATTTTTGTAATGTACAACAACAAAATCAGTCATATTCCTCTGCAGCAGAAGCATAAAATCATGGAACACTCTGACACATCAACAACCCTTCTATTTTGTACCCCACTTTAAGGAGTACTTCTGCTGCTGCTAGTTGTAGTGCCTATGACCTGTTGATGATGCGTCTCTTTCAGTCTGACCTGTGGTTGTGCTTCAGGTGGGATATCATTGATGAGGTGCCTAGGTATGAGACTAAATGTTGCTGCAATTGTACCACTACTAACTGTCACAGATGCTGCACTTCGAACAGCAGCAGAAACATCATACTAAGGTTGTAAATGTTTTATAACCTGTGTTGGTGCTGGACACACAAAACTAATAGTGTGTGTGTGGTTGAGTGAGGCTTGATGATGCTGATGATGACTGACAGAATCACTGTATATTTTTTGCCATCTTTGTTTGTCCAGGGTCAGACTTTCCAATTTATTTTCACAAACAGTTTATAGACATGCACAGTACTCATTTTCAGTGATGGAAGATTAAGCCTTTGCCTTTTAGCTAACTTTCTGGCCATGTCATCATCTCTGTCACTCTCACCCTTATCTGTATCTGGAGGAAAGATGAGGATGCTGGAGCATATATTCTATATCTATATCATTATTATCATTGATTAAGTCATCCTCAGAACTGCTTGCCACTTCTTCGCCACAACCTTTACATTCTTCTAGGCATTTAGAGCTCTTTAACAATTTCTTTTTTACTTTCCCCTTTGAGGGAGTTTTACAATGTTTGCTACTACTTTTAGGACAGGTGTTTTTGTGCTTGTTTGTTTCACTGTAAGATGCAGGAGTTGTTTGAGCTCCTACATCTTCTTCCACAAGCCATCAACACTGAAATGCAATTTGTCATCTTCAGTGCTTTTAGATGGTGTATTAATAGTACTGGTGCTAGTGGTGGTACTTTTGTTGGGACTTTGACAAACTGCATCCACCTTTGGAGGAGAGGACTCACCATAATTTACTGCATATGTTGCAGCAACCATCTGCAGTCAGTTTTTGGACTACCACTTAATTTCACCCACTACCTGTATGATGATGGTAGTGGAGGTGGGTCTGGTACTTGTGGTGCCTCTAGGACTCTCTCAGACATCCTTCTCCATGCTTTGTATTTGTAAAACAGGAGACCTGTTGTACCATTTTTTGTGCCCATCAGCCCTTTGAACTTTTAGCAGGGCTTCTACTTCTGCAAGTTGTTGCATCTTTGACGTGCTTCTGTTTGTCTCCCAATCAGACGAGACCTTATTGAACATGTGACTAAATGTGATCCTGTTTTAATCTTGTTCACATGTTTTTTGGGGGAAGACAACAGACAGCAACATATTTATCTTTTGGATCATGGTTGAAGTATATATGCTGTAGATTTCATAGATGGAGGGATTATGAAGGGACTATTACTAAACACGATGGGCTACATGTAGCAATAGTTTTAGCATTAGTTGTCAGTGGGTCTGCACATTGAGCAGCATGGTTCACATTTGAAAAGTCACACGCGAAAGGTTGTGCAACCTTTTAAGTCATTCACCACATCACCATGCTCAAAATGGCGACATGACAATCTCGCACTGCATGACAGTCCTTTTGTATGCAGCACATGGAGGCACTCCAGTTGCCTCTCTTCAGCATTCCCATAGCATTTTTAGACTTAGCTAACATTCAGCATCCCCACAGCATTTTTAGACTTAGCCAACGCATGTATTATTGTCCTCGCCTCCAATTTATCATGGCTGTGTATTCGACCATTAAGTAGGCAACATGACAATCTCGTACTGTCATGCAGAGTGAGATTATCATGTTGCCATTTTGAGCATGGCAATGTGGTGAATGACTCTTTTGCGTGCGACCTGTCAAAGGGATACCAAACAGCATCAGAAGCACTCATAAATGAGCTTGTGAATAATGACCTGTGTTGCTGCTTAGTCAATAATAGACAGTGTGATTGATAGTATTGGACTTGGAAACAGTGATGATCATAATGACCCAGAGGATCTCTGTGTATTTTTAGATATGTTTACCTGTCCACAGCAGACTTTCCCACTTGCTTAATCTGTTGATCTGATTCTGCACCTTTGACTGTCTTTCATCCTGCCTGCAACTAGGGTTGGGTGACAAGTATGAAAAATTTTGAGCATGACTTTTCGCAAAAACATGATGATTTTTTGCTTTTCCCACAAAAAATTTTGCCTTTCTGCCTTTGCAAAAATGTCCTCCTTTTCTCCTGTTTTAACAAATTTTCTGCCTATTTTAACACATTTTTTGCCTATATTTCCTATAGGTACTACATTTCCCACTGTAATATTACTTCTTCTGAGGGCTGAAGTTTAGAAATAAGAGGCTGAAAGTAAAAGCAACATATGGCTTGAAAAATGTGTTAGCGTGGAGAATGCATTTGCCCTTTGCTCACAACACTAACTTCCTGCTTAAGTGACACTGGCACATATTCATGATGATGTCAAGTAATGAAAAAAATAAAGTACAACCTATAATGTTGCAGATGTGTATTCTAATGGTGGTGGTAGTGGAGGACTGGCATGGTGTGATTTGTGTATGTATTTTTACTACTGTCATACTCTATCCTCCTTCTCAGATTATTGACACACATTACGTATAGGTCATAGCAGTGGTCCCAAATGGGGTAGATGGTGGCAAACCTTCTTCACATCTGTCCTCCACCTCCTCATCTGTGCTGCTTTTAATATATTTGTCCTGGCTTTGTCTGTCATGTGTGGTTTCTGCTACTACTACAACTACTGGAGCTAGATGTTGATGTAATTCTACTGTTAATACTACTAGGTGTCAAAGGTGTAGCACTTACAACCTTTGCTGCAGTCAGTTTTTGAACTACTACTTTACTCTCACGTCCCTATATTGATCCACCCCTCCCCCTTCCCCTTGTACGTTTGCTGGACATTACACAACTACACTGTGTGGGTTTTTTTTACTGTATGGGACACAACACAACTGCTGGAGCTGTATGATGCCTTGATTAAACCCAGTCAGCTGTCTGTCACTGTCACCTATGATATTTTGTTTTTATTCTTTTTTTTATTATTATTATTTTTGAGTTGTCCACCCTGTTGTCTTATCACAGTCTGTCCAAAAAAAATTATAACTGAAAAACTAAATCAACAACGTCTTTCCCTAGACTTCCCCACCCATCACAGAGATAATATCAGCAATATCAGCAAGCAAATAGGTCCCTAGCTGCCTGTGTCTTGCCTGTCAGTCACATGGAATTTTGCAGTATTTGGGTTACAACCTTCTTCCTCCCTTCTTATCCCCTAGAGTCCCCCCAGGACTCCCCTAATACAGAGAACAAATGTCCTACCTAAATGACTTCCTAAACTAAGCTTCAATTCCCCTTTATTTGCCTGTCTTCTCTATCTCAAAAACATGCTGCTCTCTCCTCTCACAATAGAAGGAAAAGGCTGGAAAAAGCTGAAAAATGGCACTTTTCGTGGGAAATTATTCGCCAAGTGGAAAGTGCCATTATTAGTCGATTTCAGTTTGAGGAAAAATTTTCACCCATCCCTACCTGCAACTTCTTATACCCTGGGGTTCTGCACCTAGTAGCTTATTCATAGCACTTGTCTCTGATCCAGATCTCCTGACTTTGTCCATGCATGCCAACCTGATACATCTCCAGCTTATGTGCTTGCTTCCTGATACCTTGAACATCTGGAACTGCTTCTTTCTGGATACTTACTGCTGTGGGCTCTGTCTCTATCCTCAGACCCTCCATTAGTGTGGCTTTTGCATGGGTGTGTGTCTACCTGTACTGACACTTCATCTCATGAATGAGACCTGCCTACATATACCTGGAAGATGGTTACGTACTGAAAATGACTGAAAGGAAGATAAATCTCAATGTATTCTTCCTGGTAAGATACTTTCTAAATAAATAAGTAAGCACACACAAATTAATCCATACCTTTTCCATCATTTGTGTGTGGGATATCTGGTACTCTTTACAGTCTGTAGTGTTTTTATGGGAAATGAAAGTGTACACTTTATTCTTTGGTCTTCTTTTATTTTTTTGTATTTACTCATGTCTTTAGATATACATCTTGATGTTTAAATATATATTGTTTTCAGGTACACAATTTCAAAACAATTGTAATATGATTACACAGTGTGTTACTCAATGCTGTCTTCCTTATTTGGACTGTATATGATACATATAATACAATCATGCCTACTAATTTTCTGAATGCTGGTTAATTAATTAATTGAAAATGATTGACATTAAATTGAAATATATGAAATAAATAACACAAATTGTTATAAAATAGCTCATTATCATTTTCATGTTGGGCACTATTTTACTTCCATTACTGATATCTGATAACCAAAAATGTAACTTTAAAGGAGCAGTATACTTTTACTTATGAAAACACATATTTTATAGAGCATTTCCTGCTGAATAAAACAAGGTCACTCCCATCGCTGTCAGATGTTTTATTCAAAAATTATAGCAGTTTAAATAATCAGGAAGTGAATTTACTGTGTTTACTTCCTGATAGTTCTAACTGACAGGAAGTGACAGGCAGCATCTATCACATTCTATGGAGAACTGTATGTCTCTGACTTTTCTGACTTTCCTCTCCATTAGAATCTAACAGGAAATCTAATTAGAATTTGACCACTAGAGGGCACTGCTAATGTAAAAAAAAAAACATGGTTTTAAACTGTAATAACGCTGGAAATATAAATCTCTCGGCAGTGGGAGTACCCTTATTTTACTCAATAGGAAAACCCTACAATATATATTTTTTCATAAATGAAGTTTACTGCTCCTTTAAGATGCAGAGCTGAAGGTTTTCCACTACCATAAATTTTAGCACTCTCATGTTGTATATTCTTGTAGTCTTGAATCACTCAAAAAATTCTCCAGAGATCTAAAATAACTACCTACTGTTAGTCTATAAATAAGAAAAGAGGAGCAGCTGACATCTGCAATAAATGCTCTAAATATAATCTACAATACATTATGCTGAACTAAGTGAGAAGAAAAGATAAATTGAGCCAAGATTAACCCATGAGGACCAGAGGGGTTACAACACTTTGCTTTGCGATGAATTGCACAAACCTCTATTGCTCAAGTACTTAAAGGGATAGTAATACTTAAAATGTAAAAAAAATATGTTGTAGGGTTTATCTCCCTGAGTAAAACAAGAGTACTCCCATTGCTGAAAGGTGTTTCATTCAAAAGTTATTAATTTTCAAAGTTGAATTTTTTAGGTGCAATATCACAGTGGCCTGACATTGTACAGTGGCACTGTTGATACACGATCCTATGGACAGCTCTGGTCACGGGACCATAAATCTCCATAGGAGATGATATAGGAGGTGATATTGCACCTAAAAAATTCTACTTTGAAAATTAATAACTTTTGAATGAAACACCTTTCAGCAGTGGGAGTACTCTTGTTTTACTCAGGGGGATAAACCGTACAACATATTTTTTTTTACATTTTAAGTATTACTATCCCTTTAATTTGCTACACAAGGTACTGAAGGTTACATTAATATCACTTGGTACCAAAATAATGATAGGAACATACTTATAAAATTAATAATATGAATATAGGTAGATATAGTGCATAATACAACCCGTTCCTATATTTTTTTTAATATTATTTAAAGGAATTAATATTTTTAACATACATGCATTTTTATACAAACATTAATTTTTTTTCATGTGTATGTAAGTGCTAAGACCTAAGATGAGAAAGTACATAGAGAATCATACAGTAATATATACAGTATATGTTCAATCAACTCTGTATGGGCAGCACAGTCGCTCAGTGGTTAGCAATGTTGCCTTGCAGCGCTGGGGTCCTGTACATTATATTCACACAGATACACATAATCAGTTCTTACTATAATGTATCAAAGTTCTCACCAAGTATACAGTGTGTGTTTTGTAGAGACAGATGATTGGTCCTTGTCACAGCGTATTATTACAGTGTGTTAAGATGTTCTCACGTTTCATTCCATTTGATTATTTGTTTGTCATAATCACTGTCCGTTATCTTTGCCTCAGATTGTTCATGCAAATAGAAGGAGATAATTTCTCTGAAAGTTGTATATAACAATATAGTTTATATAATTTATAGACTTACGTCTAGGTTAAAGATGAGTCATTTTCTCTTCTCCAATAGGGATCCTCGGTGTAGTTTTATGTGCCGTCTGAATGTCCCAATTCCTCTTTTCTATTTCTGTTCTGTGCCTAATCCGTGTACCCTGATGTGGCTTGTCTTTATGGATTTCCTCCGTTCCTCCGTCTGTTTGTAAGACTGATCAGTGTTCTCCGATATGTCTGGGTTTTTTGGTTTTCTCCGTCTGGCTCTGCTTTAGTGAATTTTCTTACAGTTTCCTCCATCTGGGTCCTCTTCAGTCAGACCTCGGCATGAGTCTCACATGTGCTTTCCTTTTAATTTGAAATGGATGTGTCCTTCTTTGGTATAATGAAAGGGTTAAGTTTGGTTTGTAGTAAAATAAATAATTTATTAGATATAATAAATAAAACATACAGACACTCTGTATGAAGCAATGTGATATTTCCACCATAGAGTTTACACTAGAATCAGTCTGTTAGAAAAAAACATAAGGGACGACCCGCATCCATTAACGGTGAAAATACTCCAACACACTGTGGCCCAAATGTGAGAGAGATTTACAAAACAAACAATAGTGCAAAGTTAGTGGTCAAAACGGCATTAACTCAACATGTTTCGTATGTTGAGCACTTCCTCAGGGGTATATAATGAAAGGAAGGGGCAAATATATGCTCTTATATAGGCCAGTTTAGTCTAGCGACCTCTAGCCAATTAATCGCTTCCTAGTTCAGGTTTAAGATTGACGGCTGGATTAGGTGTGTCCGGTCATCAGGAGTTTTGTGTTAACTAGTGTTGAGCGAGCATGCTCGGCCGATGCTCGGATCGGCTCGAGCATCGCTCTGCTCGGCACATGGCGGTACTCGTACGAGTACCGCATGTGCTCGCCCGCCATGTTCGGGTCTCCTCCCCGCACGTTTTGCGGCTGCTGCGCAGCCAATAAACGTGCAGGGAGGCTCTGACATCGGTGTAATGCCAGCAGCCATGTTGGCTGCTGGCATTACACTGATTGGCTGGCCAGAACCCGTGGTCAGGTGCTGTATAGCACCTGACCAGCGAGTTCGGCTCAGTCTGAGCCAGGGAGAGCTGAGGATAGGAAGGGAAAGGCAGTGTAGGGAGGAAAAAAACAAAAATTGTGAAAAAAAAAGAACCAAAAGTCCTTTTTAGGACTACTGTGTGTGGGGGCAGCAGGTTATTTGGTGTGGGGGGAAAAAAACAAAAAAAAAAAAAAAAAAAATATATATATTCTGTTTAGTGTGCAAAGTTGCAGATTAGAGCACATTCTGTTTAGTGTGCACAGTTGCAGATTAGAGCACATTCTGTTTAGTGTGCAAAGTTGCAGATTAGAGCACATTCTGTTTAGTGTGCAAAGTTGCAGATTAGAGCACATTCTGTTTAGTGTGCAAAGTTGCAGATTAGAGCACATTCTGTTAAGTCTTCAAACTAAAATATCAAAGTCACGTATTCCATTCAGTGTGCGTCGCCGCAGTTTAGCAGCACATTCTGAGTACTGTGCAGAGTTGCAGAATAGGAAGAAATACTGTTAAGTCTTCAAACTAAAATATCAAAGTCACATATTCCATTCAGTGTGCTTCGCCGCAGTTTAGCAGCACATTCTGTGTACTGTGCAGAGTTGCAGAATAGGAAGAAATACTGTTAAGTCTTCAAACTCAAATATCAAAGTCACATATTCCATTCAGTGTGCTTCGCCGCAGTGTAGCAGCACATTCTGTGTACTGTGCAGAGTTGCAGAATAGGAAGAAATACTGTTAAGTCTTCAAACTCAAATATCAAAGTCACATATTCCATTCAGTGTGCTTCGCCGCAGTTTAGCAGCACATTCTGTGTACTGTGCAGAGTTGCAGAATAGGAAGAAATACTGTTAAGTCTTCAAACTAAAATATCAAAGTCACATATTCCATTCAGTGTGCTTCGCCGCAGTGTAGCAGCACATTCTGTGTACTGTGCAGAGTTGCAGAATAGGAAGAAATACTGTTAAGTCTTCAAACTCAAATATCAAAGTCACATATTCCATTCAGTGTGCTTCGCCGCAGTTTAGCAGCACATTCTGTGTACTGTGCAGAGTTGCAGAATAGGAAGAAATACTGTTAAGTTTTCAAACTCAAATATTAAAGTCACATATTCCATTCAGTGTGTTTCAACGCCGTTTAACAGCCTATTCTGTGTACTCTACAGAGTTGCAGAATAGTAAGAAATACTGTTAATTTTTCAAACTCAAATATCAAAGTCACATATTCCATTCAGTGTCTTTCACCGCCGTTTAACAGCCTATTCTGTGTACTCTGTACAGTTGCAGAATTATAAGAAATACTGTTAAGTTTTCAAACTCAAATATTAAAGTCACATATTCCATTCAGTGTCTTTCACCGCCGTTTAACAGCCTATTCTGTGTACTCTGTACAGTTCCAGAATTATAAGAAATACTGTTAAGTTTTCAAACTCAAATATTAAAGTCACATATTCCATTCAGTGTGTTTCAACGCCGTTTAACAGCCTATTCTGTGTACTCTGCAGAGTTGCAGAATAGTAAGAAATACTGTTAATTTTTCAAACTCAAATATTAAAGTCACATATTCCATTCAGTGTCTTTCACCGCCGTTTAACAGCCTATTCTGTGTACTCTGTACAGTTCCAGAATTATAAGAAATACTGTTAAGTTTTCAAACTCAAATATTAAAGTCACATATTCCATTCAGTGTCTTTCACCGCCGTTTAACAGCCTATTCTGTGTACTCTGTACAGTTCCAGAATTATAAGAAATACTGTTAAGTTTTCAAACTCAAATATTAAAGTCACATATTCCATTCAGTGTGTTTCAACGCCGTTTAACAGCCTATTCTGTGTACTCTGCAGAGTTGCAGAATAGTAAGAAATACTGTTAATTTTTCAAACTCAAATATTAAAGTCACTTATTCCATTCAGTGTGTGTCACCGCCGTTTAGCAGCCTATTCTGTGTACTCTGCAGAGTTGCAGAATAGTAAGAAATACTGTTAAGTTTTCAAACTCAAATATTAAAGTCACTTATTCCATTCAGTGTGTGTCACCGCCGTTTAGCAGCCTATTCTGTGTACTCTGCACAGTTGCAGAATAGGAAGAAATACTGTTAAGTTTTCAAACTCAAATATTAAAGTCACATATTCCATTCAGTGTCTTTCACCGCCGTTTAACAGCCTATTCTGTGTACTCTGTACAGTTCCAGAATTATAAGAAATACTGTTAAGTTTTCAAACTCAAATATTAAAGTCACATATTCCATTCAGTGTGTTTCAACGCCGTTTAACAGCCTATTCTGTGTACTCTGCAGAGTTGCAGAATAGTAAGAAATACTGTTAATTTTTCAAACTCAAATATTAAAGTCACATATTCCATTCAGTGTCTTTCACCGCCGTTTAACAGCCTATTCTGTGTACTCTGTACAGTTCCAGAATTATAAGAAATACTGTTAAGTTTTCAAACTCAAATATTAAAGTCACATATTCCATTCAGTGTCTTTCACCGCCGTTTAACAGCCTATTCTGTGTACTCTGTACAGTTCCAGAATTATAAGAAATACTGTTAAGTTTTCAAACTCAAATATTAAAGTCACATATTCCATTCAGTGTCTTTCACCGCCGTTTAACAGCCTATTCTGTGTACTCTGTACAGTTCCAGAATTATAAGAAATACTGTTAAGTTTTCAAACTCAAATATTAAAGTCACATATTCCATTCAGTGTGTTTCAACGCCGTTTAACAGCCTATTCTGTGTACTCTGCAGAGTTGCAGAATAGTAAGAAATACTGTTAATTTTTCAAACTCAAATATTAAAGTCACATATTCCATTCAGTGTCTTTCACCGCCGTTTAACAGCCTATTCTGTGTACTCTGTACAGTTCCAGAATTATAAGAAATACTGTTAAGTTTTCAAACTCAAATATTAAAGTCACATATTCCATTCAGTGTGTTTCAACGCCGTTTAACAGCCTATTCTGTGTACTCTGCAGAGTTGCAGAATAGTAAGAAATACTGTTAAGTTTTCAAACTCAAATATTAAAGTCACATATTCCATTCAGTGTGTTTCACCGCCGTTTAGCAGCCTATTCTGTGTACTCTGCAGAGTTGCAGAATAGTAAGAAATACTGTTAAGTTTTCAAACTCATATATATTAAAGTCATATATATCGTGAAAGATGAAGAAGGCGGGTAAAAAGGGACGGGGAAGTGGACGTGATCCTGAAAGTTCAGGGCGCGGGTCAGGACGCGGAGAAACTGTGCCTGGTGCCAGAGCACAAGAAAGAAAGACATCCACCATACCTAGCTTCATGTCTGATTTCACAGGGCGTCGCAGGACATCACTCTCGAGGTCCGACCAGTGCGAACAGGTGGTCGGTTGGATGACAGCTGATACTGCTTCCAGTCGGTTAAGCACCACCCTGTCTTCCACCAAGTCCACTCTCAGTAGCCAAGAGTCTGGTCAACATAATCCTCACTCTGATCATCCTTCCTCCCACCATACACGGTCTGGTCAAAGAAGTGATCCCACACTGGGATATAGTGATGAGCTCGTCTCATCACCAATCCTTCATTTGACCCTCTCTCCAAGCACGCTTGCAGAGGAACATGACATCTTGTGCCCTGATTCACAACCTCTAGAGGCTACCCAATCACAAGAAGATGACAGATGTGAACGGCATTTAAGGTCAAAGGAAGTAGTGGATGATGATGATGATGATGAGACACAGTTGCCATTAAATCAACCACTATTTCCTTCTCAAGACCTTGTTGAGGAGAATGTTATACAGTTGTCAATGACCGAGTATGTGGTGGGATCAAGACTTGAGGAGGATGATCAGAGTGAGGAAGTGGAGGAGGACTTGGTGGACGATGAGGTGACTGACCCCACCTGGGAAGGTGTAGAGCCGAGCGATGACAGCAGTCCTGAGGGTGAGCCATCTGCAGCACCGCAACAGGCTGGAAGAGGCAGTGGTGTGGCTACAGAAAGAAGGCGGACCGCACCAAACCGGCCCGCAAATGTTCCACGGAGCACCCCCTTGCGTAAATCTACCTTGCCAAGGGGTAGGTGTTCCGCGGTATGGCGTTTTTTTAAGGAAAGTGCGGACGACAAAAGATTTGTAGTTTGCAACCTGTGCCACACCAGAATGAGCCGAGGCATGAACACTAGAAACCTCACCACCACCAGCATGATCCGACACATGGCATCCAAGCACCGTAGTAAGTGGGAGGAACGCCTGGATCGCCCATCTGTGTCTGCAGGCCACACCACTGCCTCCTCTTCCCCTGTTTTCGGTGCCGGCCAATCGCCTGTCGAAGGCGCAGGCCCGCATACCTCCCGCCCTGCACCTGTAGCATCTGAAGCACCATCAGCGACCACATCCACTTCCCTGTCCCAGCACAGCGTCCAAATGTCGTTACCCCAGGCATTTGAGCGCAAGAGAAAATACCCAGCCACCCACCCACAGGCCATAGCACTAACCTCACACCTTTCAAAATTACTGGCCATCGAAATGCTGCCATTTAGGCTTGTGGACACTGAGTCCTTCCGCAGCCTGATGGCAGCAGCTGTCCCTCGGTACGCCGTCCCCAGCCGCCACTACTTTTCCCGGTGTGCCATCCCCGCATTACACCACCATGTGTCCCGTAACATCACCCGTGCCCTGACCAACGCAGTTACTGGGAAGGTCCACTTAACGACTGACACATGGACAAGTGCTTGTGGCCAGGGACGCTACATTTCCCTGACGGCACACTGGGTGAATGTCGTGGAGGCTGGGAGCGACTCGGACCCTGGGATGGCACGGGTGCTACCCACGCCGAGGATTGCGGGCCCTACCTCCATCAGGGTTTCCACCAGCACCTACGTTATTGGCTCCTCCTCCTCCGTTTCCACCTCCGAATTCTCTACACACACCGCCACTCCCCCATCAGCCAGTAGCTGGAAGCAGTGTAGCACTGCAGTGGGGAAGCGTCAACAGGCCGTGCTGAAGCTGATCTGCCTTGGGGACAAACAGCACACGGCCTCAGAGCTGTTGCAGGGGATTAGTCACCAGACCGAGCAGTGGCTCTCGCCACTCAACCTGCAAGCAGGCATGGTTGTGTGTGATAATGGGCGTAACTTGGTGGCGGCTTTGGAGCTCGGCAAGCTCACACACGTACCATGCCTAGCGCATGTATTTAATTTAGTGGTGCAGCGATTTCTAAAAACCTACCCCAATGTGCATGATCTCTTGACCAAGGTGCGCCGCGTGTGTGCACATTTCCGTAAGTCATCTACAGCTTCGGCCGGCCTGTTGAAGCTGCAGCAGCGCTTACAATTGCCAGCTCACCGGCTGCTGTGTGACGTGAGCACGCGCTGGAACTCCACCTTCCACATGTTGGCCCGGCTTTGTGAGCAGCAGAGGGCAGTAGTGGAGTACCAGCTGTTACACGGTCGTCGCCTCTCCGTTCAACTTCCTGTAATCAGAAGTGAGGAGTGGGAATGGATGTCAGACCTCTGCGAGGTTTTACGCAATTTTGAGGAATCGACACAGATGGTGAGCGGCGATAACGCTATTATCAGTGTAACCATCCCACTTCTGTGTCTACTGAAACGCTCGCTGCTCACAATTAAAACCGACGCTTTGCATGTGGAAGAGGTGGAAATGGGGGAGGAAGAGCTTACACAAGGTGATAGCCAGAGCACCCTCACTTCGTCTTCTCAGCGACAATTGGAGGAGGCGGAGGAGGAGGAGGAGGAGGAGGAGGAGGAGGAAGACACGGTTGCCTCCGCTACAGAGGGTAGCCATGGAACTTTAGTTCCATCTCTTCAGCGTGGGTGGGCAGAAGAGGAGGAAGAGGATGAGGATATTGAGAGTCAGCCTCCTGGTGAGGACAGCGAAATCTTGACTGTTGGTACTCTGGCACACATGGCTGACTTTATGTTAGGCTGCCTTTCCCGTGACCCACGCGTTGTACGCATTTTAGACAACACGGATTACTGGGTGTTCACCCTTCTGGACCCCCGCTACAAAGAGAATTTCTCATCTCTCATTCCTCCGGTGGAGAGGACAAGCAAAATGGTGCAATACCAGAAGGTTCTTGTTGAAAAATTGCTCCAAAATTTTCCATCTGACAACGCTGGCGGCAGAGTACGTGCTACCTTGGCCAACCGAGAAGGGGAGAAAAGGGGAGCACACAGCAGTTCCGAGAAAGGCAGGGCAACACTCTCCAAGGCGTGGGACACCTTCATGACACCCCGCCAGCACCCTCACCCTGATGCGCAGCCTAGTGTCACAAGGAGGGAAAAGTTTTGGAAGATGGTGAAGGAGTACGTAGCAGACCGTGTCAGCGTCCTCAATGATCCCTCTGTGCCTTACAACTACTGGGTGTCCAAGCTGGACACGTGGTATGAACTGGCACTCTACGCCTTGGAGGTGCTGGCCTGCCCTGCCGCCAGCGTTCTGTCTGAGCGGGTATTTAGTGCTGCTGGTGGCATCATAACAGATAAGCGTATCCGCCTTTCCACCGACAATGCTGATAGGTTGACACTTATAAAAATGAACAAGGCCTGGATTTCCCCTGACTTCTCCACTCCACTGGAGGAAAGCCCCGGGGGAACATAAACTCACTTTATATATGTTATTTACAATGATGGGAATACTCTGTATTCCCATTCACCCCTTCCACCCCAAAAACGGGTATATGGTTGACTCTTAATGTTCTCATCCTCCTCCTCCTCTTCCATATGCCCTGGGATATAATTTTTATATAGGGCCAGCTCACCAGCGTGCCCTGGGATATAATTTTTATATAGGGCCAGCTCACCAGCGGGCCCTGTGATATAATTTTTATATAGGGCCAGCTCACCAGCGGGCCCTGTTTGCCAATTTTTATATAGGTCAGCTCACCAGCGGGCCTTCTCATATAATGTTTTATTGGGTCAGCTCTCTAGCGGGCCCTCTCATATAATGTTTTATAGCGTCAGCTCACTAGCGGGCCTTCGCATATAATGTTTAGGATGGTCAGCTCTGCAGCAGACCCTCACCCATAATGTTTTAGATGGTCAGCTCAGCGCACGTTTCCCTCTTAATCATGGCCTCAGTTCTGAAAATCAAGGAAATTTTTGGGAGAATTTGCCTCTGCGCACGTTTCCCTCTTAATCATGGCCTCAGTTCTGAAAATCAAGGAAATTTTTGGGATAATTTGCCTCTGCGCACGTTTCCCTCTTAATCATGGCCTCACTTCAGAAAATCGATGAAATTTTTGGGAGAATTTGCAGATGATATACAAGTAAATATACAGCAAATACTGTTTGGTAACAATTTTTCGCCTAAAGTCGTTTTTATTTTCCTTTTTGTGTGTTTTACGGTCAGTCTGTAAAAATGGCGTACTACGGGCGAAAGATCGTTCCCAGCAGCGATGTTGGAGTCCAAGGTGCATCCAGACATCCTCCCTATGCTGTCCCTGAACCATTTCTGTAGTGTTTCCATCTTTTTCTGCCCTTTTCCTATGGACCAGGCACCCTCCCCTCATCAGAGCAGGGGGTGCCTGGTGTAATGCTCGAGTCCTCCCATTGACTTCAATGGGGCTCGGGTGTTCGGCCGAGCACTCGAGCCTCAGGGGGTGCTCGGTCAGAGCACCCGAACATCCGAGCATTGGGGTGCTCGCTCATCACTAGTGTTAACCCTTTAATGACCTCCTTCTATAGTAAAGTGATTTGCAGTAGTATATGTTAATGTTATAAGACGGGTACATTAACTAGTTTCTGTAACACATAACTAAAATTACTATCCATAGTTTCTCTTTTTCTAGCTTTCAGTTTTAACATTGATATTACATATAAAAAGTACATGTTTGTGTATGAGATTAAACCCACATAATGTTCTGTAGTGTGACATAACCTAGGCAGGATGATTTAAAGTATGTTCACCTCGTCCATGGAGTCTGTTTCAGTGTTAAACATACATCCGTCTGGCCTCTAGTTTTAATGTTATATATGTTAAATGATGATTCTCTGTGGATCTGGTGTTTATCGATCTCTATATGGAGGAATGGTTACAGTGTGTGTACTTTCAGGGCACATGGATTGTCGATCCATGTTTAATCATGGAGGACAACTCATATTTGATTTCTACATAGTTAAGCACTTATTCGATGGGAGACAATAATTATAGTTAGTCAAATAATGGTCATGATTTGGAATGGGTATATCCACTGAATTTGTGGTGTTATTTTCTAGATAACAATAGTCCGTTCTGGAACATTAATAGTACATTTCAAAATCTTACCATACATTGGCATAATTCAATACGTATGTCTGGTAGTCCATCATCAGTTGAATATAGGATGGGGAGTTTAACTTCCAGTTAGTTTATACAGTCAAACATGGTTACATTCATCATTCTTACAATGCATATATATATAGCGAATGGCATAGAAACTAATGTATTGGTATGAAGCTGAAATAAGCCCCTGACATCTATATGGTTTTGAATATTATCTATTTTGTAGATCTTGTCCCTGTTCCGGAGTATTCTGAGTAGGAGGTTATATTCCAGCGGGGGGGGGATGTTTTGTAAGTAGTTAGTGTTTATTTGATGCAGTGATATTTTAATCTCTTAGGAAACAGTTCAGGTCGATACTGATGTTCAAGCCCCTTGGGATCATACTTACATATACAAGACATTTGGGTATACCCTAAGTGCTACTGGCACCCTCTATTTTTATTACTTTATCTGTCTGTGATAGCAGACTGACTAGTAGCTGCGTTGCGAAAACTGGCCCTCGCCGTATTTAGGATTACAGTGAGCTGAAGTACACCCCCTACTGTTTATGAATTTTTTTTCAGATGCTTAACAAATGAATGGCCCTTAAAATAAATCATAGATACAAAATGAAAGACTAGATTCCATTAAACAACAGACTGTTTTTATGAACTGAAAAAATATCTGAACTTATATCGATAAATTAATAAAGAAATATGAAATAGAAAAATCTGTTTATATGATCCCCTAAATCTATCTCCAATTAATTTTACAAACATTGCTGACAACATTATTTTGTCCTGTTATCAACATGTAAGAAATATGTTCTTTAGTTCAGCAATAAATCAAAAAGTTGTTATGGATTTCTTAAACTGCTCTGCCTTATAAAGTTTTAATATAGTATGTATTCCTGAAGATTATATGATTACACTAAACACTTTGTATGGATAGACTAAATACCTTAACCCTTTGAGTGCCTGGGGGGGTACTCCAAGCATGGTACTCAAGAGGCATTCAAAGGGTTAATCTCTCAAAAATGCCACAAAAAATGTGATATCTACTATGTATTATAAATTAGTTGACCCCTATTTGTACATTTGGCTGTAACTAAGGCGTTCACTAGTCTCTAGATCTTTGTTAGTTGAAAGGTGAGCCAATTAAAAAAATATATAAACATATCCCAATGGTCTGTTTGCCAACCTAAAATAATGCAAAGTAAAAGTTGATATGAGCTGATTGCTGCCTGGTATTACAATTATTATTATCATCATCTTTTATTTAGGAAGAGCCAATATAAACCTAGATTTCACTGCAACTGATTAATGTTCTCAGTGGTTTATATAATAGATTTCTGTTAAAGTATTTGGAGAGATATGTAGATAAAACCCAAAATGAAGTTATTAGCTAGAGTGGAATCCAGGCAATATTCTGCAACACTAGATACTGAAAGGAAATCAATGATTACAAACACAGGCACATATAATTAACTTTCACAGCAAGAGATGTCACAGGCCCTTCCCTTGTGGGTCTACAGTCTAGAGAAATGATAATATAATTGAAACACAAGCTATGCAGGGGTTAAAATTAATGTGAATTGGGATTACATATAGGTGGAGTTTAAAGTAGTTTTGATCGGAGGCAAAAATAAATGTGCATTCTGTGAAATATCACAGGATTTGAGGAGATAACACTGCAGATAAAGAGAAGCAGCAGTTATAGTATCAGATTTAGATGAATTGCTAATCAATCGCTGACCCGAACTGTCACAAAATATGTCATCTAAATGAAATAAATATTGGGATAGATTCCATTTCAATCAGTAATATTTGCTGAATGGGTATTTTAAGTGGGTCAAAATTAAATTGTCGAATTGTGTTTCTTTTTTTCCCCCTATAAAAACTCCTCTTTGGAATGGTTTTGGATTGCTGTAAAATAAATGACCACAAAGGGAGGTGACTAGAAAGTTCAAGGAAAGAGTCAGATTTTGTCTGAATCCCTTTTGCTGGATAAGACCATTTTTTTACTTTTAGTGGTGGTGATTATGGTGGTTGAAGTCTGGAAAAGTTTTTATTAATTTCTTTTATTTTTTAGAATTTAGAATTTTTTGAATTGGAGGACTAGTTTATCACAGACACCGCTGGACTTCTAACATCAAAGTGAATATTTATTTTTATATACATACAGATCCCTTTCCAAGTTTTGAATTCATTTAATATAGGTATTCTGAACCTCATCTTAATTTTATTTTAAAAACCCTCTTTATTATTATTATTATTCTTTATTTATATAGAGCCAACAAATTCCGCAGCGATTTCCAGTAGGGAATAGACATACAGAGGTATTAAATAGTACAATCAGATGTGGAGAACAGAAGGATCAGAGGACCCTGCTCGTGAGAGCTTACAGTCTAGAGGAAGGTAGGTTTCACACAGAAGGAGTAAGTGCTATTGGGTGTAAGTGCCTCCTGCCACATGAACTAGTCAGTGGGTGGGAGAGAGAAGTACTATTAAGTGCAGTGGTCAAGGAAAGTGGTGGTTCTCTCCCTTAGGGAGGGCAGAGAAACAGATCCTGGTCCACTTCCTTGGACATTTTTCAGATTGATACTGGGGCTCCAGTAATACACTAATAAGGGTGCATATATATATCCCATATTAATGTATTTTCTTGTATTTTAACTTAAAAAAGTGGAGTGAATGCACCACTGTTTCAGTTAATTTATTCAAGGAGAGAACAACATTGTCCTCCTCTTAATTAAAAAGTAGTTTTGGTCCCAGGTCATATGGACTGGATGCTGCTACATTGAACCCACCGACTCTCAAAAACCCAACATGTATAAGCACTGTTATGCTCACCGCTTAAAATGTCCACAAAGGTAGGTGCCTGTGAGAGAGGGATGATCCACTTCTACAGAGAGTAATATACTCGGCACTCAAAAACATGAAGAGAATGATGTTTGAAAACAGGACGTTTATTTAAAGATGTTTATTTAAAGATAAATGTAATCACATCGGAGGGCAGATAGACATAATCCACAGCATCTAATGCATTTCACAGTGATGGTACTTAATCAGATAAATCAACAACCATTATCACAAAGATAATCACAAGCATGACTGGATAAAAATCAAGAGGAATGTGTAAATCAAATACAACTAAATACCAGGTCACATAAATAAGGGTGGGGGAAAAGTGAGAAAAATGTCCCTGCATGACTTTTCGTGAACGTTTTTCTTCTTTTCGCCTATTCAAGGACATTTTTTGCCTATTCCAACTCATTTTTTATAACACATGTACTCATATGTTTTTGTTAAGGATTGGCTGAGCTGCTCTAACTCTGCCTATTGTTTCTGCTGTCTGAGCTAAACTAACTCACCTGACTGTTATCAGCCAACCCGCTCAGGGTATTTAAAGGGATAGTAATACTTCGTTTTAACTTTATTTTATTTTGTAGGCATTAAAAAAACATGAAGAATGATATAAGTCTTATTTCTCAAACCTTTATGGTTTAAGAGATATTCACAAGCAAAGTGTCCCCCTCCCGCCCCTTTTACTGATGTAAAGAAGGGAGGTGCCCAGGTACACTGAAGAGAGGGACAATATTCAATTAAGATAAGGGAAAAACCTGAAAAGCTTGTCAAGGGGGGCAGGGATTTCATTGTTTTCATAGGAATAAGAGTGTCCCCTTCTGTTATCTGTCTGGTCTATGGATTGGATTCCACATCTGAGAAGAGATGGCTTACACTAGGTAAAAGGGGTGGGAGGGGGAAACTTTGCTTGTGAATATCTCATAAACCATAAAGGTTTGAGAGATAAGACTTATATCATTCTTCATGTTTTTTTAATGCCTACAAAATAAAATAAAGTTAAAATGAAGTATTACTATCCCTTTAAAGCAGCTTGGCTCACTTCCTTATTGTCCTTGTGTTTGATGCTGCTGGATGCTGTGGATTCTCCTGCACTCCTGTTTAGCTGTGTTCCAGACCCGTGGCTTGTTCCTGGCATCACGGACTTCTGTGTTCCTGACCCTTGGCTTGTTCCTTACATAGCAAATGTCTGGGAACCTGACTCCAGCTTGGCTGATTACCTATCTTGGTTCCTGACCCTGGAGTGTCTTTTGGTTTAAGCTCTTGGATCATGATTCTGTTTTTGTTACTTTAATAAAGGTGTATTGCATTTTAAATTTTTGTGTCCTGTCTGGTTCCTGGTCTCTAACAGTTTCCTATGGTGCAACATTTCCCAGCACAATATTACATCTTCTGAGGGCTGTAAGGGAGAAATGAGTAGCTGAAAGTCACAGTAATGAGTCCTACAGCAACATATGCCTTGAAACATTTGTCAGCATGCAGAGTGCATTTTCCTTTTCCCGCAACACTAACTTCCTGCTTAAGCGACACTGGCACATATTCATGATGATGTAAACTGATAAAGAAAAAAATAAAGTGCAACCTACAATGTGGCAGATGTGTATGGTAGTGGTGGTATGGGACTGGTGTGGTGTGATTGGGGGGACCTTGACAAACCGCATCCACTCCTGGAGGAGAGGGATCATGATCATTTATTGCACACGCTGCAGCAACCATTGCTGCAGTCAGTTTTTGAACTACCACTTTACTCTCATGTCCCTGCACTGCTTGTGCATTTGCTAGACATTACTCAACTACCGAGTGTGTTCTTACTCTCTACAGTACACAACTGATGGAGTGTGATATCTTACCTTATCCCGCAACAACATTTTCAGTGTTGCCTCCTGTCTATCAAGTCTACTTCAGTCACAGAGCTCACATCAGACTCCCAGTCAACTGTTTGTCACCTAGGGAATTTTACTCCTTCTTAGGGCTGTAGTGCAGAAATAATTAGCTGAAAGTCAAAGTTGTGCGTCTACAGCAACATGTACATTATTGTCCGCTTTTTCGTGAGAAAATACGCTATTAAAACAGCAATTAAAATGTTTGCATTTTTTGCCCATTGGCCAAAATTCCCCACAAATTTTTCAGCGGCTAGAAAGTCTCTGCCCATTGATTTACATGGTTTTTGCCTTGTCGCTATAAAAATGTGAAGTATTTGCGAGGTAGAACGAGGTAGACGTGAGGTTCATAGTGACTGCAGGCTTAAAACTAATAGAAGGAGGAACTGGAAGGACCTTTATGTGTCCACTGAGTCTGAGGAGGAGGAGGAAGGGACCACTACTGAACCAATGCTGTCCAGTCCCCCTAAATCAACCCTATGGAACTTGGAGAAATTACTGGCAAAGGAAGAAGAGAAGGGTAGTGCTAGTGAGAGCAGGACAAGTCAGCTGCCTGTGCCTGCTGCAAGATGTGCTGCCCCTGCTGCACCATTGCTGTACCTGCTGCCCTCATTGCTGTACCTGCTGCTAGATGTGTTGCCCCTGCTGCCACTAGTACTGTACCTGCTGCCAGATGTGCTGCCCTAGCTGCCACTAGCGCCGTACCTGCTGCCACTAGTGGTATACCTGCTTCCAGACATGCTGCCCCTGCTTCCACTAGTGCTGTCCTACTGTCAGACATGCTGCCCATGCTATTGCTACCACCACTGATGTGCCTGCTGTCAGACGTGCTGCACCTGCTGCCACCAGTGCTGTGCCTGCTGCCACCAGTACTGTACCTGCTGTCAGTGGTCAGTGACAGAAAGGGACCCTAAGTCACACTTGTTGTCCCCAAGCAGTCCCGCCAGTGCTAGTGCTACTACTTCTAAGGTCCAGCAGCTTATTAGCATTAGGAGTGAAGGAGGGGGTAATCAACAATATCCACATATTACTAGTGACTGTTAGGCAGATTCTGTGGCTGAACTTAATGTGGTTGGTGTTAGTAGTAGTAGCAGTAATGGTGAAACAGCTGGAGTGGTAGGGGAAACATTTGAGAGTGTCCAGACTAGCAGTTAAGGGAGACAACACCATTCCTCTGACCCTGGGATGAGTCCTCCCCTTCCCTTCACTACAGTGTCCAAGTGGAACATGATCCTGAAGAGCAAGAGGCCAGAACTGTTGTTGGAGGAGAGCAGGTGCGCAATTAATACCACCACCACCAGCAGGATAACAGATCAGCTGCCTGTGCCTACTGCTACTGCTGGCACTCTGCCTTCTCAGGTCAAAAAGAAATGACAAGTGTGACATTAGAGGAACCTCTATCAAATTGCTCGTCACCTCCTCCAAGCAGCATTGAGATGTCTGTAATAGAGCAACAGCAGCAACAGCATGTAGGGACTAGTGGTGGTGGTGTTAGGGACCAGGAACCAGACAGACACAAAAATATAAAATGCAAAACACATTTATTAAAATAACAAAAGCAAACAAAGCAAAATCGTGATAGAGAATTGTAAACGAAAAGACAAGCCGGGGTCAGGAACCAAGACAGGTATTCAGAAAAGCCGGGGTCAGGAATACAGAGATCAGCAATGTCAGGAACAAGCCAGGAGTCAGGAGCCAGAAGGGACGTCAGAGGAAGCCAGGTCATGCACAGATAATCAGCAACTCAGGAGAACGCTCTTGCAGCCAGAATCAGACACAAGGGCAATCAGGAAGTGAGCTAAGCTGCTTTAAATATCCTGGGAAGGTTGACTGATAACAGTCAGGTGAGTAATCACAGAGAGGTCAGCTGATTCAACGTGAACCAGAAAAGGGAAGCCAGCAGTAATGGATAGCAGAACTCCAGATTAGCTCAGATAGCAGAATCAATAGCAGAATTAGAACAGCTCACCCAAACCTTGACAGATTATGATGATAATGCCAGAGAAGTTAGGGTGGAAGAGACATTTATGGCCTTTTTAGAAGAAACTGAGAAGGAATGAGAGACAGGGGTGAAGATGGGCATCACCACCGCCACTAGCAATGACATTTTTGAATTAGAGAAAATTGGAACTGCTCGAATTGCTGCTGCTGCTGAGATACAAGGGCAGCAGGATGCTGAGGAGCAAGCTAGTGTGCCACAGACCACCGTGGACACAGTGGGATTAGGGTCAACAAGTGAAGAGTGACTAGGACAGGTTCCTCTTGCCTGCACCAGCAATACTAAGAGTCCTGATCCTAGTTGTAGTGCTGAATCTGAGGAAGTAGCAGCAACAGCAGCAACATTATTTGCTGCCACAGACAGTGAAGTGGAATGTGGAGGACAAGAAGAAAGAGGCCATTTTTCTCCACCTGTTCCCTCCCCCCTGAAGTCATGGGTGTGGGACTATTTTTCTCTTGGGACAAGCACAGTGCAGTCATCACCAATGGCACTGTGCACAATTTGTGACAAGTCAGTGAGAAGAGGAAAGGAGGGAACACACCTTGGCTCAAGCATCCTGATATCACACATGAAAAAGAGACACCATGACATTTATGTCAAATATGTTAAAGCCAAACACCCACCACAGAAATTAAGCACCACTGTTGCTGTACCACCTGACTCACCAGAAAAGCAACAAGAGGTGAGGCAAAGATCAATGAGGAGGAAGAGTAGAGAAACCCAGGCAGAGACTGGAAGTTCCATTATGAGTGAAACAACTACATAGGGTAACTACATATTCTGCCAATCCACCTCATTCATTGTTACCTCCCCTGCCAAATGATAGCCACTTTGTTGATGTTAGGATGTGGAAGTTCATCTCTACCCGTTGCACACTGTGCGGTGCACTGACCACACATGACTGACCACACATGAAAGTGTGGTGGAGTAGAATCGCATCTGAGGAGATTCCATCTGAGGGGATTCCATCCTGCAGAATATGCCACGATGCTGGCAGGGAGGGTTCATCATTACTATTAAACTGCCAGCAAGTTGTCATGTATCCTTAGCAGGGTGTGGACAAGGGATATAGTGACAGTGGCAGTATTTGGGTTCTGGTGTCATGGTGTTTGGATACAATTGTGCCCCCAGATGTTATTTACCCCACACACACTGTGCACATGGCAGTTGCTGATGGAAGCCACAGTTCCTGTTCTCAAGGGAATAATATATATTCTAATAACAACACACCCGTGATAATTTTGGAGGAGGGGCAGGTGGACAAGATTTAATGGTCAACAACTTGTTCTTTTCTCCACATATACTGAGGGCTACTTATTCTCCTGCTACTGCCTCAGGCACATCACTGGAGCCAGTCGTGGCAAGTGGAACCTTCATCATCCATCACCCATGTTACTGCTATTGTTGATTCCATTCCCTTTCAGCTGTGACACAGTCAGCTGTGACTGTGTTTTTGAGCTCATGCTAAACATTTGACACTGTGTCAAACGCTGATTGTTAGCTGTTTTCCTTTGACAGTCTCCTTTATCATGGTATTTAGTGTTTTGGGAACAAAAAACACACAAAGAACACTGGACCACAAGTTGGGTTCTGTGTCCCAACACTCATCATGGTTCCTGTTGGTAGGGCTATAGGATACCGACATTACCACTGTGTGTTCTTTCGGTATCTATTTTTGCCCTACCAATAGTTTTACTGGGGGCAATTGAATCGAGCCATAGCTATTTAATTTTGTGTTTCACTTCCTGGAACTGTCATGTTTTTGCACAAAAACACAAAATACATGTTAGTAAATGAGAGGGAACTTTTTAACCGTTGAAAAAAAAATTGCGGAAAACATTTTGTTAGTAAACAAAAAAGTTAAGATTTTAAGGGTTTCTTTTAAGGTGGATTTTCAAGTGAAAAATCAGACAACCATGTGTTTTTTGCAGATTTTTTTGCAGGAACACAATGGGATCTTTCTCAAACCCCTTAGGGACTATTCAATAATGGAGTCTATAGGGTAGACTCTATTAACTGCAGCTTCATAAAAACATCAACTTTTATCTAATTTTAAAACTCAAGAGCATTTAAAAACATAGACAAAAAGGTGGATCAATTCATCCCACTAATGATTAAAAACACTAGGGCGTATTATTTATGTAATTATAAGACCAATTCAAGATATTGAAAAGATAATTTGTTTAGATATTCATGGAGTACAGATTAAAGAATTTGTTTGATTGAAATGGATCTTCATTAAGTTTGTAATAGCTTAATTTTCATTACTACCATCTAATTAACTGAATGAATGCTAAATTCCTCCCTCTGAACCAAAAATTCAATATATTAATCATGCTTTTATTACAGCATTACTGGGAAACCCAAGCTTACTACAGACATCTAATCTCACCCCCACCCCCCTTTTTTTTAAATATTATCTATCACTTGGTTTTACCTGTTTGGTAAACTGGACATATGTACTTTTCAGTGTTAGATATTTGTCATATGTCCATAATGGTGCCATAAATATTTGAAAAGTAATCATGTAACCAATGAGACCACTCCAACATATTATATAATATGAGGCTTATTAACTACTCTGGTTGCAATGGTACATGATGTTTAATTCAAGGTACATATTCATCAAGTAGATAGTGGCTTTATGTTTATTACTGCCCCAAGTGATCAGAGTTATTGTCCAACTTGCTTTAACATACTATACTTTATAGAGTTTATTAGTTTTGCTGGTTACCATCATTCAACCACATTTTTTTCAAAGAGCATATTCACCAACTGACTAACAGCTTTATTTCAATGCAAATTTTCTTGGCATTATTATAAGATTCATCCTTAATCAGATTTCCTTATTGTTGGTAAATATTATCATCAGAGTAAAATCAGAGATTAATAATGATGAAATGACATTCTTAGATGTTGAAATTTTCCAAAATGTCACAAAAGAAATTGAGAACCGTCTACCGTCAGCTGAAACTTCCCATCCTAGAGCGTTAATAAAGGGCATCCCACTGGGACAATATATGAGGGTGAGAAAGTTGTTTATTTCTATTCAAGGTTATAAGAAAAGCAAAAAACCTTACAAACTTACTTTTTACTATGGATGGGCGAAACATTCGCCTCTGAAGATGAAGAATAGCACTTGAAGACTATCACAGGTGAAGAATAGCACTGAGTGAGAAATTTTTAACAAACGTGCAGATTTTCCTTTTTCCCCACCTTGATCATTGCATTGAAATCAATGGTAACAGTATGAAAGGGGTGTCAGGTTCCTGCAGTAATTCAGTGTGTTAGACAAAGAGACAGCAGCACAATTTTGCAGCTAGTTAGGATAGGTAAATAATGTGAAATTAGAGTGTAGATAAGGGAGTCTTTTAGGCAGGACATTTGTCTTCTGTCCTGGGAGTCTGAGGAACAGTGAAGGGAGAATGGGGTTTGACCCCAAATACCCCAAAATCTTGGTTGCCTGTCACAATCAGCTATGATCCATATTGCTTCCTCATCTGGCTGTTATTTCTATGCTAGGGGAGCCTGGCGGTGTGAGAAGGGAGTATAGAAGATTTAACTCAAATATCCCCAAATTTTATGTGACTGACTACAAAGACACAGGAAGCCGTGATCCAAGTTCATCCATGATCTGGCTGTTATCTCTGTGTTAGGGGAGTCTGGGGGAAGAAGCAATTGCTCAGTCAGTGCATTATTTTGTGGTCACTGACAGGTACAGTTAGTAAAAAAAAATTAAAAAAATAAAAATAGTTTGACATAGGTGACAGGGACCTTGATGTGAGCTGTGACTGAGGCAGACAGATATTAGAAGAGTTATAGTATTTTGTATAGAGCAAAACATTACACACAATCAGTTCTTTTATGTACTTCACTGTTAAATAATGTCCAGCAAACTCACTAGTGGCAGTGGTAGATACCTGTTTGTAAAAACTCACAAAAAAAATGACCAAAAACATGTTTACTACAAAGTTCACTATAAATAATGATGATCCTTTCACTCCTGAGGAAGCACTAGTCCTCAAATTAGCAGCACTGACGAGGACCACAGAGTACTGTTTATAAATAATATAGTAATAATGGAAGGGTAAATAGGATTTTGATGCATAGGGAAAAATCCAAGAGCTGTTTGGAGTCAGGGAAGGGTTTTTTGGCACACTTGGGGCTTAACTGGAAATGTATTTAAAGGGTTTTTATTCCTTCCTCTCACTCAACAGGGGTGATATGGCATGGGCTGAACTTGATGGACATGTGTCTTTTTACAGACTTATAAGCTATGTTGCTTTGTTTCTATGTTTTATATTTATTGTTAGAGTAGATAGGATTCTGTGCAGCAAAAACTCACAAGAGTGATATAAAGGTGGTACCTTTTAATAGTTAACCGAGGACATAGAAAGTGCACTCTTTCAGGACACTAAAGCAACTTCTTCAGGCATGGGTTAACAAAATAAAGCTAAAATAACACTGCACGTATATTTACAGAGTATGACATACATTTGAAACAAAATATATGAATACACAGTAGGAGTCAATTAACTTAGTAAACATACAGGGCTTGATACTATTACTCGAGCCCAAACCGTCGTTACAGTAAAAACAAGCAACGTGTATTTTTCAAACGTATTTTATCGGTATTCTGTGGTAAATCAAAACCGGCGTAAACGGCACATTTCTACTTACTAACACATATCGAGCTGTCTGCTTCTATCCAATTACATCTACCATCTAAAAAAACATGCAAAATGTCAAAGTCCAAGGAAATAGGCATACTTTTGACTACAGAAAGATCAAGTTATGTGTTAGACATGTTCCCCACATTATATATATCCAACATAGAGAGCACCCCTTCGACATATTAACCCCTCCTTTCAAATTTGACATATAGTGCTCCCATGACCTTCTTCTCCATTTTAACTCAACAAATATTGCTCACATTCGAAATTGTTTATTCTCCAGTTTTTTTTAAATGCCCTGTTATATATATATATATATATATATATATATTTTGCATGATTAACTCTTTGAGTAACAGAGAGGTAGCAACGCATTGCATTACAATGCACTTGTCACCCCTCTGGTACTCAAAGGGTTAATAGGCAAGGTATGCGGCTGCATACCTTGCCTGTATATGTGTAATAAATGTTATGTGTTTCATTTTAGCTAAAAAAAAATAGTTCAGAACTCAAGGGGGGCATCAGGACCCCTCCTGATATCCCCCCTAGCAGGGATCACCAATCAAGTAGGATAGGTGATCCATGGGGTGACAAGGAAGGCATTTTCTGCCTTTCTTTCTTACTACTGGAGCAGCTTTATAAGCCGGCTCCAATAGAATGCTTGTAGTGAACCCTGCCACAGGGTTCATTCATAAAAGCGCAGCGACTCATTGAATATGTGTGTCAAACTAATGCTGATATATCACTGTAGCCAGCATAAATATTAAATATCTTAAGGTATAATGTGTTGAAGTTAGTTGATCAGCATGGCTAACCTATTAATAACTCAGGTTACCTGAGGCTAGCACAACTGTACCCAGCATATAAACAAACTTATTAGCTACTCATTGAATATGTGTGTTGAACTAATGTTCATGCATGACTGTAACCAGAATAAATGATAAATCTCATTAGGTTTAATGTAAGTTAGATGAGCAGTGTGGCTAACATCAATAATTCTCATTACCTGACGGCAGCAATAAACATAAAGCCATTACCCATTTGGTATACAGTACTGTGCAAATGTCTTAGGCAGGTGTGAAAAGATGCTGTAAATAGGGGTGGCCGAAAAGTGTGAAAAATTTTCCAAATGACTTTTTGCGAAAAACAGGCGATTTTTCGCAAAAGTTTTCTCTTTTTCTCCAAAGCAAAATTTGCCTCCTTTTTGCCTATTCCAGCAAATTTTTTTTGCATATTCCAACAAATTTTTCTCCTACTCTAACACATATTTCTCCTATTCTAACACATTCTAACACATTGTTTTCCTATTCTAACACATTTTGCTCCTACTCTAACATATTTTTCTCCTATCTCAACACATTTTTACTATGTTTAATATGGTGCAACATTTACCAGTACAATACTACTTCTTCTGAGGGCCGTAGTAGTGTAATAAGTAGCTAGAAGTCAAAGCTGTGAGTCCTACAGCAACATATACCATGAAAAATGTGTTAGCATGCAGAGTGCATTTGTTCTTTGCCCACAACACTTACTTCCTGCTTAAGTGGTACTTGCACACATTCATGATGCTGTAAAGTGATTAAAAAAAATAAAGTACAACCTACAATATGGCAAATGAGTATGGTAGTGGTGGTGGGGGACTGGTGTGGTGTGATTGGTGGAACCTTGACAAACTGCATCTACCCTGGGAGGAGACGGATCATCATAATTTATTGCATATGCTGCAGCAACCATTGTTGCAGTCAGTTTTTGTATAACACTTTACTCCCACACCCCTGCACTTCCTCCACCTCCCCCCCCACTCATGTGTGCATTTGATAGACATTACTCAACTACTGTGTGTTTTTGCTCAAAATTAATCAGAGTTAGTCCCAAAAAACAAAATCAACAACTTCTTTCTTCAGACTTCCCCAGCACACAGACAATAAAAGTAAAATCAGCAAGCAATCTGGACCCCAGCTGCCTGTGTCTTGCCAGTCAGTTACACCAAATTTTGGGATATTTTGGCTCAACCTCCTTCCTCCCTTTTATCCCCATTGTTCCCCCTAGACTCCACTACTACAGAAAACAAATATCCTATCTAAATGATTCCCTAAAACTAAGCTTCAATTGACTTTTATTAGCCTAACTTCTCTAGCTCACAAACATGCTGCTGTGAGAGCCTGACAGTCTTTTATATGGCTGTAGAAAACTTTTGTGAGGTGGAGAAAATGTTTTCAACCAACTGATTTCAGTGCAATGAGCTAGGCAAAAAAAGCAGGAAAAAAGCAGAAAAAATGTCACTTTTCGCAGGAAATTTTTCACCAAGCAGAAAGTGCCATTTTTCACCGATTTCAGTTTGAGGTGAAAATTTTCATCCATGCCTAGATGTAAAGAATGAATGCTTTCAAAAATAGGCATATTAATAGTTTATTTTATCAATTGACAAGATGCATAGTGAGTGAACATCTAAATCAAATCAATATTTGGTGTGACCACCCTTTGCCTTCAAAACAGCATCAAGGTACACTTGCACACAGTTTGTTAAGGAACTCGGCAGGTAGGTTGTTCCAAACATCTTGGAGAACTAACCACAGTTCTTCTGTGGATTTAGGCAGCCTAAGTTGCTTCTCTCTCTGCACAGAACAATATTGAAAATTATGACAGTTGCCTTTAAAGCAGATAGGATATTGATCCAAGGAATTAGCTGGCTGCCATTTAGAGTCAAGAAGGAATTTTTTTACCCACTTGGGGCTAAATTGGAAATTGTTCCAAAGGACTTTTTTTTTTGCCTTCCTCTGGATCAACAGGGGTGTTTTTGGCATGGGCTGGACTTGATGGAAGGATCTTTTTTTCAGCCTCATCAGCTATGTTACTATGTTACTATGTAATCCCAAGCAGTCTTGATGATGTTGAGATCAGGTCTCTGTGAGTGCCATACCATCATTTCCAGGACTCTTTGTTCTTCTTTACACTGAAGACAGTTTTTAATGACTTTAGATGTATGTTTGGGATTGTTGTCATGCTGCAGAATAAATTTGGGGCCACTCAAATGCCTCCTTGATGGTATTGCATGATGGATAAGTATCTGTCTGTACTTCTCGGCATTGAGCAGAACATTAATTCTGACAAAATTGCCAACTCCATTTGCAGAAATGCAGCCCCAGACTTGCAAGGAACCTCCACCATGCTTCAATTTTGCCTGCAGACACTCATTCTTGTACCGATTTCCAGCCTTTAGGTGAACAAACTGCCATCTGCTACGGGCAATTATTTCAAAGTTTGACTTCTCAGTCCAGAGCACATGCTGCCATTTTCCTGCACCACATTTCCTGTGTTTTTGTGCATAGCTGAGTCGATTGGCCTTGTTTCCATGTCAGAGATGTGGCTTTTTGCCCGCAAGTCTTCCGTGAAGACCACTTCTGACCAGACTTCTCCAGACAGTAGATGGGTGTACCAGGATCTCACTGTTTTCTGCCAATTCTGATCTGATGGCACTGCTGGACATCTTCTGATTGTGAAGGGAAGTAGTCATGTGTCTTTCTGCTGCACTGAGTTTCCTTGTCCGACCAATGCGTCTACAGTTCTCAGCATTGTCTGTTTCTTGTGCTTTTTCATAAGAGCTTGGACAGCACATCTAAAAACCCCTGTCTGTCTTGCAATTTCTGCCTGGGAGAGACCTTGCTGATGCAGTATAACTAACTTGAGTCTTGCTGCTGTGCTCAGTCTTCCATGATGTATGACTTTTGATATTAAACTGTTTTCAGCAAACTCGCCTTGTTATCTGAGTTTGGCTGTTCCTCACCCAGTTTTATTCCTCCTACACAGCTGTTTCAGTTAATGATTGCGTTTCAACCTACATATTAAATTGATTATCATTAGCACCTGTTTGGTATTTTAATCATACACCTGACTATATGCCTACAAAATCCCTGAATTTGTGCAAGTGTACCTAAAAGAATTGATGCTGTTTTGAAGGCAAAGGGGAAGTCACACCAAATATTGATTTGATTTAGATTTGTCTTCAGTTCACTCACTATGCATTTTGTTAATTGATAAAAATAAACTATTAACATGTCTATTATTAAACCATTCTTACTTTACAGCATCTTTTCACACCTGCCTAAGACTTTTGTACAGTACGGAAGATGTGACTTGAATCAAAGCTGATGTATGACTGTAATCAGTATGATTAATAATCCTTAGGTTGGAATGACCTTGTTTTACAAGATTACTGCTCAGCCATCTGTCGCACTATTAGTGACATTTGATGCTGAAATAATACTGAATAGCACACTTGTCCTTTATACCAAACAGGCATTTATATAGCATGACTATCTTATCTTGATTCTGCTTACTTGGGTGCAGCGTTGAAAATAATAGTTACTAAGTAAAGATGTGCTTTGAATTTATGTGCTGGATTGACTGTAACCAGCAAAATTTATAAATTCTGTAAACAATGTGTTCAAGAAAGTTGGGCAGTGTGGCTTACTTCGGAATAACTTGGGAGAAGTAATAAACAAAAAGCCATTATCTACTTGGTGTATATGTACCTTGAATTAAAGCTAGTTCAGGAATGCAACCAGCATAATTAATAAACCTCATAAGGTACAATATGTTGGAGCGATCTCATTGGTTACTTGATTAGTGTTTGAACATTTGTTGCATTTACAACAATGTTAATAAAACACTGAATAGCATGTTTACTAAAATAGATGAAATCAAGTAAAAGAGCTACAATATTTTGAAACTGGAAAAATATTAGATACTTATGAAAATCCTGGGTTTCCCAATAATGCGGTAATAAAATCATGATTAGTATATTTAATCTTTGAGGCTGAGTGAGGAATTCAGCATTCACTCACTCGGAATATCTAATTCTGTTAGTTATTTTGATATTCTGATATCTAATGTATCCTATAGAAATGTCACTCTCTATGTGGCAACTAACAAAACGCTGTATTAAAAATGTCACCTGCATGAAAAGGGGGACATCAGAAAGTGCCACCAAGCCGAGTAGCCTCCATCGGTGTCTTAACCCTTTGAGTGCCAGAGGGGTATGCAACGCATTGCTTTGCAATGCATTTTGTACCCCTCTGGCATTCAAAGGGTTAACCCTTTGAATGCCAGAGATGTCCAAAACGCATTGCTTTGCAATGCGTTGTGGACCCCTCTGGCACTCAAAGGGTTAAGATGCCCTTTTCCACTGCATTTTAAGTCCGCATCAGAAATAAAATGAAAAAATTAAGTCCCATCTTCTCCTTACCCCCCAAATAAATATCATAAGAAATAACTAAATGCATATCCTCTATCTGTGCCTTAACCCTATGAGTGCCAGAGAGGTCCGCAACACATTGAAAAGCAATAAAATGGGTGACATTCTGATGTCACAGGCTTAAGTGTTGCGAAGTAGAGTAGCCTCCAGCTCCAACTCAAAGGTTTAAGATGCCCTCTTCCTCTCACAAGCCCACATCAGAATGTCGCCCACATCACAACCACGCTTAGGTGTTGCAGATCTGCTAAGGCACAGATGAAGCAGATTTGCAACACTTAATCATGACTGTGATGCGGTTGACATTCTGATGTGGGCTTGTGAGAGGAAGAGAGGGAATCTTAATCCTTTGAGTTGGAGATTGAGGCTGCTCAACTTGGTGATACTTAATCCTGTGATATCAGAATGTCGCCCTTTTGATGTGGATGAGATTCTGATGTCACCCTTTTCAAGCAGGCAACATTTTTAATGCAGCGTTTTTGCTGGTCACCAAATAGAGGGTGACATTTCACTAGTAAACCCCAAAATAATATATTGTACTGTTTTTAATCATTGGTGGGATGGATTGATCCACCTTTATGTTTACATGTTTTTAAATGGTGGAATGCAGACAATTAATAACTATTTAATACATCTACTGTTAACAAATAACATTGAAATGGTGTCCTATATTCAAATAGGTGATCACAACAAGATTTAATTTTAGATCAGTTGGAGAAGCAAAACTTCAACTAAGACTCTTAGTTTTAAAAAGGCTCATTTCAAAAGTGTTAACAGCACCAATGTAAAGCATAAATTGGGATGAATTAGTACAAATAAAAAATAATGAAGAAATAATGAAGACAGGAAGTGTTACAGCTATGGAGTATAGGTGATAAGATAATGTTAGGGCTAATACTCTTTCACTTTATTGTTGATGTTAGGGGTAGTGTAGGGTTACTGTTTGGGAGGGAGACTGTTTTTGAGCTCACACTCAGTGTTTGACACTGTGAAACAGCAAGCGCTAGCTGTTTTCCCTTGATGTTCCCATTTCTTGAGTTTGGGGAACAAAAAACAGACAAAGGACGGTGGGCCACAAGTTGGGTTCTGAGTCAAAATGCTGACCGTGAATCATGTTTGTAGGGCAAAAGGATTTTGACAGTACCACAATGTGTCTACTGTTCGGTATCCATTTCTGCCCTACTGACAGTTTCACAAAGTAACTGAACTGCCACAGGCAGACTGGACTGACTAAAACACATATGACTGAGGATTTCTTAGGGGGCTATATCAAATGTGATCCTGTACCTGAGCTGAGTGGGGTTAATCTCTCTACAAGCACAACTATCATCAGTTTTGGACATACTCCACTGGTGGCTATATGACAAATGTGATTACCTTTTTCCATTGGGGCGACATCTACAGCACAATTTCATCCCCTTTCTTTTTTTTGTTTTGTTATTACGAGTTGAGAAACATAGGACATCCATTTGAGATACAAAAACAGCATTAATGAACAGAAGAAAATATGAGATCTCATAACTAATGCTTAATGCATGAAGGCAGTACCAATAATCTCCCTAAGTGATCAGTCTATGTCATGACAGAGAAACCACAGCCAATCATCTATGTGTGAGTACTACATTACATTTCAATGTCTCCTTTACTATTTTTTCGGAAGCTCGCCCTCTTGTTCCTCATTGAAATTAATGGAACATTGAAAATGCTGAGCTAAGATTCCTAAAGGTAGCTTAGTGTTGAAGAAGTTCTATTAATTTCATTTTTTTTTCCTTTTTGTCTTAATATGTTCCAATTGTTTTAAAGGCCAATCCTGATAAAAAACAAACAATAAAATAATTAAATTATTCATATGCATGCAAAATATAAGGGTTAATTTGAAACATTAAATGAGCAATATGTACCCTCATATCAACTAAAATGTATTTTCATGTTAGCATAGCACAATTATATTTTATTACAATTGAGTATAAAAGTTGGTATAGGGTTCATAAATATGTTTTCAATATTATTTTCATAAGAACATGACAAATTAAACTTAATAGGAATTTGTGATATTTATAGCTAATGCTATGCTCCATTTGAAGTAGAGCAGTTCAGGATGTCTAAATTGCTTTTGGAGACTAGTGTACTTTAGAGCTAACATAATTATACATGATGCTACCTTCAAATTTTGCAGCTTTTTATTATTTCCTATACAAACAAATTGAGATTGCATAGTGATAGAGATATTTATAGAGCCATATGCCCAAAGACAAATGTGGAAGTGTTTATTTGTTCCCTATGGTGCCTTTGCTTTGTACCAGAACTGCTTCACTACTGTTTTTGTGCATGGCCATTGATGCATGTGTATAATTATATGAATTGTCCTTTACAACAAATGGTGTCGAGAAACTGTTCATAAAAGTAATGGCGATAAAAGGACCATACCAATGCTGAAGACACCAGTGAGTCAAAGAAAGAGATTAGCTAGGTAATTGTAATGGTAAAATGCAGAGATGGATTTTTACACAATGGAACATTTGAACATTTAGAGCAAATTAATGATGGCGGGTCTTATCAATTTCTATGATTAAGCATTCAATGGGAGCCAGTTTTCCCACTGAAGTGCAAGTAAAAGATGCTCATTGTTCCATTGCATAAGCTCAGTCATTATGTAATAATTTACTTGAGGGCAGGCCTTGTTCAGGAGATGTAGTCTTGGTACAAGGAGATGCACACCTGTGGAAAAACCACAAATTCTGGGTAAATCTAAAAGGTCCGGAGCAGATAGATTATTGGATACAGCCGAATGATCTGTCCAGGAAATAACATTAATGGAGGTGCGGGAGAGGGAGCTCAAAAGAAGTTGCGAGATAAATAGGTAGTCGATTCTGCTTCATGATTGAGGGCTATGAGAGAAAAAGGAGTAATCCTTACAGTGGGGGTGTGAAGTTCTCCATGCATCCCAGAGCTGAAGGTCCAAAACCTCTTGTGCAAACCTTTGAGATGGAAGAGTTTAAAGGCAGAGCGAACTGACGAGGTGTCTTAGCATGGGTCGAGAGCTAGGTTAAAATCCCACCCTACAATTATTGTCCCACAAAGTTCAGTCGCTAAAGAGGATAAGCGAGTTGTGAGAAAGGAGATTTTGTTCGAGTTGGGTCCGTATACATTGAGTGTGGCAAACTGCTTATTATATATGAGACCTTTAAGAAACAGGAATCTTCCTCCTGGGCCTGAGTGCATCTCTAAGTGGGATCAAGGGAGGAAAGGCCTTATCAGTACTTTTACCCCCTTTTTCTTTTTAGGTGAGGGGGCAAAATAAGCGGTGGGGAATTTGTTTTTCTGGAGAGTTTAGACCCTTTACATTCAGAGAAAAAAAAAGAATGAGGGAAGACAAGAAGACGAGCCTTGGGGCAGATAAGTCGGTGATATTGAAAAATGGCTTATTTGATCATTTTCTTTTTGCAGGTGCCGAGGGGTATGTGGGGGGAGGTTAGTTTCCATAGCAACCTGAATTGTTGAAGTTATATCTGGGGTGACCCTTCTGATCAATAGAGAAACGATCCGTGGGGTGGACATTTCTTAAGTGGCAGCTGGAGAATGTGGGATGAGAGTCCAAAGAGTGTTATGTCTGTGTGGGCACAAACCTTCGCGTTGGAAGAGCATCTAGTATGAGTTGTCATCAGGGATGGAGTAGAGTCTGAAAGTCTGAGTGGTATATGTGAATCAGGAATGTATCAGTCGGGGAGGACTTTTCATCAGTAATCAGGAGGACAGTCCAGTTAGCTTGAGGGACATAGTTTACGAGATAAAGGAATAAGTTTCGAAGGTGGGAGATATAATTAGTCCCATGTAAATGTGTATAAAACTGGATCAGGCCAGCCATCTCTATGTGGCATAAAAAAAAAAAACATGGGCAGAAAGCCAAGACTTTGAGGTATCCAGTAATAACAGTCGCTTGCACCCCGAGTAGGTATGGACAAAAAGTCCCATTTACTCCCCTGTTAATTAAAAAAAAAAAAAAAAAAAAAAAGATTTTCTGCTTTTTTTCCACTGGAATTTCCCATGAAAAATGCAGTTTTTCCTGCTTTATTCGCCTAGCTCATTGCATTGAAATCAATAGAAAGACTGAATTTACACATAATACATAGAAAATGTTATTTTATTTCCCACAGCGTACCTGTGGTGGTGGAGTCTGGGGAAAGAATCAGTTGAACAGGGAATTCTTTTTGGTCCATAACTTGACAGAGACAGGTACCCACCTGATGTAAGCTGTGACCGGGGAAGACTGATACGTGACAAGATAGAATATCTTGTAGAACAAGATTTGTAAGTCTTAGACTTGATGTTAGTGGCCCAATCCCTGAGGAAACATTGAGTTGCATGACTTAGACTTGTTGTTTGAAACCCAAGCCCTGAGGAAACTGATATGTAGGACTTAGATTTGTTGTTAGAGGCCCAAGCCCTGAGGAACAATTGATTTATAGGACTTATTCTGGTTAGGCACAAGCTCTTAGGAAACATTGATTTGTTGGGCTTCGCTTATTCTTAGGGGCCCAAACCCCGAGGAAACATTGATTTGTAGGACTTAGTCTAGTTAGGTCCAAGCCCTGAGGAAATATTGATTTGTAGGACTTAGACTTGCTGTTAGAAGTCCAAGCCCTGATGAACAATTGATTTGTAGAACTTAGACATTTTAGGTACAAGACCTGAGAAAACATTGATTTTTTTTCTTAGACGTACACAGCCTGAGGAATCAGTTATGCTTAGCTAGACTCAGGTTTGTTAGAGGCAAAAGCCCTGAGGAATCAGTGATTTGTTGGACTCAGCTTTTTAGAGGCACAAACCCTGATGAATTAGTGACAAATTGTTTGGTCTCAAGATTATTATAGGTACAAACCCTGAGGAATCAGTGATGATTGTTTGGACTCAGGATTGTTAGAGACACAAGACCTGAGGAATCAGTGATTTTTGGACTCAGCTTTTTAGAGGCACAAACCCTGATGAATTAGTGACAAATTGTTTGGTCTCAAGATTATTATAGGTACAAACCCTGAGGAATCAGTGATGATTGTTTGGACTCAGGATTGTTAGAGACACAAGACCTGAGGAATCAGTGATTTTTGGACTCAGAATTGGTAGAGCCACAAGCTCTGAGGAAACGGTGATTTGTAGGACTTAGGCTTTTAAAAACAAGCCCCCAAAACATGGTATTTATGGTGTGAAGACAAAAGTTTTTTTTCATTTTATTGGCAGAGTTTCCCATACAGTCCTTGACGGGAGTTAGAGACCCTGAGCAGAGATAGGGGTTATGAATCTTCTGCATGCTAAGATTGATGATCATCAAATGTGAGTGTAACTTTAAGTTCATTCTATGATTGTCTTGATAATATTACACTATTGGACGCCCTCTCTATATTTTGCTGTTTCATGGTATTTATATGCCTCTGTGGTAAATTTGAAGAACACGCCCTGAGAAAAAGGTGCTCTACTGGCCTAGTGCCAGCAGGTTATGTTATGGTAACCACTGACCAATGGCAAATGTCACAGCCTTATTACAGCATTTGTGACTGCTGTTCTTTCTGCTGAGTTGTTTAAGCAGCAGGACGACTAGGCAGCTCTAAGGGAATGGGATCAACAACAGACAGCAGTGATATGGGTGATGATGATCATGGTTCCACTTGCCACTAGCTCCAGTGATGAGCCTGAGGCAGTAGAAGCACCTCAACTTCAGTTATATGTGAGAAAAGTAGTTGGCCTAATAATGTGTCTCCTCCTACAATTCCTCCAAAACCATTGCTGCACTGGAATACTAATTTTTCCCTTGAAACTACAGCAAGAAGGAACTGTGCCTTTCATCTGCAACTTCAATGTGTACAGTGAATGTGGAAAATAGGGGAAGGACTGGAAACAATGCAGACATCTGCACTCACATCAAACAGCTGGCACAATTGAAAGCAAACACCTTGATGCATTAGTCTGAAATGCCAAATCCCCCAGAAATAGGTACTGCTGGTGCCACTATGCCCCTTGTCCCTTCCACTAAGGACACGTGACAACTTGCAGTCTTAATAATAATACTTATATATCCTCCCTGCCACTATCTTAGTGTATTCTGTGGGATGAGATCTCCTCAGATGCTGCTTGATTTCATGCCTGCCATTATACTCAACACCATTGCGATATGTGGTCAGCGCATTACACAGTGTGCAATGGGTGAACACGAACTGCTACATCCCGGGCATCTACAGAATCAAGATCAACTGGTGGGGAGGTAACGATGACAGAGGTGGATCACCATGAGATGTTGCTACATCGTCCCACGCCTGTACCCTGTGCAAGAAGCTGATGGAGAGACAGGTGTTTTACTTGCCATTGAACTTTTAGGCTTCAATTGTGTTTCTCTATTTTTCCTCCTCTTTGATTTCCACCTTAACTTTTAGTGTCCTTGGGGAGAGACAATGGTTACAGTAACAGTGCCTCACAGTTTCCTTTGTGGGGGTTTGGTCTTAACGTGCTTCACATAAATGCCATAGTGTTTCCTTTCCCCATAGTGCCTCCTTTCCCCTTTTCACTGATTTATCACATATAGTGCACTGTTCCATTGCTGATGACTGCATTGTGCCTGCCCCAAGAGAAAAATAGTCCCACACCCAGGACCTCAGGGGGATGGAGGAAGTTGTAGAAGAATGGCCTTTCACTGGCTGAGGCAGAGGATTATGCTGCTGCTGCTGAATCAGAATCAGCACTACAGGACTATTGCTGGCAAGTGAACCTGTCCTAGTCTCACTTCACAACTACTGCTGGACCCCATTCCCACAGTGACTATGGTGGTCTGTGGCCCACTAGCCTGCTTTTTGTCAGACTACTGCCCTTGCAACTCAGCAGCAGCAGCAGGAATTACAGCAGCAAACTCTGTAATCTCACTGCTTGTAGAGGTGGTGATTCCAATCCCCATTTGCATATCTGTCTCACATTCCTTCTCACTTTCTGCTAAAAAGGCCATTAATGTCTCACTCTCTTCCACCACAGCTGATCCACCATCATCCTCGTGACCACCTCCCCCATCAATCCCTCCTTGCTGCTGCTGTTGCTCTATGAGAGTTGCACTGGTTGATAATGTTGACATATGGGACAGAGTGTACCCTACTGTCACAGTAGCCATCTCTTCTTGAGGTGAAAGAGGCAGACTGGCAGCACTAGCAACAGGCACAGGCAGACAATCTGTGCTGATGCTAATACTGCTGGCCAGTTCTGCCTTCCTCTGCATCAGGCACAATGCTAGGGGAAGAGGAGTTACAGGATCAGGGGGATGTTGTGGGCTCCCTTGACTGCTAGACTGGCTGCTCAGCATCACTTCCCCTTCCACCACAGCAGGAGGATCTACAGAGGTCATATTAGTACCACCACCAGCTGCTTCACTATCATCACCATCATAATCCCTTCACTCAACTTCAACATTTTCTAGCTGCTGCTGCATAGTAGTGGGACTGCTTGGGGATGGAAAGTGTGGTTTAGGGTCTCCTGCTGTCACACTTGCTATCATCTCCTTCTTCTCCTCCTCCTAAGTATTGGCACGTTGGCAGGAGTAACAGAAGGCACAGGTAGCTGACCTGTCCTGCTCACACTTCTATCCACTTCTTCATGTGCCTTTGCACATGAAGGGACATGGTCCTTTCAGCTCCTCCTTTTTTTTAGATGGGTGTTCATCCTCTTAGCCAATTGTCTCAGCCTCTGCTGCTCTTATTTCACTATATAAAAATCTATGAAATTGCCTAGCACCCTCTCTGTTTCTTTAGCTGCTTAATTTTATGTTGCACTTCCTGGAAACATCATGTTTTTGGGGAGTAAATGCAAAGTACAAGTAAGTAAAAGGGAGATAACTTTGTAGCCATTTAAAAAATATAGCAAAACATTTTGGCAGCAGGTAAAAAAAGCTAAAATTTTAAGGCGTTTGTTTAAGACAGATTTTCAAGTGAATAAATGGACATCCATGCAGTTTTCACTGATTTTTTCACAGGAACACAACGGTACCTTTTGCCCACCCCAACCTTTAATGATATTGCCAGAACCAGAGACAAGATTACTGGTTTACTGGTTGTGATCTGATGCTAGAAGCTGTTTTTGTATTTTCCAAATTAGGTTTCCAGTCCTTTGCCCACCACATTTACCACCTGCTTGTGCAATTCTGGCACAGCTATACTTGAAAAATAACTGCAGCTTGGCATATGCCAGCGGGGTACAACACATGACATCAGTTCTTTAAAACCCCTGTTTTCTACAAAAGAATAAGAAAGCATGTCAACTGTTAACATATTGGCAAATTTGCCATTCCACAGGCAAGTGTGAGTTGGCAGTACATGGCAGAAGAACTATGTAGCTTTATAGCTTTTACAACATGATTTGTGGAGGTGGCAGAGGCCAACAACATCTCCTGCATGTTGTCATTGTTTACAACAAACTCAGAGACATACTCCTAGTCAGCAGGAGCCATAGGTGTTATTTCAAATGTCACGTTCTGACACATCAACATCACTTCTATTTTGTGCCCCAAGACCTGGGAACTTTGTGCTTCTGCTGCTGCTAATTGTGTACATCTGACATGTTGATGGTGTGTCTCTAATGAGGAGCTACCAGGTGTTTTTCTGCATTCCCCCTGCCCACATGATTCTTACAAAGACAACAGATATCAACATGCTTAGCTTATGGATCATGAATAAAGTATCTCCTTCCCAAAGACTTCATGACTGAGGGGTTCCTGAGGTGTCTTATACTACTATTACTACTACTACTAGGGCTAGATGTTACTGTAACTGTACGGCTAGGTGTCAAAGGTGCTGCACTTACAAAGCAGCAGAGACACTCATCATATCTAGGGTTCTGATGTTGCTTACCTGTGCTGCTTCTAGTAGGTGTGGTTGAGTGGGGCTTGAAGTTGGAAGCTGTGATGATACTAAAGAAGATTGATAGGATGACTGTTTATTTTTTGGTATCTTTGCTTGTCCAGGTTCAGACTTCCAATTTTTTTTTTTCAAACAGTTTATACATAGGTACAGTACTAGGGTTGGGTGAAAAGTGAGAAAAATTTCCAGCTTGACTTTTTACAAAAAATGGAAGATTTTTCTCTTTTTTCGCGGAAGTTTTCTCCTTTTCTCCAGTGCAAAATTTTCCTCCTTTTCAAGAAAATTTTTCGCCAATTCCAACACATATTTCGCCTATTCCATTAAATTTTTCTCCTATTCTAACACATTTTTCACCTATTCTATTTCCCAGTGTCACTGCAGTCTTAATTTATTTTCAGTACAGATGACGATATACCTTATTAAATATGCTGGCCCCTCTTCTTCTGGCTGTTGAAGGAGTCATTGTAAGTTGAACTTGTCTGCCTATTGAGTGCCAGTCAGTGACAGAAGCTTAGCCAGCTCAGGAAGGAACTTAGATTACAGATGTCTGTGTATTCTCAGTCACATACACGATTTTTGGGTATTTGGGGTAAATCTCCTTTGCTCCCGTTACACACCTCAGACTTCCTAACACAGGGAATAGCAGCAAGTAAGAGCACTGGATCACAGCTGCCTGTCTCTTTTCAGTCACATACAATTTTAATGTATTTGGGATACATTTTCTTTTGCTATTTACAGACCTCCATATTCACATAAAACAGAGAACAGCCACATTTTTGATCACCTGACCATCACAGTCACATAAGATCTTGGGGTATTTTGGGGAAATCGCCTTTCAAAATCACCAGAGCCCTCCCCCTGGACTCCTTTAACTCAGAGAACAAATTGCACGACCACAAGATTTCCTAAACTGCACTCCAATTTTATTTGTGCATCCTAACTAGCTCAAAACCACAGAATGACATTCTGCTAGAACCTGACACCTGTTTTACATCATACCTGCAACAAAAGATGAGGGCATTTCCATGGTAATGAGGAATTCAGTCTTTTGATTTCAATGCAATGAGCTTGACTGGAAACACTGAAAAATCTGCACTTTCAGTGACAAATCTCCCAATCATCGGGAAGTGCAATTTTGCACCTATTTCACTTTTGATGCAAAACAATTTCCCATCCCTAATCCCAAGGGATAAACCCTAAGGTTTAAGCAGCCATTGGCAGGATGCGAAGAAGTCCAAGGTGAAGTATTAACAGAAAAAGCAAGGAGGAGTCAGACAGTCTGAGTCAATCTAAGAGCAGACACTGTATCTTTAAGAAGTAGTCTATGAGAAGTATCACAGAGGTTGAGTCCTTATGTTTATGCAGCTGTGAATAGAATATTGGAAGTCCAAAGTAACGTACCAAATCTACAGTAAGAGACAGTCCAGCCCATGCCAAATCACCCCTGTTGATATAGAGGAAGGGAAAAAAATTGAAGCGATTTCTAGTAAAGCCCTAAGTGGGTAAAAACAATTTCTTGCTGTCTCTGAATAGCAGCCAGATATCAACTGTCAACTGTCATAATTCTCAATATTGTTATGTGTTAGATAAGTACCCATTACTTTTTTGAAAGTAGTTACAGTATCTGCAAGCACAGTATCCCAAGGTAAAGAATTATATACATTTACTGCCCTTACTGTAAAAAAGTCCCTGCTTTTGTTTTAAGACAGGATGGCAGTAATCTGACATGGGGAACTCCATTTGTAATGATGATGGGCATAGCTACTCTTTTGATGTGATGGCTTTTCCTTAAGCTGGTTGCTTAGCCTCTTGAGCACTAGAGGGCTATGCAATTTATTGCAAAGCAGGGAAAATGACAGACAAAATGAGAAACAAACACCTTTTGCAAAATATGTATATAGTTTTGTGCAGCTATTTTGTAAAAATACTAATATTAAGGATTGTTCTCCTCATCTCATCTCTAATGTTAGCCCTCTTCTAAAAAAAAAGACACCCTAGCCGTTCATAACATGCATGCTTCATTTATGTATGTGGGTTCTTCCTTTGAGTGCCAGAGGGGTACAAAATGCATTGCAAAGCAATGCATTCAGTACCCCTCTGGCACTCATAGGGTTAAGGTTTACAGTCTCTTTGGTTATATACTATATTAATTTCTTAGCTCTAAAATTAAATAAAAATCTTATATAAAAGTTTTTAATTGTTTTGCATGTTTTACATCCGTTTCGCTCTCACAAAAAGGCAGGTCATATATTGACTTGACTTGAAAATGAAAATTGCACAATATTTTGTCTTTTTCCTTTTTGTATTCTTGCTATTGTTAATACCTCAATGTACAGCATATTCTTTATCACATGTATGTTAAAATGCACCCCAAGGACTTCATAGCGCACCTACATGCTAAAATATATTTTGTGAGTTTGCCATAGTGATTTTGCTTAAGAGGCTCCTTGTGTATTTTTAAACGAACTCATGTGTCTGTATGAACTGATGCCTGTACTAACTCAGACTGCTATCACTCATATTGGTCCCTTTGTTGTTCAGATGGCTAGAACAATCAGGTCAGTAGCTGGTACTAGCACCAGTCAAACCTATTCATTTGTTATGCTAATAACTGAACATCAACATAAGAGTGATAATAAAACTGCAGTATCCCATTCTCAAAAACTATAATTGAAAGCAAGCAGTGGAGATTTAATAAAACAGAGATTTCAGATACGGTTGTCAGAAGTAAGCAAATACACAAAGAATATTTTAATATGAGGCTCACCTTAAAATTGTCAGCACTGTCACACGGTTCATTAATATAAATGCTCCTGGTGGATGCTGTCATAAGAGGAACCGTATAAATTAAAAAATGTAAAAAAATATTATCAAATATATATTTTTATCATTATGATTATTATTATTATTATTTCTGTGTTATAACAGTCTGTTGATGTGAGAAGGGAGTGGGAATAAGTAAGAATACCCCAACATTCTGTCCGATTTGATTTGAAAGACACAGATAGCTGCTGTCCAATTTCCTTGCTGGGCTGGCAGTTGTTATTATTACTGTGTTAAATGTTTCTGTGGGTGTGAGAAGGGATCAAAGGTGGTTGACCCCAAATACCCCAATATTCTGTCTGACTGATTTGATTTAAAAGACACAGGCAGCTGTGGTCCAAGTTCCTTGCTTCTCTTATTACCTCTGTGCTTGGGGAGTCTTGCCAAGGCCAGACATCCCACTCCATCAGTTCTATGGTGTACTTTACAGTAAAAACACATGCACACAAACAGAGTAATGTCCATCAAACCCACAAGGGGCAGGTGGAGGGGAAAAGAGGTAGGAGCAGTGCAGGGACATGTGAGCAAAGTGGTAGTCAAAAAACTGACTGCAGCCAAAGTTGCTTCCATGTGTGCAATAAATGATGGTGATCCCTCTCCTCCTGAGGAGCATGCAGTTTACCAACATCCCACCAAAAATTCCACCCCCTTCACAACAACCAGCTCCATACAAAGAGTTGCATTCTAGTGTTGATGATGGCATAAATGAAGAAAGAGCAGCTCAACCAACTGCTGCATCTAACAGTAAGTCAAACAAGCACCAAAACACCTGTCCTCAAAGCAGTAGAGCTATGTGAAAGTAGAAGTAGAACGAAATAGTTTTAGACCTCTAAAATCTTAGAGGACTATATCCCTTTGAATGCCAAAGGGGTAGACAATGGCATGCCACAGGGGTAGTCAATGCATTTCAAAGCAATGCATTGTAATCCCCTCTGGTGCTCAAAGGGCTAAAGCTAGTGGGCAAGAAGCAGCAGGTGATGCTGAGGATGACCTAATGATGATTGATGATGCTGACCATGTAGATCTAAAATATATTTTGCACTTATAATCCTCCCCTACTGTCTCTGTATGTAATCAAGAACTCTAATTCGATTGTAAGCTCCTTGGGGCAGGGTCCCTTTCCCAGTGTATGTTTTCGTTGCTGCACTTTCCTCAAAAACTAATGCAATTATCGCACTTTAGCTTAATGTTCTTAACCGTGTTCTACATTTTTGTATTGTATTATTTCAAACTCTGTTAAGTGCTGTGTATATGTATGGCTCTATATAAATAAAGATACATACATACACATACATACATATTCCTCTAGTTTCCTCCTCTTCTTCAGATACCGATGAAGTTGAGAGTGAGAGAGATGATGATATGGCCAGAAAGTTAGGTGAAAGGCTCAGTTTTTCATCCCTGAAAACAACCACTGTGTATGTCTTTAAGTGTTCGAGAAAACAATTGGAAAGTCTGACCCTTGACCAGCAAAGATGCCCAAAAATACAGTCATTCTGTCAGTCATCTTCAGCATAATCACAACTTCCAAGTCCAAGCCCCACTTATCCATACATAATACTAGTGTTGAGTAACCAGTGGCAACAACAACAACACAGGATATTAACATCCACAACCTTAGCTGCACCTTTGACACCCAGTAGTAGTAGTATAATTGCATCAACATCTAGCCCGAGTAACAGTAACAACCACTCAGGAACCCAGCAGTCCAAGAAGTCAACAGTATGGGGATTCTGCACTCATGATTCAAAAGCCAAGCATTTTGCTAACTGTTGTCTGTGCAAAAAGCACAGGGGAAAGCAGGCTCATACCAGGGGTGAGTGAAAGGTTTGATTCTGTTCCCACAAAAAAATCTGTGAAAACCTTGTAGTTGTCTTCTTTTTAGTGGGAATATTTGCATTAAACAAAGCCCTTAAAATTTTTCTGTTTTTGCTAAATGTTTTCTCTATTTTTTGAATGGCTACAAACTTCCCACCCCTTTACTTACATTTACTTCACTTTTTTGTGCCAAAAATGGGACATTTCCAGGAAGTGAAACACAACACAAGCAGCTACAGAGATAGAGTGGGTGATGTACAGTTTTGCAGTAATTTATTTAGCTAAATGAATGCAGCAGGGGCTCAGACTTTTTGTAACAGGATGAGCAGCCATCTGAAATAAAAGAGGAGCTGGAAAGACCATGAATAGAAGTGGATAGAAGCTTCTGGAAGTTCTGATTTCCCAGATCCAAAGATGCCCAGACCCCCGACCTCATCCCTTGGGATCTAGGGAGAAATGTATGAGCAAACCATCAAAGGCACATGAAAAACTGGGTAGATGTTTGAGCAGCACAGGTCAGCTACCTGTGCTTGCTGCTACTGCTGCCAGTGTACTTTGTAATGCTAGGAGGAGGAGATGATGGCAAGTATGACAGCAGGCTACCCTAAGTCACACTTGCCATCCCCAAGCAGTCCCTCTACTACTACCACATATCAGCTAGAGAGTGTTGGGTGTGAGGGAGGGGGTGATGGCAAAGGTGATGGTATTAAAGCAGTTGGTGGTGGGACTAGCATGACCGCAGTAGATCCTCTTACTGTGGTGGAAGGGGACGTGAAGGTGAGCAGCCAGACCAGTGGTCAAAGGAGCCCACAACATCCCCCTGATCCTGTGATTCCCCTTCACCCCAGCATTGTGCATCTGGGACCTGATGCTGAGGAAGGCAGAACTGACTAGCAGCAACAATAGCATCAGCACAGATCAGCTGCCTGTGCCTGCTGCTAGTGCTGACAGTGTGCCTTCTACACCTCAAAAAGAGATGGCAAATGTGATAGTAGGGGACCCTCTGTCACATTTGTCATCATTTCTGATTCTAAACAGTGAGAATTAGTGATGAGCGAGCGTGCTCGGCCGATGCTCGGATCGGCTCGAGCATCGCTCTGCTCGGCACATGGCGGTACTCGTCGAGTACCGCCATGTGCTCTCCCGCCATGTTCGGGTGGCGGGGATCTGTGCCGGAAGAGGCACAGATCCGAAGAAGCTCCGCTGGACCACCAGGGACTGGAGGTACGGGGGCATTGCGGAGATGAAGGGGGCATTGCGGAGATGAAGGGGGACATTGTGGAAGAGGGGCATAGACTCTATGCCCCTCTTCCACAATGTCCCCCTTCATCTCCGCTATGCCCGTCTTCCACAATGTGCCCTTTCATCTCCGCTATGCCCCTCTTCCACAATGTGCCCCTTCATCTCCGCTATGCCCCTCTTCCACAATGTCCCCCTTCATCTCCTCTATGGCATAGAGGAGATGAAGGGGGACATTGTGGAAGAGGGGCATAGCGGAGATGAAGGGGCACATTGTGGAAGACAGGCATAGCGGAGATGAAGGGGGACATTGCGGAGATGAAGGGGGCATTCGGAGATGAAGGGGGCATAGCGGAGATGAAGGGGGCATGGACCAGGCACCCTCCCCTCATCAGAGCAGGGGGTGCCTGGTGTCGCCCCATTCATTTCAATGGGGCTCGGGTGCTCGGCCGAGCACTCGAGCCTCAGGGGGTGCTCGGTCAGAGCACCCGAGCACCCGAGCATCGGGGTGCTCGCTCAACACTAGTGAGAATCTCATAGAGCAGCAGCAGCAGCAAGGAGGGACTGGGGGTGGTGGTGATGAGGGTAATGGTGGTGCAGTTGGGGTGGTAGAAACATTAATGGCCTTTTTAGCCCAAAGCAAGAAGGAATGGGAGACAGATATGCAAATGGGCATCACCACCACCACTACCATCAGTGAAATTGCAGAATTTGCAGAGTGTGTTGCTGCTGTAATTCCTGCTACTGCTGCTGAGTTGCAAGGGCAGCAGGCTGATGAGGAACAAGCTAGTGTGCCAGCACTAGTGATGCAGGATTAGTACAGGTTCCACTTACCAGCAATACTCCTAGTCCTAGTTCTAGTACTGAGGCAGCAGCAGCATCCTCTGCTACAGCCAGCAAAGTGGATTGTGGGGGAGAAAAAGAAAGAGGCCACTTTCCCCCTCCCCCCTTAGGTCCTGGGTGTGAGACTATTTTTCACTTGGGGCAGGCACAGTGCCAACATCATTGACGGCACTGTGCCCATTTTTTGTGATAAATCAGTGAAAGGGGAGAGGAGGAAATGCACCTTGGCACAACAGCCCTGATAACCAATATGAAATACAATGTGTGGTGAGCTGACCACACATGTCAGTATGGTAGAGAATAATCGCAACCAGGACATCAAGTGGCATCTCGGAAGATTCCATTCCACAGAATATGCTAAGCTGGTAGCAGAGAGGACAAGGGGCATAGTGACACAGCAGTACTTGGTTTCTGACATCGCTGACCTATGCATCATGGTGTTTGGTTAAAGTTGTTCTAGCTTGATGTGAGTGCAGATGTGCCCATTGTTTCCAGTCCTTCCCTATTTCACAACTTTCCTACACACACTGTGCACATTGCAGTAAGAACAGCAGTCACTGTGGCATTTGCCAATGGCCAGTGGCCACCACAACATGACTTGCTGGCACTGGGGCAGTAAGGAATATTATTTTTTCACAGGGCTTATCCTTTATATATACCACAGAGGCCTATATAAACCAATGTTTGGGGGCTTGGATCTAACAAGCCTAAGTCCTACAAATCACTGTTTCCTCAGGGATTGTGACTCTAATAATCCTGAATGCAAAAAATAATTAGTGTTTCCTCATGGCTTGTCACTTTAACAAGTCCTACAAATCAATGTTTCTTCAGGGCTTGGGCCTAACACATGTTTAAGTCCTAGAAATCAATGTTTCCTCAGGACTTGTGCCAAACAAGTGTATCACAGTGCCTGTGATTCTGGAGCTCTTACTGGCATAGACGCTTTCTTGTGACTGCCCGGCGGCAGCATGGCGGGTGACTATTTCCTGGTCACTCGTGCGTCATTCTGAGCACTCGCTATTTTATAGTTTCCACTTTGATTGACCTATATGTACTCCGCCTCCTAGAGACGCCTTATATGCTGAATTCTATCATTGCCTCGGTGCCCTTTCGTGGAGTAACTGAGCACTTTCTGTGTCCTTCGTTGTGATCTGTTCCTGGCTGCTGTATCTGAATTGTGTATGACCCTGGCTCCGTCTGACTACCGATTTGTGCCTGAACCTCTTGCCTAGCTGATTGTCCGCTCCGTATCGACCTTGGCCTTGTCTGACTACCCGCTCCATGTATGACCTTTGGCCTGGCTGAGTAACTGCTCCATGCCGACCTTGGCTTGTCCGACTACCCACTCCGTGAATGACCTCCATGTTAAGTACTTTGGCTTGTCTGACTACCCGAATTGTTTGACCATTGGCTGGTTAGTCTCTGTTGCTCCCTGAGGTCTGGCACTCCCTTGCAGGTTCTCATTCTCAGTCCTTGGTCAGTCCTGTCAGTAGTGCAGCAGCGCCTAAGTCTTCCAGGGTTTGTTGTGCCACTAGCATTGTAGGGTGCACAGTGTTCTGTGACCCTAGCGTTCTAGGGTATTGCTGTTGTGTCTTTACATTCTAACTGGTGGTTCCTTCTTGTCCGCTCTGCTTTAAGAGCACGCTTACCGCTTTCGCTACCTCAGTGGTTCTGCTCTCACTCTGGTTCGCTTCTAGCTTGTGCATCAGTCTGGCTAAGGTTCAGTGTCAGCTCCTTGTAGTGGACTGCACACTGTCCCCACGCCTGCCCCAGGGAAGATTGGGGAAGTGTCTATATTTACCTTGCTGTGATTATTCTTAATAAAGTGGAATTGATTTTATGTACCTGTCTGAGTGATTATTTACAAGTCTCCCGTGACAAAGTGTAAGTCTTGCAAATTAATGTTTCCTCAGGGCATGGGCCTAACACAGGCCTTAGTCCTACAAATCAATGTTTCCTCAGGGCTTGTGCCTAACAAGTTGATGTCTGACAAATCAATTTATAAGTCTAATATATCAATGTTTCCTCAGGGCTTTTGCCTAACAAGTCTAAATCCTATAAATCAATGTTTACTCAGGGCTTGGGCCCCTAACAACAACTCTATCCCATCAAGTATCAGTCTGCCCCAGTCACAGTTTATGTCAAGGAGTCCCTATCTCTGTCACGTCACATATCAATTTGTTTTTAATTGTTTATATTATTTAGTCAATCTTTGCTGATGATACTAAGCTGTGCAAGGAAATACATAAAGGGCTGGATGTTTTTTCTCTGCAGAAGGATTTAGATAAATGGGCAGAAAATTGCATTTGGGCTTTAGAAACAAATGTGCTACATTTACTCTAAATGTGAAACAACTCGAGGAAACCTCATTAGAGAAAGATTTAGTAGTACTCATAGAAGATAGACTTCACAGCAGTATGCAGAGTCACTCCACAGCTGCAAGAGCTAATAGGTTACTAGCCTGCATAAAAAGAGGTGTAGATTCATGAATTGGAAGAAGTGCAGGCGTACAACAAACTTATAAAGGGATTGGAGGATCTGAGTTATAAAGAGAGACTAGCCAAACTGGGCTTGTTTATATTAGAGAAGAGATCTCTAATGGGTGATATAATTACCATTTACAAATATTTTCAAGTTCAATACAAAGAACTATCCAATGAATTAGAGCTGAGGTAAGAAAGAGAGGTCATCATTCATTACGGCTAGAGGAAAAGCGCTTTTGACTAAACAAAGGCAGGGATTTTGTTTACAGTAAGGGCAGTAAAGCTATAGAATTCTTTACTTCAGGATGTTGTGCTTATAGATATTGTAACTGCTGTTATCAAAAAAGCAATGGGTACTAGACTTGTGCGATTCTGGGCGGCAACATTCGGAATTCGATTAAAATGGGGTCATTCGACAACATTTGGACCTTCCAATAGGCAAGGGTCGTTCGCCAGAAAAAATACTAATCCGACTAGCCCTGGTCCGAATGTCATTGAAACGTTCGGAAATTCGCCGACTACTACCCGCGCTCAATTACTTTCCCTCCATGTCTCTAGTCCAATTAGCGTCTCCATTTCATGCGCTACTTTCCAGCTTTGTCTCTATTCCAGTTGGCTTCTTCGTTTCATGATGGGGTTTGGACTAATGATACAGACACCAAGGCAGACAGCCTGCATTTCCTCATTGTGTTGTTGGAGCTCAGAGAGAGAGCAGGAGGAGATAGAGAGTGTCCAGTTGTTTTGTAGGCAGGCAGTTAGCATTAGGCATAGGCAGGCAGCCAGCGTTAGTGCCTTATTACCACAGCAAGGGAGAGTCATCTTTGTTCCTGTGCAAAAAAATTAAAAATATTAGGGATTTGTTTGAAAATTTTTCAGTGACACATCAGCCAGTCTCACAGTTCTATAGGCAGGCCTAGTACCTTATTACCACCGCAAGGGAAAGTCACCTTTGCTTCTGTGTTTAACATTAAAATTAATAGTAGGGATTTGTTTGAATAATTTTCATAGTGACACATCAGCCAATCTCACAGTTCTATAGGCAGGTGTGGTACCTTATTGTGTCCACAAGGGATAGGCACCTTTGTTCCTGTGTAAAATATTAAAAGTAATAGTAGTGATTTGTTTGAATAATTTTCAGAGTGACACTTTAGCCAGTCTCACAGTTCTGCAGGCAGGCCTAGTACCTTATTACCAACACAAGGGAAAGTCACCTTTGTTTCTGTGTTAAACATTAAAAGTAATAGTAGTGATTTGTTTGAATAATTTTCAGAGTGACACTTCAGCCAGTCTCACAGTTCTGCAGGCAGGCCTAGTACCTTATTGCCACCACAAGGGAAAGTCACCTTTGTTTCTGTGTTAAACATTAAAATTAATATGAGGAATTTGAATAATTTTCAGAGTGACATATCAGCCAGTCTCACAGTTGTGTATGTGTATTGTGTAGGCAGGCAGTGTGCCTTATTGCTACATCCGTACTTCATCTACTTCATCTATAGTACCATAAGGCTAAATGCCCACTTTACCCTGTTTCACCATCTTCATTTAGACCCTGGAAATGGTTCCATTCATTTAATTTTCATTTTTATTGTATTTTTAAAGGTATTTTAAAGTCGTCAAATAATTAGGACTGTCGCCGACTTTCATCCAAGCCGAACAGTTCGGATCCGAATTGCTGAGTCGACAAATGAAAAAAAAAATCGGTAGAATTTTACAGAAAAAGTTTGCAGTGCACAAGTCTAATGGATACCTATCTAGCACAGAACAATATTGAGAAGTACGAAAGATGGCTTCAATGCAGATAGATAGTTGATCCAGGGAAGTATTTGACTTTCATTTTGAATCAGGAAGGATTTTTTTTACCCATTTGTGTTTTAATTTGAAACGGATTCAGTGTTTTTTTATGCCTTCATATGAATCAACAGGGGTGTTTTGGCATGGGCTGGTCTTTTTTCAGCCTCATTAACTGTTACTATATATATAAGTGCCATTTTTAGCTAATTTTGATTTGAGGCAAAAATTTTCATCCATCCCTAGTTACACCTAAGCATCTCCTCAATGAGATCCCAACAGAAGCACAAACAAAGGTCTGAGTGGGAGACAGATTATTAACAGGTAATAGGTGCCACAACAAGCAGCAACAGAAGCACTCCTAAAAGTTTCCAGGGCTCTGGGGACATGAGAAAAGTAGTGATGTAATTGATGTGTCAGAGAGTGTATCAAGAGTTAGTTCATTCCAAATAGCATCCATAGCTACTGCTGCAGAGGATTATGATGAGTTTGCTGTAGAAGATGGCAAGAGTCAAAGATTGCCCACACATGCTGCCTCTACCTCTGCCACCTCCTCTTGTCATGTTTTTAAAGTAATCAGGTGACAGGGTTCTTCTACCAAGTTCTTTGGAAGGAGCTGCTGAACCACTAGATCATAAGCGAGGAATGATGTTGGGGGACTTTGCCTCATTGGGTCTGGAGAATTTTGGCTCCCAGTCCCTTTAGCACTGGTGGTTCCACTGCTAGTGTTAGTGACACACTTCTTCTCAGTGAGTCACTAGCCTCAGGGTACATCCTGCTTCTCTCTATTTTTTACAACAATGGTGGTGGTCAATGTGTCAGCCAGCACTATGAACTACTAAGTAAAACATTTATTTTGTTAGTTGATTTCAATTTATTTTTTTCTCTCTATTTCTCTCTCATGCTGTCTCTTTCCACTCTACCTTTCTCCTAAAATATACCACACTAGAGTGCAGAAGATTATGTATATGGATAGAAAGTTTTGTCTCATTGAGTAAAATAGGAAGGAAATGAAATAATTTTTGCAACTTTTTCTGTGTTCCTAGCAAAAAACAGTAGATCTGCATGTTTCTATATGGGTGAAAGTTCCTGCAGGAAAGTGAAAAACTATGCTTTTTTTTATGCCCGTACCTACTTTTCATGCTGGATTCTCTGAACAGGCAGCAGCCATATATTGCAGAGAAGGGACTCAGAAAATCATCTTAGGCAGATGGAATTAGTGTCCTGGGACTGTTGATAATACTGCAGGTGATGGCACTTGGAAACTGGATTGAAGACAGAACAGGACTGGATCTGTTCCACTTACTTGACCTGTTATATTAAAGGGATAGTAATGTTTCATAATAAAAGCAGCTCTAATTAATCATAATATTATTTGGACTTTGGAGAGTGTTATTTCAATTCTGTCAGAGTTGTAGTTCCAGAGTAATTCAATGACAAAGTGTCTCCCTCCCGCCCCTTTTACTGATGTCACACTGTTCAGCCACAGCAGAAGGGAGGTGCCCAGGTCGACTGCAGAGAGGGACAATCTTCAATTAAGATAAGGGAAAAACCTGAAAAGCTTGTCAAGGGGGGCAGGGATTTCATTGTTTTCATAGGAATGAGAGTGTCCCCTGCTGTTATCTGTCTGGTCTATGGACTGCATTCCACATTTGAGAAGAGATGGCTTACACTAGGTAAAAGGGGAGGGAGGGGGAAACTTTGCTTGTGGATATCTCATAAACCATAAAGGTTTGAGAGATAAGACATATCATTATGCATGTTTTTTTAATGCCTACAAAATAAAATAAAGTTAAAACGAAGTATTACTATCCCTTAAGCTTGACCCATGACTGGAGAGATACCTGTAATAGCATCAGGAGGAGGAGAATAGAATTAGGAGGACATATACCAATACCCAGAAGTCAGATAAGCCAGGGCTAGAGTCATAATAGACAAATGCACTGTGGGCATTGGTTAACAGAAAAGTAGAGTTTTAACAGGCTTGGGTCCAAATAGTAGATATTTAGTGTGTTTTTTTAACAAGCTTTGGTTGAGATGAGCAGCAAATGGAATGGTCATTATTGGGCTTTAGTCAGGGCAGACTGCAAGCAGGAGAATGGTAATTTAACAGGCTTTGGTCAAGGTATGCAGTCAGCAGACAGCAGTGGTTGGCATCCAGTGTTGATGCTTCAAAATGACCTTGAGGGAATGTCCAGGTGAATTTTCAGGACAGCAGGTAAGTGTAAACATAGACTAATTGGAGTATGTCCAAAAGAGCAGACAAGATCAAAGATAAGTGCTGATTAGGACTGACTGTAGTGGGTTCTTGAAATCCTACCTACTGTATGTAAGTGTTTCTGTTAAACAAATTAAGCTGCAATTATTTTTAAACGTGCATCCTCTCAAAGTATTTATCAACAGGTCACAAGAACACTTACATATGCTGTGCTACGGTTAATACATTATTAATTTAAATTATTTAGGTAGAAAATAAAAAGAAAACATTAGTGTAACATTAACAAATGTTTGTAATTAATGTATTTCACCAAAAATACAGCTATCTCAAGTTAAATTTAAATTCTGTGTATCTGTGCTAAACACAGCATTTTTATTGTTAAATTTATGAGAAGCATCTGCATTTCCTATCCTGATTCATCAATTCACAGAGGTGCTTTAAACTCCCCATGGGTATGAATTTTTTAGGACTATGTTATGTAACTCATATTTTGCAATTCTAAAACTATGTCTGTCACATAGTATTTTAACTTTGGTTACCTATAAATGCTCAGTGGTGACACAAACCTTACTAATAGTGATCGGTATCAAAAGTAAAATAAAAAAAACTTTTTTTTCGACAAAGAAAAAAAAAATTCAAATCAAACTTTTTGTTTCAGATAACAGGGAATCAAAACTATTAGGTAAGGCATGTACAAAATCACATAAATCAAATTACAAATATGATTGGGCACTGAGATTGTGCATAGTAATGTGCAGTATTTTAAAGGGATAGTAATGTTTCATAATAAAAGCAGCTCTAATTAATCATCATAGTATTTGGACTTTGGAGAGTGTTATTTCAATTCTGTCAGAGTTGTAGTTCAAGAGTAATTCAATGACAAAGTACCCCCCTCCCGCCCCTTTTACTGATATAACAATGTTCAGCCAGAGCCAGGTAGACTGCAGAGAGGGACAATTTTTAATTAAGATAAGGGAAAACCCTGAAAAACTTGTCAAGGGGGGACAGTGCTTTCATTGTTCTCATAAAAAGAAGATTGTCCCCTTCTGTTACCTGTCTGGTCTATGGACTGCATTCCACATCTGAGAAGAGATGGCTTACACTAGGCAAAAGGGGTGGGAGGGGGAAACTTTGCTTGTGAATATCTCTCAAACCATAAAGGTTTGAGAGATAATACTTATATCGTTCTTCACGTTTTTTTAATGCCTACAAAATAAAACAAAGTATTACTCTCCTTTTCATTTTAGCTTTTTATGTGCATATGATCGCAAAATGTGCAATAGCTTTTAGAAAATAAATGCATTTCTTAAATTATGCCATTCTTTTCAATTGTGTTTTTATTAATAGACAGTGCTAAATAGGAAAAATCAGCAATTCACTGAGTAAAAGGAGCAATCAATTATTGTATGCTTTAGTGGTTCAACTAATAAACACAAACATATTATGCAAGCTACCCTTAACATCCTTAGTGCCGATCCTATTACAGGCTCGCCATGTGTACTCCCTCCCACATTAATATTTATCTTTATTTTTAAAGTGGAACTATCACCTCAATTAAAGTGCCCCTCTCCAATAATTAGTCATACAGCGATAAGCTTAGAAACAGTACTATTATCCAGCATAAGTACAGCGTTATTAAGAAATCCTACTTCTTCTGAGACTGACGGACAGGCATCAGTGCAGACATCTTGGCTTTGAGACATCTGCATACTTGTACTGTCTGTCCCAGTCTCCTCTAGAAGATGTTGCATTGTACCTTAAGGTAACAGGAGGGCACTGATGGTTCAGGCATGCAAATGCCTCTAAAGCAAGAAGCCTGGCCGTCAGTCTCAGAAGAAGTAGGATTTCTTAATAACGCTGTACTTATGCTGGATAACTGACTGGCTGGGTTTCTCTATTCTTCATCTTCTTTGATTTCCACCTCACATCTTGTTGCCTTTGGGAGAGCTAGGGAGTACAGTAACAGCGGTGCCCCATTTCTTTGGTGGATGTTTTGCTTTAATGTGTTTCACATAAATGTCAGGGTTTGTGTTTCAAATATGTTATCAGGGCGGTTGTGTTAAAGTGCATTCCCTCCTTCCACTATTTCACTGACTTGTTACAAATTGTGCACATCGCAGTCACTGATAGCTGCACTGTGCCTGCCCCACGAGAAAAATAGTTTCACATCTAGGACCTCGGGGGGGGGGGGAGATGGAGAAGAATGGTCTCTTTCTTCTCCTCCTCTACATTCCCATTCATTGGCTGGGGCAGAGGATGATGTTGCTGCTGTTACTGTTACTGCCTCAGAATCAGCACTGCAACTAGGACCAGGAGTATTGCTGCTGCTGGCAAGTGGAAACTGTCCTAGTTCCACATCACTTGTTGACCCCATTCCCACTGTGTTCAATGTGGTCTTTGGATCACTAGTTTGCTCCTAGCAACTTTCTGCCCTTGCAACTCAGCAGCAGGAATTAGAGCAGTTGCAAATTCCTCAAGCTCACTGCTGTTTGTGGTGTTGATACCCATCCTCATCCCTGTCTCTCATTCCTTCACAGTTTGGGCTAAAAAAGACATTAATGTCTCTTCCACCCCAGCTTCTCCACCATCATAATCATCAACAATCCCTCCTTGCTCCTGCTGCTCTATTACAGATGTCTCACTGGAAGGAGGAGATGATGACAAATGTGACAGAGGGTCTCCTAATGTCACACTTGTTGAGCTGAAGAAGGCTGACTGGCAGCACTAGCAGCAGGCACAGAGAGCTGATCTGTGCCCCTGGTGGTGGTGGTAAGGGGACTCCCAGGGTCAGGGGAACATTGTTGGCACCCTTGACCACTAGTCTGGCTGCTCTTGATTATTTCCCCTGCCACGTCCCTAACTCTAGTCTCACCAGTTGCTTCACCATCGCTGTTACTACTATTAACACCAACCACATGAAGTTCAGCCCCTGAGTCTTCCTCCTCACTAGTAGTATGACCACCCCCTCCCTCATTCCACACTGAATCTGTAAAGCTGCTGGATCTTCTTAGTAGTAGTACTAGTGGCGGAACTGCTGAGGCATAACAAGTGTGACTTAGGGTCTCCTGCTATCACATTTGGCATCATCTCCTCCCTCCCCTCATGAGAATCACAAGACACACTGGTAGCAGGCACAGCAGGAGCAGCACTGGTAGCAGGCGTAACACTGGCAGCAGGAGCAGCACTGGCAGCAGACACAGCACTGGCAGCAGGCAAAGCACTGGCAGCAGGAGTAGCACTGGCAGCAGGAGCAGCACTGGCAGCAGGCAAAGCACTGGCAGCAGGAGTAGCACTGGCAGCAGGCACAGGCAGCTGACCTGTTCTGCTCACACTACTACCCTCTTCTTCCTCCTGTGACACTAATTTCCCCAAGATCCCTAGGGGGGATGACTGGATAACTGACCAGTGAGTCTGGGAACCAAGGCATCCAGTCCCTTTCATGTTGATGGTAGTAGTATCTTCCCCCTTCTCAGACTCACTGGACCATTACAGTCCTTCCAGCTCCTCCTTTTATTATTATTCAACATGCTCATAGTGATAGCAGTCACTACGAGCCTCTCCTGCCTCAATTTTGCTATTAACTCACAGCACAACAGCCTAGCACCTCTCCCTCTCTCTGTCACTGCTTGTATTTTGTTTCACTTCCTTGAAAATGTCACTTTTTATAGCTAGAAGGTGAAAAGCATGTAATTAAAGGAGTGAAAAGTTTGCAGGCATTGTAAAAATGGTGACTTTTTTTGGCAATAGATGAAAATGGTGAAGATTTTAATAATGTTATTTAAAGAGGATTTTCCAGTGAAAAAGTGGACAGCCACGTGGTTTTCACAAATCTTTTTTGCAGGAATATGACAGGACTTTTCGCCCACACCTACGCTCTAGTATTCGCATGGTTAAAAATTCCATTTAAATGGAGTATATTGAGAACTGATATTTGTCCCAAAGAATACAGTTGGTTTGCTCCAGAATTGCTCCAAATTGCTATAAACCACTTGAGTGCAAAACTGAGATGGACTGTCCCTGTAAAATCAATAGAAATTTGGGGAATTTTTATTTCCATATAGTGCAGTTGATATGACCGAGAATTGGCCTTTAGCCCTTTGAGTGCCAGTGGGGTATCCAACACCCATCTACCTCTCAAAGGCTTAATCATCTGAGTGCTGGAGAGGTGTCCAATGCACTGCAAAGCATTTTTGTGCCCCCCCCCTCCTTATTATTCAAAGGGTCAATCCTTTGTCATTCTTCCCAGTGCCCAGGAAAGTGAATGTATCCCTCCATTCTGGTGTTAATGACTCTCTGAGCTTGTCTTAGTAACCTAAAAATTAATAGTGAAAGATACTGAAAATGCTGAACTCTATGTGTTTCTGCAGTCAATGACACCACATCCTGGCTAGACTTAGCACAGTGGTAGGCAGTATGTGGCTCTCTAGCTGGTGGGGACTTCAACTTCCATCATCCTCAACCAGCCAATGGCTAGTAGGGGATGGTGGGAGTTGTAATCCCCACAAGCTAGACGACCAATGTTTGCCTGCACCTGATATAGCATATACATCTAGAACTGCCAACAATCTGAGACACTTCCTTTTCTTTCTTGCAGACCTCTGTAGTGGGAAAACTGTTAGAAGAGATAATAAGGGACTATATTCAGGATTACAACACAAAAAATAAAATCATTAGCACAAATCAACATGGTTTTATGAAGAATAGATCATGCCAAACTAATCTTTTCAGCTTCTATGAGGAGGTAAGCAGCAACCAACAATGACAAGGCAGTAGATGTAGTATATCTAGACTTTGCAAAGGCATTTGATACAGTGCCACACAGAAGGCTGGTGTATAAAACAAGGAAATTGGGGCTAGGAGATAACCTTTGCAATTGGATACAAAACTGGCTGAAGGATAGGGAACAGTGTGTGGTTGTAAATGGAAAATTCTCCAGTACAGTTAAAGTGGAGAGTGGAGTACCTCAGGGTTCAGTATTGGGTCTGCTGCTTTTTAACATGTTTATAAATGACCTGGAAATAGATATAGAAAGCAAAATATCAATATTTGCAGATGATACTAAATTATGCAAAGTCATTAATTCAGAACAGGATATTTTCTCTCTACAGAGGGACTTACATACAATGTCAGATTGGGCAAACATGTGGAATATGAAGTTTAATGTGGGGAAGTGTAAAGTCATGCATTTGGGAGGAAACAATCCCAAAGCTACTTATAAACTTAATGGAATAATTTTAGGTGACTCGTTGCTAGAAAAAGACCTGGGTATCCTTGTCAACTACAAACTTGGAAACAGTGACCAGTGTCAAACAGCAGTAGCAAAGGCAAACAAAGTCCTGTCTTGCATAAAAAGAGGTATCGAAGCAAGAGTGGATAACATTATTTTGCCATTATACAAATCATTGGTAAGACCTCACCTTGAGTATGCAATGCAATTTTGGGCACCAGTTCTGAAAAAGGATATACTAGAACTAGAGAGGGTACAGCGGAGAGCAACAAAATTAATTAAGGGATTGGAGGACTTTACATATGAGGAACGACTAAACAAACTTGGTTTATTTTTTCAACCTAATTCACTATGTTACTATGTTACATTTCTGAGGAATGGCAGTTTCCATAGAGAAATGAAAAGGTCTTAATAGGGGAAACCAGACAGGGTCCTTTGAGAAAGGAAAACTTAAACAACATACCAGCTCTAGGGTGAGAGAAACATATAAGGAACTGAATCCTAATTAGCTGGATGCTCACACAAGAGCCCTTACTGAGTGACAGAAGAGAAATATTGCAGACTTATGGTGCTGGGGCATATAATGATCCCTGCCATTGGGATAAAAGTTACATCGTTTATTGTTGTGTTGAATAAAGTTTGCTGTAATGCAAGAAATCACCTGGTGATGTATCCTAAGTATGTCACTGCGTCACATACACAGGGTTTACAGGCAGGGAAAGGGAGTCACCCAGCAATTGGGAAGTACAATTGATGAACAACCTGGGCCCATCAGGGACTATGGAGAACAAGACCACTCCCTGCTCAAAAGGTCATTTACTGCAAATATATTAGGTCTTATGTATAAAGGTAAAATGCAATTCTGGGACAATCTAAATGTACCATAGTAGAAAAAAAAATCCTATTGAATTCAACAGGGATTTAATCCCTTCATTACTACAGAGTTCTACAATGTATTAACATATCTCTCCAGCATTCAAGGGGTTTAAATCCCCATTTAAATCAACAGATGCCTAATTTCAGTCAATGTAATTGCTGTTTACCCCTATGCAATAGGCTTGCCCCAAAATCACTTCACTCTGCCTTTATACCTAAGGCCCATTGTGTCAAGGTTAACGTTTTCTACTTTACTCTGAAACTTTTTTTTTGTAAGATAATGTAATGTCATTTTAGCTATGTCTATAAATCAAAATGTCTTACAGATAAATGATACCACAAGCAGCTTATGAGCTTAGATGGCATACTGTCAACATGTGCATTTGTCACGTCAAAAAGTAGGCTAAAGTGAGAAAATGTACGCCCTTTATCTAATTGTATTCTATCAATTTTTCATCACTGTTATCAACCAAGCATTCATTCACTTGCAACAGTTCTATTATATTACCAATAAAATGGAAGAGATCTATCCATAGATATTTTTTGCATATTGCTTGCCCTTGGAGATTTTGTTTTATTTTATTTATTTATTATTATTATTTTTTTTTTTAACCAGTAAGAGCTGAGATATTATTTGGCATATGATATGCAAAATTCTGTAAAGAACAATATTAGCAGCCTAGTGTAATGATTTACGTGCATCATGATTATTTTATAAAAATTATATATTGTATTCAGTTAGCACTCATTTTAATCAAATGTTCAGACGATCAGTTCCTGTTTATTTAAAAAAAACAATCATTTAACATACTTAGCCTAGAAAATTAAGGTTATTGATATTATTATTTTTTGCATTTATAGCCACTATTTTGCTCTTGATAAAGAAGCTGTTAACTTTGAAATGTGTTGAGCGTTTTGGCTTCCTATTAATTGCTATATTACATTGTTTTTAATATTTTACATGGCAATAAATTGCATTTCTTACAAGTGGACTTGTTATCTGGACTGGAGGTAGAACTCTGAACAGGGCGGATAGTGTATTTCCTGCACGCTATACTTACCGGATCTATTGATATAGACCGGTGGGGCTGATGAAGTGAGTATCACTTTGTTCTTCTATTTTGTGTATATCTGAGGATTGCGCCCCTTCTTGCTGCTTTTTCTTTTAGCCTACAAAAGCTAATTTATTCTTATTTTATTGGGATTTAATGAATATACAGTGAGATAGTCTAAAATGCTGATTAGGGGTGGGCACAAAGTCAGAAAAATTTACTGCATAACCAATGATTTTTTCACTTTTTTCATGAATGTTTTCTCCTTTTTGCCAATGCAAAAGTTTTCTCTTTTTTCGCCATTGCCAATAATTTTTCACCTATGTTTCCTATGACTACAACATTTCACAATATTACTTCTTCTGAGTGCCAAAGTGGAGAAATAAATAGCTGAAAGTCAAAGCTGTGCAACAGATGCCTTGAAAAAATTATTAACTTCCTGCCATCCTTGAAAAATAACTGTGGCTTGGGATATTCCAGTAGGGTGCAACACGTGACTTCAGTTCTTTAAAGTCTCGGTTTTCAACAAAAGACAAGGGCAGAATTTCAGCCGCCAAAATTTTAGTTTAATAGGTGTACTTTTGCGTTATGTTTGTGCAGGTTTTGACTTCTTTCTATGTAAGTGTAGGGTGGCAGTACATAGCAGAACTGTGTAAATTTATTGCTTTAACACCATCACTTGTGGAGGTGATGGGGGTGGTGGAGGTATGTGTAGGCACTATATGACCCTTGTCATCTCCTACAACAAACCCAGAGTCATCATACTCCTCTGGATCAGGTGTTATTTAGAAAGAACTAACTGTTGGCAGGTGGCAAACTCTCTGATACATCAATAACATCACTACTTCTCTTATCTGCCACAGAGCCCTGGGAACATTTTAGAGTTCTTCTGCTGCTGCTAGTTGCGGCACCTCTGACCTGTTGATATTGTGTCTACCAGTAAGACCTAGGGGTGTGCTTCAGGTGGGATGTCATAGAGGAGGTGCCTAGGTGTGGGCCTGCTTTTCCCCTGATAACATGCTTTTTTGCACAGACAACAAATAGCAACATGCTTAGCTTTTGGATCCTGAGTGAAGTATCTCCATACTGTGGACTTCATGGACTGCAGGGTTCTTGAGGGGCTGCTACTACTACTGGGACTAAATGTTGATGCAATTCTATTTCTACTACTACTACGTGTCAAAGGTGCAGCACTTCCAGCAGCACAGAGTACTTATCATAGATAAGCTTGTGGATATTAATAACCTGTGTGGTTGTTGTTTCTGATGGTTACTCAACACAAGTGTGTGTGGCTGAATTGGGCTTGGACTTGGAAGCAGTGATGATGCTGATGATGACTGACAGGATGACTATTTTTTTTAGGCATCTTTCTTGTACAGGAGCAGCTTTTCCAGTTGTTTTCTCAAATAGTTTATAAACAGGCAAAGTGCTCTTTTTCAGTGGTTGTAAATCAGGCCTTTGCCTTTCAGCTAGTGTTATGGCCATGTCATCATCTCTCTCACTCTCAGCTTCATCTGTATCTGAAAAAGAAGAGAATGCTGAAAACGTATATTCTAGATCTACATTTTTTTTTATCATCAGTCATCATTAGGTTATACTCAGCAATGTCCAATTCTTTTTGCCTACTAGCATTATATTCCTTTAAACTTTTTAGAAGTGGCAACATTTTTTTAACTTCCCCTCCCTGAAATCATGGTTTGAGAAAGTTTCCATTGGGGCAAGCTTATCAGTGACTGTACTGTGCACTCTTTGTGATTGTGACAAGGTTGTGAAAAAGGGAATGGGGAGAACTGTGATGATCAGACTAGGAAACTCCCAATGTAAGCTGCCTGGATATTGCTTTGCAGAGTAGAATCTCCACAAAGTGGAAACAGACTGCCGTTAATATGAATAAACAGAACAGCTGACAACAATACAATATATACAGCTGAGTGAGCAATATGCTAGAGTACGCTGGCTGGGGAACATTGTTGGTTGTGGCTGTTCTTGGGAAGCCTTGCTGAGGCCTAAGCTGGATTAGAGATGCTGGCCATACGGCCAGATTACTGCCGACCAAACAAACCAGTACGCACCCCAGATGGCAACCAAAAAAACAGCAGCTACTCACTGAGACAGGAAGCATGGAGAGAAGAAACCTACCAGCAGTATAGTTGTTTCTGTTGAAACACAGCAGCGGGAGAGAACTGGAACCAGGAACAGCTATAAGTTGGACTCAACTAGGGGTAGAAGGAATAAAGCTCGGCCAGTCTTGAGGGGTACTGCACTCGACTGGATGTCAAAGAATTCAAAGTAGAAGTCGAGTGAGTCAAATTTGACTGGTGGTCAATGAAGCTGAACTCAACTGGTGGTCAAGAAAGTAAAAGAAGAAGTCATGTTGAGGAACTGAACTCAGTTGGAAGTAGAGGGAGTCAAACTTGATTGGAGGTTGAGGGGAATGAGCTCGAATAAAGGGCAAAGGATGAAAGCCTCAGAGTCAGGTGTAAGAATAGTTGACAGGCTGAGTCAGCAACAAATGGACAACTCAGTACCAGGGAGGAGACAAAGAGAAGTCGAAAAAGCCGGGGTCACAATACAGTCGGGCAAAGGTAATACACAAGTAACAGGCAGAAGGAGAGTCGATGAACGGAGCCAGGGTCAAATACCAGTAAGCATGGATACAGAGGCAAATCAGATAATGAAAGGAAGTTGAAGGAAAGCGGTATCAATACACAAGAATCATGAGAACAAGACTTTAACTCAGATCACGACCGGAACGCTTTGACTATGCCCCAACACAAAGACCCGGATCTTGATAAAGGCTCAACAGGAAAACAAATTGGAAGCAAAACAAAAGACCAGGCAAAAGATGCTAAAAAACCTGGAAAAACAGGGAAGAACATGAAAAAGAACAAACCAAGTTTGCACAACACAAGCCCTTATTAAGAAAAATAAATCATCTGGCTTTGTATATGTTGGGAACCTGATTCCTGTGAAAAATTATTTACTCAGGGCTTTTGTTTGGCTAACGTGGCTGTTTTCTGTATGTCTGCTGCATACAAGACTCCCTAAACTAAGCTTCAACTCCACTGTCATCTCTAACTCAAACATTAGCTGCTCTGTCTTCCTCTCACAAACACAGAATGGCATGCTGTGGGAACATGACACCCCTTTTATACAGTGCTTACAGTTAAATAAGGGAAACTTGCCATGTCATTATTAGAAATTCAGTCTTCCCATTGATTCCAATGCAATGAGCTTAAGGCAAAAAAGAGGGAAAACTTCACTTTCCATGACAATTATGTAGCTCGGAGAAAAGTTTAATTTTTCTCCTGTTTCACTCTTGAGGTGAAAACTTTCACCCATCACTAATTAAAACAATGTGTTTAGAAATGTTCCAAGTTGAAATTGAACAGTAATTTAAATGACAGTACATACAGTTTCTTATAATTTTAAAAATCCATTACTGAATTACTGTGAACATTCTGAAAATTCACAAAAAGGGAAAGTTGATTGCTATCTAACAAGGTTATTGGGAATATCTAATTTAAGTTATTAGAGTGAAACATGTAGTTCTTCCTTTTTCTTCCTTTTTATTTATTTATCCTTTTAATTTTTATGATGGTGTCATTGCTATTCTTTGCCTGTTGAGAGCTTGAGTTGCAGAAATGTTTTATTCTTGAAACTGAAAGGCTAAAATCCTGTGAGCATTTATACATATTTGCCTTTTTTGAACATACCCCATTTAGGAATCATTGTAGTACACTAAAACACACTATCTGATTAAAAGTTAATATCTGTCTGATGTAACATTTAGAGTACAATGCATTTAAAACGTAACTTTGAGGTGACTATGAGTTGACAGATGAAGTACAAGCTATTCTTCCACTGAGTTCAAAAGTTCATGTTGTCCTTTGCCTGAACTTGCTGTAGTAATCCTCATCTATAATGTATGCACAAATCTGTACAAAAACATAAAAACCCAGATTTCAAGTCAATCTGAAGTATCTCTATGACAGTAATAAATAAATAAATGATTAGAAAATCTATGAAGATGATATATAGAAATGAGACCAAATGAAATGTTTGTCTAAAAAAGTAAATAAATGAAAGTCTAAGAACATTTAAAGATATCTCTAAATGTGATTCCTATTTACCACAAATAGAGGTCATTTAAGTATTGTCCAAGATTCAATGTAATTTTATAATAGATTTTTTTGTACACCTATAATTATCTACAATATAATGGGGACATTTAAATAAATATTTAGTATACTGTGTCAATGCATTCTGCAGACTTGGTAGCAAAAACAGATCAAATAAACTACAATGATGAGGAATAAACATGGTAAAGGGTTAAACAGCAGCAAATATCTGGTCCAGAATTATTTGCTTCTACATCTGGCATTGTGAACTTTTATGGTAAAAGCCTTCAATAATTATTTATCATAGCTTTCAAATGTTGACTTTGCCACAAGTCCCATAAGTGCTTTGTTGAACTGATTTGAAAGGCAAGTTCATTTTCAATGACTTATTTTTAAGAGGAACAGATACTGCAAGTCCAAGAAGCATGTCTCCTTGGTTGATCCCATGAATGGTAGAGAATTTTCAATTCATTGTAAAGCAATCTATAGAATCCAAGTGGTTAAACACACTGACATAATTTTTGGATACTGAACCCATACTCTATTGCCACTTCTTCACTTGTATATCCACAAGAGCAGTTCTTAATTTGTCCAAAAATGTGGAATGGGTTGGAGACACCATGGATTCCTAAAGCATGAACCAGACATCTCTTAGATACAGGAATGGAGACTAGATCAAATGTTTTTGGTTATGTTCATGTGGGAAATGTAAACCCCTTAATGCCCATTGACGTGCCAGGCCCATCACGGCTGTCTGTGGATTAAGGACCGGTGACAGTTCTGGCACGTCATGGAAGTTTGTGATTGCAGTGAGGCTGCACACCACGCTGTGATCACAGAACACAGACATGAAAAAAAAAGTGCTGTGGTCCTCTAGAACGCCTCACCCCCTGACCACATGTGGTCCTTTAGGCATTAAGGAATATAGATATACTTTTTAGCTGTATTTTTAAAAATGTACAGTATATTTCATTTCATATCACTTTGTTTGTCCTTGCATCCCTTGCTCTAACAAAAGCACCTGAACTAAACTGTAGTGGAAATTTGTTGGATTACTAACACCTGACCAAAGATGCAGCAATCTGCATTATGGGAAAACCCATAATTTCAGGAATTGGCACACTCACAGAGAATAACTCTGTCTGGGTAAAAAATACCCTGAAACCCCTGGTTAAAAGAACACCCCATTCCAGAGAGCACCATCATGGCCACTATGGATGTAGAATGCCAAGGATATCTGGAGCAAAATAACACACACATGGAACCTGTAACAAAACGCATACAGTTTATACACACCCACAATTACTTCAAGTTTGGACATGACCTCTACCTTCAGAAAATGGGGACTGCAACTGGTACCCGAATGGCACCACAATATGCCAACCCGTTTATGGCAAAATTAGAAGAGGACTTCCTGTCCACCTGCCAGATAAAACGTCTGGTCTATCTCTGCTACATAGATGATATTCTTATCATCTGGATCACCAGAGAAGAGGAACTTCACAAATTCCATGAAAACAACAATACATTCCACCCCAGTATCAACCTAATATTCAGTCACTCACGCACAAACATTAACTTCCTAGACACAACTACATTATTCAGAACTACTCCATCCACAAATCCCTGTACCACAAAATACGGACAGACCAACCTACCTGAAAAACAATAGCTTCCACCCAAAACACACAAAGAACTCCAACATATACAGCCAGGCCATCAGATACAACCACATCTGTTCTGACATGACGGACCGTGACAAGCACCTCCAGAAACTCAGAGGAGACTTTATAAAACAGGGTTACAGTGCAAGGATTATTGACAGATACAGAAGGCTACTCACATACCAAGAAAAAATCTGTTAAGATACAAAGAACAACATAAGGGAAACCAAGTGCCACTGGTGGTCATTTACCACCCCCAGGTTGATATTCTATGCAAACTATCAAGAGAACTTCAAACAACTTTATATACGGATGAAAGACTTAAGAACATTTTCCCACAGCCTCCCTTAGTCTCCTTCAGACAGCCTCCCAATTTAAAACAACTGATGGTAACATCTCCCTGCCTACAAAAGAGGTCTGAAACCTGTGCACACATTTACACCACGGACAAGATACCCAAGTGTAAAACCTGTGCACACATTTACACCACGGACAAGATACCCATTCAAAACACCGAGTTACACCACAAGATCAATCATACTTTCATCTGCAAATCATCAAGTGTAATATCATCACATGTCATGTGTGCAAAATGCCTAACAGCTCTTTATGTGGGTGAAACTGGACAGCCATTACATAAAAGGTTTATTTCCAGTGTTAGATCCAGTGTTAACAACAAAAAGATAGAGACACCGAGAGAACATTTTTGCCAAAACGGACACAGTGTCAGGGACATTAAATTAATTGTAGTGATGGGACTGTTCCTCACTCAGAGGGACAGAAAAATATGGGAGGTTAAATTAATGTTCAAGTTTAATCCAATAAATTATGGTTTGAATAAAGACAGAGAATTCCTGTCACATTATCACATTGTGGATTAACCTTTCCAACAGTCCCACTGGGATCGTAAATACCTCTAACTCCTCAGAGGAAGACATCAATTTACCATTGGCTGATCAAAGTACCTGGGTCTGGACTGAGTTTTCTTATCTGATTTCCATTCTAAACAATGCAATTTGTATTTACATATTAGAGAGATGTTTTCATATTTAGCTGTATAACATGCCTGAGGAAGAGACCTAAGAGGTCTTGCAAACTTGCATCCTAAATCTGCTTAGTTAGCCAATAAAGGTATCAACAACCATATTTGCCTCTTATATTCGTTGTAAACAGTGACAAAGGTAGAAAAAAATTGATAGGTGACAGATGCAAAAGACAGGGACTTATAATACAGTATTTTGTGAAGGGTAAGACATCACACACAAACAGTTATGCTGTGTTTTTTACTGTAAAAATCCACACCAGTTTAATGACCAGCAAATGTTCTGTGGGCAGGGGTAGGAGGAAAGTAGTAATGCACTAAGTGGACATTTTAGTAAAGTTGTAGTAAAAAAACTGACTGCAGCCACCATTGCTGCAGTGTGTGCAATAAATGAAGATGATCCTTTTCCTGAATAGCAAACAGTAAGAGCAACAACATCTGTCCTTAAAAAAGCTGTGAAAGTTCTGTGAATTCCAAGTGGAAATGTGGAAACTGTTTGAGACTTAAAAAAATGGAAGAATTGGAAAGTAGGGGGGAGAAAGCAGGTAATGATGATGATGAACTGAAAGGAAAAGGTTCAATCTTCCAGCGAGATCAAATGGAAATCTGACCCTGGATAAGTAACTATACATAAAGAATATGCATTCTGTCAGTCATCATCCTGCTTAGACGTCCAATGCCAACCCAACCAAACAAAACTATTGATGACTAAGTAGGTATTCAGGTCCACATCCACAACCCTAGCTATGATGAGTTGCTGCTGTTTGAAGTACAGAGCCATTGACACTTACTGCAAGTACAATTCCAAGCTGTAGCCCCTGTAGTAGTAGTAGTAGTAGTAGCAGTGCCTCAGGAACCCCTCTGTCTATGAAATCTACAGTATGGAGATACTTCAGCCACAGTCCAAAAGCTAAACATGTTGCTATGTTGTCTGTATAAAAAAACTCTTGAGCAGGGGAAAGCAGAATCGCATCTAGGCATATCCTCATTCAGAGTCCACATAAATCACAAAAAGGGGTCTGATTGGGAGATTATACTGCAGCAGCAAGTCAGACGTTAAAAAACTAGCAGGAATAGAAGCACTTCTAAAAGTTCACAGGTCAAAGGGGCACATGATAACACTATAGATGTCTCAAAGTGTGCCAAGATTTCCTTCATTTGCAATAACACCAATGGCTGCTGCTACTGTTTGACAAATAAACAGAAGAATATGGCTCTTTTTTCTGGAGAAAATGGCAAGTGTCATAGAGGGCCCACGCCAACTGCTGCTATTACCACCAGCACCTTCATACGTCATGTGGTTAACCCTTTGAGTGGCAGAGAGGTAGGCAATGCATTGCTTCATGCCCCTCTGACACTCAAAGGGTTAAAGCAATAAGGTTACACAGTTCTTCCACTATGTCCTGCCAAGCCAACCCACACTTACTGAGTTTTCAGGAATGAGTAAAAAAACTTCATAAAAATAATCCAAAAGTATGGCACTGGAATGGCAAAGTTGTCAAAATGTTGATGATTGACATGTTGCCATATTCTTTTGTAGAAAAGATTAAAAAAAAAAAACTGATGTCATGTATTGCACCCCACTGGAATATCCCCAAGCTTCAGTTATTTTTCAAGGGTGGCTGTGCCAGAAAGGTACAAGCAGGAGGTTAGTGCTGGACAAAGGAATGAAAACATAATATGGAAAGAAAATTCACCCGACAGCAGAAATGGGGATGAATGGCCAAAGTACACTTTGTTTCAATTCCATCAATGAGCAGCAAGAGTGTACAACATGAGGACTAGGGTAATGTTGCTTCTGGAACTATTATTAAAGGACAGGAGTTTTTAGAGACAATCCAACAAAGGTGCAGATGTGTTGAATAAACTAGAGTAAGTGGTAGACAAATGGCTTGTACCCTGCTCCTTGAATTCTGGTTTTCTGTCTGCTGATAATGGCTCCAACATAATAGCTTTCTTGAGAATAGCTAATATGGTGCATGTACCCTGATTTGCACATGTCTTAAATGTAGTTGTTAATCAATTCTAGGGATAGGTGAAACTTTCCTTCTTAAAAGAAAAACAGCAGGAAAATGGCATTTCCTGCTTAGAGGGAAATCTTTCACAAAAAGTGCTGATTTTCTGCTTTTTCCTTCCTTGCTCATTGTATTAAAATCAACAGTAAGTGCTTTCCCAAACACGTGGAAAAACTGGAGAATCTGAGTTATAAAGAGAGACTAGCAAAACTGGGTTTGTTTACATTAGAAAAGACGTCTAAGGGGTGATATGATTACCATATACAAATATATTCAAGGTCAATAGAAAGAACTATCCAATTATTTATGTAAAGAGCTGAGCTAAGAATGAGAGGTCCACCAATAAGATTAGAGGAAAGGTGCTTTCGACTAAAACAAAGGTAGGGATTCTTTACAGCAGTCGTTCTCAACTCCGGTCCTCGGGACCCACTAACAGGCCAGGATTTGATGATTTCCTTGTTAGAGCACAGGTGAGTTAATCAATGTGAATGAGCCTCTGATCACCACACCTGTGCTCTAGCAGAGAAATCACTAAGTCCTGGCCTGTTAATGGGTCCCGAGGACCGGAGCTGAGAACCACTGCTTTACAGTAAAGCCAGTAGAGCTATGGAATTCTTTGCCTCTGGATGTTTGTTTCAAAAAAGCAATGGATGCCTGTCTAGCACAGAACAATACTGAAAATTATGACAGATGGCTTCAAAGCAGATAGGTTGTTGATCCAGGAAATTATCTGACTGCCATTTGGACTCAGGAAGGATTTTTTTATTACCCACTTGGGACTAAATTGGAAATTGCTCCAGAGGACTTCTTTTTTTTGCCTTCCTCTGGATCAACAGGTGTCTTTTTGTCATTGGCCGGACTTGATGGGCGCATGTCTTTTTTTCCAGCCTCATCAACTATGTTACTATGTAAATCACTGTTTCCTCAGGGCTTGTGCCTCTAACAAGCCAGAGTCCTACAAATCACTTTTTTCTCAGGGCTTGTGTCTCTAACAAGCCAAAGTTCTACAAATCACTGTTTGCTCAGGGCTTATGCCTCTAACAAGTCATAGTCCTACAAATCAATGTTTCCTCAGATCTTGGGCCTCTAACAAGTCTAAGTTCTACAAATCAATGTTTCCTCGGGGCTTGGGCCTCTAATAAGTCTTAGTTCTACAAATCAATTTTACCTGAGGGCTTGTGCCTCTAACAAGTCTAATCCTACAAATCAATGTTTCCTCAGGGCTTGAACCTAAAAAGTGTAAGTCCAACACATTAATGTTTCCACAGGCTAGTGCCTAACAAGTCTAAGTCCTAAAAATAAATTCTGCACAGTGCACAGCACACACACACACACACACACACACACACACACACACACACACAATCTTTCAGTTTTTTAAGCTGGCTGCTATGCTGCCTACTAGCCATTGTTTATAAAGAGAAATAAATAAATCATCATCATCATAAAAAAAGTGTTACTAAAATCCAAATTGAATGTATCACATGTGTAGCATGGTGGGGAAACTTTGGAGGCACTTTGACAAATGCATCCTTCTCAGGAGGAGGAGAGGGATCACCATGATTTATTGCACACTGCATCAATCATTTCTGCAGACAGTTTTGGACTACTACTCGTGCATCCCTGCACTACCCCTAAATCCTTTCATCCTAACCCTACACCTTGTGTGTTTGCTGGACATTACTCAACTACTGTGTGTGTTTTTATTGTAATGTACACCATAGAACTGAATGTGTGTGATGTCTTGTCTTGTGATGTCAGGTATTAGTCTGCCCCAGTGACAGCAAATGGCAGGGTCCCTGTCTCTGTCACATTACATACCAATTTTTTATTTGATTTTTTAAATGTTATTTATTTATTTATTTATTTTATTAGCTAACTGTCCCCCCTATCCCAGTCAACAACAAAAACAAAAAAACACATTCCCTGTAGAACTGGTTCTTTCCCCAGACTCCACCAACACAGAGATAACAGCTCACAGCTTCCTGTGTTTTCCCTGTCAGTCACATAAGATGTTGCTGTATTTGATGTCAACCTCCTTTCTCCCTTCCTGTCCCCCAGATTCCCCTAATGAAGAAAGCAAATGTCCTGCCTACAAGAGGTCCTAAACTAACCTTCAACTCTTCTTTATTAGCCTGTCTTCACTATCTGATAAATGTGCTGCTCCTCTTTCTTTCTCTCACTAACACAGAAGGGTATGCTGTGGGATCCTGACACCTCTTTTATACTATGTCTGAGGTAAATAAAGTACATTTGCTGTGTGGTGGGTGTAAATTCAGTCCTCCCATTGATTTCAGTGCAATGAGTTAGGCAAAAAAAGCAGAAAAACTACACTTTTTGCAGGAAATTTTCCTCAAGGCAGGAAGTGTCATTTTTCTCCTATTTCTGTTTTTAGGCAAAAATGTTTGCCCATCCCAAATATTGAGGGTTTCTTGTGAACTATGTAGTAAGATTATCTTTTGCCTGTGGATAAATAAAACAGATTCTAACATTCAAAATGTGAAAATCCTGTCGTCTGATACTGTACAACATTGGTTCATGACCTTTTAGCACTGTGAAAGTTAGACGGAACCTATACAGTAGTTAAGAAAAAAGGACTGTAGCATTTCAGGTAATACAGATGGCAGAGCCTTGGGGTGCAAAGAGAAAACATGTCTGGATCTTGCTGGTGACAATCTCAGGTATCTCATGTGTCGTATTTCCAGCTGTCACAAGGATTCATGTTGTTAATATAAGCTCTGTCTGGTTAGACCTGCTGTGCAATAGACCATAACAGCTTGCAATGTGTCTCAGTTAATATTCAGTACAAAAACAAATTGTCCAAATATATGCACCTCAGTACCACCTCACAATTTCACTGTGACTGACACAATTTGCATTATACTGTAATAGTAAACATTAATTTGACCTGGCTTCAAGCAGAGATTCTTATATCTTCTGAGAAAGACTTTAATAATTAACCAGCTGTTGTCCTTAGGGATAAATACTACAGTGCAGCTATAAAATAATTAATTCCATGGAAATGTGCTCTAGCCTGCTGTACTTAAAACTATTATGAATACAAATTCATTTTTATACTGACTGCTTAATTTACAATAATATTCATTTAGAGGTGAATTTAATTTTGTATATTGTTTTGCTCAAAAACATCAGAAACTTAAACAAACACATGCATGCATACACACACACACAATTTGAACTGTTAGTGCACAGCATTTAGGGCTCGATCCAAATGCTGGCGTTAAAACCAACGTGAAGAAAAAAACTGCCTTCGCGAGTTAAGCAAGACCGGGTAACGTGAGATTCAAATCTTCCATACCCAGAAAGGCTAACGAGCGATGACCAACAAAATACACGTTAACCTTAAACCTGCATCACATAGAAAATCTTACCTAAAAACACACAATAAAAATGTTACCTAGCACCACAGCCAATCACAGCACTCCATAGTTGAAAGATCGGTCAGAAAATCCAAATTCGACGTCGACAGTTCTGAACAGCATTCTCTGTGCTTCCCTACCCAGCCAGTAGGGGAACGCAGAGAAGGCTTTCAGCACCATGGACAGCTTTGAATGCCATAGGGATGTGTAATGCTCACCCCTGTGGCATTCGAAGGTTTAAACAGAAATAGTACACCAAGCACTACACAATGTCCCCCCTTCGACACCCTCCCCCTTAGTGTGTCGACATATATTGCATATATTCGACATACTAACTCCATCCCACATTCATATTATTGACTCATATAGTAGTGGAACCTGTCTTTTATTCGACAATTAACCCTTTGCGTACCAGAGAGGTAGGAAAGCATTGCTTACCATGTTTCCTACCCCTCTGGTACCCAAAGGGTTAATAGGCAAGATATGCCTATATATGTATGTGTATGTGAACAAGTTATGTCTTATTCATGTAATGTGTTTAACTTTAATGTTATATACATTTACTGCCTTCTTGATGCTGTGGGCTTTACAGAAGCCCACAGCACCAAGAAATGAATGAATGGAGGTGAAGGCACTGCGATCCCATCATTCAATCAGTCAGCCAGGCCAAACTGGGTGACTGATTGAGTAACCAGAGCACAGAACTGCTCCCACAATAGCATCTTTAGTTAGATTTCATTCATTTTTAATGCCCTACCTCCTGTGTCCCATTGCTATTAGTACTTTTGCTCCACTCTCCTTCAAACGGAGAGTGGAGCACAAGTACTAATAGCAATGGGACACAGGAGGTAGGACTTGATAAATGAATGAGTTCTGAGTAAAAAATTGTGTGAGCAGTTCTGTGCTGTGACTGCGCTTCCCTCAATTTACATCTATTAATATGCTGGTGCTGCCGGTGGCTGTAAAGCCGGCAGCATGAAGAAGGGCTGGGGACAAGAGAGGCATTGGAGGAAGCGGGTAGCAAGCTTGTATTTGCTGCCCGCTTCCTCCAATACCTCTCTCCCCTCCTCACTCCTCGACATGGACTCGCACTTTTTTCTTCTAATCTTCTTTTTCTTCTTTCAAAATCTGTATTTTAAAATAAAAAAAATCCAATGAATAATGTTGTTAAAAAAATGCATCGAAGATTTTCCTGACTTACCCCTTCGAATGCCAGAGGGATACCCCTCCGGCACTCAAAGGGTTAAATGCAGTCTGTCATATCAGATATAGATAATATGCAGCCATTCCTGTCAGAAAAAAAAGAGTAAGGCATTTGTTTTGTTAACAAAATCAAAGTAATTCCAAGGCTTAACCCCTTAAGGACTGGAAAATCTGAGGTGGATTTCACTTAAGGACCAGAGCAATTCTTACCTTTTTGACTATATCTTTGTTCAACAGTGTTTTCTTTCTAAGGCTTTTATTCCAATTTTCCAATGTACAAATAGGTCTTTCTTTTGATACCATACATATATGGATAACCCACCATTTATTTTTTGTAAAATTAAAGAAAACGGAAAAAAATGTAAAAAAACACAATTTTTTTTCTCTTCGGATCATTTGGGCACAATGAGTTACATTTTTATGGAGACTACATGATAGGTATGACCAGTCAGTTATACCTTCAAAATGGGCAGTTTTAAGTGGGGACTGTCCCCCCTGGGTCAAAATCCCCATATCCCTTTCTCCCACCTTATTTTCCCACTTTTTTGTTGATGACATTTGGCGGTGTGTATAAATGTATTACATGGATTCACAACAATCACACTCCCAATTTTGTTTATTGAGATGTTTTTTTTTTTTAAATAAAATCTTTTTTTTGTAAAAAAAAAGTGTGTGGTTTTTATTTAAAAAGAAATAAAGTAAAAAGTGTATCTTAGCAGGTCAGAAATGGACCTGCATCCAGCCAGCCTCCAGCACCAGCAATGAAGGGGTTAATGTCCCCAGCTGCTGCATTTTTTTACCACTAGGTGTCTCCTCTTTGCTTCTCTCTCCCGTACTTTGATCGTAAGGGAGAGACAGGCAAAGGGAAGCCACAGAGGCAGTCTGCAGTGTGTAACACATGCCGGTACATGTGATCGCTCCTGCAGCAATCACATGACCCTGCACAAATGACAAGGCTGAGACTGAATGCTCCAGTACCAGAGTGCTCAGTCTCTGCCTGCAATGAATGATAGCAGCGTGCAAGGAGGTGCTCTGCTATGATTTAACCCATGATGTGTCAGGACCATCATGGGTCCTTAAGGGAAGCTTACCCACAACGGTCCTGGCGCGTCATGGGTGATTAGGGGTTAAGCTTTCTAGACTGCCATCGCCTAGACAAGAATGCATAGTAAAACACCGCCCCCATACCCGTTGGGCCATTGCCTGAGTTAAAATGAAGGAATTTTGAACAGAGATTAGCCAGGCTCTGTTAAAAATGGATTGCAGTCTACAATTGGTTGGGATGTGTGCTTATGCACCTCCCAGCCAATCAGCTTCGTCATTCCACCAGATATGTACACACAACAATATTCAAACCTGCCAGTCCTTAAGCAACCTAAGCTCTCTTGTGCAACATCACTAACCTCACACATGCACTTAACAGATACACAGCAATTACAACAAATAAGACAAACAATAAGAGCCACACCTCTAAACACTTACCTGGGCAACACACACCTTCCCATTGGTAACTCCCTACCTGATGACCACACTTAGACAACATCCCACCACTGTCTTAAAGGGACATATCACCATCTTCAGACGTGATGTGTTTACAGTGAGACCACTCAGAGAAAGATTACGAGAAGTAGGTTTCCATTGCAGGGGCTTATGCTCCAGCTGGTGCGCCAGACAGAAGCCCATCTCCAACTGGAAAACCACACCAGGCAGCAGCAACTCAGCTGCCACAACCGGATCTCCCACAGCTGCCATAGGGACTTTTGGAGCAGCTCAGGGATTGCAGTTGACCATAAAGATACAGGATATTCTGCACAGGGGTAAAGCTCTTTGAAATGATGGATGCTGAAGTGATAGAGCGGTACAGGCTGACATCACACCAAATCATCGACCTATATGAGATCATCAAATATGAAATCAACACTATATATACAACACCATGTGTTCCCTATCTTATATATACATTTTATGGCAAGTGGATCCTTCCAGTCCACAGAAGGGTATGCATCTGGCATGTCTCAGACCACATCTTCAGGGCAGAGTCTCAGGTTTTGGCAGCCCTTAAAAGGAAGGCAAGGAGGAACATCCACTTCCCCTCCACCGACATGGAGTGGACACATGTAAAACAGGGGTTCTACACAAAGGGAGGCATGCCCAGGGTCGTGGGTGTCATCGACTGCACACGTGCTCATAAGAGCTCCAATGCATGAGGGACATCTCTTCATCAAAGGGAATAATTTCCACTCTATCAATGCACAGATAGTGTGTGATTCTAACATGAGGAAAACCCATATTTCTGCAACCCATCTAAGTAGCTGTCACAACCTGTACATCCTCAGACACTCCTCCACAACAGGGACTTTTGAGAACGGGGCCTATACAGGATGACTTTTGGGTGAGTCAACAACCTAAACATCACTCCACATCTACAGGTGCACTCACTCGAATATTGTAAACACAGCTTAACATGGTCATGACAAACAAGCAGTACGTCCCCCTTCCACAACATCATCCACATAAAATGTGATCCCTGTGTCACAATGCCACTCTTTTACCACAGTGATACTGGGTATGGGTGCAAAAAGTAGCTCCTCACATCATTACAAAATCCCCTGCACAGGAGCGCTACAAGGATGCTCACACCCAAACAAGCAATGCGATTGAGTGCACATTTGGTCTTCTCCAATCAAGATTTTGGGGCCTTGATTACTCAGGGGGAGCTCTGCAATATGCACCAGGCAATAATAATAATAATAATAATAATAATCTTTATTTATATAGCGCCAACTTATTCCGCAGGCAAGGCATTCAACATCATCCTAGTGTGTGCCATCCTACATAACAGCCGTCAACACAGGTCTAGTGGAGGATACTGAGCCACAACCCATTGTGGAGATCCCTGTTCCCCTTGCAGAGGATGAGGAGACCTTGAGAGAGGAGAAAATATGAGACAGGCTCATCAGGGACCACTTTACCTGCGAGTATAATACATGAATCAAACACAATGCATGTATGACCATGTTTAGGCTTGGGCAATGTGTGCAAACATACTCATACAACACATAATGATCTGTTTCACTCCACAGGATAACTGACATACACAGCTATGATATTACCTTCTACATCACAACCACATAGCTGGTATAGTATATAACCCATGCAACATCTATTCCATGGATGTGTTTTGTTGAGGGTTTGAATTCAACTGGCAATTGCTATTCCTTTCGTCATGATGACTGCCACTTCAAGGATATCACCATCCCCCTGCGAACAGTGGTACACCACATTGCCCATGTCCATCATATTCCTGAGGTTAACTGACAGCAAACAAATATATTAAGTTGAACATAGCTATATCAGTCATAAATCCCTTGGAGAGAAAGAGGGGGCATCCATTGCATTGACATGCAATGCATTGGATACCTCTATGGCATTCCAGGTGTTAAAGGGTGTTAGAGTTACTATGAGAACAATAGTTGTGTAATGCCTAATGTAACAGAATAGGGATGGATATACTGATATCCTGTGTTAGTGTTGTCTACAGCATCGGATCAACTATTTGGAAGGCAGGTTGGCAGGCCCACCATGCTGACCTATGTGTCTGTGTGTGTGTGTGTACGTGCAGCACAATGATATTGGCACGCCAGCATACCCTCTGTTTCATGGGGGTTGGTTCACATACTACTGTAGATGTATTGCTGCAATGTCCCGTTCGTATATAAACATGGCTGGTTAGCATCCCCTTGTTCCTAACCCTATGGGTTCCAGAGGGGTAGACAACCCATTGCGAATATCCAAGTGACCCTGGGGAAACACTGACTCCACTTCCACAAAGTCACCTCTTGCTGCTTCCTAGTACTACTGTTTATATAACAGAACATTTTAACTTAGGCAACTCATACATATATACTTGAGCAGTTTCTGAATGTGTGAAAGGTTTGGCAACGCTTTCTAAGTCTACTAGGAGAAACCTGTACAGCAATTCTGCTTTTGTTTGGAAGACCTCCAAAGACCTCTTGGAAAACATATGAGCAGGTCAATTTGGTGTTTCCCGTAGGATGTTTTCATATTGAACTTACCATTTGGGTGCTTTTAAAAAGTCTTAAATGCATTTTGTAACTATACAAACATGGTTATGCTTTAATTTATTGTTCAACATATTAAATGAACCACATCACCATAAATAATATGTCTTTTGATTTTGATGTTGCATTAGCCATTTATTCATATAGTAAATTTGTTATGAGTTATGTATCTGTTATACTTATAACCGCATGATTGGAGTTTGAAATGTAGAGATGCAAGGAGATGTTTTCCCTGAATAGTGTAATCAATAGTCCTGACTAGTGGCTTCTTCATGCTCCTGTCCTGTAGCCAAACACAACATTTTTTTCAATCATTAACCCCTTAACGACCACTGTCGTGCCAGGAGAGTCATAGCTGGCCGGGACGTATGGACCAGTGACGGTCCTGGCATGTCATGGAGTTCAGGGCTCCCCGCGCGGCTGCACGCCACTCGGGGAGCCCTGAACAAGAAGTTAAAAAAAATAAAATGCCCAGTGGTCCTCAAGTGTCGGTCCTTAAGGGTTTAACCTCAAATAATTAGGTGTGTTATGGATTTTTTCAAATCAGAGTATGAATACCACCATATCTCAGTTTTACTATTCTATCTTTGCAGTGAATAATTGAAATCAAAAGCATGGTTGGCTAAAACATTTAAAACCACACCAGTGGCTCAGACTGAATGGGGACAGTCTGGCACATAGTATGCTAAAGGGTAGGTGTCAGTTGTTCAACTTCAACTCACGTCATGGCCAAACAACACCTTCATGTTATTTTGCTTTGCTAGGTGGATTGTGAGTTGAAATTGTTATGTGTGGTTTCTAATGGTCCAACACCCTACAACCAAGTAATGTTTGCAGAAGTTGAGTTCACTGCAATGCTTTGCAATGCATTGGAGACATCTTTGCCACTGACCTTGTTATATACCAGAAAGAATCACAGACATAAATGGGATCAATAAGTGCAATTTTATTTTGGTGAATTATGACATCTGCAGCCTCTCACTGTGATCCTGCATTCTCATTTCGACACACATCTAGCCAAACACATCCATTGTTCCAGTCCAAAATTGCCGTATCTCAGTTGTTAGGATGGCTTGCTGGGATTCAGTTGTGATGAGGGTGACTATGTTTCTCTGCATATCTCGCTGACACCTCCCTCATTATATTGTGGATCGTCTGGCCTCCCTCAGCAGCCTCCTCTGAATGCTGACACTCTTCATTCATCTTCATGGTTTGGGTAACTGCGGCAGAGGATGTGGGCATGGATGGTGGTGATGGCTCTCCTCCTTGCTCGGCCTCTGCCTGTTGGCTGTTGTGTTCCTCCTGGTCTGGATATTGTTCTGAAGTTGCAACTTGTGGTGAGGGGTGTGTAGAGGCAGGTGTCAGGGGGCCAACATGAGTGGAATGAGTGGATGATGCTTCTGCTCCCACCATATTGATCAACCCCTCACTGGCCCCAGATGGTTGTACCCCTGGTTAAACCTGTGCTTGGGGTGTGGATTCAGACAATGGTTGGGGTTGTTGTGTCTCACCAGCAGATCTTGGTTATGCAACTTATTGTATAAAGTCTCTAGACTTTTAGCTACCAAGGGCTATTTAGTATAAAATTTATATTTGGTCTTAATGGTCAAACCTTTATTAGCAGTGCATAAATAGAGACTGACATACTGAACAGTATACTTCCACTATAATTTGCAGATACATTTTCCCGTTATTTAATGCTAACTTTAAATTGATAATTCTGTGTGCATCTGTTCCTAACACATCATTATAAAGTGTTCCAATTAGGTTTGTGGGATGTAAAGCCAAGCTGAACTTCTTTTTGATGTTTTTAAATATCAGAGCTTAGCTAGCTACTTTATATTCACCAAAACTGAATATTGCTAGATTCAGGGGTGCTGTGGTGTTTGTTGAATATTCAGTGTCAGAATCATTTGACTATAAAAGATAAAAGGAAACTTAGGCCCAGGCTTGCATGAAGAAGACCTTCATTAAAACAGCATGGGCATGTCAATAATCAAGGACATGGGATGTGACAGAGTGAATGGGGACATTGATTTAATTACCAAGGGTGGAATGCAAGAAAGTGGAGCAGTGGCTATTTTGTGAAAGCCATAAATGTATGCACTGTTTGTAATTGCTTACATTTTGATGTAAAAAACATACAAACGCCTTGATGCTGCTGAATAGCACATGCTCCTAAACTAATGGCAAAAGTTAGAAAATGCTCCTAAATTAATGGAAAAGTTAGAGAATGTGCCTAAATTTACAACAAAGTTAGCCAATTAGGAGCAATTGCTAATCCGCTCACAAAACGACAGACATTTTAGGCACACCCACTTTTTGAAACACATGCACAAAAAAAGAGCAAACATTGCTAATTCTGAAAAAACATTTGTAATGGGGACCCAAGACATTGGGGTGTCCTAGGCCATCGTTCAGGGAATCTTCTCTTCGGTAGTCAGCTGGACACTGTCAGATACTCCAGTCGAAAGGTGGGCTTGGTGGGTCGTAGCGGGAAGAAGTCCTCAACACTCTTGGTTCGACTCCGCGTCAAACTGGATCGATCGTCGATTCTAGTAGCAGAGTGTCGAGCTGACCACCCGGACCACAGGATGTAGAGAGTGAGGCCTCTACTCCCGGTCGAAGGTGTTGAGCAATGATCAGTCGAGTCTCTGGCTCTGGAAGTTGAGGCACAAGTTGGAACTCCTGGAAGCGAAGGGTGAATTAGCTCGGAATGCCGTTTGAGGATGGGAGTCAGAGGGGACTCTTTAGACCATCCCGGCAAGCACGACACTCCTAATACACAAAAATTATTGATACCCCCAGAGGGCATAATGTAAAGTGTTTAGACACCCCATGATCTAAATGTTTATGTATAATGTTCCTATGATGCTCTCCAATTCTTGTCCTCAAGTCTTGTGTCGTACGTCCCACATATAATGCCCCACAGCCACATCGTATAGAATAGACAACGTAACTAGTTTGGCAATTAATAAACTGTTTGATAGAAAATACAGTAACATTATCTATATCACTGAATTCCTTCCCCATGTACCATAAGAATTTCTTTTGAGGAGCACCAAATTCATTTTGGAATACAATTTATTTACTTATTAAGACAAATATTATCTTCAGATGAGGGGAACGGCTATGGGTACCAGGTTTGCCCCATCCTATGCCAACCTGTTTATGGGTCACTGAGAACATCTTCTGATTAGGCGAGGATGGGGTGGGCCTGGTATACTATGGCCATTTCATTTATGACATCCTGATCATTTGGGATGAAAGCAAGGAAGATGTATCTCCTTTTTTGGAAAGATTACATTCTAATAACAGGGGTATTTCTTTTACAGTCAATTGTCAGACAGAGACTATAGATTTCTTGGACTTATCCCTTACCGGCACCACTGGGGAGCATGTGGTTACTGCTACTTTTAAGAAAGAGACATCTACCAAACAATACCTTAGAGCAGAAAGTGGACACTACAAGAAATGGATTAAGAATGTTCCACATGGCCAATACCATCACCTTCGTGAAAATGAAGATTTTCTAGTGAAAGGAAAAGAGCTTAAGAAGACCTTTATAGATAGAGGCTATGAGGAGTGTATTATTGATGAAGCCTTTGAGAGGGCCTCTAAATTGGTGAATTAATTAAAACTAGGTCGAAGAAAAATGGAGATAATAAATTGACTAGAAAGACATCATTTGTTACTAACTACAAAGCATTTGGTGGTAAAATTAGGGGTATAATTTCCGATCATTGGAGAGTATTATTACAAGATCCTCTTTTGAGAGATGATCTGGGAGTGTACCCCTTGATGACTTTAAGAAGAAATAAAATTATTAGGATGCACATAGCCCCTAGTAGGCCTCAAAGTACTGTATTTTCTAACAAATAGTTTATTAATTGCCAAATTAGTTACATCATATATTTTATACGATGTGGCTGTGGGGCATTATATGTGGGACGGTACGACACAAGACTTGAGGACAAGAATTGGAGAGCATCGTAGGAAGATTACACATAAACATTTAGATCACAGGGTGTCTAAACACTGTACATTATGCCCTCTGGCGGGTATTAATAATTTTTGTGTATTAGGAATAGAATGGATGTATCCTCAGGTAGATAGGTTTAGCAAACTTTGTAGGCAAGAAACCTACTGGATACACACTTTAAAAACTTTAGGTGGGAAGGGGTTAAATGAGGAAATTGATCTTCATTTTTTATGAATGCACATATTCACTTAAATGTACTTATTAGCATTATTAATTTTTTTATTAAAGATACATTTTTTACATTTTATTTGCTCTCCAGTTCCCTTCTCTGGTCCCCTGCCGTAGTGATCCTACAATTTATTATTTGCTGTTTTAGGAGACTGACTATCTTAGATTTGCCTTTTGGATCCTTCAGTTTTAGGAATTCCCCAAGTAATTGACAATGATTAAAATATATATATATATTTTTTTTTTAAGAATTGTAAAACATTTTGTGTTTTTTTTTTTTTTTTTTATACATATACTTTTGTCTCTTATCAATTTTCCTGGAAATTGAGTGATTTCCATTGCCCGATTTTGAGGTTCTATTTGAATATTTGAGATCTTACTCTTTGTGGGTGTAACTACACCCTGTGAATTATGGACTTAATTGGATATATGACCCCTTAAATATTGATCCTCGGATAGGGCACTGGATTCCTTGTTTCCTTTACATTATGAATCTTATGCGCATGTGTGTCATGCGCAATAGCAAGCTCTATGTGTAGCCTGGGATAGTGTTTTGCCTCCTCTAAACTAAGTTAATTTGTGTCATGTGTGGTACATATATTTGAGGTCTTGCCTTGATGGGTTATTTTAGTTTCGATATTCCATCCTGTTTACAAACATTGCCGGCATGCGTAATGTGAAATCCGGAAGAACTGAGATGATTTAATCACGTAACTTTGTCACGCAAGCGTGTCATGCGTAGTGTTGAACCAGGAAGAACGGATGTAGTCCAATTGCAGAAGCAATGTTGCTTTCTGATGGGAGGCTGTGACTGTGGATTTGGGTAACAATTGGCTTTTCTTCTCCTCCTTTTTTATGCAATGGTACCTTTAATGGTATTCCTAGCAGTGTGGTTGGTCCGTTTGAACGCATAATAGTATTCGTGCAGACCAATAAATACTGAATGAAGGATGTTTAAGACTGAATTACTACCATTTGTATTATCCCAGGCTTCTGATGAAGTGGCTTTAGTGCCACGAAACGTGTCAAGCCAGTATATATATTTTTTATTGATGACCCATTACAGGGTATACTTTTAAAGTGTAATCTGTTTGTTTAATTTGTTTATTCTTTATTTTTGTGCTTTATGTTTTTTAATAAATTTGGGTAGACTAGGTATTTAGTCCCATTTTACCTTCACTGGTATGATTGTATAATTCCCTATTTTTGGCGCTCGGCTTTATTCTTTACCCCTTAGTGACAGCAGCGTGCGTATACGGATGTCTCCTTAACGCCCAGCTAACATTTTTTTTAAAAAAACAATTATGGAGTCCCCGTATGGCATGCAGCACAGAGATCTGGACTTCCAGGACTTATCAGGTACCAGTTTTTGTGAGATGTACCTGATAAGTCAATTGTCGGGATGGGGTTAATCAATAGAACAATTAGGTTGTGTTGGCTTTAGTGCTGGGTTTGGATATACCCAGCGCTTGCTAACGCTCCCACATTTGTTTGGAACGAGTTGGGCCGATTTAAGAGCACCATACTGGGGTGCCAATGCAGGCAATATCTCCTGGAGGCTGGTGAGCCTCAGAAGAATGTGAGTACATTTCCAGATACTTATGTGGTGTTGGTGATGGACTAAAGATCTTTAAATACTACACTTAGAGGAATCTGCTACGCCGTTTGTCCATTTTCTTACAAAGTTCATAGGCCTGTCCTGACTCCCAGTAACGGCCTATGGCCTGTTACATTACTTCCCCTTTTTAGTCCATTTCCATGGGGGGGATGGGATGAAGTGATAGGGAAGCCAATCCAGTTGGTTAAGCGTCCTCCTGCCGGGATAGTCCATCGGCATTCCGTTTTTCTCTACCAGGACGATATTTAATAGAAAGGTTAAATGTTTGGAGAGCCAGACTCTATCACAGCAACCATCTGTTGTCTCCTGAGAACCGGTTGAGCCATACCAGAGGATTGTGATCGGTCATCACTATGAATTCCCGTCCGTATAGATATGGCTGAAACTTCTTGAGGGTCGACACTAGAGCGAGACATTCCTTTTCCACAGCTGCATAGGCCGCTTCTCTGGGTAGCAGTTTCTGCCTCAGGTAGGCAACAGGGTGTTCTTTTCCGGCTTGGTTCACCTGGCACAGAACGGCTCCTAATCCGCAGTCGGAGGCATCTGTGTGAACCAAGAAAGTCTTATTAAAATCCGGGGCAGCCAACAGAGGTCCCTGTCCTAGTGCCCCTTTTAGGGCCTGAAAAGCTTGCTCACAAGCTGGGGACCAGTCCACATTACGGGGCAGGGCCTTCTTTGTCAAGTCCATTAGGGGTTTGGCCAAGGTACTGTATTGGGGAACGAACTTTCGATAGTATCCAGTTGTACCCAAGAAGGCCAGGACCTGTTTCTTGGTCCAGGGAGTGGGCCACACTAGGATTTTTGGCTGCTTCTGGCCGCTGCTGTCTGCCCCCTACCCGGTGACCTAATTACTGGATCTTCCCCATCCCTAACTGGCATTTATCGGGCCGGGTAGTGAGACCTGCACGGGCAATCCTCCCTAGGATGGCTTCTACATATAGGAGGTGCTCCTCCCAAGAGTCACAGCGATATCATCCAGGTAGGCAAACACAAACTACAGTGCTCGTGCCAGCGGATGATTTACCAGCCTCTGAAAAGTAGCCGGGGCATTCTTCATCCCAAATGGCATTACCTTGAACTGGTAGAGACCAAAGGGGATGATGAAGGCTGACTTGGCTACCACCTCAGGGGCAATGGGAATCTGCCAGTACCCTCGACTCAGGTCAAGGGTAGAGACAACACTAGCTCCAGCAAGCCGGTCTAGCAACTCATCTACCTGGGCCATGGGGAAGGCGTCAGTGACTTTCCGGTCATTAAGCCTCCGGTAGTCTACACAGAACTGGGTGGTTCTATCCTTCTTAGGCACTAGGACTACCGGGGAGGCCCAAGGACTGGCGGGCAGCTCAATGACCCCCATGGCTAACATGTCCTGCAATTCCTGCCACTTGCTTCGCATTATTGACTCGAGGACCCTGTAAGCAGGTTGGTGGAGGGGCCCTGACCCTGTGGTGTGTACTTCATGCTGGGCCAGTGGGGTTGAGCCAGGGAGAGAGGAAAATAATGCGGGCCATTTGTGGACCATCTCTATAATCTGTCTTTGCTGGTCTGCGTCTAGAATGGACTCTAGTTTAATTGAGTTGCAGTTCTCCTGGTTCTGGGATTCGGCCAAGAATAAAGGGATGTCCTGTTCCTTTGGGTCGTCACCCTCCCAGGTGCATATGGCCATAATTGCGTCCTCCTGGGGGTGATATTCTTTGAGGGCATTGACTTGACAGGTCTGTTGGTCCTGCTTTCTGGCCCCAGGGGCAATCACATATGTGGTAGCTCCTTGCTGGTCAATGACTCTATAGGGCCCTTCCCATGCGGTTTTTAATTTGTTTTGTTTCACTGGGAGCAGAGCTAAGACTTGCTGACCCACATGGAACGTTTGGGAATGGACCCGTCGATCGTACTGCTTTTTCTGCCTAGCCTGGGATCAAGCTAGATTCTGGTGTGCTAATCCCATGAGGGCCTCTAGTTTCTCCCTGAGATCTACAATGTACGTGATGGTCGGGGTTTCCTAGGAGTCGCACTTGCCCTCCTAGTATTCGCGGAGTAGGTTCATGGGTCCTTGGACCTTACTCCCGAACAACAGTTCAAAGGGAGAGTATCACGGTGCCCATGCTCCCTTGTTTATGTTTTCCTGTCAGTTATCCTGTGTTATGCTCTCATCGGTTGCCCTGTGTTGAGCCCGCCCAGTATGGCCTTTATATAATGGGCTCCTGCACCCACTCGGTGCCCTTTTGTGGTGTTCCTGTACCAGTACTAACTACTGCTCAAGAAGTTCCCAGTGTACAGACTTGGCCTGCCTGACTACTCTCCAGTTCCTGCTCTTGTGTACCGACCCGGATTGTCTGACTGTTCTTCAGTGTCTGCTCCTGTGTATCGACCTGGCCTGGCTGACGTTCCTGCTCCTGTGTACCGACCCAGACCGGCTGACGTTCCTGCTTCTGTGTTCTGACCTGGCCTGGCTGACGTTCCTGTTCCTGTTCACCGACCCGGCTGGATCTTCGTTCCTGCTTCCTTGGTACTTGTCACCTTGGCGACATTCTGATATCCGGTGCCTTTGGCTTGTCCTACGCCTCTGCTCCGGCAGGTTGCCAAGGTTGACACTGTACCAGTGTCGGCATCACTCGGGTCATTACCCACCAGGTGGTGACAGAGAGTCAGTGGGGCACTCTGGGGAGAAGAAGGGATAAATGAGGTTTACCCCAAATACCCCAAAATTCCACGTGACTGACTGGCAAGACACAGGCACCTGGGGGCATATTTGCATGCTGATCTTGCTGTTATTGTCTCTGTGCTGGAGAAGTCTGGGGAAAGAGGTTGTTGATTTTGTTTTTCAGTTACATATTTTTTTTTTTTGATTGTGATAAGACAGGGTGGACAACTTAAAAAAATAATAATAAATAAAAAATAATAAAGAAATAAACAAATAACTAAATATATTAGGTGAAAGACAGCTGACTGGGCTAAGGCAAGACATCATACACCATCAGTTGTGTTGTGTACTGTAGAGTATAAACACATAGTAGTTGAGTAATGTCAAGCAATCGCATAAGGGGCAGGGGGAGGGGGAAAGGTGAAGCATTGCAGGGACATCAGAGTAAAGTAGTAGTTCAAAAACTGACTACAGCAATGGTTGCTGCAGCGTGTGCAATAAATGAGGATTTAATTTTTCATATTTAACTATAAAGTTACTTACTGGGATCATACATAAACAGATGTATAGCAAAAATGATGAAAATGCGTCTGGCCTTCAGGGTCTAAGAAATGGCCCAAGCCTCTGACACGGAAGTGGTTAATAAAATTGACTAAGGCCTTAAAACCTTTATTTGGTATAATTCTGTATCTAGCATCTATCAAGGCTTGTCTCTTCCAAAAACGCTCTTTTATTATTAGTCTTGAAGTGACCTTCACAAACCTACAGCAAAGCTAGAAGCTGCAATAATAGGCTAATTTGAAAACTATCAAACTGTGTTTTTAGAGGCCTTAAAAACAAGATGTGTGGCTACACTTGGAACAGTAAGTGCTTCTCCCTGCCTCCCTAGTCTGAAGCATTATTGTAACATCCCCTGTGGGTAATCCTAAACAAATATTTTTATAGCCTAAAAGACTTCCAAATATGGGTCAGAGCAGATTTTAAATATGTAAAACACATATAGCTGTATATAGTAAAATCCTTTGACACCTTTTATGCAGAATATAATCTCCCAAACAGTATGCTATTTAGATATTTTTATGTTTTTAATATACTGTTTTGATGTGGAATTAGTCCATCTGATTGGTCCAAACTACACCTAGGGCTCGATGCAAATGTTGGAGTTAAAACCAACGTGAAGAAAAAACTGCCTTTGTGAGTTAACCAAGACTGGGAAACATGAGATTCAAATCTTCCTTACCTGGAACGGTTAACATGCGACAGCCTACAAAACATAGGAAAACTACAAAACTTGAGTCGCCTAAAATCTGACCTCATCGTCGCCACAAAACGCATGAAAAACACGAGAGAAATGTCCCAATAAAAGAAACAATCGAAATGTCCGACGTTACCTAGTGCCCCAGCCAATCACAGCACCCCAAAGTATCAAGTTCAGTCAAATAATGTATATATAGACCCCAAATAACCAACGCACCTTTGTCTGTGTATTGCGTTCATTAGAACTAGAGCACAGGACCCAGGAGCAGAGGCTAGTGTAAAGAGACAGGTAGTTGAGGCGCATAACACACAGACAGGAGGAGTTGGAGGGATTGCAGCACACCTTGCGACACATAATACACCTTTGTACATACCAAATACACGCATTCAAACACACATACACACACACACATAGCCCACATATTTTTTTTTTGTAGTAAACACATACACTTTACCTTTTTTTTGACAATGTGAGTCTGTGAGTGCAAGTGAGTGACAGAGTGAGTGAGTGTGGAAGGGCCTAAGTGAGTGCCTGTGTGTGAGTGAAACGTAGAGGAGAGGAGGACAGGAGAGAGAGATGGGGAGTGTAGGAGGAGAGGAGGTAGAGGAGCAGGTGGGTATCCCCGGTCAGGGTAGGGGAGGGAGAGCCTTGGGGAGGAGGGGGAGCCAAAGTAGAAGAGGCAGAGAGAGTGCAGGGCAAGAGCTGACAGTGGGACGAGGGGTACGGCATGAGGAGCACCACATGCAGCCAGGGCCATCACAGTCAGAGCCTGAGAGCCAAGGCTCTCAAAGAACCTCTGGGGGTGAGGAGGAAGAGTATAGGGCAAGAGACCCCAAGTTCTCAGAGGAGGAGAACCTCATTCTGGTTGAGGCAGTTATCAACAGGGAGAGGCTCATGTTCCCCAAAGGGAAGCTCGTTGGCATGGGGGGCCAAGCGCAAGACCGCATGGAAAGAGGTCCTGGCTGCAGTGAATGCCATTTCCAGCCTCAGACGGTCACTGGAATCTATTAAAAAAGGGTGAACTGACTGCAAGGCCAAGGTGAAGATGAAAATGGCCCTTGCGTGTGGAGTACAGTGAGTGAGAGGAGGCTGTGCACAGAATGATATCTTCAATATCGGTGCAAGGGATCCCTGGATGGAGTGACACCGAGGATGAAAGGATCCTCCAGTCCACTGGTAAGTGCATCAAGGCCTACACACACACATTGACACCTACCGGACAGAGGCCAACACAGTGACACCTGAACACATGGACAGCATGTCAGAGGGAATCCACCTCTGCATTCCCACCCCAGACCCCCCCAAGAAAAAGAAGAAGTAAGGCCAACCTTCTCCAGGCTCTTTCAATAAATATTTGCACTTCTTCATAACATCTGTGTCCATGTACTTTTCCTATTCAAGATGTTGTTTGTTTGGCAGAGTTGTCTCCAATGCATTGCAGAGCTATGTAGTGAACACAACTCATGCACATCTAACGGTCAGGTAATGAGTTGTCTCCAATACATTGCAAAGCTATGCAGTGAACACAACTCATGCACATCTAACGGACAGGTAATGAGTTGTCTCCAATACATTGCAAAATTATGCAGTGAACACAACTCATGCACATCTAACATGGGTGTCAGGTAATGAGTTGTCTCCAATGCATTGCAAAGCTATGCAGTGAACACAACTCATGCACGATTGATGGTGTCCCAAGCTTTTACAGCAGGGGTGAGCACACAAATCGCATACAGAAACATTTGTACAAGTTCAACTCACAGACCACATATGAAATCCAAACAACATCAGGGTGTTGTTCCATGATGTGAGTTGAACTTGAACAACATGAACACAATTAAGGGGATAGTAATGCTTAGAATGTTTGAACATATAAGTTTCAGGGTTCATCCCCCTGAGTAGAACAAGGGAACTCCCACTGCTGAAGGGTGTTTCATTCATAGGTTATTTCAGCTCACAGTTGATTTTTAAATATGAAAATCACAGTGGCCTGATGTTGTCAAGTGGCGCTGTTGCTACACCATCCTATAGAGATTCATGGTGCTGGGACCAGAGCTATCCATGGGATGGTGTAGCAACAGTGACACTGTACAATTTCAGGCCACTGTGATATTTGATTGATGAAACTCAACTTTGAACTGAAATCACTTTGATATTAAACACCTTTCAGCAGTGGGAGTTCCCTTGTTTTACCCAGGGGGATGGACCCTACTACATAGATTTCTAAAACATATTCAGTATTACTATTCCTCTCAAACCATGACAAGGGAGAGGATATCAATGACACAAGATAGTCATATGTGATCATATGTGTAATTGGCATGGACACTAACAGGTGATCCTCATGAATGTGGATTCAACGTGTCACCGGAACAAACTACACACACACAAACAAGTCAGCATGGCAGGCCTTCAGCCGGAGCATGAACAGTTGCAGCAGGTAACAGCTGTTGGACAGAGGTGCTTGGAGGAGGAGGTGGATGAGCCGTAGCCCTCTCACACATTCGCCTCCACTGTCATCTTAGGTACAAGCATGTGTACATACTGGTGTTGTTCCATCTCTCTGTCAGTGTCTCTCTCACACTACATCTGAGGAGGGTGGGCTGTCACTTCTAAACAGCAGTAAAGTGGTGTTCATGTGGCCATAATGGACTAACGGTAAGGTATGTGTTATCCAGGTAATAGTTTTCTGGTGTGTCTGTGATTAGTGGTGTGGTTATGTGTAATTGGTATGTACCTGTCAGGTGTGTTTTTTGTCTCCATGGACTGCTGAGGTTACATAGGTGAGTTTGGTTTGTTCTTGGAGTGACAGGTGTGCATGTTGAGTTGTGGGTTAACCCCTGTTGTTCGATGGTGTGTTGGGATGAGTTATGTTGTGCTGCTTTGTGTCCCCTCTGTCCCAGTGCGGTTGCTGGATTCTTGTTTGTCTGTGACTTGTTTGTATGGTGTAGGCCAGTGGTTCACAACCAGGGTGTCATGTCATGTTGGTACACCATGTGCACCAGCTCAGGGTACGTCACTTTTCCCATGTTGCTATGTTCTGCATTAGTGATTGTTAATATTCATTTTTACACATTTTTTTGGGAGATGTGTGTATGGGACATATGATGCCCTATTTTCTCCTTATTGCCATTGACACAGTGGGACCTGAGGTTAGGCATATGTTATGTTTATTTGGGAATTCCCTTTTGTCCTCAAGGGGTGCCCTGGAACATCAGGGTTGCATGTTAGGGGTGTCTTAGGTGGAGGGGTTGTGAACCACTGGTCTAGGCCTTGTTGTAGTACTTGCTAGGCATTGCAGGGGTTAATATCTGACCTCTGTATGCTTGGGTTATGTCCTTGAATGACCTGCTTCTCTGTTTAGTTTTCCTTGACGGAGGTTTTCACTTAAGGACCGGAGCAATTCTGACCTTTTTCACTATGTCCTTGTTCAACAGTGTTTTCCCTCGAAGTACCCATGAAAATTATATATCTTTTTTTTTATGCACAAACAGTGCTTTCTTTTGATACCACACATATGGATAGCCCATCATTTATTTTAGTAAAATTAAAGAAAATGGGAAAAAAAAAGTAAAAAATTGCATTTTTTTTTTCTCTTGGGATCATTTGGGCACAATAGGTTAAATTTTTATGAAGACTGCATGACAGGTATGACCGGTCAGTCATACCTACAAAATGGCCAGTTTTAAGTGGGCACTGTCCCCCTGGGTGAAAATCCCCATGTCCCTTTTTCTCACTCTATTTTCCCATTTTTTTTTTATTTCGTTTGGCGGTGTGTATAAATGTATTACATGGATCCACAACAATCACACTTCCAATATTGGTATTTGACATTTTGGTTTTTTTTAATAATTTTTTTTTTCTTTTTTTAAATGTGTTGTGTCTTAAAAAAAAAAAATATATATATATATGATTTTAGCAGGTCAAAAGTTCATCTGCATCCAGCCAGCCTCCAGCACAGCAGCACGGTCAGCTCAATACATCATTTTATATGAGGACTTAAAGGTTCTAACAACACCTGTGCAGATATTGAATAATATGTTACGTATATTTGCTTTATTACTATATCACTACATAACCGCTATTTAATGTTACAATAAACTTATTACAGGACTATAAAAAAAAAAAAAAGAATCAAGATATGGGTTTATTTAATATTGAGGAGCACTGCTTCAACTAATTCTTTTAACCCTTTGAGTGCCAGAGGGGTAGCAAACAAATTGCAATGCGTTGCTACCTCTCTGGTACTCGTAGGGTTAATCTTGCAATATAAAATATGAGGGCATGTCGAATAAAATATGAGAAAAAAAATGTCAGATTTTAATGGTGAAAGAAAGGGGTGGTTAAAGTGTCGACTACAATATTTGAATGAATGTGGTGAAAGAAAATCACTGTAGTCGACTTTTAAAAGGGAGGGTTAATATGTCGGAGGGGGGCACTCTATGTTGGATTTTGTTATGTGGGGAACACATCTAACACTGAACTTGATCTTTCTGTCGTCAAACGTACTCCTATTTCCTTGGACATTTTGCGCATTTTTTTTTAGGCGGTAGGTGAATAAAAGCAAACAGCGCCAGTTTTGTTACTACTCTGAAAAGTGCTGTCTACGCCAGTTTTGTTTTACCGTGGTTCTACAATAGAATACCGACGTAACACGTTTGAAAAATTCACGCTACTTGTTTTTCTTGTAACACAGGTTTTAGCACTGGTAATAGAATTGAGCCTCAAGAGAGTATAATTCCTATTTAAAGGGATAGTAATACTTCGTTTTATCTTTATTTTATTTTGTAGGCATTAAAAAAAATATAAATAAGTCTTATCTCTCAAACCTTTATGGTTTAAGAGATATTCACAAGCAAAGTATCCACCCCTTGTTCAGCCAAAGCAGAAGGGAGGTGCCCAGGTAGACTGCAGAGAGGGACAATCTTCAATTAAGATAAGGGAAAAAGCTGAAAAACTTGTCATAGGAAGAAGATTGTCTCCTGCTGTTATCTGTCTAGTCTTACAACCAGAGTCCACATCTGAGAAGAGATGGCTTACACTAGGAAAAAGGGGTGGGGAGGAGAAACTTTGCTTGTAAATATCTCTTAAACCATAACGGTTTGAGAGATAAGACTTATATCATTCTTCATGTTTTTTTAATGCCTACAAAATAAAATAAAGTTAAAACAAAGTATTACTATCCCTTTAAATCAATTATACTTTGTATTTGTTCCTTCCTCTGCTCTTGATATGCTCCAGAACTGTTCCAATACTTCCTAATGCGTTCGCTTCACTGTTTGTTATGAGGTAAATGTAAAAACATTTTTTACATTTGAACCTCCTAACCTATATTGGCTCATTTATAAATAATTCTGAGTTCATTTCAGCACTTCCATTTGTCATGAAAATTATTTGACCTTAAAATCTTACCTCTGATTATTTTAATGATAATAATTGTCTCCTGAAGCTTTCAGTATTTTATTCTGTTCTTTTCAACAAAACTTAATGAAACACATATATTCTTTCAATGCTAAATTCCAATGAAAAGCATTTTTTGTATGATATTTATATATGATAGCAGCTTGTTTTAAAAGAAATATGGAAATTAACCACCTACTGTAGCACATACAGGCTTTATAAACAAAACCTTCTTTAACTTCAAGGCTTTTATAATCAATTTGCCCATTGCACTCCCCAAGGGACCATGCTGTGATAGCATCATGATTGCAATGATAAATCCATCATTATGTTCAGTTTTGTGGAAACAGCTTTGACAGTTGTGGCAAATCCTGTGTATGGTAGCCTGATCAGTCTAACTTGAGCTGACAATGATTGATTCTGAACAAAATGTCATGAACAATCAAATCCTCTGTTTTCTTCAGAAACAGAATAGAATTGCCACCTTTAATCTTTGCTGAACTTAAAATAGAGCACAAGTGATTGCTTGAAACATATGGTAATTATGAAAAGCTGTCAGTCTTTTAGGACTTTTAAAAGTGTTTTTCTGTTCTCTCAGTTTAAATTTAAAGGGCTGTTTCTGGCGAATTGGCTAATTGTATGTATTATTGTTAAAGGGATAGTAATACTGCAATAAAAGTTTAGCTTCAAGTATTATTTACACATTTTTAACATGTTGCTCTATATATAGCTACTTACAAATTTGTATTTCAAACTCTATTGAAGATGAAAGGATACCCCTCCCACCCCTTCTGTCATTGCAAGGGACGTATTTTATTTTGATTGATTTTTTAAAAAATGTTATTTTAAGTGGCGTGGTGTGCCACTCTGCGCCGCCCACCACATGGTAAGGTCTGTGCCTCACAGACCTTATTCTGCTGAGCTTCCTCGGCTCTTTAGTAATGCAGAGCGCTGGGAGATCATCTCCCAGCGCTCTGCATTACTAAAGAGAAGACCGCGCGGGAGCTCCAGCAGCTATAGGTCTGTGCAGAAGCACAGACCTCTCCTGCTGCTGGACCACCAGGGAGGTAGGAAACAGATGGGGTGGGAGAATGTGAGGCTTAATGTGGAGCTGATGGGGGGTAATGTGAGGGCAATGTGGAGATGAATGGGGGCAATTTAGAGCTGATGGGGGGCAATGTGAGGACAATGTGTAGCTGATGGGGGCAATGTGAGGACAATATGGAGATTTGGAGCACTGTGGCGATGGCCAATGGGGGGGGGGGCTTCACATTTCTGTGCCTACAGGCTCCTGAGAGGATCAGTGATGTAGAGAAAAGAGCGGGAGGGAGATCCTTTCGTCTTCAATAGTGTTTGAACTACAAATCTGTAAGTAACTATATATAGCGCAACATAGTAAAACATTTGTAAATAATACTAGGAGCCAAACTTTTATTTCAGTATTACTATCCCTTTAAATAGATTAAATCTACACTAACTTTTTCAAACATCTAACTCATTGTAAAGCAATGAGTTGACAACCTCCCTAGCACCAAAGTTATTATAAGATCCATTTAAACCAAATGCAGTGGACATAAGAATGTTCGCCATGCAAGATGGCAGCAAACTGAAGTGCTCCTAAACTGTCAGGGAACAATGGCACTTCTCACTTGGGTAATAATTTCCCACTAAAAGTACAGTTTTTCTGCTTTTTTGCCAAGCTCATTGTATTGAAATCAATGGAAACATTGAATTTACACACAATACATAGCAAATGATATTTTATTTCCCAAAGGAATAGTATAAAAGAGGTGAGAGGGTTCCTGTGTTGGTGGAGTGCTTGCTCACTGATTGATTATCAGTTGAACAGGGGATTTTTTTTAGGGGGGGTTTTGCTTAATGGGATTGGGGAAATTTGTTCAATATCTATATCTATATATATATATATATATATATATATATATACACATACATGTGCATGCTACGCGGATTGTATCTGTGTTACTCCAGCCATAAATGGTATCGCTTTAACTCCTTGGTGCCTGGCAGTGTAATTGTCAGCTTTCCACTGTCGAACCCGCTACTCATGTATGTTCCTCCTACGGGTGCTCGATGTCAGTGTAGTACGTATTATTGACAATGTAAACATTCACTGGAGCGAGTTCTGGCTTCAACTGCACTGTGTGCCGTGTTGCTAGAATTTTTTATTTATATGTTCATCATTTTGCTCTCTCATGACATTCTAGCATCTGTTTTAGTATTACAGTAGTGTGATGATGTTGACCACCGCCATATTTGCAGCCCGGGGGTGACGTCACCACTCTATCCCGGGCCGTGCAGTAGCTGTAGTGGCGTCTATTTAAAGCCACATGCCATCTTGTGTAGTTGTCTTGATAAAGGTCCCTCATAGGACCGAAACTTTGACCCTTGCTGTTACCATGTTTGCTTAATAAATTATCTTGTGAAGTCCCACTGGTGCTGCCTCCTTTTTTCTTGGATTCTTATATATATATATATATATATATATATATATATATATATATATATATGTATATTATATATATAATGTGTGTGTGTGTGTGTGTATTATTGATTTCAACAGCAATTATTACCATTATCATGTTTAAGTTGTTATTCTCAGATTATTGATACCTATTAATTATTGGTCATAGCAGTGGCTCCAACAGTGGTAGATGGTAGCAACCCTTCACATCACTCCTCCTCCTCATCATCATCATCTGGGCTGCTGTTAATAATATATATATATATATATGTCCTGGCTTTTTCTGATATGTGTGGTTTTGTCCACTTTTGCTATCTGATATTCATATGGTAGCAGATGTTGGTTCATTTTTAAGAATGTTAGTCTCCCAACATTGCTGTTTGATAGCCGCATCCTACTGTCATTTACAGTGTAACCCGGTGCACTGAAAACTCTCACAAACTCAATTAATTAACAGGTGAGCCATTAAGTAATTCCTCCCTGATTCTACGTTAAGCACATTTATAGGCATCTTCAAGAATATGATCCTAATATCTCTGGCACAAAACCTACCAAATAAATCCCTGGAAACCTGAATGAATTGTTTCTCTGTAGAACTGATCTATGGCGGAACGATTCAATCAGTATATATAAACTAGCAATGTAGTAGTAGTAGTAGTAGTAAATTGAATTAAAAAGGACCACATCCATGTTTGTATTTTCACTTTGTATTTGTAATCATAATAATATTAACCATTTGAGTGGCAGTGGTGCATGCATAGCACCCTGGCAATCAAAGGGTTAAACTTGAGTTTGTGTGCAGTAATAATGTGTATGAGCTGAATAAGAGGTTAAAACAAATGTAATATATATATAAAAAAATTAAGTAATTGCCCCCTATTCTCACCCTCCCCTCCATGTTACATTACCCACAGTGCACCGTTAGCTTCCGCATCCCATCTCCTCCATGCTCCATTCTTCTCCTCCTCTCATGTCCCGTGACATCCATTCCCCTCCTCTCACTCTCCTTTTTTCCTCAAATTAGCTGCATCTGGGTAGTTAGAACAGAGAAGCTGCCATGATGTCCATGCTATGCTGGCTCATATGCTACACAAGGCTGTGTCCCACTTTCACTGATTTGACTCTTAATTTCCCCCTAACACCATCCCGTTTGCTGCTGTGCATCTTCCCTCCTTCCACCCTTCCTTCTCTGCTTGAGTTCCTCCCAATCTCCCTTTTGCAGTTTGCATTTATGGAAGTAATATAATATAACCAAATAGAGTGCATCACTGGCCTCCTTAGGCCCGTCCTATAGGATATTTGGTAATCCCTTTCCTCTGTGCCATTCCTACACATAGTCCTAGTACTGCCCTCTATCCGCACAACATGACCATGTGTATTTGTTAAGTCCTCTACACTCTACAATCTGATGGCAACATGAACTCAATTACTGTATGTGTGTCTGTTTACTCCAAGTGGGTGTCCTGTGCATCTCTGCCTCCAACTTGCTCCATGTTTCTCTCTCCCCAGCTCCATGGCTACCTTCCTCCATGATGCTCACCTCTTGAGGTGTCCCCCCCACCCATGCCTTCTTTTCCACCGTCCCCCACGTGCACGGGCAACTCTGTGCTTCTCTTGCTAGAATAGAATAGAGGTGGTGCATGGTGTGCATAATGAGAATGTTTGAGGGTTCAGATGATAGCTGTACTAAAGATATCTGACAGAGCATCAAATGTATGAACCCTTTGAGTAGCACAGATGTACACAACACATTGCTTTGAAATGCATTGCCTACCCTGGGTTAAATGGGGTATGTTTTAAGTACTTAATTGCCACTGTGTTGTAACGTATCGTCAGTAGATGTAAAGGCTGAATGTTTATAGAAGGACGGCTAATGGCGTTACCACATTTGCTGGCAATAGTTGAGGTTGGAGTTAGGGCACTGTCTGTGTGAACAGGTGGTGGTAGGAGAGGTGCAGGTTACCTCCTTATGTGTGTGTCAGCCATGTTTTCTTTTTTTCTCCACATAACAGCTGAGGGCGGGGTAACTCCTTACATTCATGGACAATTCTAACACAGAGATAATAACAGCCAGATCAGGAAGGAACTTTGACTACAGCTGCCTGTGTCTTTCCAATCAGTCACACATAAAGTTGGGGTATTTGTGTTAAAAACCTCCTTTGCTCCCTTCTCACTCACACCTCCAGACACATCTAACACAGAGATAATAACAGCCAGATCAGGAAGGGACTTGGACCACAGCTGCATGTGTCTTCCCAATCAGTCACACAGAATGTTGGAGCATTTGGGTAAACCTCCTTTGCTCTATCCTCATATCTCCAGACATGTCTAACACAGAGATAATATCAATATTATCATCATTAATAACGAAATCATCCTAAAATGTAATTTTACATCTGAAAAGTGTTATCAGTTATCTATTTTTGTTATGATTAAATATAGACGAGAAACTACAGGAATTTCTGAAATAAATAACCAATGAAAATTACTATAGAATACAATAAAACAGAGATACATTTTTTGGACCTTCAGTGCTCCAGAGAAGATAATTCACTTGCATATTCTCTGGTTTAGAAATAAAGTACGTGTTACCTCTCTCGAGCGGCTCGTCGCCGCTCTGTTGCCGGCATCCTTGCTTCCTCCGCTTGCTTCCGTTATTGCTCACTTCCGGGTTGGCCCGCGCATGCGCAGGCCAACACTTAGAGGCTGTCCGGACTATAAGGGGATGCCCTTTTCCAGTAATGGGCTCGCTAGCAAAGCGTTCCGTTACCAACTATTCTGGGTGTACCTTGTTCCTGTATACCCGTTCCAGTTGTTGACTGTGTGCCTGATCCAGTTGCTGACCGGCTTGTCTGACCATTCTCTGTCTGCTCCAGTGTTCCTGATCCAGTTGCTGACTGGCTTGTGTGACCATTCTCTGTCTGCTCCAGTGTTCCTGATCCAGTTGCTGACCGGCTTGTTTGACCATTCTCTATCTGCTCCAGTGTTCCTGATCCAGTTGCTGACCGGCTTGTCTGACCATTCTCTGCCTGCTCCAGTGTTCCTGATCTTGTTGCTGACCGGCTTGTCTGACCATTCTCTGCCTGCGCTAGTGTTCCTGTTCTTGGAGTTGTTTCTCCCTGGGGCTTTTGGGGTATAGTCCAACCGCGGTGCGGTATCCAGGGTCCCCGGAGGCTCAACCGAAGGGGGCTATCTAGCCTTGCGGCTAGCACCTTTAGACGACCTTGGCCGCAGCACACCCCCCTGCGGTTGGCCAGCAATAGCCAGCTACGCTCACTAGTGTCGCTCCCCAGCTTCTAGCCCCAATCATCCTTGTTGGAGGAGTCTCTCTGCTATCTTGACCCACGGGGTCCGGTCAGATTGTGACAGTACGCCAAAACATCTTGCTGTATAACATCAGATTCCATCCACCACCAATGAAAATGGCTGTTCACATAGGCAAATCTCCTGCCTTAAAAAGTGACCAAGGCAAAAAGTGACATGTTCCACTAGTGGTACATTTTTAGCCAAAGTGCAGAATTTCCTCTATTTCCACATATGTATTAAATTGAAGTCAATGGTGGAAGTAAATTTTCCCCTAACACTACATTTTATCAATCCTAGTATAAGAAGGTGTCACCATCCTGCAGGTTGTCAGTCTGTATTTAGTGGTGAGAGAGTAAGGAACATCCTATGTTTTCCAGTGAGAAAATCCCTTAAAAAATAAATAAAGTGAAAGCCAAATATCCTGAGGCTGAGTGATATGAAGGCACTGACAGTTACCAGACAATATACCTGTGCTTGTGACTGGGGAGGGAGAGGGAAATCAGCATACTGTTATTTCTGGTGACTTAATCCAACCCCCACTAAAAAAAATTAAAGTGAAACAAGCTGACATTCTTTTATGCTAGCACTCTAGGATTTATTCTCATAAGCAAAACAAGAGTACTCCAGCTGCCGAGAGGTGTTTCATTCAAAAGTTATTGCAGCTGATACTTAAATTTCTTTATGTATAATATTTCAGGCCATCGAGATATTGCACCTAAAAAAATGTTAGTTTTTAAGTTTCAGCTGCTGTAATGGTTGAATAAAACAACTCCCAACAGCGGGAGAAACCTTTTTTATATGTCTAGATTTGTCTTGTTGGTCACGTCACACGTATTGCTTGGTGGAATCTGCTACTGTAACATCCCAAGCACTGACCGATGATGACATTTTTATACTAGCAATGTGGTGGTGGTGGGGGATTTAGTTGTAAAATTGAATTCAATACAAAACGTTGGTGAAAAGAGAGAAAAATCTTCAATGTGCCTCCAAGCTGATATGCCCTGTTACATCTTAAAGGGATAGTAATGTTTCATAATAAAAGCAGCTCTAATTAATCATCATAGTATTTGGACTTTGGAGAGTGTTATTTCAATTCTGTCAGAGTTGTAGTTCAAGAGTAATTCAATGACAAAGTATCCCCCTCCCTCTCCTTTTACTGATGTAACACTGCTCAGCCAGATCAGAAGGGAGGTGCCCAGGTAGACTGCAGAGAGGGACAATCTTCAATTAAGATAAAGGAAAAACCTGAAAAACTTGTCAAGGGGGGCAGGGCTTTCATTGTTCTCATAGGAAGAAGATTGTCCCCTGCTGTTATCTGTCTGGTCTATAGACTGCATTCCACATCTGAGAAGAGATGGCTTACAGTAGGTAAAAGGGGCGGGAGGGGGAAACTTTGCTTGTGAATATCTCATAAACCATAAAGGTTTGAGAGATAAGACTTATATCATTCTTCATGTTTTTAATGCCTACAAAATAAAATAAAGTTAAAATGAAGTATTACTATCCCTTTAAGCACTCTCCTACACAAATTCAGTAAAGTTGCAGTTTTCTGTGCTTTGTTGCATTTATGCAAGATAATAGTCATGCTTTTTAAATTTACCGTAGTCCAGCAGCTTACTTTTCACTATGGGAAACATAACAAATGTACAATCACTGAACTAGTGTTGCCCGTGTAAAAGGGACTTAAAGGGATATTAATGTTTCATAATAAAAGCAGCTCTAATTAATCATCATAGTATTTGGACTTTGGAGAGTGTTATTTCAATTCTGTCAGAGTTATAGTTCAAGAGTAATTCAATGACAAAGTATCCCCCTCCCGCCCCTTTTACTGATGTCACACTGTTCAGCCACAGCAGAAGGGAGGTGCCCAGGTAGACTGCAGAGAGGGACAATCTTCAATTAAGATAAGGGAAAAACCTGAAAAGCTTGTCAAGGTGGGAAGGGATTTCATTGTTTTCATAAGAATAAGAGTGTCCCCTTCTGTTATCTGTCTGGTCTATGGACTGTATTCCAGATCTGAGAAGAGATGGCTCACACTAGGTAAAAGGGGCGGGAGGGGGAAACTTTGCTTGTGAATATCTCATAAACCATAAAGGTTTGAGAGATAAGACTTATATCATTCTTCATGTTTTTTAATGCCTACACAATAAAATAAAGTTAAAACGAAGTATTACTATCCCTTTAAGCACTCTCCTACACAAATTCAGTAAAGTTGCAGTTTTCTGTGCTTTGTTGCATTTATGCAAGATAATAGTCTTGCTTTTGAAATGTACCATAGTCCAGCAGCTTACTTTTCACTATGGGCAACATAACAAATGTACAATCACTGAACTAGTGTTGCCCGTGTAAAAGGGACTTAAAGGGATAGTAATGTTTCATAATAAAAGCAGCTCCAATTAATCATCATAGTATTTGGAATTTGGAAAGTGTTATTTCAATTCTGTCAGAGTTGTAGTTCAAGAGTAATTCAATGACAAAGTATCCCCCTCCCTCCCCTTTTACTGATGTAACACTGATCAGCCAGAGCAGAAGGGAGGTGCCCAGGTAGATTGCAGAGTGGGAAAATTTTCAATTAAGATAAGGGAAAAACCTGAAAAACTTGTCTAGGGGGGCAGGGCTTTCATTGTTCTCACATGAAGAAGATTGTCCCCTGCTGTTATCTCTCTGGTCTATAGACTGCATTCCACATCTGAGAAGAGATGGCTTACACTAGGTAAAAGGGGAGAGAGGGGGAAACTTTGCTTGTGAATATCTATCAAACCATAAAGGTTTGAGAGATAAGACTTATATTGTTCTTCATGTTTTTTTAATGCCTACACAATAAAATAAAGATAAAACGAAGTATTACTATCCCTTTAAGTTTGCTAAAATATATATCAGAAGGGGTTGTGTTGAACAAAGGAGTAATTATTCAGCTAGAACAGAAGTAGTCAGTCTTTGGAGTTCCAGCTGCTGGAAACTTCAATGTCTGGTTGGGAATCATTGCGTTGTAGTCTCTACAGCTGGAGGTCCACAGTTTGACTATACCTAGCCTAAAATGTTTATTTATATTTTAATTAACATGGCAAAATGTATGAAAAATCATATAAGATAACTGTAAAAAATGTGTATCTATGACACACAAAAAATGCTTATTTGAATTATGTTGTTTATATCCATCTTGTCAGTATTGCAGGGTTGTATTTTAATAATGGTAATGGAAAGAAAGTAAACTATTGGCTCTTAATTTTTCTTTTTCTCATTGGAAGTATCTCTTTTAGATTATGGCTTGAAACATTCACAAAGTCATTTAAATGGAAATTTCTGGGACTTTACTCTAAATGTAGCATTTTATGCTGACACTGGCTATTTTACTGTAGTCACATTACAGCCTCAGAAAATCATTTTTCTCTTTGAGATACACTATCAAACTCTGCATAACTAGTGGTTGCTTTCCTTTAATATTTTAATCTGTCAAGATGAATTGGTATCATTATTTCTATTAAAACTAAGGAAAGACAGGCAGTTCATTTTTTTAAACTCCTATGCAATGACTTGAATTGAATCACATTCTGCATTAAATCAAACAGAGGGGATATCAAACACTATAGTACACTATAGAAATACCCATCACAGCATACTTATTTATAAATGATAACCAGTAGGAGATGTATGTATAATATGATTTGTATTTAAGTTACATTTTGTATACATTATAAAAAGTGTTGCATAAAGATTTGTATTTATTTAAAAAAATACAATATATTGCAAGTGTCAAGTGTCAAAATAAATAATGTCCAGCAGTATTAGTCTGCTTTGTGATTTCTTGGTGCTTTAGTCTATATAAATGTTATAAGTATGAAAAAGAGCTACCAAAGCCAAGTTATCACTTTCACTATCAAGTTCCCTCCTTTCACAAAGTGAGTGCACAGGTTGTTGCTGTGCTTCTCTGGGTAAGGGACTGTTGGCCAGCATTAGGGAACATGCAGGGGGAAGGGCATTCATTGTGTCGGAGCAGAGTGGATCCTATGCATTATATATGGTGGGGTAAGTGGCAAGGGGCAGGGAATATGTCTCCAACAGAAAATGTACATTTATTATTTTAAACATTTGACTGCCACTGAGGTGGAGGGGTGGGCGAAAAGTGTGAAAATTTCCCGCATGACATTTCGTGAAAACATGCCGATTTTTCGCTTTTCCCATGGAAAATTTCATCTTTCTGCCTATGCAAAAATGTCCTCCTTTTGACCTATTTTAACAAATTTTCGCCTATGTTAACACATTTTTCACCTGTTTTAACACATTTTTTGCCCATATTTCCTATAGGTACTACATTTCCCACTGTAATATTACTTCTTCTTGGGGCTGAAGTTTAGAAATAAGTGGCTGAAAGTCAAAGTTGTGAGTCCTACAGCAAAATATGGCTTGAAAAATGTGTTTGTCCTTTGCCCACAGTACAACCTACAATGTGGCACATATGTATTGTAGTGGTGGTGGTGGGGGACTGGCATGGTGTGATTTGTGTATTTTTACCATTGTCATACTCTATCCTCCTTCTCAGATTAATAATACACATTACTTATCGGTCATAGCAGTGGTCCCATCTGTCCACCACCTCCTCATCTGTGCTGCTGTTAATATATTTGTCCTGGCTTTGTCTGTCATGTGTGGTTTCTGCTACTACTACTACTGGAGCTAGATGTTGATGTAATTCTACTGCCACTACTACTAGGTGCCAAAGGTGCAGCACTTACAGCAGCAGCACCAGAGGTACTCTTCATCTCTAACACTGGGGATGTTAACCTGTGTCACTGTTGCTGGGTACTCAAAACAGGTGTGTGTGGCTGAGTGGGACTTGGACTTTGAAGAGATGATGCCGATGATGACTGATAGGGTGACTGTGTGCTCTTTGACATCTGTGCTTGTCCAGGGTAAAACTTTCCAATGGCTTTCTCAAAGAGTTTATAGACAGGCACAGTGATCCTTTAAAGTGGTAGAAGATACAGCCTTTGACTTTCTGCTAATCTTATAGTCATGTCACCATCCTCACTCTCAACTTCATCTGTATCTGAACAAGAGAAGGATGCTGGAGGGATATATTCTAGATCTGCACCATCATCAGTCATCATTAGGTCATCCTCAGCAGCATCAGCATCACCTGACAATTCTTGCCCACTACCCTTATATTCCACTAAGCTTTTGGAGGTCTCAAACAATTTCATTTTAATTTTAATGTAACAAAGCTCCCTACTATGGGTGTTTTGGTGCTTGTTTGTCTCACTATCTGATGCAGCAGGCGGTTCAGCTGCTACACCTTCCTCTATTATGCTATTGTTAGCATCATCAACACTTGAAAGCGGCTTGTTGTCTTCAGTGTTCTTCTTATATGGTTCTTTATTTCTCCTGGCACTGGTGGTGCTGGAACTAGTTTTGCTGGGACCTTGACAAACTGCATCCTCCTTGGAGTAGAGGGATCATCATCATTGATTGCACATGCTGCAGCAACAATTGCTGCAGTCAGTTTTTTAACTACTACATTACTCTCACGTCCCTGCACTGCTCCACCCCTTCCCCTTGGGCATTTGCTGGACATTACGCAACTACACTATGTTTTTTTACTGTACAGTACACAACACAACTAATGCAGCTGAATGATGCCTTGCCTAAGCCCAGTCAGCTGTCTGTCACTGTCACCTATGATATTTAGTTTTTTATTCTTTTTTATTTTTTTTTTTTTAAGTTGTCCACCCTGTAGTCTTATCACAGTTAGTCCAAAAAAAAAATTATAATTAAAAAACAAAATCAACAACGTCTTTCACCAGACTTCCCCACCAAGCACAGAGATAATAACAGTAAGATCAGCAAGCAAATAGGTCCCTAGCTGCCAGTCTTGCCAGTCAGTCACATGGAATTTTGGAGTATTTGGGGATCAACCTCCTTCCTCCCTTCTTATCACCTAGTGTGCCCCCAGAATCCCCTAATACAGAGAACAAATCTCCTACCTAAATGACTCCCTAAACTAAACTTCAATTCCCCTTTATTTGCCTATCTTCTCTAGCTCAAAACCATGCTGCTCTCTCCACTCACAAACACAGGATGGCTGCTGTGAGAGCCTGGCAGCCTTTTATATGGCTGTAGAAAACTTTTCTGTGGTGGAGAAATATTTTTCTTCCCATTGATTTCAATGGGTGGAAAATGTGGGAAAAAGCAGAAAAACTGCAGTTTTCGTGAGAAATTATTCGCCAAGCGGAAAGTGCCATTATTCGCCAATTTCAGTTTGAGGCAAACATTTTTGCCCATCCCTATTGAGGTGTTCATTGCACTGCAAAATGCATTCCATGCTCAAATGGTACTAAAGGGTTAAAGGAGGGTAAGAGCCAGAAAAAACCTGTATAGCATATATACTGACCCTTTCCCTCCATTAACCACTGCCATTGGGGTGTGAAATGCATTGTGCAAAAGCAGAAGGGAGCTATTTAGGGGTCTCCTGGATTGCCCAGCAGGACTCTCTCCCCTTGTTTATTAGCTCACTTTCAGCGAAAGTTGCAGAAGAACCAGTCTATAAGTGGCGTTGGTGGACATTTTGAATACAAACTTCTCAGGTCTTCATTGTAATGTAGTATTACACTGTAAAGTCCATCCTTTTGGCTGTATAAAAATAATTAGACTTACAAAACAAATAATTTACATGCAGCTAAATAGAGACTTTGTAGTGTATTAGTAGAGTTTCTGCTGTGGTGCCATAGGTTTGCCCATTATTTCCTTGTATTTTCATTTGTGCATGTGACCAACTGTGAAATATGCACAGTGACCAGATTTTACAAATGGTTAAGGTGCTTCTTCACCCACAATATAAGAAGTGACTAAGGTAGCTCTCTGTCACTTACTGTCTTATTGCATACACCATAGGGTGCTTGTATGCTAATATTTGATATTGTCCTAGACCAATGTATATTAATAACCAAAAAGTTACTGAGCTCCTGACAATCTCCTCCCTGCCCAACTGCTTGTGCCCAAACATGCTTCATTACTATTTAGGCATCTCCTTAATGCAGCTAAATTAACCATCCCGTCCCACTGGAAATTTACCTCCCCCACCTACTGTGGTGGAGTGGCTAGTAAGAGCCTATAGGACTATGTCCTTGGAAAAATTAACATCCTGAAGTGAGATTACATTACCTCTTTCGAGGAAATCTGGGACCCACGGATAACCTTCACCAACCCATATCTTGACTCACCTACTACCACAACGGAATGACTCAGTAGGCTCTATATCCACGATACAGATGACACCACACTCTAAACTCTAACCTCACTTGTCCCCTTAAATTGACCTCCCCCCCTCTCCCCCCCCCTCCATTGTCGGAGGTAATACTAGTACCTCTACTCATTCAATGGGCCAAAGCTACAAGATATAATGCAATATATATATATAATATATTATCATTTTCCACCCATCCTCTGTCTCGGGTATATCCACCCATCTTTTGTTACAGCGTTATCTACCCATCCTCTATCTCAGCTTTATGTACCTTCTCTCTCATCTTTATCCTTCCATCCTCTCTCTCCCATCCTCTTTCACAGCTTCTTCCTCCCATCCTCTTTACATGGTAGTATAGTAAACTAGTTTGAAAAAAAGACACAAGTCCATCAAGTTCAACCTTTGCCTCATAACCCAGAGACATGATGATTATATAGCTTTCTTGCTGCCAAATGAGTTAGTCTTTATCAGACCTTCCTGTTATGCCTACTAATACATAGCATAACCCTATATATTCCCTTTTGAAATAATTGTATCTAATCTTCTCTTAAAACTATCCATTGTATCTGCCATAACCACATTTGTGGGCAAGGAATTCCATAATTTATCATAGCTTACTATAAAAAAAAAAAATTCCTCTGCTGAAGTTGAAACCTCCTTTCCTCTAATTTCAAGGGGTGGCCCCTGGTTATTTCATCAGGCCTTGAAATGAATAGCTCACCAGAGAGATCCTTGTATAGATCTCTCACATTCTTGTAAATTGTGATAACATCTCCTCTTTGCCATCTTTTCTCTAGAGTAAATAAACCAATTTTGTCTAGACGTTTGTCATTGAATGACTAAGAAAAACAACACTGACAAATGCAGATACAGTAAAATGAATATCTTTATTAAAAATAAGAACAGAAAAGATATGGTCAGTACTTCCCCAACCCTCACAGGACCAGGTGTGGAGACAGTGCACAAGCACTTCCCCAACCTTCATTAGCCAGGTATGGAGACAGCAAAGGTTCCACTAACAGAAGAGAGGCTGATCCATATCTCTACGGATGGTAGTGGTCACAAGTATAGTAGTAGCTACTAGTGCGTGTGAAGCGGAAACAACCAAGCAAAGCAAGAGAAACTTCCCTAGAATGCTAGGGTAAACCCAGGGCTGGCGCTACCATTAAGGCAGCACAGGCAGCTGCCTTAGGGCGCCGCATCAGAGGGGCGCCGGAAAGGGAGAAGCTGAGAATTTTTTTTTTTTTTTTTAACTATATCTGCCGCAAGGGAGCGCTCATTTACACGACCATGCGCTCCCTCGCGGCGTCTATGGGACGCTCACAACGCAGAGCGACCCAGGCTCTGTAGTAATACAGAGCGCTGGGAGATGACATCATCTCCCAGCGCTCTGTATTACTGAGAACAGCGCTGGGAGGCTGAGCTCTGTGCCGAAGGAGGCACAGAGCTCTCTTAGAGCTAGACCACCAGGGACTCAAAGTAGGGAGCATTGTGGAGATGAAGGGGCATAAAGGAAGGAGCAATGTGGAGCTGAGGGGGCATTATGGAAGGGGCAGATGAAGCGGCATTATGGAAGGGCAGTGTGGAGATGAAGGGGCATAAAGGAAGGAGCAATGTGGAGCTGAAGGGGCATTATGGAAGGGGCAGATGAAGGGGCATTATGGAAGGGGCAGATGAAGGGGCATTATGGAAGGGCAATGTGGAGATGAAGGGGCATAAAGGAAGGAGCAATGTGGAGATGAAGGGGCATAAAGGAAGGAGCAATGTGGAGATGAAGGGGCATAAAGGAGGGAGCAATGTAGAGATGAAGGGGCATTATGGAAGGGCAATGTGGAGATGAAGGGGCATAAAGGAAGGAGCAATGTGGAGATGAAGGGGCATTGTGGAAGGTGCAATGTGGAGATAAAGGGGCATTGTGGAAGGGGCAATGTGGAGATGAAGGGAGCATTGTGGAGGTGAATATGTGGCCGGGGGCAGGGGACTGTGGTAAGGTCAGGGGGGCAGGTGGATTGTGTCGGGGGGGGGGCATCAAAATGCACCTTCGCCTGTGTATACAAAAATCCTTGCACCGGCCATGGGTAAACCAACAGACAATGGCGGCTCAAGGGTACCCCAGAAAGCTAGGATAGCGATAGGCAGTGGTGACTGGAATCCCTAGAATGCTAGGGTAGTGATAGGCAATGGTGACAGAAATCCCTAGAATGCTAGGAAGTACCCAAGGCATTAACCGGTAGTAAGAAGCAGGATGGAATAGCCAGACAAGGTCCGGCACAGCGGGAGGAACAGCTTGTACCAGAGGGAACAGCTAGAGCACGGTCTAGTGAGAGAAAGGAGTCAGTCAGGCCAAGGGTCGAAAACACAGAGCAGTAAGTCAGCCACGCCAAGATCAGTACCATATCAGATAGTCAGCCAAGCCGGGGTCAGCACAGAGCGTGTAATCAGATGGAGCTAAAGGGTCAGACTGGAGCGGGTACTCAGACGGAGCCAAAGGGTCAGACCAGAGCTGGTAGTCAGATGGAGCCAAAGGGTCATACTGGAGCAGATGGCAACAAGTCAGGGATAGTGTTGAGCGAGCATGCTCGGCCGATGCTCGGATCGGCTCGAGCATCGCTCTGCTCGGCACATGGCGGTACTCGTACGAGTACCGCATGTGCTCGCCCGCCATGTTCGGGTCTCCTCCCCGCACGTTTTGCGGCTGCTGCGCAGCCAATAAACGTGCAGGGAGGCTCTGACATCGGTGTAATGCCAGCAGCCATGTTGGCTGCTGGCATTACACTGATTGGCTGGCCAGAACCCGTGGTCAGGTGCTGTATAGCACCTGACCAGCGAGTTCGGCTCAGTCTGAGCCAGGGAGAGCTGAGGATAGGAAGGGAAAGGCAGTGTAGGGAGGAAAAAAACAAAAATTGTGAAAAAAAAGAACCAAAAGTCCTTTTTAGGACTACTGTGTGTGGGGGCAGCAGGTTATTTGGTGTGGGGGGAAAAAAACAAAAAAAAAAAAAAAAATATATATATATTCTGTTTAGTGTGCAAAGTTGCAGATTAGAGCACATTCTGTTTAGTGTGCACAGTTGCAGATTAGAGCACATTCTGTTTAGTGTGCAAAGTTGCAGATTAGAGCACATTCTGTTTAGTGTGCAAAGTTGCAGATTAGAGCACATTCTGTTTAGTGTGCAAAGTTGCAGATTAGAGCACATTCTGTTAAGTCTTCAAACTAAAATATCAAAGTCACGTATTCCATTCAGTGTGCGTCGCCGCAGTTTAGCAGCACATTCTGAGTACTGTGCAGAGTTGCAGAATAGGAAGAAATACTGTTAAGTCTTCAAACTAAAATATCAAAGTCACATATTCCATTCAGTGTGCTTCGCCGCAGTTTAGCAGCACATTCTGTGTACTGTGCAGAGTTGCAGAATAGGAAGAAATACTGTTAAGTCTTCAAACTCAAATATCAAAGTCACATATTCCATTCAGTGTGCTTCGCCGCAGTGTAGCAGCACATTCTGTGTACTGTGCAGAGTTGCAGAATAGGAAGAAATACTGTTAAGTCTTCAAACTCAAATATCAAAGTCACATATTCCATTCAGTGTGCTTCGCCGCAGTTTAGCAGCACATTCTGTGTACTGTGCAGAGTTGCAGAATAGGAAGAAATACTGTTAAGTCTTCAAACTAAAATATCAAAGTCACATATTCCATTCAGTGTGCTTCGCCGCAGTGTAGCAGCACATTCTGTGTACTGTGCAGAGTTGCAGAATAGGAAGAAATACTGTTAAGTCTTCAAACTCAAATATCAAAGTCACATATTCCATTCAGTGTGCTTCGCCGCAGTTTAGCAGCACATTCTGTGTACTGTGCAGAGTTGCAGAATAGGAAGAAATACTGTTAAGTTTTCAAACTCAAATATTAAAGTCACATATTCCATTCAGTGTGTTTCAACGCTGTTTAACAGCCTATTCTGTGTACTCTACAGAGTTGCAGAATAGTAAGAAATACTGTTAATTTTTCAAACTCAAATATCAAAGTCACATATTCCATTCAGTGTCTTTCACCGCCGTTTAACAGCCTATTCTGTGTACTCTGTACAGTTGCAGAATTATAAGAAATACTGTTAAGTTTTCAAACTCAAATATTAAAGTCACATATTCCATTCAGTGTCTTTCACCGCCGTTTAACAGCCTATTCTGTGTACTCTGTACAGTTCCAGAATTATAAGAAATACTGTTAAGTTTTCAAACTCAAATATTAAAGTCACATATTCCATTCAGTGTGTTTCAACGCCGTTTAACAGCCTATTCTGTGTACTCTGCAGAGTTGCAGAATAGTAAGAAATACTGTTAATTTTTCAAACTCAAATATTAAAGTCACATATTCCATTCAGTGTCTTTCACCGCCGTTTAACAGCCTATTCTGTGTACTCTGTACAGTTCCAGAATTATAAGAAATACTGTTAAGTTTTCAAACTCAAATATTAAAGTCACATATTCCATTCAGTGTCTTTCACCGCCGTTTAACAGCCTATTCTGTGTACTCTGTACAGTTCCAGAATTATAAGAAATACTGTTAAGTTTTCAAACTCAAATATTAAAGTCACATATTCCATTCAGTGTGTTTCAACGCCGTTTAACAGCCTATTCTGTGTACTCTGCAGAGTTGCAGAATAGTAAGAAATACTGTTAATTTTTCAAACTCAAATATTAAAGTCACTTATTCCATTCAGTGTGTGTCACCGCCGTTTAGCAGCCTATTCTGTGTACTCTGCAGAGTTGCAGAATAGTAAGAAATACTGTTAATTTTTCAAACTCAAATATTAAAGTCACTTATTCCATTCAGTGTGTGTCACCGCCGTTTAGCAGCCTATTCTGTGTACTCTGCAGAGTTGCAGAATAGTAAGAAATACTGTTAAGTTTTCAAACTCAAATATTAAAGTCACTTATTCCATTCAGTGTGTGTCACCGCCGTTTAGCAGCCTATTCTGTGTACTCTGCAGAGTTGCAGAATAGTAAGAAATACTGTTAAGTTTTCAAACTCAAATATTAAAGTCACTTATTCCATTCAGTGTGTGTCACCGCCGTTTAGCAGCCTATTCTGTGTACTCTGCACAGTTGCAGAATAGTAAGAAATACTGTTAAGTTTTCAAACTCAAATATTAAAGTCACATATTCCATTCAGTGTCTTTCACCGCCGTTTAACAGCCTATTCTGTGTACTCTGTACAGTTCCAGAATTATAAGAAATACTGTTAAGTTTTCAAACTCAAATATTAAAGTCACATATTCCATTCAGTGTCTTTCACCGCCGTTTAACAGCCTATTCTGTGTACTCTGTACAGTTCCAGAATTATAAGAAATACTGTTAAGTTTTCAAACTCAAATATTAAAGTCACATATTCCATTCAGTGTCTTTCACCGCCGTTTAACAGCCTATTCTGTGTACTCTGTACAGTTCCAGAATTATAAGAAATACTGTTAAGTTTTCAAACTCAAATATTAAAGTCACATATTCCATTCAGTGTCTTTCACCGCCGTTTAACAGCCTATTCTGTGTACTCTGTACAGTTCCAGAATTATAAGAAATACTGTTAAGTTTTCAAACTCAAATATTAAAGTCACATATTCCATTCAGTGTGTTTCAACGCCGTTTAACAGCCTATTCTGTGTACTCTGCAGAGTTGCAGAATAGTAAGAAATACTGTTAAGTTTTCAAACTCAAATATTAAAGTCACATATTCCATTCAGTGTGTTTCACCGCCGTTTAGCAGCCTATTCTGTGTACTCTGCAGAGTTGCAGAATAGTAAGAAATACTGTTAAGTTTTCAAACTCATATATATTAAAGTCATATATATCGTGTAAGATGAAGAAGGCGGGTAAAAAGGGACGGGGAAGTGGACGTGATCCTGAAAGTTCAGGGCGCGGGTCAGGACGCGGAGAAACTGTGCCTGGTGCCAGAGCACAAGAAAGAAAGACATCCACCATACCTAGCTTCATGTCTGATTTCACAGGGCGTCGCAGGACATCACTCTCGAGGTCCGACCAGTGCGAACAGGTGGTCGGTTGGATGACAGCTGATACTGCTTCCAGTCGGTTAAGCACCACCCTGTCTTCCACCAAGTCCACTCTCAGTAGCCAAGAGTCTGGTCAACATAATCCTCACTCTGATCATCCTTCCTCCCACCATACACGGTCTGGTCAAAGAAGTGATCCCACACTGGGATATAGTGATGAGCTCGTCTCATCACCAATCCTTCATTTGACCCTCTCTCCAAGCACGCTTGCAGAGGAACATGACATCTTGTGCCCTGATTCACAACCTCTAGAGGCTACCCAATCACAAGAAGATGACAGATGTGAACGGCATTTAAGGTCAAAGGAAGTAGTGGATGATGATGATGATGATGAGACACAGTTGCCATTAAATCAACCACTATTTCCTTCTCAAGACCTTGTTGAGGAGAATGTTATACAGTTGTCAATGACCGAGTATGTGGTGGGATCAAGACTTGAGGAGGATGATCAGAGTGAGGAAGTGGAGGAGGACTTGGTGGACGATGAGGTGACTGACCCCACCTGGGAAGGTGTAGAGCCGAGCGATGACAGCAGTCCTGAGGGTGAGCCATCTGCAGCACCGCAACAGGCTGGAAGAGGCAGTGGTGTGGCTACAGAAAGAAGGCGGACCGCACCAAACCGGCCCGCAAATGTTCCACGGAGCACCCCCTTGCGTAAATCTACCTTGCCAAGGGGTAGGTGTTCCGCGGTATGGCGTTTTTTTAAGGAAAGTGCGGACGACAAAAGATTTGTAGTTTGCAACCTGTGCCACACCAGAATGAGCCGAGGCATGAACACTAGAAACCTCACCACCACCAGCATGATCCGACACATGGCATCCAAGCACCGTAGTAAGTGGGAGGAACGCCTGGATCGCCCATCTGTGTCTGCAGGCCACACCACTGCCTCCTCTTCCCCTGTTTTCGGTGCCGGCCAATCGCCTGTCGAAGGCGCAGGCCCGCATACCTCCCGCCCTGCACCTGTAGCATCTGAAGCACCATCAGCGACCACATCCACTTCCCTGTCCCAGCACAGCGTCCAAATGTCGTTACCCCAGGCATTTGAGCGCAAGAGAAAATACCCAGCCACCCACCCACAGGCCATAGCACTAACCTCACACCTTTCAAAATTACTGGCCATCGAAATGCTGCCATTTAGGCTTGTGGACACTGAGTCCTTCCGCAGCCTGATGGCAGCAGCTGTCCCTCGGTACGCGGTCCCCAGCCGCCACTACTTTTCCCGGTGTGCCATCCCCGCATTACACCACCATGTGTCCCGTAACATCACCCGTGCCCTGACCAACGCAGTTACTGGGAAGGTCCACTTAACGACTGACACATGGACAAGTGCTTGTGGCCAGGGACGCTACATTTCCCTGACGGCACACTGGGTGAATGTCGTGGAGGCTGGGAGCGACTCGGACCCTGGGATGGCACGGGTGCTACCCACGCCGAGGATTGCGGGCCCTACCTCCATCAGGGTTTCCACCAGCACCTACGTTATTGGCTCCTCCTCCTCCGTTTCCACCTCCGAATTCTCTACACACACCGCCACTCCCCCATCAGCCAGTAGCTGGAAGCAGTGTAGCACTGCAGTGGGGAAGCGTCAACAGGCCGTGCTGAAGCTGATCTGCCTTGGGGACAAACAGCACACGGCCTCAGAGCTGTTGCAGGGGATTAGTCACCAGACCGAGCAGTGGCTCTCGCCACTCAACCTGCAACCAGGCATGGTTGTGTGTGATAATGGGCGTAACTTGGTGGCGGCTTTGGAGCTCGGCAAGCTCACACACGTACCATGCCTAGCGCATGTATTTAATTTAGTGGTGCAGCGATTTCTAAAAACCTACCCCAATGTGCATGATCTCTTGACCAAGGTGCGCCGCGTGTGTGCACATTTCCGTAAGTCATCTACAGCTTCGGCCGGCCTGTTGAAGCTGCAGCAGCGCTTACAATTGCCAGCTCACCGGCTGCTGTGTGACGTGAGCACGCGCTGGAACTCCACCTTCCACATGTTGGCCCGGCTTTGTGAGCAGCAGAGGGCAGTAGTGGAGTACCAGCTGTTACACGGTCGTCGCCTCTCCGTTCAACTTCCTGTAATCAGAAGTGAGGAGTGGGAATGGATGTCAGACCTCTGCGAGGTTTTACGCAATTTTGAGGAATCGACACAGATGGTGAGCGGCGATAACGCTATTATCAGTGTAACCATCCCACTTCTGTGTCTACTGAAACGCTCGCTGCTCACAATTAAAACCGACGCTTTGCATGTGGAAGAGGTGGAAATGGGGGAGGAAGAGCTTACACAAGGTGATAGCCAGAGCACCCTCACTTCGTCTTCTCAGCGACAATTGGAGGAGGCGGAGGAGGAGGAGGAGGAGGAGGAGGAGGAGGAAGACACGGTTGCCTCCGCTACAGAGGGTAGCCATGGAACTTTAGTTCCATCTCTTCAGCGTGGGTGGGCAGAAGAGGAGGAAGAGGATGAGGATATTGAGAGTCAGCCTCCTGGTGAGGACAGCGAAATCTTGACTGTTGGTACTCTGGCACACATGGCTGACTTTATGTTAGGCTGCCTTTCCCGTGACCCACGCGTTGTACGCATTTTAGACAACACGGATTACTGGGTGTTCACCCTTCTGGACCCCCGCTACAAAGAGAATTTCTCATCTCTCATTCCTCCGGTGGAGAGGACAAGCAAAATGGTGCAATACCAGAAGGTTCTTGTTGAAAAATTGCTCCAAAATTTTCCATCTGACAACGCTGGCGGCAGAGTACGTGCTACCTTGGCCAACCGAGAAGGGGAGAAAAGGGGAGCACACAGCAGTTCCGAGAAAGGCAGGGCAACACTCTCCAAGGCGTGGGACACCTTCATGACACCCCGCCAGCACCCTCACCCTGATGCGCAGCCTAGTGTCACAAGGAGGGAAAAGTTTTGGAAGATGGTGAAGGAGTACGTAGCAGACCGTGTCAGCGTCCTCAATGATCCCTCTGTGCCTTACAACTACTGGGTGTCCAAGCTGGACACGTGGTATGAACTGGCACTCTACGCCTTGGAGGTGCTGGCCTGCCCTGCCGCCAGCGTTCTGTCTGAGCGGGTATTTAGTGCTGCTGGTGGCATCATAACAGATAAGCGTATCCGCCTTTCCACCGACAATGCTGATAGGTTGACACTTATAAAAATGAACAAGGCCTGGATTTCCCCTGACTTCTCCACTCCACTGGAGGAAAGCCCCGGGGGAACATAAACTCACTTTATATATGTTATTTACAATGATGGGAATACTCTGTATTCCCATTCACCCCTTCCACCCCAAAAACGGGTATATGGTTGACTCTTAATGTTCTCATCCTCCTCCTCCTCTTCCATATGCCCTGGGATATAATTTTTATATAGGGCCAGCTCACCAGCGTGCCCTGGGATATAATTTTTATATAGGGCCAGCTCACCAGCGGGCCCTGTGATATAATTTTTATATAGGGCCAGCTCACCAGCGGGCCCTGTTTGCCAATTTTTATATAGGTCAGCTCACCAGCGGGCCTTCTCATATAATGTTTTATTGGGTCAGCTCTCTAGCGGGCCCTCTCATATAATGTTTTATAGCGTCAGCTCACTAGCGGGCCTTCGCATATAATGTTTAGGATGGTCAGCTCTGCAGCAGACCCTCACCCATAATGTTTTAGATGGTCAGCTCAGCGCACGTTTCCCTCTTAATCATGGCCTCAGTTCTGAAAATCAAGGAAATTTTTGGGAGAATTTGCCTCTGCGCACGTTTCCCTCTTAATCATGGCCTCAGTTCTGAAAATCAAGGAAATTTTTGGGATAATTTGCCTCTGCGCACGTTTCCCTCTTAATCATGGCCTCACTTCAGAAAATCGATGAAATTTTTGGGAGAATTTGCAGATGATATACAAGTAAATATACAGCAAATACTGTTTGGTAACAATTTTTCGCCTAAAGTCGTTTTTATTTTCCTTTTTGTGTGTTTTACGGTCAGTCTGTAAAAATGGCGTACTACGGGCGAAAGATCGTTCCCAGCAGCGATGTTGGAGTCCAAGGTGCATCCAGACATCCTCCCTATGCTGTCCCTGAACCATTTCTGTAGTGTTTCCATCTTTTTCTGCCCTTTTCCTATGGACCAGGCACCCTCCCCTCATCAGAGCAGGGGGTGCCTGGTGTAATGCTCGAGTCCTCCCATTGACTTCAATGGGGCTCGGGTGTTCGGCCGAGCACTCGAGCCTCAGGGGGTGCTCGGTCAGAGCACCCGAACATCCGAGCATTGGGGTGCTCGCTCATCACTAGTCAGGGATCAAAGTAACCGGAATCAGACATAGCCAGAGGTCATACATGGAACAGAGCATAGGAATATCACAAGTGCAAATGCACAGGTACACCACAAAAGAGCAAAGGAGTACTGGTAGCCTGAGGCCTATAAGGCCTAGCAAATAGGTGGAGACTCACTCTGGCAATTAACCATAGGCCTATAAGTATAGCGAATGCGCATAAGCACGACACTTAGGAAGTGAGAGACAATGTCACCCACACATCGCAGCAGTGCTCTCGGAGGGCAATCACGGGCACCGTGATAGTGAGGTAGTTGCTCTGCTACGCACTAAACCCTGTCCGCGGGGAGAGATCATTGAAGGGGGTACTATCACGGTGCCTGTAATTGCCCTCCGAGAGCGCTGCTGCAAGGTGTGGATGACATTTTCTTTCACTTCCTGATAACTTATCAGGAAGTGAAAGAAAATGTCGCCCACACCTCACAGCAGTGCACTTAGAGGGCAAACACGGGCACCGTGATAACGCCCCTCATATTTCATGTCATCCATTCCTTTAATTCATTTTTTTGTTCTTCACTGTATTCTCTCCGGTTCTGTAATATTTTTTCAGAATTGGTGCCAAAAACTGGACTGCATACTCAAAATGAGGTCTTACCAACGAATTGTACAATGGCAAAATGATGTTACCCAATTGGTCATTTTATTTAAATCCCTCTGTAGAGAACATATATCCTGTTCTGAATGTATTACCTTGCATAATTTAATCTCATCTGCAAATATTGATATTTTATTTTCTATATATATTTCCAGGTCATTTATAAACATGTTAAGTATTGGACTATACTGAACCTGGAAGATTTTTTTGTTTACCCAACACGTTCTTCTCTAGCCTTTAAACAGTTTTCTATCCAGTTGCAAAGGTCATCCCCTAACCCCATTTAACTTATACAACAGCCTCCTGTGTGACACTGTATCAACTACCTTTGCAAATTCTGCTATATCTACTGCTTTACCATTATCTAGGTAACTACTTTTTCAAAGAGAAAGAGATTACTGTGACATGATCTATTCCTCATAAAACCATGTTGATTCCTGTTAATAATTTTATTTTCTACTGGTAATCCTGAATATAATCCCTTAGTATCTATTATAACAGTTTTTCCATTATAGGAGTAAAACTTATAGGTCTATAATAACAAAGTTATTTTAGTTCCCTTCTTAAATAAAGGCACTACATTGGCTTTATGCCAATATTGAGTTACTGAGCCTCTGGTGATAGAGTCTTTAAAGAGTAAAAAGAGTGATCTCACCATTAGGATTAGGTGCTTTGTCATTCTTAAAGGGATAGTAACACTTCGTTTTAACTTTATTTTATTTTGTAGGCATTAAAAAAACATGAAGAATGATATAAGTCTTATCTCTCAAACCTTTATGGTTTATGAGATATTCACAAGCAAAGTTCCCCTCCCCGCCCCTTTTACCTAGTGTAAGCCATCTCTTCTCAGATGTGAGTCTGGTTGTATGACAGTACAGATAACAGAAGGGGACAATTTTCTTTGTATGAAAACAATGAAAGCCCTTCCCCCCTTGACAAGTTTTTCAGCTTTTTCCATTATCTTAATAGAAGATTGTCCCTCTCTGCAGTCTATCTGGGCATCTCCCTTCTTATCTGGCTGAACAGGGGGGGGATACTTTGTTTGTGAATATCTCTTAAACCATAAAGGTTTCAGAGATAAGACATATCATTCTTCATGTTTTTTTAATGCCTACAAAATAAAATAAAGTTAAAATGAAGTATTACTATCCCTTTAATTTTGTCCAAACTTCCCACGATGACTTCTTGTCTTAATGCAATACCTGATAATGGCATGGTTGTTGTTCTTACTTGTTGAGGCTCTTCTAACATTTCTTGTTTCTTAGTATATAGCTATGCAAATAAATTGTTCAGAACATCAGAATTTTCCTTTTCCTCCCTAATCAACTCACCATCTAATTTTTGAAAGATCCAATTCACTTCCTATTAAGTTTCTTGCGATATATATACTGAGTGTCACAGCCTACCTAGAACCATCATCGCCACCTCAGCTGGCGCTGAAGTTGTACTGCTGTAAATGACGTTTCCGCGTCATCCCACACATCTCTGGTTGGACTGGGCTTGGGTGCGATCGCATTAATAACGGGCACCCGTGCCCCAGTGCTAGACATTTCTGTGGCTCCAATTGATGCAGTGGTATTGCAGATATACGATGCATCTCTGTCACGGTTTTTTAAGGCACTCAGACCATTGGGTGAATAAGAACACAGTTTTATTAAAATAAGATAAGGCAATAACACGCTCTCTAGTGGTGGTAAATATACACAGTGGTAATATATAGATACAATGGTAAATGCACAAATGACTGATAAGTACAATTACACAGTAATAGAATAGCGTATACCCATCAGGGGTTAAGTCCTTGATAACAGTCAGTCTCAGATGTGGATGTTTGGAACGCCCTGGGTGTTATAAGGCTGTGTGCTGGAGACCAAGACTATCACCGGCAGGATACTGGACTGCCTCGCCACGGTGTTCAGTAAGAAGCACAAGAGTCCCCATAGCCCCCTTGGGCGTACCTACTGGAACTGCTTCAACTAGTGCAAGTGCAGAAGGCCCCCACGGGCGTGACTGGAACCGGCCTTCAATGCGAGAACTGCCAAGCCTCCTCAGACTTAACCGGACAACGGGATAGCACCCGCTAGAGCCGACAGCCCCCACGGGCGTGATAACCGGAATAAGAATGCTGATGCCTGTGCCTGCCACCACTCGGTAAAGCGGAATCGCTCAATGAACAAGAGAGAGAGTCTCAGGCGCCCAACCGGCCCAAACGGATGTAAACACTCTGCAAGGATGTGTGAAGCTGCCAACGAAGAGCGGCCAGCTCAGCAGTAGTATTCACCGAGAAAGAGACTCTTACAGGAGTAGCGATAGAGTGGAACCCAGCGGCACTGCTAGGGTTAATTAGCACATTTACTCGAGGCTTTTCAGCGGTATAGCAAGGCTCTGCAGTCTGAGGGAGGCGCATATACGCACAACTCTGCAACGGAAAATGCACTGCACTGATTGGAGTACACCAGGCAAGGCAGTCACACCAAAAGCTGGAACAGTAGATAGAAATGTCGCGGCGGCGACAACTGGAACACAGGTCACTGTAGAAAGCAGGAGTCGTTCTTCGGAGCGGGAAGTCAGCCAGGCCGGGTCGGAGCACGTAGAAGGCAGTCATACAAGCCGGGTCGTACACAAGCAGGAACGTCAGCTAAACCGGGTCAGGATCCAAAGGTGGTAGTCAGACGGGCCGGGTCATACACGAGCAGGAACACAGGAGAATAGTCAAGACAAGCCAAGTCGGTACACAGGAATCCGGAACACAGGAACACAGCAACAGTAACTGGCACAGAAACACCACGAAAGGGCGCCTGACAGTTGTGCTAGCCAGGTATAAAAAGGTCACCAGGGGGCGGGCCAAACCAACACAGCAAATCAGTATCTGTCATAGATGAGACTGACAGGAATCACAGGCACTTTGATAGTACCCCCCTCTCAAAGACCCCCTCTCCCCGCTTGAGGTCTGGGTTTAGAAGGGTATTTAGAGTGAAAGCTGCGTAGTAATCTGGGTGCGTGGAGGTCCCCTTGATCAACCCACGAATGTTCCTCAGGACCATAGCCCTTCCAATGAACCAAGTACTGCAGCTTTCCTCTAAATCTCCTAGAATCAATAATGCTCTGCACCTCATACTCTTCTTGGCCCTGGACGTCCACCGGCCCAGGAATCACTGGCGTAGTAGTATAGCGATTACACACCAAGGGTTTCAGGAGCGACACATGGAACACATTGTAAATGTGCATTGAGGGTGGAAGCTCCAAAGCATAAGAAACCGGATTAATCTTGCGGATAATCTTAAATGGACCGATAAACCGGGGAGCCAGTTTGTTAGATGGTACTTGTAAATTAAAGTTTCTGGATGACAGCCATACCCTGTCCCCATTCGTTTGGGGATGGTAAGCGGAGGAAAATGATAATTGAATGCCCATCTGTCCACAAAATGCCCTCCAAAACCTAGAAACGAACTGGCTCCCTCGGTCGGATATAATCACTCTGGGTACTCCGTGCAGGCGGAATACCTCCCTAGAAAAGACTACAGCCAATTCCTGGGCCGATGGAAGGCCAGTCAGAGGCACAAAATGTGCCATTTTAGAGAATCTATCGACCACCATAAGAATGAATGTAAATCTCCTAGACGCAGGTAATTCTCCCAAAAAGTTGAGAGAAATATGAGACCAAGGACGGTCTCCGTTGGGCACAGGTTGCAATAAGCCCACAGGGAGATGCCTAGGGGTCTTGGCACGGGCACAGGTGGTACAGGCTGCAGTAAAAGCGGTGCAATCGGCTCTCAAGGTAGGCCACCAAAATAATTGCAACAGAGACCAGACTAGTTGGTCCCTACCAATGTGCCCAGCCGCTTTAGAAGCGTGGTAAGTTTCCAACAAACGGACACGGAATGGCACATCTACAAAACATTTCCCCACGGGGGTCTCAGGGGGTGCCCTCGATTGTGATGCCAATATCTCCTCCCCGAGAGGCGAGGTAATGGTGGTACGGATAGTGGCCAGAATGCGATCTGGCTGAATGATGGGAACAGGTTCCTCCTCCCTCTCAGTGTCAGAAGCGAACTGACGAGACAACGCATCGGCTTTAATATTTTTTGAGCCAGGAAGATAAGACACTAGGAAATTAAATCGAGACAAAAAAAGTGCCCATCTAGCTTGTCGAGAAGACAGTCTTTTGGCTTCGGAGAGATAAGTTAAATTCTTATGATCCGTAAGAATTAGTACTGGAGTCCGAGTACCCTCCAAAAGGTGACGCCACTCTTTCAGAGCTAGAATTATGGCCAACAGCTCCCTGTCCCCAATCTCATAATGGCTCTGCGCACTGGACAATTTTTTAGAGAAGAAACCGCAAGGCCTCAAGGCGCCACCTCCCACAGGACGTTGGGAGACTACTGCTCCAACCCCAACCTCAGAAGCGTCAACCTCCAACGTGAAGGTCAGAGAGGGATTAGGGTTTGACAGCACCGGAGCAGATGCAAAGGCAGATTTCAGGGTAACAAATGCGGTCTCCGCCGCCTCGGACCACTGAGAGGGAGAAGCTCCCTTATGAGTCAAATCTGACAATGGTTTGGCAATTGTGGAAAAGTTCTGGATGAACTTCCTATAATAGTTCGCAAAACCTAAGAATCTTTGAATGGCCTTTAACCCTTTAGGACGAGGCCAATGCAGAACTGCTGCCAACTTCTCCTGATCCATGGCAATGCCATTATTAGAGATAACGAAACCCAGGAATGGCACTTGAGATGTATGGAATTCGCATTTCTCTATCTTACAGAATAGCCTGTGTTTGCAAAGTCGGAGCAGGACTTCTGAAACATCTTTGATATGTTGTGAGAGGTTGGCAGAGTGAATTAATATATCATCTAGATATACGACTACACAGGACTGGAGTAGGTCTCGTAGGATGTCATTAATAAACTCCTGAAATACTGCAGGCGCATTGCATAAGCCAAATGGCATCACCAGATATTCGTAATGCCCTGTTCTGGTATTAAATGCCGTTTTCCACTCGTCACCTTCTTTAATTCTGACCAGATTATAGGCGGCTCGCAAGTCAAGTTTAGTAAAGATCGACGAGCCCTTCAATCTGTCAAACAATTCGGTAACAAGTGGAATCGGATAGGCATTCTTAGGCATAAGCTTATTCAGCCCACGATAGTCAATGCATGGCCTAAGTTCACCACTTTTCTTTTTCACAAAGAAAAATCCGGCACCTGCCGGAGAAGTAGACTTCCGAATGATACCCCTCTGAAGGGCATCAGCAATATAGTCCTCCATAGCTTTATTCTCCTCACAGGACAGTGGATAAGTGCGCCCCCTGGGAGGCACCGCACCAGGAGGCAAATCAATGGCGCAATCGTACGCCCTATGCTCAGGCAATGCGCTGGCCTCTCCCTTACTAAACACGTCACTGAATTGTTCGTATTCAGCTGGCACAGCCGGAGAGGTACACATAATCTTGACAGGTAAGGAGAGACAGTTCCTATCACAGTATTCTGACCAGGAGTTAACCTCACATCTCTGCCAGTCAAATTGGGGATTATGTACCTGTAGCCATGGGAACCCCAAAATAACTGAATGGTGCGGGGAACGAATGATTTGAAAACGTATCTGCTCTTTGTGACAAGCCCCTACTGTCAATGTCACTGGAATAGTTTCAAGCGTAATAAATGCCGGCTCCAGGGGTCTGCCATCGATGGCCTCAATTGCAACCGGAGAGTCCTTTTTACATAAAGTAATGCCTTGCAGGTTGGCAAAAGACTGGTCCATGAAATAGCCTGCTGCCCCGGAGTCCACCAATGCGAGGACCTCGATAACCTTGTCCGCCCAGGCGAAGACCACCTGAATAGTGGGTTTAGTGGTTCTAGAATCTAGGGACTGTTCTACACCACCTAGGGCCTGTCCCCCAAGGTACCCTAGGTGCGTTCGTTTCCCGGCCGAACTGGACAATTGCTCAAGAGATGCCCTGCTTTGCCACAATACAGGCATAGACCTTGCCTCCTACGATATAATCTCTCCTCTTTAGAGAGCCTAGTGAACCCCAATTGCATAGGTTCAGGATTATCGATTGGTCGCTCAGGAAGAACGGGTGGTGTGGGTGGGTTAAGGAAGCTGGTCTGGCCATAGTTTTTTACTTTAGCCCTTTTAGCCAACCGTCTCTCTCGGATGCGAGAGTCTATTAGTAATACATAATCGATATATTCATCCAGATCACTGGGTACATCACGAGCGGCTATCTCGTCCTTAATTTGCTCGGAGAGACCCTGAGTAAAGGCAGCTAGTAAGGCCTCCTCGTTCCAGCCCACCTCTGCTTTCAAGGTCCTGAATTCAATAGCATAATCGGCCAGTGTGCGTTCGCCCTGCTGAATTTCCATCAGCCTTTTGGCAGCAGAGGCAGCCCTGCCAGGAACCTCAAACACTCGTCTGAACTTTTTGACGAATTCTCTAAAGTTCAGAGTGCAGGGTCTAGCATTCTCCCACAACGGATTCGCCCATGCCAATGCCTTGCCAGTCAATAGAGATATCATAAGACCGACCTTGCTACGGTCGTTAGGAAATGCCTGGGGTGCCAACTCCAAAAATATCTCTAGTTGATTAATAAATCCCCTGCAAAGGGAAGGTTCGCCATCATACCTTAACGGTAGCGGTGCAGATGCCATTAGCCCTTTCGAATTGGCTGATGGGACTATGGACTGATTATCCAGTGTCAGGACTGGGGTGACCACCGGATTAGGACTAGGCTTGTCCAAATGTATTGTACGTTCGAGTAACGTCTGCAAAGCCAGTGCCAATTGGTCCATGCGCTGCTCATGGACATCCATTCTCCAATGGATGTTCTGTGTTTGACTTTCACCCTTACCGTCTGAGGTCATGGCCCTTTCGTACTGTCACAGTTTTTTAAGACACTCAGACCATTGGGTGAATAAGAACACAGTTTTATTAAAATAAGATAAGGCAATAACACGCCCTCTAGTGGTGGTAAATATACACAGTGGTAATATATAGATACAATGGTAAATGCACAAATGACTGATAAGTACAATTACACAGTAATAGAATAGCGTATACCCCTCAGGGGTTAAGTCCTTGATAACAGTCAGTCTCAGATGTGGATGTTTGGAACGCCCAGGGTGTTATAAGGCTGTGCTGGAGACCAAGACTATCACCGGCAGGATACTGGACTGCCTCGCCACTGTGTTCAGTAAGAAGCACAAGAGTCCCCGTAGCCCCCTCGGGCGTACCTACTGGAACTGCTTCAACTAGTGCAAGTGCAGAAGGCCCCCACGGGCGTGATTGGAACCGGCCTTCAATGCGAGAACTGCCAAGCCTCCTCAGACTTAACCGGACAACGGGATAGCACCCGCTAGAGCCGACAGCCCCCACGGGCGTGATAACCGGAATACGAATGCTGATGCCTGTGCCTGCCACCACTCGGTAAAGCGGAATCGCTCAATGAACAAGAGAGAGAGTCTCAGGTGCCCAACCGGCCCAAACGGATGTAAACACTCTGCAAGGATGTGTGAAGCTGCCGACGAAGAGCGGCCAGCTCAGCAGTAGTATTCACCGAGAAAGAGACTCTTACAGGAATAGCGATAGAGTGGAACCCAGCGGCACTGCTAGGGTTAATTAGCACATTTACTCGAGGCTTTTCAGCGGTATAGCAAGGCTCTGCAGTCTGAGGGAAGCGCGTATACGCACAACTCTGCAACGGAAAATGCACTGCACTGATCGGAGTACACCAGGCAAGGCAGTCACACCAAAAGCTGGAACAGTAGATAGAAATGTCGCGGCGGCGACAACTGGACCACAGGTCACTGTAGAAAGCAGGAGTCGTTCTTCGGAGCGGGAAGTCAGCCAGGCCGGGTCGGAGCACGTAGAAGGCAGTCATACAAGCCGGGTCGTACACAAGCAGGAACGTCAGCCAAACCGGGTCAGGATCCAAAGGTGGTAGTCAGACGGGCCGGGTCATACACGAGCAGGAACACAGGAGAATAGTCAAGACAAGTCAAGTCGGTACACAGGAATCCGGAACACAGGAACACAGCAACAGTAACTGGCACAGAAACACCACGAAAGGGCGCCTGACAGTTGTGCTAGTCAGGTCTAAAAAGGTCACCAGGAGGCGGGCCAAACCAACACAGCAAATCAGTATCTGTCATAGATGAGACTGACAGGAATCACAGGCACTGTGATAATCTCGTGGCGAGATGCCTCAATTATGGACGCGAGGAGACGTTCTTGATGCAGGCTTCTTCTTATACTTGGGTTTGGGTCTGGCTCCTTGTAGCTACTTCCTGGCACCTTGTATTTAAGGGAACTGGATTTCTATCCAGTTACCCTTAGTTTAGTGTTCAGTACAGTTCTATTTCTTGATCCTGATCCTTGTTTATGATCTGGCTTGTCTGACCAACCATCCTGGTGCTGACCTGTGGCTCTGTCTGACTAATCTCTTGCATTACCCTTGTAGCGAACACCCAATCTGGTGCAGACCTGTGGCTCTGGCTAACTACCTACTCTGTGTATGACCCTGGCTTGTCTGACCATCCATCCTGGTGCTGACCTGTGGCTCTGTCTGACTAATCTCTTGCATTACCCTTGTAGCAGACACCCAGTCTGGTGCAGACCTGCGGCTCTGGCTAACTACCCACTCCATGTATGACCTAGGCTTTTCTGACCATCCATCCTGGTGCTGACCTGTGGCTCTGTCTGACTACACTGTTGTCTGACCCCTTGCAGTGGACACCCAATCTGGTGCTGACCTGTGGCTCTGTCTGACTACTCTCTTGCATCCCTTATAGCGGACAACCAATCTGATGCAGAACTGTGGCTCTGGTAGACTCTGGCCCTACTGACTGTAGGCATGAGTCAGTGGGTTCATTGGTTACATCACCTTTAGGCTACGGCCTTCTCCTAACTGACTGCAGGCGTCAGTGGGTTATAGATAGATAGATAGATAGATAGATAGATAGATAGATAGATAGATAGATATCATAGTAGTGTGCAGAAGTTTTAGGCAAATGAAAACAAATGATGTAAAATAAGAATGGTTTTAAAAATAGAAATTTTAATAGTTTATTTTCATCAATTAACAAAATGTATAGACAGTGAACAGAAGAAAAATCTAAATCAAATCAGTATTTGGTGTGACCACCCTTTGCCTTCAAAACAGCATCAATTATTTTAGGTACACATGCACAAAGTCAGGGATTTTGTAGGCTTATAATCAGGTGTATGATTAAACAATTATGCAAAACAGTTGCTAATGATCATTAATTTAATATGTAGATTGAAACACAATCATTAACTGAAATAGAAAGGAGGAATAAAACTGAGTGAGTAACAGCCAAACTCAGCTAACAAGGTGACAGTTTAATGTCAAAGGTCATACACCATGACAAGACTGAACACAGCATCAAGACACAAGGTTGTTATTCAGCATCATCAAGGTATCTTCCAGGAAGAAATTTCAAGGCAGACAGGGGTTTACAGATGCGCTGTCCAAGCTCTTTAAAGAAGCACAAAGAAACAGGCACCACTGAGGACTGTAGATACAATGGTCGGCCAAGGGAACTTAGTGCAGCAGATGAAAAATACACCATGCTTACTTTCCCTCACAATTGGAAGATGTTCAGCAGTGCCATCAGTGCAGAATTGCCAGAAAACAGTGGGATCCAGGTACACCCATTTACTGTTCGGAGAAGTCTGGTTCGAAGATCAAGTGAACTTCATGGAAGACTTGCAGGTAAAGAGCAATACCTCCGATATGGAAACAAGGCCAAGTGACTCAACTATGCATGAAAACACAGGAACTGGAGTGCAGAAAAATGGCATCAGATGCTCTGGACTAATAGGTAAAATTTTGCAATATTTGGCTGCAACAGAAGGCAGTTTGTTCACCGAATGCTGGAGAGTGGTACAAGAATGGGTGTCTATAGGCAACAGTGAAGCATGGTGGAGATTCCTTGCAAGTCTGGGGATGCATTTGTGCAAATGGAGTTGGGAATTTGGTAAGAATGAATGCTCACTTGAATGCTGAGAAGTACAGGCAGATACTTACCCATCATACATATCATCAGGGAGGTATCTAATTGGCCCCAAATCTATTCTGCAGCATGACAACAACCCCAAAGATACAGCCAAAGTAATTAAAGGGATAGTAATACTTCGTTTTAACGTTATTTTATTTTGTAGGCATTAAAAAAACATGAAGAATGATATAGGTCTTATCTCTCAAACCTTTATGGTTTAAGAGATATTCACAAATAAAGTATCCCCTCCCTGTTCAACCAGATTAGAAGGGAGGTGCCCAGGTAGACTGCAGAGAGGGACAATCTTCAATTAAGATAAGGGAAAAAGCTGAAAAACTTGTAAAGGGGGGAAGGGCTTTCATTGTTTTCATACAAAGAAAATTGTCCCCTGCTGTTATCTGTCTGGTCATACAACCTGATCCACATCTGAGAAGAGATGGCTTACACTAGGTAAAAGGGGCGGGGAGGGGAACTTTGCTTGTGAATATCTCATAAACCATAAAGGATTGAGAGATAAGACTTATATCATTCTTCATGTTTTTTTAATGCCTACAAAATAAAATAAAGTTAAAACGAAGTATTACTATCCCTTTAAGAACTATCTTCAGTGTAAAGAAGAATAGGGAGTCCTGGAAGTGATGGCATGGCCCCCACCGAGCCTGGATCTCAACATCATTGAGTCTGTCTGGGATTACATGAAGAGAGAGAAGCAACTATTTTTGAAAGAATTCTTACTTTACAGCATTTTTTCACACCTGCCTAAAACTTTTGCACATTACTTATATGTACATTTGTGATTTTGTCCACTTCTACTTCCTGATACTCATACTGTAGATATTGGTTAATTTTAGAAATGTTAATCTCACAACAATGCAGCTTGATAGCCGTGTCCTACTTCTACAGTAATTTACAATATAACAAACTGTACTAAAAATCTATTCAGACTGCATGCTTTCTGGTGGACAACTAAGGTTTTATCACAGCAGTTTGTGTCAGTGCTGGCCATTAGTTGATGTAGTCATTGTCTCCTGCATGTATGCTACAACTATCTCACATGCAGTGGTACCATACTGTGTTCCTGTGTATCAGTTACCAACATATAGTCTGGGAACAAGTCCCAAAGAGATGTGGTTCCTTTGTGGTTCATAGTGCTGGCTGACACTATGACCACTGCCACAGTTGTGAAAAAAAGAGAAGATGATGGACCCTGAGGCTAGCGATTCAATGATCTGTGATCTAGGGGTGGCAGATTTATTTTATTTGTCTAAGAAGCATGACTGTGATGAAAGGGTTAGTTTGCCACAGTCTGAGCGCCATGACCAATATGGGACTGATATGCTACAAAAAGATATGTGACCGGGGCCTGTTCCACTTGCCATCAATAATCCTAACAGCTGCAGTGATGATGTTGAGGCAGCAGCATCACCTACCACAGCCAGTGAATGTGATTGTGGAGAAGAAGAAGAATGCCATTCTAATCTCTACCTCTCCTCTCAATGAAATCTCCATTGGGGTAGGTCCTACAAGGCACAGTGCAGTCATCAGCAACTGTGCTTTGCACTGTGTGTGGCAAGTCAGTGAAAAGGGGAAAGGAGAGGGCACATCTTGACACAACATGCAATACAGACACCATAATGTTTAAATGAAGCATATGAAAGCCAAACTCCCACAAAAGAAACTGGGAGCTGCAGTCGCTGTACCACCAGTTCCTCTCCAAAGGCACCAAGAACGTTGGTGAAAATCAAAGAGGAAGGATAGAGAAATTCTGCCTGAGTCTCAAAGTTTGATGGTGAGTGAAACACCTGGGCTTCTTGTGCTTGGGTCCGGCACCTAGAAGACATACCAACTGTCCCCACCCCAGCACCCTCAGGGTCCTCTACTTCCTCCTTTTCTGATATACTACATCCATCAATGTTATATTCCCCAAAAGCTGATAGCAATTCTATAATTGCAAGTATGTGCCAGTGCATGTCCACCCATTGACCACTGAATGGTCACTGACCACACATGGTGGTGGAGTTCAATTTGATTCAGGGAATTAAGGAGTATCTGTGGACAATCCATGCCACAGAGTATGCTACGCTGGTGGCAGGCAGGATCTGTCTTTATTACTAAGTCTCCTTGTTGTCAAGTGTACTTATCAGAGTGGACAAGGGCCATAGAGATCACAGTACTTCACCTATTTCACAATGATTCACCTATTTCATCTGGTACAGTGACTGATTAACCTTTTGAGTGCCATTGCTTTCAATGCATTCCGTACCCCTCTGGCACTCAAAGGGTTAAAAGGATAGTAATACTTCAAATTCAAATCGTGTAGCCCTTAAAGATCCAAATTCAATGAGCCCTGCAGCATCTCTCAAACCTGTATGGCTTGAGAGATAGCCACTTTCAAAGTTCCCATTCCCCTGATGTCAGCGTTCTAGCTGACTGCAGGGGAATCCTGTCCCTGAACAAGTGGTGGCTCTGCAACAGAGCATAGATCATGTTATAGAAACAGAAATCCTTCACTGAAATGGTCTTCTACATGTGCTTGCAAGCAAGCACACGTAGAAGACCGTTTCAGTGAAGGATTTCTGATTCTATAATGCGATCTATGCTCTGTTGCAGAGCCATCAATTGTTCAGGGACCGGATTCCCCTGCATTCAGCTAGAACGCTGACATCAGGGGAATGGGAACTTGTGATTTTGGAGAAGGTGCAGGAAGAGAATAATTATTGGCAAACTTCTTTTCTGTAGATACACCTGAAGTGGTGGGGGCTAGTTTATTTGCTGCTACTGCCTCAGGAGCATCACTGAAGCTAAAGGCAAGTGGAATCATAATTGTCTGTTTCATATCACTGCTGTTGATCCCAGTCCCTTTGAGCTGTCTAATTGTCCTGCTGCTTAGACAATTCAGCAGCAGCAATTACAGCAGTAGCAAATGCTGGAATGTTACCAGTAGCATTTGCCAAAGCAAAACATATAATGACCAGCTGGCACTGGGCAGAGGGGCAGAAAGTGTATATGAAAAATCTGTGGCTATCAGAAGACAGGCTAACAAGGGTGGTGGTGACCAGACAGTTTATATGGAGAATATTTTGCTACTAGTGGGCAGGGGAACAAGGAGGAGGGGAAGACAGTGTATGCATGAAATCTGGGTCTACCAGTGTATGTGGGAAATCTGTTGCTATTAATGTACATGGAACAAGGCTGCAGTATGTGGGGAATCTGTGGCTACCAGTGGGCAGAAGAGGGGTGGTAGGGTGTCAAACAGCAATGAGGGACACATCTCTACCAGCCAAGGGATTCAATACTGTAATCAAAAGGTTAAGGGAATGATGCTGTTTGTTATGGTGATGGTACCAGCGGACACCCAGCCTTGGTGTCCCCATCAATGTTCACTTCTTCCGCTACATATCAGATGGACATCCAACAGCATACCGCAATATACCCCAAAACTAAGCAAAACTAGTATCAGAGTAACCAGCACACACTCTGCATACAGCAAGCTTACCCCACCATACAACACCAGTGTAGGTAAGACAAGAACTGACTTTATTGGAACAAACCACACATATTTATACATAAAACCTACATTGAAATACATGGGCAGGCAGGATACAATAGGTGAGTCAAAGGGATAATACAATCACAATATAAAAGACAAAGGACCAACCACAGAAGGTCACAGCAAATACAATAACACAGACATGATTGCATTACTACACAAAAGGGCTAGTAACAAATGGTACAACACAATACAAAGGGCCAGATGTGATTAGGTTAGCACACCACAGGGGGTCTCAATACAGTTCACAATACACTGGCTTGAGGGGCTACAATACACATTGGAAGTAACTTTGGCTAAACTCAAATACATAACCCTTACTGCCCATTTCCATGGAAGCAAGCCACCAGTCCATGGTGGTCAGTCTCTTTGGGCCTAGAAATGTCCACAGTCTCTGGGGTTCTTGGGATAACAGTTCCAGGCCCAGACAATGGCTCCAGTAATGGACTATGATCTATTACAGGATCATCCATGGCAAGGGGAAAACAGGGCAGAGATTAGTCTCAGGGAGAGGCCATACCCTGTTCCTGGGCTAGGTCCATAGTCTGTGGGCAGGAGGCTTGTCCTCAGGCCCCTTCAGGAGCCAGGGGCCCAGTGGTTCCTGTGACAGTTATGATGAGGATTTTCTCAGACTTACGGGTTGTCTGTTGTTGGTGCCGTGTAAGGGAGTTATCGCTAACTTCTCTAGAATGCTCTGGTCTTCATTTTCCTTCAGATTCACAGTCTGCAGAATGATCCTTCAACAGTGGGGTTTTTATCCAAAAAATGTGTCAGCAACTTAATGGTTCACAGGTGGAGGCCATTGGTAAGGTATCTGTGTCCTTGTTAGGGTGATTTATTTTATCTGTGTGGGAGAGCTTCCCCAGGACAGGATTTGAATACTTTTACAAGAAACACATTTCAGTTTTTTGTTTTCTTAAAAATATGTCCTTATATAAAACCAAAGCCACCTTACAATAATTGATCTTGAGTTTCAGAGTTTTAAAATAAAACACAATTTTAATTTACCCTTTGTAATTCAATAATATGAGAGAATTGGGCAGGTGTCTGAATACTTTTGCAAGGCAGTATATAATTTTTATTATTTTTCATAATAAAGCTTAAACCTTTGAGTGCCAGAGACATGCGCATTCAAAGGGTTGATACTTTCAGAACCTTTGAAAACAGATTAGGGCCATGGCTAAGCTCAGACATGTTCAAGAGATTACATTTGTCTTTAAATTCAAATGTTTATTTTTCTAATGGGACTTGTCGGTAAAAAAATGCTAGCTTTTTTGACCAGATGTATTTTATGTTTTGTATACAAGTGTTTCACTACAAGCACAAATAAATCTTACAAAAGTCAGCAAGACAAAAATAAAGAATAGGATAAGAGCATGTTCCAAGTTAAGAAATGCTCAAAATTACGTAGTTTGGGCTTAGCAGGTGTATACAAAGAGGGCTGTATTCAGTTAGCTAAAGAGGAGTACATTTGGCTCAAACCAAGTGCACCATAGGTGACAAATATACATTCTCTAAAATGTAATTTATTTGAATAGGGCTTTAATCCTGAGTGCTTGAGACGTCTCCAACGCATTGTTTCCCAATGTGATAGGCAACTTATTTAAATAATTAAAATACCATTTAAATCAAAGTCAATATTGAGGAATTTTTATTTGTCCCCTCTGTGGAAGTTTGTTTTCTCCAGAATTGGTCCTCTTAAGCTTCTTGATTCCATCCCAAAGTTAACAGTTCTCAGTATAAAAAGTGTTGATCTAAAATAAGTCTAAAATAGAATATCAACATTAATAGACAACCAACACAAATTCCTGCTTGAAGGCAACTAGTAATCTAATTCTCAGGCAGATAATTATGATCATGGTAAGCCAGTATACAATACATCCAGGTTAATTTCTTTATTTTGGGGAGTGATGTGAGCACAAAAGCTTGGTAAATGATGTACTGCCAATATTACAAATCTGCAACGACTGAATGCTTGGAAAGTCATTATTGTTGCTCTTGCAGTCTAATTGATGCAGCTAAAAATGAAAATGCAGGTGCAGCTGATGTTGATCTACATAACTGGAATCAGGATGGAATACTTGATAATAATTATGGAGAAGATCTGGAATAGGATTGTGTGCAATTTATATCATCTAAAATGCTTCTGATGGTGCTGTTTGCTTTTATGATTATGTGCAATAAACCTTTCTATGATAAAATATTTTATATTTGTATATCTATCTATCTATCTATCTATCTATCTATCTATCTATTCTTGCTCAGTATAGCAAGAAACTCTCACTTCACTAAGATATTTCATCCAAACGTTACTAGAGCATAAACTCATGGGGCTCAATTCTCTAGGGACCATGTAGAGGCCAAATGCTCATCTCCAGTTTCAGTTCCCACAATTCTTGCTAAATAAGCTGAAAAGTGGGAACAACAAAGGAAATTAGTTAAAGCTCGATGTTTGACATAGTGTCAAATGTTGACCATGAGCTAGTTTCATAGTCACCCTCCTGATACCCCACAACACCTAACACTAACAAAATAACTCTACTGACCTCCGCACACATTTAACAAATGTGTCACTTACCTTGATGTCAGAGTTCCAGCAGTGTTCTTGATGCCCTCATCCTCCATTATCTTCCTCCAAAGTAAAATAACAAATTAAAAATAACCCTAATACCTGCCACCAGTGTTGCTGCCAAACTTGACTGAATAGCTGGAGGGATTACATTTTGCACATTCATAACTTATCCACCTATATCTTGATCAGCTTGGTGGTTAGGTTACTCTAGGGCACACTGAGTGCTCTGTGTAAGCCCACACAACAGCCAGTGGGAGCTTGGGAAATAATTTAGACTGTGAATTGCCATATAAAAGCTAGTCAGTGTTAATTTCTTGCCCACCCTGGCTTGATCAATGGTGGGACTTCTCTTAGAGGGAGTAGAGGCAACAGTAGAAACACTGTGTATTAGGTTTTATTATTTGTTATTTTATTTGTAGGAAAATGCTGGTGGAACAGGGGGTCAATGACACCGCAGGACCTACGACATCAAGGTAAGTTATATATTTTTTGGGGAGTGGAGCATAGGTTAGTGTTAGTTCTGGGGGGGACTTAACTCTTTGCATTGCTTATCCCTCTGGCAGTCAAATAATTATTGTTTTAGTACTGTTAGTGTTTTGGTGGGTAGATGTGAGGGGACTTTCTTTCTTGGTTTGGATGAATTAATATGGGTTATATAGCTAGGGGCACTGTTGATGGCTGACAGGATAATTGTGTATTTTTACTTGTCAAGAGTCAATCCAAATGATTTATCAAATAATTTATAAAAGAGGAACAGTGCTCCTTTTCAGTATTAGAAAAATGAGCCATTTCATTTTAGATAATTTTCTGGTCACATTATCATTTGTCTCACTCTCAACTTCAAGAGAAGAGAAGAATGTTGGAGGGCTATATTCAAATCAACATCATCATCAGCACCCCCACAATTTGTTTTTTCCCCTTACAAGGATTTTCAAAACATTTGACACTACTTTGAAGAGTGGTATTTTTAATCTCACTGTCAGGTACAACGGTTGGTTTAACTTCTATATCCTTGTCCTCTATGCCATCAACACTATTAAGCAACTCATTGTCAATTTCAGTGTTTTTAATGCTACTGGTGGCAGAGGAATGTTTTATGTCACTTTCAGAACAGCAATCATGGCTGAAGTAAGTTTTTGGATTTCCACTCTACTAACATATCCCTGCACTGATTTTACTCCTTTCACCCTATCCCAGCCCTTATCAGATTTGCTGGACATTATCAAAGTAGTAGGGATTTTAAAGTATTTTTCATTTTAAAGTACACAACAGAAATGTGTATTTTTTATATCTTGCCCAAAATACTGTAGCTTAAACATCTCTGTCTCTAGTATACATCATGGTTAGCCATAGTTACAGCTCATGTCAGGGTCCCTGTCTCCTATGAGTCAAAATATATTTTTATGTTTTTTTAATTGACTGTCACTGTCTACAAAAAATAAATACAATCCCTGCAACTGTAAGAGCAGCTGCTTCTACTGTTCTTTTCCCGTCGCTAGTATCAAGAGGATTTCAGCAGCTACTTTCTCTCTCTCTCCCAGTGTAGGTGTCTGTATATGGATGTATATATAGTTTATTTATATGGCACCATATAGTGTACACAGCACCTTTCAATGTAGTTTATTATAAAAAAAGGGTTTAAAATAGTTTGTTATAAATAAAAAGGGGTCAAAAGTATAGAAACAATAGGAAAGAAGTCCCTGCCCCAAGGAACTTAGTCTAAATGGAAAATAAGAGGGTATCAAGTGCTGTGAGTTAGAGTGCTGTTCTTATCAATAGGTTCTATACCTCCAGAAGTAGGATATAAGAGTATATTTAAACATGGGGGTTGGTTGTTTTACACATAAACAGAGAAGCATGGTGTCCACAGCTAAGGAGCATAAAGTGAAAAAGAGGACAGAAGGAGTTGATGGTGTAACAAGATGGGCATTATGTGCTAAGTGTAGGAGGCAACCGGTATAATAAACGTAGATGAGGGAAGATATGTAAGGGGGAAGCAGCATGGAAAGTTTTAAAGGTAGAAGAAATACTTTGTAGTTGATACAGTGCTGAATAGGGATCCATGTGAGATATCTAAGAATGATAGGAGTAGGTTTGGTTTTGGAGAGAGTGCGGTGAATTAAGTAGCTGGGTTTAGGACACACTGAATAAGGGAAAGATGGGAAGCCAGGAGGCCAATTAGTAGGAAGTTGCTGTAAGAAGGACAGAATGTGGACATGCACAAGAGTTTTAGTTTTCTGTGGTGGGAATGGGTGGATTTTAAAAATATTACAGACGAAGAAGCAACAGGTTCTAGCCAAGGAGTTAATGGGTGATGGGAGAAGGAAAGGGAAGAATTAGATATGGCCACTAAGCAGCGTGCTAAAATGGCTAGATGAATGTCAATTCCATCATCTGTAATGGTGAACCTGGGTGATGGGTGAGCTCTTGGAGGGAAAATAAGACGTTCAGTTTTTGGTATGTTTATTTAAAAATGACAGCGAGCCATGAAGGTGGAAATGGCAGTCTTAAATGTGTAACTGAATTTGAAGAGAAAGATCTGGAGTGGACATGTACATTTTGGTATCATCATATAGATCAGTGTTTCTCAACTCCTGTACTCAGGTCCCACTAACAGGCCATGACTTAGGGATTTCTCTGCTAGAGCACAGGTGTGGTGATCAGAGGTTCATTCACATTGATTAACTCACCTGTGTTCTAACAAGGAAATCATGTGATCAGAGGCTCATTCACATTGATTAACTCACCTGTGCTCTAACGAGGAACTCATGAAATCCTGGCCTGTTAGTGGGTCCTGAGGACAGGAGTTGAGAAACACTGATATAAATGATACTTGACTCCAAAAGAATTGATATGGTCACCCAATGAAAAGTATAGCAAAGTGACTGTGTAATCTGGGAATTGGCGAACGTTTTCACCTCAAAAGAAAAACAAGAAAAATGGAACTTTTTGCTGAACAGCAATTTTTTTCGAGAAACGTGCAGTTTTCCCACTTTTTTCACCTAACTCATTGCATTGAAAACAACAGGAAGACTGAATTTCTTCTCACCAAGTGGCAAGTTTCCCTTCTTTTCCCACAGGCATTGTATAAAAGGGGTGTCAGGTTCCCTCAACATTCTATTCTGTGATTGTGAGAGGAAGAGAGAGCAGCTAGAGAAGACAGGCTAATAAAAAGGAGTTGAAGCTTAGTTTAGGGCATCTTGTAGGCAGGACATTTGTTCTCTGAGTTAAGGGAGTCTGGGACCCTGGGGGCACTCTGGGGGACAGAAAGTGAGAAATGAAGTTAAACCCAAATACACCAACATCTTGTAGGACTGACTAGCAAGACACAGGCAGCTGCAATGCAAGTTCCTGTGGAGACTGTGGGAATGAGACAGCAACAAAGGAGATTTATTCTAAATACCCCAAAATATTGTGTGACTGACTGGGAAGACACAGACTGCTGTGATCCAAGTTCCTTCCTGATCTGGCTGTTATCTCTGTGTCAGGGACATAAAATTTTAAGGGTCTCTAAAACTGCCCAAATAAGACCCTCAAGAGATCACTCAGAGTCTTACCCAAATGTATCCCCAGACAAAACAGCCAAAGTAATATACTGCTCCTCTTTCCTCATCTTCCATTGAAGAATTTCCTTCTACAGGGAGAAAAGCCCCTCTCTCAAAGTGTTAAATTATATTTTAGGGAGAACAGGTGGTCTTGGTTCCAGGACTCCTTAATAGATCTAGGAAATGTATGAATGGTATAGATAGTGGAAATAAGGGTTTTAACCCTTGCAATATCCTGTTCACAGCCTGGAGCTGGCTGTGTAGAGGCCACAGAAAAGAGGGATATAATGCATCAGTAAGATTCCCAGGCAGACTGGCCTGAAAGGGGGAACAAAGGGTTACTGAGGAAAGCTTGAATACTTGGTCCTAGTCTTCCCCATGTCTCCCCCATGTCTTTCTTTGTGCTCAGACATATCAAAGAAACCCCATAGATAGAAATGCAGAACAGAAAATAAGAATAAAACACCTGCCTATTGTTTGGTAAGGATAAGGTACCAGGAGGGTGATTCAGCCACCCACAGAAAGATAACTATATATCAGGTGCCTCATGGAATATTGCACAGTTGGGAATGGGAAGAGAACAAGTAGAAGCTCCCCTTGGTAAAAACAGGTGGCATGGGAATAAAATTTCTATTCTCCACTGAAGCAGGTGAGCCCCTCCAGGGAGTCTCCCAACTCATGAGTTCTTTGCATGCCCCATCATCCTATTCCAATGTACTGGTGCCCAGCAGGTGTCTGAGAGCACCAATTTCTTCAAGGCACTATGGCCCAATAAAAAGATAAAATACAAGAATGTTAAAAAATATGTCCACCCAGCACCCGGGACATCTCCAATGGTCATGAGGTGATGTAGAAATGAGTTTAAAGAGCTAAAGTTACAAATACAGCAATAATCTAAATATCTCAACCACATTGACAGTACCTGTACACTCTGAAACTGTAATCCTCTTCAGTCTTCAAGCAGGCACCTATGAAATTTGCAAAGAAAGTAGCGAAACTGGCTAAATAAAGCTCTGAAAGCCATCCCCCGGCAGGCCCCGGGTCCTGTAATAATCTGCCCCCCTTTTATATATCCATTCCAGGGGGACAGGGAATAGAAGCCCACATAATGTGGGATTGAACAGCAACATATAAGTTAGAAAAATAAAAGAGAACGCTTTGGTCTGACTATCACCAACCAGGACACTTACGCAGATAGAAAAGGGTAAAGTGGACCAAGGAGGTAACCTCCACCTCCAGAGAGCTCTTTATGCAAAGCCTTGCTTCCTGGACAAGGAGGCATTATCTCATTGCTCCTGTTTTCTTCACGGATAAAAAAGAAACTAAAATAGTGGTTACAGAATGGAAGAAAAATGTTTTTAGAAATATAAAATATATGTGTAAAATATGTATAAATGTGAACTATATTTGTAGAATGTCACTGTTATCAAATTTATGAAAGAATATTATCATGTTCTAAATACACAATACCTTTAAGTAATTTATGAGAGTTCTAGTTCAGGCTTCAAATTAGCATACATGAACATAAACAAGAGGCAAACACAACCTCTCTACACAGCACGTAAATTATTACCACATGGAAACAGCCAGAAGGACAGAAGCTTGAAAATGTTTTCTTGCAAGAGCAGCAGGAAATCGTTCTGGCCCTGCTGTTTTGAAATCCTTTTTTTATGAAACGTACCATTCTACAAAAATGGCAATTGAATATTTTGGCAATCAGACAGGATTAGATATAAATTATAGATACAAGAATTTAGAAGACTTTGTAACTCAGGCACCATGCAAAAAGTGGCTCAGTGTCCATATGGTGACAACAGAATGCCACTTTGTTACAATGGCAACAAACTCATAATTCAAATTAAGCTGTATATATTTCAAAGAAAGGGGAATCCAGGCCTATTTAACCAATAAGATCATTAACCTGTGAATATATTGCATCTTTCTGACACTGTTGCCCATCTACGTGCACTGTGCAAGACATCAAATTACAGATCACATTCTACTGACTTAGAGGGCAATTATAAAGTTTTACTAATATTGTTGCTGTGGGACTGCTGCTGACAATGGTTGTCTTTTCTGCTGTTATTTGTCATATAGCTTATTCTTTACGAAATAGAATTCTGATATAAAATAGTAAGAGCAATATATAAAATTTGGGATTCTAAGAATGTGGTAAACACTAATGTCTCGTAATTAGAAGCCATATTTACATTAAAGGAGCTGTAAACTGTTCTTTATGAGGCAATATATGTTATAGGGCTTTTATTGCTGAGTAAAAAATTGCTAATCCCATTGCTCGGAGATTTTTCATTTTAACATTTATCATATCTCTACTTTAAATAGGGGAAACAATCCTATTTGCTACTATAAGTCAATTTTCCATTGGCTAGTATCCCAAAACTGATCTCTACTTAAAGGGTTAGTAATGTCTATATATTATAAAAGGTCATATTTCAGCTATTAGAAAATTAAATTGAATGTCCCCAGTCCCATCTCTCAAACCTTAATGGTTTGAGAGATATAGAAGGCTAAAGTTCTACCGTCCCTCCACTTTCCCTGATGTCAGCTGTAAAGCTGACAGCAGGAGATTTGAGTCAGCCGACTCGAGGCGGCTCTTCAGCAGAGCCGAAATAGCACAATGTAAAAAGAAATACTTAATCGGAACTGTCCTCAAAGTGTGCCTTTACATTGCGTTATTTCGGCTCTGCTGAAGAGCGTGCTTGCTTGTCCCGCGACCAGGATATCCTGCTGTCAGATTACAGCTGATGTCAGGGAAAGCGGTGGGAGGGGGGAACTTTAGCCTTCTATATCTCTCAAACCATAAAGGTTTGAGAGATGGAACTGGGGTTGTTTAGTTTTATTTTTTAATAGCTGCAATATGATCTTTTTAATGTATAGAAATTACTAACTCTTTAACACTGGTTGCAGACACAATTTTTTGTAGCTGGACTTAAAGATTTCAAACTGCTCCCACTGAATGGTTCCTAAGAATATATCACCAGGAAGAGTTGTACGTTTTAGAGTACTACAAAATGACTCATGTCTGCCTCCAACAGCAAAATATCCAGTATTATTAAAGATTAGTATTGGGGAACCAATCCACACAGTATTGATTCATAATGATCATAAGGATTTTAGCCCATATTAAGATAAGCAAGAGTTTGGTATTGGGAGTCATTAGTGTTCCTTTAAGAAACTATAAAATGTGCTTAAATACACTTTTATAAGAAATAATTCATTCAGAGGTTAATAGTTATTTTTGCCCATTTTATTGTAGGAGCAATAAAAAAAGGGAGAAATACAGGAAAGGGAAAGGAATTTGTTTTAGGATGGAAATCAACTATGTTGCACACAAATCAACTGTTATCCATGTAACATGAGATGTTGGTGAGCCAACTATTTCACAAAAACTGAAAGAAACGTAATTTGCATGAAGCTGTAACAAATGCAGATTAATTTCTATTAAACTGGAAATGACATTCAAGTCATATATACTAAAAGGAGAAAACAAACTGCCACACAATGAGACCTTAAATGAAAATTTTAATTACATTTCTAATAATCCTTTTACCCATTATTATAAATCTGTGACCCATGCAAGACTGTTTGAAGTCCTTGCCAGCCACTAGACTGGTGCATCTGGAGGATGTTAAACTGTTCCACAGCTAACAGCTGAAATATTGAGCCAAGCTCTTGACTTTATTAATGTATTTCCTTATATGCTATGTAACTGAAATATGCTTAGTTTTCAGGGGTTAATAATTCACTGGTTATTTAACTGACACTGTATATTTGTGTAACAGATTTCATGCCCCGGTTCGAACTTGATGTTGACATATCGCTTTCCACATCATACAGGGGGAGATTCACTAAGTGGTGATAAAGAGGTGATAAAGTGGAGATAACTCCTCTAATTTATCACATCTCCAGTTCCTATGTTATTCTATGTAGCCTATTCACTAAGATCTCCAAAGCTGAAGAAATCTTAGTCCATAGGCCCCATAGAATAACATTGGAATTAGAGAAGTGATAAACTGGAGAAGTCATCTCAATTTTATCACCTGTATACCACCGCTTAGTAAATCTCCCCCATAGTCTTCCTGGGAGAAAAATGAATTCAGGGATCATATGAAAATAACTTCTCCAGTGACATTGCTTCTCCATTTCCTGTGTTATTCTATAGAGCCTATGCACTAAGATCAATAAAGTTGGATACATTTTAGCGCATTAGCTCTGCAGAATAACATAGGTACTGGGGAAGTTATCTCTACTTTATCTCACCCTGGGGGAGATGCATTAAGGGGTGATTAAGAGGTAATAAAGTGGAAACGATTTCTCCAGTGATATCACTTCTCCAGTTCCTATGTTATTCTACGGAGCAATGCATTAAAATTTCTCCAACTTTAGAGATCTTAGTGCATAGGCTCTATAGAATAACATAGGAACTGGAGAAGTGATAAATTAGGGAAGTTATCTCCACTTTATCACCTCTTTATCACTGATTAGTGAAAATCCACCTCTGTGATTCTGAAAGAGATATGTCAACATCAAGTTCAAACCTGGGCATGAAATATGTTACACAAATATACAGTATCAGTTAAATAACCAGTGAATTATTAACCCCTTTAAACTAAGCATATCCCATTTACATTTCAGACTTATCTAGCATATAAAAAGATAAATATTAATAAAGACAAGAGCTTGGCTAAATATTTCAGTGATATCACTTCTCCAATTCCTATGTTATTCTATGGAGCATATACACTAAGATTTCTCAAGTGGAAAAGATCTTAGTTCATAAGTCCATACAATAACATAGAAACTGGAGAAGTAATATCACTGTAGAGATTATCTCCTCTTTATCATCTCTTTATCGGAACTTAGTGCATAGCTTCATTGATCTTGGAGACTACCGCTCCCATAATCCCCAACCAACTGCTGAATGGTTGAAGATGACAGGAGTTGAAATCTCCAACAGATGCAGTGCCAAAGGTTGCCTACCTCTGGAGTAACTGGCCTTGGTTTATCTGTCATGTCTCAGTGAGCTTTTCTTGGGTGTATGGTGGCTTTGTTTCTTAATTGTTTGCATTAAAACTGTGTAAGGACCCGCATGTACAAATATTCAACTTCATGAAATGTTACTCGAGGAACTAAACCATCAAGAGGTATATAATTATCACTTTTGTTCTCTAACAGAAACCACATTTAAAGGGATTGTAAGTAAACATTCATCTTGGAGATATTTTCCATAATCTCTCTGCGATATATTTGTTTGACCACTACTAAAATTGATCTGGTTGTCTGAATTATTTCCCTTCTATGCCAAGTAGTGCTCACTTGTGGAAGTTTCAGACTCTCAGACTTCAGTATTGTTGTACTGCTAGTGATGTGCAAGGAAGGGAATCCCTTCCACATCAACAGTAGTTCGACAACCTTGTACGTTAATAGGGACCTTACCCTCCCCTTGCATCCCAAAATTTTAGTGCATATGATATTGTATGTCTACATTGAAAAGTTGAAGTGCTTTGAGCACATCAACAAAATCATATAGCCAAAGCATCAACCTTTAGTTCATCTCCCCCCAATGTTTTAAAATTAATTATGTCTCCCTAGCAAGTTCACCATTCCACCCTTTTTAGGCACTCATTGTGCACCTTCTAGGTATTAGATAAACCTTGCTCAATGCATGGAACATATCATAGGTTGTTTCTACCACCTCTTATCTACAATAGAGGTCTTGTGGCATTCAGTAGGGATGGACAGAAAGCCTTGTTTTGCCACTGTTTACTTTCAGTGAAGTAACAATGCGGTACCAGATTTTTGTAAGCTCTTTACCACACAATCACATGGTAGACATGTTTTAAAAGCCCATTTCAAAGAAACAGTACAGTAATTCTTGGCTAGACTCCGCAGGAGTGGTGGCTTAGCTGACAAGTTTCATGCTGATAACTTTTTTCTCACAAGTCATGTTGTATTTAGAAGTGTTCTCTTAAAATGCAGGAGCTAGACAACAGACAAACTCAATAGATTACTTTTCTAGTGATAGCAGAGCTCCAGCAAATTACCTGATAGCCACTCTGGAAATCAAAGTCTGCTATTCAATCTGGTATACATCATTTTTGTATTAGATGGCAGTCTTAACGTAAGCAGGGGCCAAGGAGAATAAGAAGGTTTGGGTTTTTGTTGGACTCATGTAAACATATATTTTTGTTTTGTTTAGCCTCCTCCCCTGCATTGATCATGTAAGGGAAGGGAGGAGGAGGTTAACCACTTGAGGGCCAAAGGGATATGCAACAGATTGATTTTGCATTGCACACAGTTAACGCACACTTCCCTATAATATATGTAAACACATACACACAAACACATACATGAATAATCCTCTATATACATGCATATTTACACAAATATATAAACTTTCATACATGCAAGCACATATCCTTGTACATGTTCATGCACATACACACTCACACTTTTATACATGTAACCACACAACCCTGCACATTTTGTACAGGCACAAACACACACACACACACACACTCACCTCTCTACAAACACACACACACCTTTCTAAATGCACACATGCAATTATATACACATATTCATATGTACACACACACACACATTTACACACACACTACCTCAATCACTCATATGTATACATACACACACTTGCCATATTATACATAGTTATAGGACAAATGTGAGAGTATAGCAGCATTAGGTCTAGAGCGGCAACCTCAGTCCAGTGGATAGGGAGCATAGAGTTTGAGGGGAAGTGTGCATGGGGGCTCACTCATAAAGGGCTCAATTCAGTTGCATTAGGGAAACCAAAGTAACATTGATAGTGTTAAGTCACAGCTTTGTATTCTATTACCTGTGCTGTGACAAACTACAGTTAAAAAAGCACAAAGGGCACAAAAATAGAGCACATTAAAAACAATGAAACAGTACATCCATTTGCTATTCGGTAACGTGTGGTGGCTGGTAACAGACATTCAGGGGTTCTCTGACAGTACCAGTCAATCCTTGTATTGATTTGGTTCTAACATTTTTTCAAAAATACAAACCTTGTTTCATTCATGTGAAGTGATGTGGCAAATACACACTGATGCCAGCTTCACATAAAATGAGTCTCTGACTGAGTGAATCTGAGTCTATAAATTCTTGCAAAACACTTATACAACTGATGTAAGGTGGAATTAACTCTATACGTGCCTAAAATCATTATAAAGTTACCCAAAACCATTTGATGCATTCTTCTATAACACAACCGATAACTAAATTGTAGATATGAAATCTTTCTACCAGCCAAGGGGTTAAATTCCATTTTTTTATATAATGGGAGTACACTACAAATATGACTATAAAAATGACACAGAGCTAAGGGGATGATTTTGTACTGGTTGGTGTACTTTTCTAACCCTTTGAGTGCCACAGGGGTGTGCAATGCACATCCCTATGTCACTCAAAGAGTTAAAGGAGTGATGCTGTTCATGGTGCTGAAAAGATTCTCTCCACTCCACCACTGACCAAGTGGGGAAAGAGAGAATGCTCTAAGACTTCAGAGTTGTCTACTGCTGGTGATGTGTACGGAAGGGCATCCCTTCCACATCACCAACAGTTCGACAGTCCTGTATGCTAGTGGGGAACAACTTCTCCTCTCCTCTTGCCTCTCTACATTTTAATGCATACGGCAATGTGTGTCTACATCAAAAAGGTAATGTGTTCCTCACACCTCTCCAGACACACATCACCACAGCACTGGACTTTAGTGCATCTCCTCCATTATCATCAGTCAGTCCCAGATGATATGTCCATGGAGGCACACATGATAGTTGCTAGAAGGACCACCGAATCTCAAACTATGCTTCTTGCAAATGGTAATCTTAAATAGATTAATATACTCTGTCTTCTTTATATCTATAAGAAAAAAAGTCAGAACTGTCATGTCGGCCTCCATGAGTATGACACCAAGTGTTGATTGAAACTGTTATCTTTTGAATAACAGCTCAATAGCAAAATGTATATGGTTTCTAAGTATGTTCAGGTCATATTCATAAAAATAGGAGGTTATCCCAAAATTTGCCTATATTACTAATGGACAGAGAATAATCAGTTTAGTTAATGTTATTGATTGTTGGCTTTCCATTATCAGCATAGGTCACTTATTTGCTATGGATGCAACGTGTAAATGATGTGGCAAGGGCCAAACCTCAATGATAGTCCTAAAGAGTAATGGTAGCTTTCTATGTAAAATTATATTTTTTATGTTACTACTATTAGTAATAATCATTATTATTATTAATAAGAATGCCAGTATAATACAGGGAAAATGTTGCTATGGAATCATTCTAATTACAGATTTCTTCCACATAAGAATATGTTCAAATCCAATTAAAATGTAATATAGATAATTTAGTTTTATATATATTGATCTAGATATCTAAATCTATTTATAGACAGTTTGATATATTATACTGCTATTATAAATCAGTCAGTTTCCTCTCTCTAAGATATGATTCTAGGGAACTGAAAGGAAAATTAAATCTTGCCCAACACTTGCTTTGTAAATTGTCAATGTTTTTTGTAAAATGAAAATTTAATTGAACTTTCAATAGTTCCATTAAAGCAGCATATGTTTCAAAATGGAAAAATACATCCCTTACATTTCAAAGGCTGAAACTAAATTATGAAGTGTGAAATAGAAGTGACAAAATGAGGGATGCACAATGCAAAGAATCAGTTAACCACTCCAGAGATATTCATAATGATACGAATTGAAAGGAAATTGATAATACATTTAAACAGGTAACTTAAAAGTAACTTTGCAATCTGAATTATTAGAAATAATAAATGCATCTTCTAAGCAATGATGCTGATGTACCAAACAGAAATGGATCAATTCTGGGGCAACACAACTGTATCTTAATAGACAAATAAACATATTAAAAATGTCAATTGAAAGGGAAAATTTACCATTTTTAAAACTCTTCCAAATCCCTCCTTATAATAAAATAGCCATTTTTTTTATTTAGAAACTCTTTGAGTTAATTAAATTGATTTATTATGCTAATAAAGGCATTCTGTGCAAGTACTTACTATATTTATGAATGAGCAAAATGTCAGAGTAATTTCCTGCAGGAATCTTCATGAAGAAAAATTCCTGCTTTTTTCCTGAACAATTCCCGCCCATAAAATATACATACAATTTCCACCTTTTCTCCACTGCCCGTACATTTCCAGGGAGAACTTTGCCATTTTTTGCTATATTTTCTATGACTGCAAGTTTTCCCACAACATTATTACTTCTGAAGTGGAGACATAAATAGCTGAAAGTAAATGTTAGGGGTCCTACAGTAACATATGCCTTGAAAAAAATTGTTAGCAGACTGAGTGCTTTTGTCCTTTGCCCACAATACTAACTTCCTGCATAAGGATGTATATAAACCGAGAGAATGGGCATAAAAGTGTCAGATGACATTTAATGTAGATACATGTAAGGTTATGTATTTTGGCTGTAGAAACAAAAATGCTACATATACACTAAATGGGAAACAACTTGGGGAATCCTCATTAGAGAAATATTTGGGAATACTGATAGACAATAGACTTCACAGCAGTGTGCAGATTCAGTCAGCTGCTGAAAGAGCAAATAGCATACAGCCCCGCATAAAAAGAGGTATAGATGCACGGGATGCAAATAAAACTCTACCTTCATATAAATCCTTAGTAAGCCCTCATCTAGAATGTGGAGAACAGTTTTGGGAACCAGTTCTTAAAAAAGACACTACTGGATTGGAAAAATTGCAGAGACGTGCAATAAAAGAGATAGAGAGATTGGAGGATCTGAATTATAACAGAGACTAGCCAAACAGGGTCTTTTACATGTGAACTAGATTTTGCATTGTCCATCTTTCTACACATTGTATGTGATACTATCATTTCTGTTGCGTATCTAGTTCATTACTATGGAGGATCCACTATGCATGTGTTTTTAAAGTGTTTTCAGGAGTCCGCTTGAATTCTACATTTATTGCCTTAATACAATGTTTTTGCACATATTTCTTGTTACATTACTGGGCTGAGTGCCTCTTTTCTTATATAGTAACACAGTAAATTAGGCTGAGTAAAGACACAAGTCCATCAAGTTTAACCTTTACCTCATATCCCAGTGACTGAGAATTTTATAGCTTGCCTGTTACCAAATAAGATAGTCTTTATCAGACCTTCCTGATCTGCCTACTGATAAACAGTATAACTGTATGTTCCCTTTTGAAAGAAATGTATCTAATTGTCTCCATTGTATCTGCCATAACCACCTCCTTGGGCAAGGAATTCCACAATTTAACAGACCTTACTGTAAAAAAACCCTTCCTCTGCTGAAGTCTAAACCTCTTTTCCTCTAATCTCAAGGGGTGTCCCCTGATCTGATCAGGCCTTGAAATAAATAGCTCACCGCAGAGATCCTTGTATTGACCACTCATATACTTGTACGTGATAAGGTCTCCTCTTAGTCTTCTTTGCTCTAGAGTAAATAAACCAAGTTTGTCTAGTTATCCACTCTTGCTTCAACACTTCTTTTTATGCAAGACAGGATTTTGTTTGCCTTTGCTACTGCTGTCTGACACTGGTCACTGTTTCCAAGTTTGTAATTGACAAGGATACCCAGGTCTTTCTCTAGCTATGACTCCCCTAAAACGATTCCATTAAGTTTATAAGTAGCCTGGGGATTATTTCCTCCCAAATGCATGCCTTTACACTTCTCCACATTAAACTTCATATTCCATTTGTTTGCTCAATCTATCATTTTTTGTAAATCCCTCTGTAGAGATCAAATATCCTGTTCTGAATTAACTACCCTGCATAATTTAGTGTCATCCAAAATATTGATATTTTGCTTTCTACATCTATTTCTAGGTCATTTATAAACATATTAAAAAGCAGTGGACCTAATACTGAGCCCTGAGGTACTCTACTCTCCACATTAACTATATTGGAGAATTGTCCATTTACAACCTCACACTGTTCCCTATCCTTCAACCAGTTTTGTATCCAATTGCAAAGGTCATCTCCTATCCCCGATTTCCTTATTTAATACCCCAGACTTCTGTGTTGCACTGTATCAAATGCCTTTGCAAAGTCTAGATATACTATATCAACTGCCTTGCTATTGTCAAGGTTGCTGCTTACTTGTTCATAGAAGCTGAAAAGGTTAGTTTGGCATGATCTATTCTTCATAAAACCACGTTGATTCCTGCTAATGATCTTATTTTTTGTGTTGTAATCCTGAATATAGTCCCTTATTATCCCTTCTAGCAGTTTTCCCACTACAGAGGTCAAACTCACAGGTCTATAATTTCCAGGTTCTGTTTTAGTTCCCTTCTTAAAAAGAAGCACTACATTGGCTCTTCGCCAATCTTGTGGCACTGAGACAGTGGTGAGACAATCTTTAAAGAGTAAATATAGGGGTTTTGCTAACACTGCACTCACTAATGCAGTAAAATAAAAGTATGCATATGCATATCGCTATGGTAATAAGGATTGGGGCTCAATTTAAGTTTGATGATAGTTCAGCTTTAAAGGGGGACTTTCACCCTCTATTGACTTAATGTCTATGTATTATGTACTTTTAAAGGGTCACCGTGCTGTATAAATCCGAAGATATTTGAGTTAAAACATAACAGATGACGTCCTCTGGTTACTGTGTGGCAATAGCGGTGAAGAACAGAGTACTATAGAATCCTTCCTCAGCATTAGATTAACACCCCCAAGCCTGCCTACCTCATTTCCATACCTGGTGCACGTGATTAGAAGGGTTTGCATTGGGTGACTAACAAAAAAGTGCCGAAAAACACACCCAATTAAGAAGGAGGTAGATTCACAACAATGATTGGCAAATGATCTGAGAGAGAGCGCTGCCTCTAATGCAGCACGTCGCCAAGATGGCAGCGATCCAATGCTTAAACAAATGGACTTTTAAAGGTAGTTCTTATAATGAAAATTGACACTACTAACAGTGTATTTAAAACTATTACGGTTCTTTTGGGCAGACAAAACTATATAATAACAGTTAGGAATACATGACAGTTCCACTTTAAATATCTCATAAACTAAAAATTATATAAAAAATGTCAAACGTATAAAAGTGATTTTGAAATCTCTGTTCTAATTATGTATGTCCCTATTATTCTGAGGTTCAGATAGTTTGCCTAATTTTTTTGTTTTTTTTTTACATGTTTAAAACTTGGTAGAGCTAAGAAAACCAAATAAACAATATTGTTGTTGTTCATAATATAAAATTAATCTATTATAAGAAAATGAGAGAAATTTTCCACAGGAATGTTCGCAAAAATAAAAATGTCCTGCAAAAATACAAAAATTACCACCCATCGAAAAGATTGCCTTTTTTACCAGTGCCAATAAATTTCCCTTGAGAACTTTTACTTTTTTCACCTAAGTTTTCTATGACTGCAAGTTTTCCCACCACAATATTACTTCTTATGAGGGTTGACATGGAGCAATAAATAGCTGAAAGTAAAAGTTATAAGGCATACAACAACATATGCCTTAAAAAAATTGTTAGCGGACTGAGTGCCTTTGTCCTTTGCTCACAACACTAATTTCCTGCTTAAGTAACATTGACATAACCATCCTTGAAAAATATGCGGCTTGGGATATTTCAGCAGGGTGCAACACATGACATCAGTTCTTTAAAGCCTCAGTTTTCAACAAAAGAAAAGGGCAGCATGTTAACCACCAACATTTTTTTAAGTTCTCTGTTCCACAGTCATACTTTTGCATTATTTTTGTGCAAGTTTTGACTTCATTCTAAGAAATTAGCAAGTGTTTGATGGCAGTACATAGTGGAAGAACTGTGTAACATTATTGTTTTAACAACATCAGTTGTGGAGGTGGTGGTGGTATGTGTGGGCACTCTACGACTTGTCATCTTCAAAAACAATCTCAGAGTCATAGACCTCTGCAGCTGGAATAGAAAATCTTGGCACACTCACTGACACATCAACAGCACTTCTATTATGTACCCCAGAGCCCTGGGAATGTTTAGGAGCACTTCTGCTGCTGCTAGTTGTAGCACATCTGATCTTTTGATGGTGTACCCCGAGTCAGACCTGTTGTTGTGTTTCAGGTGGAATCTCATTGAGATGTTCAACTACTTATTTCCCCATGCTATCCCAACTGACTAGTTTTCACCAGACTTGACTGACAAAGCATGGTATAAAAGAGAAGCACTTTTAGGGACTGGGTGGACTGTAGTACATCATGGGAGAGGAGCACTACAGCATGTAATGTGCAAACTAGAACACGAGAGTCCTGATGTGAGCCCAGCAGAGTCCAGATCATTGCTGGAGGATGTGAAGTGATTATTATCATCATAATATTCATTGGTATCACATATCATTGCATTTTTGCATTTCTATAACTCACAATATTGTTTTATTCAGGAACCTACCACCTAAATTGTATCAGTATTTTGATTTTGTACATGATACAATCATTTTTATTATCATCACTTATTTGTGTGTTTCTTAGTCACATCTACCCTAAAGAATAATTATATCCTTTGTAAGAGGGCTATATAATTTTTTACGCTATGTATAAAATGGTTGTATCACATTTTCTTGTGCAATTTGAATAACAATTCTGACTTCTATTGTCTTTCAGGAAGAGGCTATTGAATATTAATGTTATATGGTTAAGTACAAAATGTATTCTAAATAAAGATATATAATTCAATGTTCAAAGACTGTAGTGCTTACATTTTTAGGAAGAAATGCAGAATATTTCATATTACTAAATAAATAACATCATTGTAATACACACAAAAAGCAAGGTACATGCTGTAATTGATAAAAACAGTATGAAAGATATTTGTTTTTAAACTTAAAGTTTGCTTTTCATATAGGTAAGACTTGTCAAACTACTCCCAGGCAATTTAAGATTCTATAAAAAAGTTTTGATAATTAGAATTAATTACACATTGGAAGATGCTTTGTGCTTTCTGTTTTCAGATCTTCAAGCTCTAAGTGTCATTCTTTGTTTCTAAAATAACACCTGATTTCTTTCCCTTGCACATTTTGAATAAAATAATGGATTATTTTAATGATACAGTTTTAGAATGTACTATGGGGAATGCATAATAAAATATCCAGGGTCTCTTTTTATTACATGTTAGTATTACAATGCTTCAAATGTTTCATCATACCCAAACTGTAAATGTATATATTTTTGTTTGTTTACATAATTAATTAAAAAAGACTTAGGGCTCGATTTAAAGGCAGCCGTTAGCAAAAAAAATCACTAACGGGTGCGTTGTGACATGTTGCAATTCAAAGATCCGTCTAAAGACCAGCTAACGGCAGTTGTAGAATCCTTACGGCCGATACACTTACCTGCATTCAGACGCATGGAAAAACATACCCCAGAGCTATTCAAAGGCTTGCGGTACTGATAACGGCTGAAAAAAAGACACACCTAAAAGTTAAGACCCACTTTTTCTAGCCGTTAGACACTTAATGGCCAAAACAAAACACCCGTTACATAGGAAGATACACAAAATGCTTACCGCACAACCATGTAAATGGGAAAATTAACCCGTGCAATGCCAAAACAACACAAAAACATGTACACACACAACACAAATCACTACACACACAACAACAAACAACACCACAGGGACAACGACACACAAAAAAACAACAACACAACATGGCACGGAACAATGGGGGTTATCACACAAAGCGGACACATGCAAATACAAGCTCACCTGGGCAACATCAACACGCGACCTGCACCCCACAAATGCACGCCCATAAATGGCACACACATAACAAGCACAACACACCACATCTTATAACACACACACACCTGCAAACACTTACCTGGACAAAAACTACTCACCATTGGTCAGCACTCACCTCATCACCACACCTACACAACGCCCTAGCAAGTACTTAAAGGGACAACTCAACACACTCACTTGTGGCTTGTTTTCCACTCAGGGAGGGAGAGAGAGAGATAGAGAGAGATAGAGAGAGAGAGAGACAGACAGATAGAGACAGATAGAGAGAGCAAACAGTATGTTGGGTTACATATTGTTGCGAAGGCTGCGGAGAAGGGGTGCAAGGGAGAGAGCTGGGGAACATCAGCAACCTCCAAGCATGCCTGATCAACAGCCACCACCTGTTGCAAGTGAGGAGGCTCTGGCTCAGCAGCCACACAGGAGCCCATCCCCACCTGGAGGGCAGAGGATGTATAGACGACCACCAAGGCCCAGGGTATACCGGCCAAGGGTCACCCTCTTTGGAATGACCGATGATGAGGTAATTGATCGCTACAGGTTGAGGCCTGACAGCATCATTGCCTTGTATGAGGTCATCAAGGAGCAGGTGGATCCCATCTACATTCACAACCATGCCCTAACTGGCCTGCAGAAACTACTCTGTGCCATACACTTCATGGCAAGCGGGGCCTTCCAGTCCACAGAGGGTTACACATCTGGCATGTCACAGGCCACATTCTCCAGGGTGCTGGCCCAGGTCCTAACAGCCCTCAAAAGCAAGGCCAGTACCTATATACATTTTCCCACCACTGACATGGACTGGATACACGTCAAGCAGGCCTTTTACGCCAGGGGAGGAATGCCCAGGGTCATGGGTGCTATAGATTGCACCCATATCCGGATTAAGGCCCCAGGACGTGACGCACAGATATTCATCAACATCATTAGCCATATGAGGATAATGAATGTCTGTGCAAAGTATCCTGGCAGCTCACATGATTCATACATTCTCCAAAACTCCTCAGTCCACAGAGATTTCGAGAATGGAACTTTTACAGGGGGATGGCTTTTGGGTGAGTTCACAATACAAAATCACATCACATACACAGGCGTACACACAACGCTGCTTAGCATGCTCCTGACCCACAGCTACTACGTCCACCACACAAAACATCATTCACACAACATGTGCTCCCTGTCTCACCATGTCACTCACATTACACAGGTGATGCTGGCTATGGATGCAAGTCCTGGCTACTGACCCCTCTGGCCAATCCTCGAACACATGCCCAGGAAAGGTACAACCAGGCTCATGGCAGAACGAGGAATGCCATTGAGCGGACCTTTGGCCTCCTCAAGTCAAGATTCCGATGTCTGGACCACTCGGGGGGAGCACTGCAGTATGCACCTGGAAAGGTGTGCGACATCATTGTGGCGTGCGCAATACTGCACAACATCGCAGTGGACACCAGGCTGCTGGAGCACATCCAGGCCCCCCCCATACAGGAAGTGCCCATGGACATCGGCCATGTTGAGGAGACCCTGAGAGGGACACAGATCAGAGACAGGCTCATCACGGAACACTTTACATGTGAGTATAACACAGGCATGCAAACAATCCATGCAAGTCCCCCATCAGTCCTGTGACACTAAACACACTGCACATTTTGTTCTGTCTCACCCCACAGGAACAGTGACACAGCACTGCACTGGCAGCGGACGTGGCAAATTGTGTGTGTGGACTCAAAAACCATCCTCCATTCCACTCTCCACGTTGACATACAGACCCCAAGGATATCACGCACACCCTCAGGAGAAACAAGGTACAACACATAACCCATGTTCATCGCCTTACAGGGCTTGATTGACAGCAGCTAACTTGATTTGCCATGAGCATAGCCAGAGCAACCATGCTAGCCTTGTAGCGAAAGAGTGTTATCCAGTGTTATGCATTGGATAATACTCCGTCACATCAGGAGTTAAAGGGCCATTGGACTCAATATGGGACCTGTACTGTGCTACAGCTGAGAAGAGCAGCGCAGGGGTGGATGTACAGTGGTATGGTCACACAATGTAGAGGTCATGAGACGTAGATCAGATTACCAGGGACTCCATGCTGACCTGTGAGTGTGCAGACATATATGCCCCCGACATGAATACACACATAAACAAATATGTCCTAACAGTTCCATGGAACAAATGACATTGGGCTGCCACTGTCACTTTCACAGTGGCAGCCCAAATTCATTACTTCCATGGAGCTCTCAGAACACTTGTTGATGTGTGTATACATGTCAGGGGCACATATCCATAGGGCTGGGGCACATGTCCTTAGTTCTCCACATAATTGGTTACAGATGAGTACACAACACATTGTCAAGCAATGGTTTGTGTACTCACTTGTAATTAAGAAGATTGAGGGGATTATAAAGTCGAAATTGTTGTTGCTTGATGATCAGTTCAGGTGTATAGCTCCAAATCCTGTCCTCTTGTCCCGCAGGCATCCATAACATGATCCATCCTTGATCTGAAGATCTTCCATGTGTCTGGATTGATGTCTTGACAACACCTTCATAAAGATCACCCCTTGCTATTTCTGGTGATGCTGTTAGTGATGCAATATTTGACAGGAGGTTCACACAGACCTCTACTTGAACATTCTCATATAGACACTGAAAACACAATTTCACAAGTGTAATAACCTGTACAGTTAGGATGCTCATCTACAGAGTTGTCAAACCTTGTGGACAACACATGAGCAGAGGAGAAGTGTTACTCAAGTAGTATGATTTAGTTTCAAAGTACATTTACTGTTCTCATACAAGTGTTCAATGCATATAGGCAACACACACAGAAAACACATGTACGTTCTAATGTACTTTGAGACACAATAAAGAAGAACCATCACTAGTTAATCATCAGTGTCTGTATGAGGATATATTGGATTACACATATGTTTGTTAATGCGTAACCACACTCAGGATAGAGTATCCCCCATAAATGGAAAGGCATCACCCATATCACAGGACTCCACCACTTGTTTGCAAGTGAGTGGACTCAGTGATGTATTCACGCTAACAGATGGTGGCAGTGATACACTAATGTGTTGTGGGAGTGATAAAGAGGTGATAAAGGGGACATACTTCCACAGTGAATTCCTGTCCACAGTTAATGTGTTGCTCAGTATAATCAATGTTCAGTGATATTGCTCCACTGGGACATATCACAGTACATGACCAAGTGGACAAGTGTTTTCACTGGGGAAGTCTGTTACACCCTTAGGAAAAACAACAAGTCAACTTACTGGAGGCCCCAATGCTCACCCCAGGATATCAATGTGTGTGCTACACATTGAAATCCTAGGTTAAAAACATTGGCTTCCCCAGTCAGTCTGTAGCACAATGAGTGTGTGAATCCAAGAGAATATGGATACATGTCCCATTTATCTGTCCTGCTTGTTATCTCACCGCTAAGCCGTTTGTTTGGTTATCCCCTTAACCCTCTGAGTGCCAGAGTGGTACCCAACGCATTTCTTTGCAATGCGTTGCCTACCACTCTGGCTATCAAAGGGTTAAACACAACATATGATGTAGATGAATGTTCAATGTTGTACCAAATGTTGGGCTAAGGGGAATGTTTTGTTATGCAAAATCAACACACAACATTGCCATATAACGCAGTTGTGTAATATGGCTACAGGGATGTATTTACAGTTGAATTTGTACAACGATGTGTGTGTGTGTGAACCCATGTTGTAACATCCCACAACCATCTTACCTAGGCAGAAGTTGTGTTCACTGAATTGTTTGGCAATGCATTGGAAACAACTCTGCCACCCAATCTATGACCAAATTCAAAGCAGATCAGACAGGATTCAAAAGCACAATGTTCCTTTATTCAGGGGAAATGTAACATGTTGGGCATTTTATTTTTTTTACTTGGGGGGGGGCTTAGACTGTGTGGCAGAAGTGGATAACCTGGATGATCTCCTGGTCACCCTTTGCCCCCTAGGTGTGGCTTCGGGGGTCACATTAGAGGGGGTGGTGGGGGCAGTGGATCCCTCTGTGGAGCGCAGGTTTTCCCTCTCCAACCGTAAGTCCTCCCTGCGGTTCAGCTCTCTCAACTCCACCAGTACCTGTGCAAGCAGGTCCATCACCCCCGTGTGTAGCTGATGGAGTTGAGTGTTGATCCTCATGACCTCCGAATCCAGGGCATGGATCCTTGCCTCTATCCTGTTAGTGTTTCTACGGGATTCCCTACGGCTCCTGGTGATGTTGTCATTGGTGCAGAGGCTTGACCAGAGTAGTCTCCTTTGCAGAGCCATACACTCTGCTTCCATCCCCGTGGACCGTTATCTGCTGGTGATGCTTGTGCCTGGTGAATCAGCTGCTGCTGTGTCCTCCTCAGCTGCTGCTTTGTCCTCCTCAGCTGCTGCTGTGTCCTCCTCTGCTGCTGTGTCCTCCTCTGCTGGTGCTTTGTCCTCCTCTGCTGGTGCTTTGTCCTCCTCTGCTGGTGCTGTATGTGCTGCAGATGGGTATGTGCCCACCACATCAATGGACCCACTGCTGCCCACCGATGTCTGTGCTGGTGGAGGTGGTGGGGTAAACACGTCCCTTCGCATAGGGTGTTGGGGCTCCCCAAGCAGGCCCAGGTGTTGGTAGTCGAGTGGCCAAGGGTCAAACCTTGGCCACTGGTATGTGCTTGGCCCCCACCTGGGATCATACCTGGGGCCATGCTGGGGAGCCATCCAGGAGGGTAGGTCAGTCGGGGATGAGTATGGCCCGTACTGGGTGGTGGCCACATCACCGGGCAGCCATTGCCTCCCTGGTGGTGGTGGTGGTGGTGCTGCTGCTGCTGGAGGATAATAGCTCCTGGAGGTGGTGGGGGGCATCCAGTCACTGTAATAAGGTGGTGCAGGCAGAGTTGGTGCAGCCAGAGGTGGTGCAGCCAGAGGTGGTGCAGGCAGAGTTGGTGCAGGCAGAGTTGGTGCAGGCAGAGGTGGTGCAGGCAGAGTTGGTGCAGCCAGAGGTGGTGCAGGCAGAGTTGGTGCAGGCAGAGGTGGTGCAGGAAGAGTTGGGGCATCCAGCTGGCCAAGAGGTGTGGATGTCATTGGGTACGGTGCCCACTGGCTGGTCCCCTCCTCCATATACTCCTCACTGGGTGGTGAGGTGGCCTCCTCCATGGGCTCCTGAAGTGCTGGCGACACATAACCTGTGTGGCGGATTGAGATTGTGTGATCAGTAAACTTAGCCATGATGGTGTCAAATTGATATTAATACTTGAAATGTGTAAAGGAACATATATGTTGTATGGTTTATCCCCCTGTGTGAAACAACGGTACTCCTACTGGTGAAGGGTGTTTTATTCTACATGTATTGCAGCTCAGAGTTGAATTCCTTTGGTGCCACATCCCAGTGACCCGAAATTGTACATTTGCGCTGTTGCCACATCATCCTTTGTGGATTTATGCTCCCTGGACCAAAGCTAGCCAGAGGATGGTCTGGCAACATTGGCATAGTACATTTTCAGGCCACAGTGATATTGTCCATGGAATATTCAACTTTGACCTGTTATACTCTTGGGATGAAACACCTTTCAGTAGTGGGAATACCCTTGCATTACCCGGTGGATCAATCCTATGACATGTATTTTTCCTTTCACATTTTAGGTATTACTATCTCTTTAACGGGATAGCAATGGTTAATTTCACCTTGATGTAACATTGCAGGCATCATAAAGAGATGTTTAGAAAGATGTTGCTGTATGTGACAGCTGGAGATGTCAGTCATTTGACCACACGGAGGCTCTTCAGCAGACTCCACATTGACCCATTTGGAGATAACTACATCTTTGCCATTGTCTACTAAATGTTCCTGGTTTGTAAGCACGCTCTGTGGACCATGTCAATGATGGATCCATCTCCAATTGGTTCAATTTTGGGTTCGCTGAAGAGCCTCCGTGTGGTCATATGACTGACATCTCCAGCTGTCACATACAGTAACATCTTTCTAAACATCTCTTTATGATGCCTGCAATGTTACATCAAAGTGAAATTAACCATTACCATGCCAAGGTACACAGTGAGGAATATGGTCTGATATGTGTGTATATGTACCTTTCATATGGGTACAAACATATCCTTGATAGATATGAACCCAGAGATCTGTTCAGTACATGTGATTGTCTTACTGCCTATATATGTACAGCCATCACAAATTAACTTTCATAGATACCACTGATACCCATCCAAGTAAGGTGTAATATACTAGGTATATGTACTCTGATGATGATATCAATATGAGTTATTTTGTTGAGGGCGCACATATATGGGCAGTAGGACAATCACACGTACTGAACCGAACTCTGGGTTTACATCTTGTTGGGACCTATTTGTACCCATTTGAAAGGGACATATCCACATACATATCTGGTTATTTATCTTTCTGTACATATCTTTTTGTAATAGATCTGCAGTGTGATTCAAGTAGTATTCATCCCTATGTTATCAGTTCATCCCGTACAGTGCTGGATTTTGTCAGATTAGACATGTCCCTCTCTGGTTGTCATGATGGTATCCTATGCATTGCATTGTGATGCATGGGATACCACCGTGGCAATCAGGGATTGATGTACATTACAGGATTCTGTCCACGAGGTCTGTTCAAGTTGAATCCTGAGGGGCAACAATCAAGCCAGTATTGAAGGATATCATTGATTGAGGCCTTTTTTTTACTGGATCAGCCCATCCATCCTTCTGTGTGAGGCAGCCAGACCCGATCATAGATATCCATAATTCCTGGCCTGTTATTGACCAAACCTCAATGGTTCATATTTGGTTCCCATATGTATCCTGCAAATAGTGTCTGGTGTACCATCCATCCATGGCATCAGCACTCCTGAGGATCTATATGTGAATCAAATGTGAGCTATGTAAATTGAAGTTAGCGTAAATGATTGCATACACAACCTCAAGGCCAACTTTTCCACCTTTAGTTATGTGTGATTGTTTTTGGCCTGTGTGTTGCACATACAAGCAGTTATTCTCAGTGGCACTGTGATTTGTGACCTGATCCATCCTGTTGGTGATTCAGTAAGCGGTTAAGTGGACCTGATGAACTGATTATGATGCTGACTTCTCCACTGACCTCATTTCCCCATCTGTAATGTTTTCTATGGAGTCCATACAATGGGGCCTGTGCAGCTTGAATCCTGTTATTGGATGTTCTCCATAGACTAACATTGTAATTGGTAAAGTGAGGGTATGTAAGTGTCAAATTCTCTACATCAGCTCTTTTTCACCGCTTAGTGAATGTCCCCTATGTGTCATGTAATTGTTAACCTATCAACATGTGTTTGTTGTCTGGTTAACCCTTTGAGTACCAGAGGGGTTGCCAAAGCATTGTTGATCGATGCATTGATGATCCCTTTAGCACTCATGGGGTTATGTGCTGGATTCCCTGTGTGAACATGGGTAACACTGTGTGACAACAATTGTGATGTTTGACATACAACACTTTACTGAGCATGGTTTGTGTGTATTGTGTGTGATCAGCACAGCAACATGAGGGTTAACCAGGGAGTTGGACAGGTTTTGGGCTTGTTGAACCTTGACATTTGTCCTTGTCTTGCGTCCTGTTTAAACCCTCAGGGTGCTGTGTTGGTGCAATTGTGTGGATGAATGAAGGGCAGATGTTGCGATGTGAGTGCTTGTTTGTGATGGGTGTGTGGTTTGAGGTGGTGTGTGGTTTTGGGGTGATGCACTTACCAGTGGTGTGGAGGCTCCTCTCATCCCCAGTGTCTGATCCTCCAGGGACCCCCTCAATGAGGGTAGATGACAGTGTCTGCCGCAGCCTCTCCTCCCATGCGCTGAAGGTGATGGGGACAGGTGGCCCACCTCCGGTGGCTCGGGCGTGCAGGGCGGCATCCCTTCTTCTTCACCTGCCTTTTGCGGTCACCCCATCTCTTCTTTATTGAGTCAACATCCCGTCTGCAGGTGGCCACCGCATTAACTCTGCTGCAGATTTGACTCCAGGCAGCTCTCCTCCTCGCAGCCAGGCCAGGGAGTCTCTCCCCCGGGAAGAGGACACTCTCCCTCTCCAGCACAGCCTCCACGAGGGCCGTGTTTTCTTCCTCGGTATATCGGGGATCCCTGACCCTGTCCCCCTCAGCTCCGGCATGCGAGGAGTCAGACCTGGAGTGTCCTGCCTGCTCTGCCCCTGCCTGTGTGTGGTGGTGCCCAGGCACTACCCCTCGTCCCACTGCAGGATCTGTCCCTCTTCTTCTTAGTGTGCCTGTTCTTGTGGGCCTGGTCCCCCTCCGCCCTGCGTATCTCCCTCTCCCACCCCTGCTCTGTTGAGGGATCCCCTCATGACCTTCCTCCTCCTCCTCCACTAGTCTCCCCATCCCTCTCTCCTGTCCTCTTCTCCTAGCCATCATTCACCCACTCACACCCAGGCACTCTCACACGCCCTCACAGACACACTCGATCCCACTCACTCTCTGTCACACACTTTCACTCACGGATTCACACTGTAAAAATAAAGTTTAAAATGTGTAAGGTGTGATGAAAAAAAAAAGACTATGTGTATGTATGTGTATGTGTTTGTGTTTGTAGGGATGTATGTGCTATGTGCAAAAGTGTGCTATGTGTCTATTTAAATGTAATTCTCTCCTCTCCAAGATCCCTCTACCTTACTCCTGTGTATGCTTCTCTTTCTCTCTATCTCTCTCTCTCTCTAAACACTATCCTCCACTCCTGGGTCCTGTGCTCTAGCTTGCTGAAACTCGAAACACAGACAGGGTGTGACCGTTATTTTGAGGTATATATAGGTGTATTTGAACATTTTTGATACTTTGGGGCCTTGGGATTGGCTGTAGGTTTGAATTTTGTTTGTGCATCTATCAGGGTTGCTAGACAACGGCAGCCGTAATGTAACATTTTGACTTAAGTTGTGTTTTAACGGGTGTTTGGGACGCACGGTGATGCGAAATCAGGTGCGACGCTGGTTTCTGTGTTACGTGTTTTTGTAGTGCCTACGCCCGATAGCTATTCTTGTACGCTTACCTTTGAATCTGCCGTAAACCATGTGTTCTTTGCGGCCGATGTGCCTTTTTTACTTAGCGGCTGGTTTAACGGTTGCCTTTAAATCTAGCCCTTATTCTTTCAATTATTTTTACTTTTATATTTTTTGGCAAACTTGAATCGTTGTTAGCCGGAAACAAAAAGAAGAGGTGCGCCCATGCTGCAATATCGTTATTTCAATTATAAATTGATAGGCAATCTTGTTTACATTGAGTTGTTGCAAGAATACTGGGTCTCTCGCTTCTAGAGTTAATTAACCCATCTCTGTTCGGGTAAACACAGAAGTCAGTGGATGATATTGACAGGCGGAGGATCAAACTTTGTAGATTTTTGCAAAATGTAATAACATTCGCAAATAATATAAAATGTGAGAAATAAAAATTACACAGGCTGGTAACACTTATGCGTTTCCTGGCTAGAATACTCTGATTTATCAAAGCAAAACAATAACCTGATGTAAGAGGTAAACACTAGTGATGAGCGAGCATGCTCAGCCGAAGCTCAGTTCGGCTCGAGCATCGCTCTGCTCGGCACATGGCGGTACTCGTACGAGTACCGCATGTGCTCGCCCGCCATGTTCGGGTCTCCTCCCCGCACGTTTCGCGGCTGCTGGGCAGCCAATAAACGTGCTGGGAGGCTCTGACATCAGTGTAATGCCAGCAGCCATGTTGGCTGCTGGCATTACACTGATTGGCTGGCCAGAACCCGTGATCGGGTGCTGTATAGCACCTGACCAGCGAGTTCGGCTCAGTCTTAGCCAGGGAGAGATGAGGATAGGAAGGGAAAGTCAGTGTAGGGAGAAAAAAAGCGCGTTTGAACAACAAAAAGACCCAAAAGTCCTTTTTAGGACTACTGTGTGTGAGGGCAGCAGATATATTTTGTTTTGGGGGGCAGAGTTTAAAAAAAAAACGTCAGATATTCCGTTCACTGTGCCTAGCCGCAGATTAGCAGCACATTGTGTTTAGTGTGCAAAGTTGCAGATTAGCAGCACATTCTGTTTAGTGTGCAAAGTTGGAGATTAGCAGCACATTGTGTTTAGTGTGCAAAGTTGCAGATTAGCAGCACATTCTGTTTAGTGTGCAAAGTTGCAGATTAGCAGCACATTCTGTTCAGTGTGCAAAGTTGCAGATTAGCAGCACATTCTTTTTAGTGTGCAAAGTTGCAGATTAGCAGCACATTCTGTTCAGTGTGCAAAGTTGTAGATTAGCAGCACATTCTTTTTAGTGTGCAAAGTTGCAGATTATCAGCACATTCTGTTTAGTGTGCAAAGCGTAAAAAATAAAAGTCACTTATTCCGTTCACTGTGCCTAGCCGCAGATAAGCAGCACATTGTGTTTAGTGTGCAAAGTTGCAGATTAGCAGAACATTCTGTTTAGTGTGCAAAGTGTAAAAAATAAAAGTCACATATTCCATTCACTGTGCCTAGCCGCAGATAAGCAGCATATTCTATTTAGTGTGCAAAGTTGCAGATTATCAGCACATTCTGTTTAGTGTGCAAAGTGTAAAAAATAAAAGTCACTTATTCCGTTCACTGTGCCTAGCCGCAGATAAGCAGCACATTGTGTTTAGTGTGCAAAGTTGCAGATTAGCAGAACATTCTGTTTAGTGTGCAAAGTGTAAAAAATAAAAGTCACTTATTCCGTTCACTGTGCCTAGCCGCAGATAAGCAGCACATTGTGTTTAGTGTGCAAAGTTGCAGATTAGCAGAACATTCTGTTTAGTGTGCAAAGTGTAAAAAATAAAAGTCACATATTCCATTCACTGTGCCTAGCCGCAGATAAGCAGCATATTCTGTTTAGTGTGCAAAGTTGCAGATTATCAGCACATTCTGTTTAGTGTGCAAAGTGTAAAAAATAAAAGTCACTTATTCCGTTCACTGTGCCTAGCCGCAGATAAGCAGCACGTTGTGTTTAGTGTGCAAAGTTGCAGATTAGCAGAACATTCTGTTTAGTGTGCAAAGTGTAAAAAATAAAAGTCACATATTCCATTCACTGTGCCTAGCCGCAGATAAGCAGCATATTCTGTTTAGTGTGCAAAGTTGCAGATTATCAGCACATTCTGTTTAGTGTGCAAAGTGTAAAAAATAAAAGTCACTTATTCCGTTCACTGTGCCTAGCCGCAGATAAGCAGCACATTGTGTTTAGTGTGCAAAGTTGCAGATTAGCAGAACATTCTGTTTAGTGTGCAAAGTGTAAAAAATAAAAGTCACATATTCCATTCACTGTGCCTAGCCGCAGATAAGCAGCACATTCTGTTTAGTGTGCAAAGTTGCAGATTATCAGAACATACTGTTTAGTGTGCAAAGTGTAAAAAATAAAAGTCACATATTCCATTCACTGTGCCTAGCCGCAGATAAGCAGCATATTCTGTTTAGTGTGCAAAGTTGCAGATTATCAGCACATTCTGTTTAGTGTGCAAAGTGTAAAAAATAAAAGTCACTTATTCTGTTCACTGTGCCTAGCCGCAGATAAGCAGCACATTGTGTTTAGTGTGCAAAGTTGCAGATTAGCAGCACATTCTGTTTAGTGTGGAAAGTGTAAAAAATAAAAGTCACATATTCCGTTCACTGTGCCTAGCCGCAGATAAGCAGCACATTGTGTTTAGTGTGCAAAGTTGCAGATTAGCAGAACATTCTGTTTAGTGTGGAAAGTGTAAAAAATAAAAGTCACATATTCCGTTCACTGTGCCTAGCTGCAGATAAGCAGCACATTGTGTTTAGTGTGCAAAGTTGCAGATTAGCAGAACATTCTGTTTAGTGTGCAAAGTGTAAAAAATAAAAGCCACATATTCCATTCACTGTGCCTAGCCGCAGATAAGCAGCACATTCTGTTTAGTGTGCAAAGTTGCAGATTTGCAGCACATATTCCGTGTAATATGAAGAAGGCGGGTAAAAAGGGACGGGGAAGTGGACGTGATCCTGATAGTTCAGGGCGCGGGTCAGGACGCGTAGAAACTGTGCCTGGTACCAGAGCACAAGAAAGAAAGACATCCACCATACCTAGCTTCATGTCTCAGTTTACAGGGCGTCGCAGGACATCACTCTCGAGGTCAGACCACTGCGAACAGGTGGTCGGTTGGATTTCAGGTGATACTGCTTCCAGTCGGTTAAGCACCACCCTGTCTTCCACCAAGTCCACTCTCAGTAGCCAAGAGTCTGGTCAACATAATCCTCACCCTGATCATCCTTCCTCCCACCATAGAGGGTCTGGTCAAAGAAGTGATCCCACAGTGGGATATAGTGAGGAGCTCGTCTCATCACCAATCCTTAATTTGAACCTCTCTCCAAGCACGCTTGCAGAGGAACATGAAATCTTGTGCCCTGATTCACAACCTCTAGAGGGTACCCAATCACAAGAAGATGACAGAGGGGAACGGCATTTAAGGTCAAAGGAAGTGGATGATGATGATGATGAGACACAGTTGCCATCAAATCAACCACTATTACTGTCTCAAGACCTTGATGAGGAGGATGATATACAGTTGTCAATGACTGAGTATGTGGTGGGATCAAGAAATGAGGAGGATGATCAGAGTGAGGAAGTGGAGGAGGACTTGGTGGACGATGAGGTGACTGACCCCACCTGGGAAGGTGGAGAGCCGAGCGATGACAGCAGTCCTGAGGGTGAGCCATCTGCAGCACCGCAACAGGCTGGAAGAGGCAGTGGTGTGGCTACAGAAAGAAGGCGGACCACACCAAACCGGCCCGCAAATGTTCCACGGAGCACCCCCTTGCGTAAATCTCCCTTGCCAAGGGCTAGGTGTTCCGCGGTATGGCGTTTTTTTAAGGAAAGTGCGGACGACAAAAAAATTGCAGTTTGCAACCTGTGCCACACCAGAATGAGCCGAGGCATGAACACTAGAAACCTCACCACCACCAGCATGATCCGACACATGGCATCCAAGCACCGTAATAAGTGGGAGGAACGCCCGGATCGCCAATCTGTGTCTGCAGGCCACACCACTGCCTCCTCTTCCCCTGTTTTCGGTGCCGGCCAATCGCCTGTCGAAGGCGCAGGCCCGCATACCTCCCGCCCTGCACCTGTACCATCTGAAGCACCATCAGCGACCACATCCACTTCCCTGTCCCAGCGCAGCGTCCAAATGTCGTTACCCCAGGCATTTGAGCGCAAGCGAAAATACCCAGCCACCCACCCACAGGCCATAGCACTAACCTCACACCTTTCCAAATTACTGGCCATCGAAATGCTGCCATTTAGGCTTGTGGAGACTGAGTCCTTCCGCAGCCTGATGGCAGCAGCTGTCCCTCGGTACGCAGTCCCCAGCCGCCACTACTTTTCCCGGTGTGCCGTCCCCGCCTTACACCACCATGTGTCCCGTAACATCACCCGTGCCCTGACCAACGCAGTTACTGGGAAGGTCCACTTAACGACTGACACATGGACAAGTGCTTGTGGCCAGGGACGCTACATTTCCCTGACGGCACACTGGGTGAATGTCGTGGAGGCTGGGAGCGACTCGGACCCTGGGATGGCACAGGTGCTACCCACGCCGAGGATTGCGGGCCCTACCTCCATCAGGGTTTCCGCCAGCACCTACGTTATTGGCTCCTCCTCCTCCGTTTCCACCTCCGAATTCTCTGCGCGCAGCGACACTCACCCATCAGCCGGTAGCTGGAAGCAGTGTAGCACTGCAGTGGGGAAGCGTCAACAGGCCGTGCTGAAGCTGATCTGCCTTGGCGACAAACAGCACACGGCCTCAGAGCTGTTGCAGGGGATTAGTCACCAGACCGAGCAGTGGCTCTCGCCACTCAACCTGCAACCAGGCATGGTTGTGTGTGATAATGGGCGTAACTTGGTGGCGGCTTTGGAGCTCGGCAAGCTCACACACGTACCATGCCTAGCGCATGTATTTAATTTAGTGGTTCAGCGATTTCTAAAAACCTACCCCAATTTGCATGATCTCTTGACCAAGGTGCGCGCGTGTGTGCACATTTCCGTAAGTCATCAACAGCTTCAGCCGGCCTGTTGAAGCTGCAGCAGCGCTTACAATTGCCAGCTCACCGGCTGCTGTGTGACGTGAGCACGCGCTGGAACTCCACCTTCCATATGTTGGCCCGGCTTTGTGAGCAGCAGAGGGCAGTAGTGGAGTACCAGCTGTTACACGGTCGTCGCCTCTCCGTTCAACTTCCTCTAATCAGAAGTGAGGAGTGGGAATGGATGTCAGACCTCTGTGAGGTTTTACGCAATTTTGAGGAATCGACACAGATGGTGAGCGGCGATAACGCTATTATCAGTGTAACCATCCCACTTCTGTGTCTACTGAAACGCTCGCTGCTCACAATTAAAACCGACGCTTTGCATGTGGAAGAGGTGGAAATGGGGGAGGAAGAGCTTACACAAGGTGATAGCCAGAGCACCCTCACTTCGTCTTCTCAGCGACAATTGGAGGAGGAGGAGGAAGACACGGTTGCCTCCGCTACAGAGGGTAGCCATGGAACTTTAGTTCCATCTCTTCAGCGTGGGTGGGCAGAAGAGGAGGAAGAGGATGAGGAGATTGAGAGTCATCCTCCTGGCGAGGACAGCAAAATCTTGCCTGTTGGTACTCTGGCACACATGGCTGACTTTATGTTAGGCTGCCTTTCCCGTGACCCACGCGTTATACGCATTTTAGACAACACGGATTACTGGGTGTTCACCCTTCTGGACCCCCGCTACAAAGAGAATTTCTCATCTCTCATTCCTCCGGTGGAGAGGACAAGCAAAATGGTGCAATACCAGAAGGTTCTTGTCGAAAAATTGCTCCAAAATTTTCCATCTGACAATGCTGGCGGCAGAGTACGTGCTACCTTGGCCAACCGAGAAGGGGAGAAAAGGGGAGCACACAGCAGTTCCGACAAAGGCAGGGCAACACTCTCCAAGGCGTGGGACACCTTCATGACACCCCGCCAGCACCCTGACCCTGATGCGCAGCCTAGTGTCACAAGGAGGGAAAAGTTTTGGAAGATGGTGAAGGAGTACGTAGCAGACCGTGTCAGCGTCCTCAATGATCCCTCTGTGCCTTACAACTACTGGGTGTCCAAGCTGGACACGTGGTATGAACTGGCACTCTACGCCTTGGAGGTGCTGGCCTGCCCTGCTGCCAGCGTTCTGTCTGAGCGGGTATTTAGTGCTGCTGGTGGCATCATAACAGATAAGCGTATCCGCCTTTCCACCGAAAATGCTGATAGGTTGACACGTATAAAAATGAACAAGGCCTGGATTTCCCCTGACTTCTCCACTCCACTGGAGGAAAGCCCCGGGGGAACATAAAGTCACTTTAGATATGTTATTTACAATGATGGGAATACTCTGTATTCCCATTCACCCCTTCCACCCAAAAAATGGGTATATGGTTGACTCTCTTCCATATAGCCTGGGATATAATTTTTATATAGGGCCAGCTCACCAGCGGGCCCTGTGATATAATTTTTATGTAGGGCCAGCTCACCAGCGGGCCCTGTTTGACAATTTTTGTATAGGTCAGCTCACCAGCGGGCCTTCTCATATAATGTTTTATTGGGTCAGCTCTCTAGCGGGCCCTCTCATATAATGTTTTATTGGGTCAGCTCTCTAGCGGGCCCTCTCATATAATGTTTTATAGCGTCAGCTCACTAGCGGGCCTTCGCATATAATGTTTAGGATGGTCAGCTCCGCAGCAGACCCTCACCCATAATGTTTTAGATGGTCGGCTCAGAGCACGTTTCCCTCTTAATCATGGCCCCAGTTCAGAAAAATCGAGGAAATTTTTGGGAGAATTTGCCTCTGCGCACGTTTCCCTCTTAATCATGGCCCCAGTTCAGAAAAATCGAGGAAATTTTTGGGAGAATTTGCCTCTGCGCACGTTTCCCTCTTAATCATGGTCCCAGTTCAGAAAAATCTATGAAATTTTTTGCAGAATTTGCCTCTGCGCACGTTTCCCTCTTAATCATGGCCCCAGTTCCGAAAAATCGATGAAATTTTTTGCAGAATTTGCAGATGATATACAAGTAAATATACAGCAAATACTGTTTGGTAACAATTTTTCGCCTAAAATCGTTTTTATCTTCCTTTTTGTGTGTTTTACGGTCAGTCTGTAAAAATGGCGTACTACGGGCGAAACATCGTTCCCAGCAGCGATGTTGGAGTCCAAGATGCATCCAGACATCCTCCCTATGCTGTCCCTGAACCATTTCTGTGGTGTTTCCATCCTTTTCTGCCCTTTTCCTATGGACCAGGCACCCTCCCCTCATCAGAGCAGGGGGTGCCTGGTGTAATGCTCGAGTCCTCCCATTGACTTCAATGGGGCTCGGGTGCTCGGCCGAGCACTCGAGCCTCCGGGGGCGCTCGGTCAGAGCACCCGAACACCCGAGCATTGGGGTGCTTGCTCATCACTAGTAAACACACAAAAGAAAGAACCACCACCAGAACAAACACACGTATTTAAATCGTATTCTAACTTGCCAATTGGGCAGCCTTAATTAGCTTCCCTTGAGAAACATTAACCCCATATCATCAATGGAGAAAAGCCAGCGGTAGGGGAAGCAACAAAAGTCCATCCCATCTTAATCCAGAAAAGTCTTACTTGTGTAAAATCTGCTATGCTCCACATAGTCTTTCCCAAAGATGAATGGGTAAAATCACTGACTGCATTAACAAACAAATACTAAATCCAGAAGTACCCCAATTCATAACAATAATATCAGGTTTAACTTATCTCCCCTTTAAAACATTTGAAATACAGAGGGAACAAATGAGTCCCAAAGGAAGATTTCCCTTGACTGGTAGAAATATATCTATCACCACAAAATAAGTGAGGATCTATTAGCACAACCGAGATATCCTAACAGGACAAATGAGCCCCCTCTACATTACAAATAATTAACAAACACAGATATCGACAATAAGAAATGCGTACATATATAGAAACATGCACATTAATGATCAATACTTGTCTCACAGATCTTAAAGAGACAGAAAACAATTTGATCCAATATACAAAAGAATATAAAAACATATATATAGAGGGAACAAACATATGCCAATAAGGAATACTTCTTATCTGCTGGAAAAATATTTAGCACCACAAGAAAAAGAGTGGAATTTAATTACGCCAACTAAATTTCCTAATGGGACATATATGTCCCCTCCATCAAACAAATAATTAGCACATACATATATCAACAATAAGTATGTATACCTATATATACACATAATGATGGTTTAAGGATCATATGACAATAAGCTTAAGAGACAGATTACATTTGGATCAGATATATATCATTACTCAGGCATTCGTGCATGCCTCAATAACTAATCTCACTGATCGCCCGAATATTGCACATATGGAGAGCGTCACATTAGATCTCACTAGAGGATTATATTATAATCTAATTAAATTTAAATGGCTTATTAGAATACCAGCTTACTCAGTACATAGGCTAGTCCCCCCAAACATATAATATCTATAAAATAAAGTATATATATAAAGAGCATGTTAAACAATCTTACTCAAATAGATGATGTTATAATCGGAAATAACTTGAATCAAAAATTAATATAAACCAAATAAACAAGATGATGGTAAAACTCGCCTCATAAAATAAAATAACTATAATTAATATTATTCATCAAGATTATAATGTGAAACTCAATTGTATAATGTATATAAACTAAGCTAATATATCACCCTGGTACGATAATAATCTATTAACATAAAATAAAATTACGATCATATTGATACACAAAACAACAGTCTAGATCTCTCTCCTAATATAATGGGAAGTCTAAACAAAATCACAAATAATCATTGCATAGAGCCTTATAATGGACCTAAAAATATATCAAAGCCCTAAACACTATGTGCACAAGTATGTTCAGATCAATCAATCTGAAACACACTGATAAATAATAAACATACCTCTGTGTATTCAATATATGTGAATCCCTACATAATGTGACGAATATATAGTGAAAAAAGATGTGACAAATATAATGAATTGACTGAAATAACGATACTATGAAGGAAAAATGTAAACCTAAAACCTAATTGTGTCATACACTAATTACCTTGGTGACTCCAGTATTTCATTCAATCCCAGCAGAGACAGGGTCTACAACTTATAAATCCAATAGGATTGTTAGGGACCAGGTACCAGACACAAAAATGTATGACGCAAAACACCTTTATTAAAATAACAAAAGCAAACAAAGCAAAATCGTGATCCAGAAGCAAAAAGACAAGCCAGGGTCAAGAACCAAGAAAGGTACTCAGCCAAGACGGGGTCAGGAAAACGGAGATCAATGAGGTCAGGAACAATCCAGGAGTCAGGAGCCAGAAAGGATGTCAGAGGAAGCCAAGTTATGCACAGATAATCAGCAACTCAGAGAGGTCTGCTGATTCAGCCTGATCCAGGAAAGGGAAGGCAGCGGTAATGTATAACAGAATCAAGCAGCAGAGTTAGAGCAGCTCAGCTAAACCTTGACAAGGATTCTCTATTATTGAGTCACTGCTCTATATTATATGCTGGAAGGGGTGGAATATACTCAATTGGCATTACTTTGAGGTTGTTCTTATTATGAAACATCAAAACATGTTTAGAAACACTATGCTTCAAGAAGCCGTTGATGATGTTTCTACGGTGCTGGCCCATCCTTTCCCTAAATGTTTGGTTTGTCCTGCCTATATATTAAAGATTGCAAGTCAACAGATATACAAGATGACTTGTATTACAATTCATAAAACTCCTGATAGGAAAGCTTTCTGCTGTTACACTTGAAATGAAAAATCTCCCTTTATCTACCATCACTACAACATCTGTATGTGCCATTGATATCCTTCCTTTACTGTAAATTAATATCCAAAAGTCCATTCTCTAATGATCTTGTCAATACACTCTGTTTTCATTTATTTTGATGACTCTCTACATCTCTAAATTTACTGGGAGCCGCAATATTTTAAGGGTCCTAGCTCTCCTGTAGATCACCTTAGTTCTTTTTGAAATAATTTTCTTCAATGTGGGATCATTCAACAGGATCCCCCAATGTTTACTAAGGATCATTTGGATCTCTCTCGAATCCATAATATACTTTGTAATAAACATGGGATCTACCTCACACTTCTTCTTTTTCTCTTTTACCTTTTTCTCAGTCCCTACATGATTTATAGCCCTCCTATAAGAGTCTTCTACCAGCTTTTTGGTGTAACCTTTTTCAAGGAATCTTTTTTCTAAAATATCAGACTATAAATCATAATCAGCTAATCAGACCAGTCCCTCCGTATTCTATGGAACTGCCCATAAGGGACATTTCATAGCCACTTCTTATGATGGTAACTAGCAAACTGTATAAAAATATTCTTATCAACTGTCTTGAAATAAGTCCTAGAATGGATCCCATTATTATAACCCACCATTCCAGAACCAAAACATGGATCTAGGAGTTATTAATAGTGCTGGTAAATTCCAAACCCACAAAATCTCAGAGTCCATGCTTGCCACCCCTCCAGATAATCAAGATATCATTGTTAAATCAATGATAGAGGATCAGGTTTGCACCAAATGGGTCATTATGATAAACCAATAGATCTTCTAAATACCCCATAAAAAGGTTTGCATAAATTTGTGCAAGCCTGGTCACTATAGCTGTACCGTTAACCGAATAAACTGTGGGTCAATACAAAATGAATAGCTTGGATTAAAAAGTCTCTCTGAAAAGTCCCTCTGAGGAAAAACCTCTCTGTCTCCAAATGCCCCTCATGTGGTATGTTGGAGTACAGCGAGGTAACATCCAAAGATGCCCAGATGTAATCATCAGACCAACTCAAATCCCTCAAAGATCTAAAAGGTGTTGAGAGTCCCTGAAATAGGACTTGAGTCGCAACACGTTGCTGTAAATGGAAGTCAATGAAGATAGACAAATCAGAAGTTAAATAATCAACACCAGATATTATCAGTCTACAGGGTGGATTAATTAAAGTCTTACGGACTTTCGGTAGATGGTAATATAATGGTGGTCCCAGATTCTTGATGTATATAAATGCCCTTTCATCTTTGTCTAACAAATTATCCTGAAAAGCCCTATCAAAACCTTGAAGTGTTTTTCAAATCTTTCTGCCAGACTCTTAGGGAGAATGCAGTAATAATTTTTATCCCCAATATTCATTTGGCCTCTCTTAAATAATAGGCCATCTTGAAGTACAGCTGCTCCTCCCTTGTCAGCCTGTTTTACAATGATTTTATTATTTCTTTTCAAAGCATCCAAGGCTCGCCTTTCCAACTCATTCAAATTAGTATACTGGAGTCCTCTTTTTTTATTGAATTTCCTCAGATCTTCCATTACTGAAACATTGAATGCTTCTACAAACAGATGTTTAGATTGGACAGGAAAGAAGGAGGACCTGGGCTTTAGGCCTGTTGGAACACTAACTCGCAACAAAAATTCCGTGTCACTGTTTACATATGGGACCACCTCTCTACCTAGATCGTCAAGAAGGGACCCTTCAGTGACCACTGGTATTATATTTGCAAAATATCTATTCAGCATTAATGTACAGACAAAATTATTAAGATCTACAATAATTCAAATAAATCAGCTTGACTAGAGGGGCAATAGGAAAATCCTTTGGATAACAACCTTCTTTCTCCAATATTTAGGACATGACTTGAAAGATTGATAATATTAGAGCTTTAGAAACCTCCTCCAACGCTCCAGGACACCCAAATTGGATTTTTTGGGGATTGTACCTCCAACCTCTGGATCCTGTGTACCTGGTCCTCTTAAGATTTTGTGGTATCATTGATAAATTTAATAATAGAATATGTATTGGCACTAGAAAATGCAGACAGAATATAAAATAGAATATTCTTATAATTATTTGGCATTTAATTTATATTTTGTCAGTACTAATCTATTTCACTTTATTTCTACGTTAAAAATAATTAATATGTAGCAGACAAAATCTATCAAATCTAATCCTATAATATAAAATGTTTTTATAGAATGTTTGGGCGATGCAGTCATGCACAGTAGAGACTGCCCGAACGCACAGAATGCTCTGACGTGTAGGAATGCTGGGAGGTGTAGGAATGCTGGGAGCATCCTGTCCATTCGGCAGTCGCTACTGCACATGACTGCATCGCGTGCGCCTCCAGTGAGGCAGCGTCAGTATGCACAGCAGGACCGGCCTCTTTACCTCACTGGACTTTGGCCCATGTACACTGGTTTTTACACTAGTAAGTCATCATTTTTAAACCTCACATTTGTAAGTAAAAATTTTATTTCATTTGCCTATAGAGAAGAGATGTTGAAGTCCAGTCCTCAAAGGCCACAGGAGGAATATGTAAACAGTATCTCATATGTAAAAAATTGCAATTCCTCCTCTACCTGCTTGTATCTGTATGTAACCCATCCTATACTTTGATTGTAAGCTCTATGGGGCAGGAACGCCTATCCTTATGTATGCTTCCTTGGTATTCCCTTTATGATTGCCTATATAACCACTTAATTTCTGCACTTATTCGACCCCTTCTATACAAAATGTAAACTGTAAAGTGCTGAGTGTACCTGTTGGTGCTATATAAATAAAATATACATACAGACATACATACAAAAAGGCTGTGATTTGCTGATATGTCTGATAATATCTATTACTTATACCACCAATGGAAGTATCTCAGGGTTCACTTAAAAAAAGACCAAGTTGGAGGCACCTCAGATAATGAGAAATTTGCTAGAGTGGTGAGGATCCTACAATTTATCAAAGAGCAGCTGTAATCTTGCACTTGCACATTTATCAATGAGCAAGCAAAGGATACGCTACTCTGATATTACACTTCGTCATGCATAGCCAATGTTATGCTACAGGAGTGCATATATGTATTCATAAGTTTAGGTTGATTTATTTTTTTCTTAAGGATGTGTAGACAAATGTTTATATTATTACCTTATTACCCTATAATAATAGCAGCATATCTAGCACTTCAGAACAGATGTCCCATATGTGTAGATCCTGGTCTAAATAAACGAGTAATAATATGAATGAATACATATGGTTAGCAGCAAAAGGTATTAAAGTAATATACCAACTAATTTGTTGTATGCTGAAAGTGTACACCCTATGCCTCTTTTTTTGTTGTTTTTTTAATATATAATTTTATTAAAGACAGCTTTGAGATACAGCACAGAACAAGACAACGCATGAAATATAACAAGAAGATCAATGCAGTACTGTTCCAGGCCTATGTACAAGATGAGAAAACATAGAGGACACTAGGAAGTACAGAGCAATCATCCTGAAGCGTCCTTAAAGAATGTTTACATTGTGTGAACAAAACCCACAACATCAAAGAAGGAAAAAAAAGAAAAAGGTGGGAGGAATAAGGGAAAGAGCCTCTCCCCCAGCACCCCCAACACTCCCCCACCATCAAATCTTGGAAGAGGGGTTCATCCCAAAGTAAGATATTCAATCTCTCCAGATCGCTTGAAACCTATGCAGTATCCCTCCGTCAGTGTATACTAAACAGTATTGTGGAAGATTCTGGACCACCAGATGTACCCAATGATCATGTGAGGGCAGAAAGGCAGACATCCACAGCCCGGTAACTATCTTATGAGCTATAACTAAAGCCTCACTCAAAGGAGATTTAACAGGGTGAGTGTCCAGTTTATCAGGGAAAATTGACAAGATACCCAGCTTTGGAGTCAGGGGGATTAGTCTGCCCAGGATCCATGACAGAGAGGAGAAGACTTGCTTCCAAAACCAGGACAGTCCCATAGTACATGTAGAAAAGTACCAGTATACTGAGAGCATCTGCCACATAGGTCGTTATCCCTAGCACACATCTTATAACTTCTTAATGAGGTAAAGTACATCCTGTAGAAGTTTCAATTGGATGAGCTTATGTCAGGCATGCAAAGACAATTCATGTGGTCTAGACTTGACCATGGCTTACTCCCACTCCTCCATCATGCCCTGGTCCAACTCCCATCTCTGCCTCAAAGGGAGATCCCTGTGCTGGCTGCTAGCATCAAGCCACCAGTAAATAAAGGGCACCAGTCTTTCCAGCTATGTGGCTAGTGCAGAAGAGTAAGAGTAACTGCTCAATATTAGGTACTTGCCCCCCCCCCACTGCATCTGAAGAGCATGGCACAAACAGAGATACAACTAGAAAAACTATAAGGGATACCAAACTCCCTGTGGAGCTGCTCAAACAGTTTCAAGCTACCATCAACATAAATGTGTCCTAATGTCATAATTCTGTATCTGTTCCAGATGGGTCCAAAGACCAGATTGTACAGATGTTTCAGGGCCAACCCCCTCCACTGACTGCACCTCCCACCATGCCTTACACACAATATCCGCCATGGTCATAACAATGGTACTCACCCTTGGACCCACAGTCAACATCTGTGACAAACAACGGTTCTCACATAGCATGGCTTCCTCCATAGGGAGGAACTGTTTCAGGGTTAAAAGGCCAAGGCATACTGAGCCTGTGCCACCAGGTAGTATCTATAAAAGTCAGGCATAGAAATGCCTCCCTCCAATTTTTGGGCTTACACAATGTCAACAGTGTGATTCTGGGTTTCCCTCCCCTCCTGAAGAAATTTGAGAGGTCCCTACACTTCCTAAACAAGGTATGCCCACTGTACGATTTTTAAGAATATGGCTTACATGTGACATTTAACCATTTGAGTGCCAGAAAGGTATCCAGTGCATTGTGCTGCAATGCATTAGATACTCCTCTGGCACTCAAAGGGTTAAAAAGAGAGCTAAAGAACTGTACAATTTGTTTTCGGCAAGTGAGTACAGAAAGAGATTGAAAAAACGACAATGGAATAAAGCAAGATTACATAACTGGACAGACCTATTGGTGTAAAAACAATGTATGGAGTGTATGGTCACACTTTTATTATGATTTACATTGTGGAATTTTCATATAGGGTAAACAAGCAATTAAGCTGGAGTCCTGATGTCCAAAGTACCAGAAAGCAAGCACGGACAGGAGCTCGGTCAGGTGTTGGAAATCAGATACTGAGTGCAGCATGGAAGATACATCTGCTTGCCCCCTATGGTTGAGCCTCAAGTTTTAAGCAGTCACATGTAGGATGCAGAATGGTCGATGGATGCAATGACAGATCAGCATACTAGACAACATCATCCATTTCATGTCAAAAGTCACAGCAGGCACAGAATCGGAAAGAAGCAGCATCTCTCCCTCAGAGGTTAAGCCCAAGGTTTCTGTGGCCATGAGCATTATCCTGTAAGTCTAAGGTGATGTACCAATCTGTAAGTGAAGACAAGGTCACATAAATAAAGATCATGGCAGGCAGAAAAGGCTTATAAGCAGAGATACAGTTCAGTTGTCTGAGGCGGGCTGCAAACATTGTAGGTCAGGATACAAGGACAAACCTTCAGAGTCCAAAAAGTTGTTATGACCTGGAACCTGGAGAACTCACAGGAAAGCTGAGACACAGGACAGGGCAAAATGACTGTGCACTGTGTACTCAGGGAGGCAAATTTAAATACTTGCTGCCAGGAAGCAGTTTACTTGAGCTGCCACTTATGTGAGATAGAAGGTTCCAGAAGACCAAGTGAGTACAGCAGCAGGCACAAGGCTTCCACAGAATCCTTCTCAATCAAGACCTTCTGTTGGTTAGGCTGGGGAGCTCAAGGCCCATAGCCATAATTTCCCCTGTTCAAGTCCAGGCAGAGAGAGGATGGCAGTGATGTAAAAGGTACAGCCAGAGGAGAATACTTGAACAAGAGGAGAATACTTGAACATTGTGGTAATGTCACTGTCATTGCTAATACTCCCATAGATAAAATTACATCAATAACATGGTATTTCCAGATTTACTACCAAAGTAACTGTAATTTAATAAAGCAATCAGTACTAATGGGAATGGACATAAGAGGACACCTCATGTCAAGTTTACTCCACAGGGAAAGTCGTGAATATTTTTCTGATGGGAACTGGAAGCTTGTTTGGTCTTCATGAAGAAATTAAATTTTCTATATTTATCCAAACACATTTATGGTGCCTTTTTCTCTGTTACTTTAGTTTTAGTTTATTTTTATTTACTTTAGGGTTTAGTTTAATTTTGTTTTATTTTCTTCCATTTACGTTAGTTTAGGTGTAGTATTGCATAATCGGTTAATTTAGATGTAGTGTTATTTAGTTTTGTTTAGGTTAGCTCAGGTTTGTCTGGTTTCGTTATTTTAGCTTAGTATAGCTTTGCCTAGATTAGTTTAGTACAGTTCACAATAGTCCAGTAGTCCAGCATAGTTCAGCATGATTTAGCTTATTTTATCTTAGTCTAACATAGTTTACTTTGGTCTACCATAGCTTAGTTTAGATGCCTGAGTTTAACTTAGTTTAGCCTAGTTTAGCTTTGTCTAGTATAGTCTGCAAAATTAAGCTTAGATTAGTTTAGGTTAGTTTAGATGAGTGTAACCTATTTTAGTACAGCTCTGTTTAGCTGCATTTTGCTTAGTTTATTTAGTTTAGGTTGGTTTAGTTTAGCTTAGTTTACCTTAGTTTTATGTACGCTTGGCAAATAATTTCCTGTGAAAAGTGCAGTTTTTCCACTTTTTCTGCCTAGCTCATTCCATTGAAATCAAAGTGAATATTACGTTCACACACAACACAGAACAAATGTTATTTTATTTCCCAAAGGCACAATATAAAAGGGGTATGAGGGTGCCTGTGTTGGTGGAGTGTGGGGAAATAATTGGTTGAACAGGGAATGTTTTTGGCAGGGGGTTGTTTATTAGGATTGGGGAGGACAGTTAATAAAAAAATAAAAACTAAATACAATTAAAAAAAAACATAAGACATGGTACAAAAGGGGTCTGAGGAGGGTGCCTGTGTTGGTGGGTGGAGTCTGGGGAAAGAATCAGTTGAACAGAGAGTTTGTTTTTGGGGGTGTTGACTGGTATTGGGGGGGCAGTTAATAAAAAAATAATAAATAAAATAAGAAATTGGTATGTAACGTGACAGTGACAGGGACCCCCTGACATAAGCTGCCACTGGGGTAGACTGATATTTGACAGTATAGAGTATTTTGTAGAGAAAGTTTTGTAGGAAGCATTTATTTGTAGGACAGGCAGTTATTACTATTGAAACAAGCCATGAAGAAACATTGATTTGTAGGACTTAGGCTTATTAGAGGAACAAGCATTGTGGAAGCAACAATTCAATTTGTTGTAGGAAATGAGACTTGTGTTAAGCCCAAGCCCTAAGGAAACATTGATTTGTAGGACTTACACTTGTTTGGCACACGCCCTAAGGAAATATTGATTTGTCAGACTTAGACTTGATTGGCACAAACCCTAAGTCCTATTTGTAGGACTTAACCATTGTTTATTTATTTGTAGGCCCTGAGAAAAAAATCGCCTACTGGCCTAGTGCTAACAGGTAATGTCATATTGGCCATTGTCAAATGCCCTGATATAATTATGGAATTTGTGACTGCTGTTCTTGCTGCTGCTGCTGAGTTGTTTAAACAGCAGGATTATTAGGAAGCTCAAATGGAATGGGATCAGCAACAGCAGTAACATGGGTGATGGATGATGAAGGTTCCACTTGCCAGAACTAGCTCCAGTGATGTGCCTAAGGCAGTAGCAGTACCATAACTAGCCCCCACCACTTCAGGTTATCCATGTAAATTACCACCTGCCTCGGTACAAAAAGGTGAGCACCTCAATAAGGGAGTCAGCTCCCTTATTAAGGTATGCCTTTTTGCAGATGATACAAAGATCTGCTATAGGGTAGACATTCCAGAGGGAATAAGCCAAATGACAAATGAGTTTGGTAAATTAGAGGAATGGACGAAAGTGGGACATCAGCAGTTTAATGATGATAAATGTAAAATAATGCACTTGGGACATAACAATCCAAAGGAAAAATATAATGTTAAGGGTACTGTGCTGTCAGAGACAACATAGGAAAGGGATTTGGGAGTAATTATTTCTAAAGACTTAAAGGTAGGCAGGCAATGTAATAAAGAGGTGGGGAATGCAAGCAGGGTGCTGGGTTATATAGCTAGTAGCAGAAAAAAGGGAAGTGGTCACGCCACTCTACAGATCTCTAGTTAGACCTCACCTAGAGTATTGTGTTCAGTACTGCAGACCCCATCTCCAGAAGATTATAGATACTCTAGAGAAAATCCAGAGAAGGGCTACTAAAATGGTGACTGGTATACAGAAAAATAAATATCGGGATAGACTAAAGGATCTGAACATATACAGCATGGAGGAGAAAAGAGAGAGAGGGAATATGATAGAATCATTCAAATACATGAGGGGATTCAAAAAAGTGCAGTCTAAAGCTAGAGGGACACAGGTTTAGATGTAATGTAAGAAAGTTTTACTTCACTGAGAGGGTAGTAGATAAGTGGAATAGCCTACCAGCAGAAGTGGTAAATGTTAATACAGTGACAAAATGTAAGCATGCATGGGATAGGTATAAGGCTGTCCTTAACATAAGACAAGACCAAGGACCAAATAAGGTTTGAGGTTTTTACAGTAGGAAAATGGGCAGAGTAGATGGGCCAAATGGTTCTTATCTGTCGTCACATTCTATGTTTCTATGTTTTGAAGAGGTTAGTTTTTGATGATCTCTATTATATTTTACCACAACCATAATGTACATGGTCAGTCTCAACCTATTACCTATGGTATAGCAGGTCACATATAATTATTCCATATACACAAAGAAAAGTGGATCAGTTCTAAGGCAAACAAACTGTGTCATAAGAAATTAATAAAAAATCCTATTGATTTAAATGGGGCAGTTACCTCCTTGAGGTCTCCAACGCATAAGTTAATTGGAATTTCTAAGTTTTGCCTATTATGTCGCTGGCTTGAAATATAATTTTCCACTTTTCTCTTTTTACAATGGTCCAATAACATTAAGGAAGTGTATACAAAGATTGTTTGGGGATGCAGACTCTATTTGTAAACAAAATATAGTTTAGTCAGTCATCATTATCCAATTATCATCATCCACCTATTCAACTATTTACAATACATACAAGTAGACAGATGGCAGCATTCACTGGGTTCCGCATGATCTTATATTCTTTTGTGGAATATTAGTTCAGTGAGATCAACAAGGACTCAGCACAACCCTCAGGTTTGTATGGGATATATAGTGGATATAGGTAAACAATAATCAATAGGTATAATGCAGTAAAGTGTCACAATAGTTTAGTAATATAGGAATACATAATGAACAAATGTTACTAAATAAAACCTCTTACTGTATTGGTGGATGTCATTACATATAACTGAGAGTCTCTAAAAATCTAACAAAACAAAGCAGAACATCTCCTATCTTTAAACTTTCCTACCCTGATTATGAGAGTCTGTGAAAATGTCCGTACACCAATATATCAAGAAAAACAAATGTCTACAGTTCACATTATGAAATTGAGATGATATGGTGATTCAGATGGTGAAATGATGATCCCAAAGGAGTAAGAGAGTCACTTATGATAAAATGTTAATGTGAAGATGGATGGTAGTCACAATGATGAATGAAAGTCATTGATAAAATGATAATGGAATGAATGGATAGGTCCAGGATATGTCTGTGGTAATCAAATGAGTCTAGATGCTTCACAATGAATGGACTGGATCTGATTTCTCTGCTATGTCTCTGTGCAGCTGTAGTCGGCCCAGAGTCAGAATGAGTATCAGTAGTTACATAAAAAAAGGAAAAAACAACACACAAGAGATCTAAGTGTAATGTTTATTCCAATAAAGTCTTAAATAACTGCAAAGGAAATGTGTTAAAACGATGTGGGTATAACCCCTTAAATATATGTCTCACAATGGTATATGGGGTAATTAAAGAAGATTCCAAAACTAAAACAAAGGAACATAAAAAATAAATTAAATACAATATTCAACTGTTTAACCTGTGGTGTTTTTTTTTCCAGGAATGCTGAATTGAAATAAAACCAGCTGGATAATTATTCACTTTTTTTTTTTATCTTATTTTGTTTTTAGCTAAATTACATATTAGATTATAATGTATGAAGAAAGACCTATTTAGGTACTGCAACAGTCAAATCTGATACATATTTAAGTTTACAATATTCCAATAAACAGTGGAAGAAAGAGAGCTTTATTCTTCAAATTAAATTGTAATTAATTTCTTAAGGAAGCCATAATGCTATAATTACCTAAACTGATTTATTGGAAACAAGATCATTTTTAAATTATTACAGATATCTCATTTCCATCCTATATAATAATTCGCTAAGGATGCGCAGTAGAGACGACTGTGCGTGCTGCAGTCATGCTCAGTACTGACTGGAGGACCAGAGTCCTCTCTGCAGACCTTCCGGGGACTACAGTCTGAATTCGGAGAGCCCTGCTCCATATCAGCCGTGGCACATTCGGCCAGTCGTTACTGCGCATGAATGCACAGCGGGCAGCCGTCTCTACTGCGCATGACGGTCACTGACAAGACAGGATCCGGCCGGTTGCTGGGTGGCACTGTGGCCCATGTAAACGGGCTTTTCAACTAGTATATTGTAAAAGAAGAAGTAATCTGGTCTTGCTAATATTGGCTTTTTTGTATACTGATATTAAGGGTTTGATAAAGCAGCTACTGCTGCGAAACACGTACCCTTTCTAGCGCTTTTTATTAACAAAATTGTATTATTTATCAGTCCAGAACGGTTCCTTTTTTATTTTTATGGTCATATCGACATTTTTTCCTGTTTGGATTTCTGTGGAGTATCATTGGAGTTCCAGTTCCTGTAATTTGGAGACTGGTTCCGGTGGAGGACATGAACAGTGGACATCATATTATCACGGTCCCCGTGATTCCCTGTCACTCTCTGTGGTGGTGCTCGTCCATTGGAGGAGGTTGATTGGCCCGCCTAGGGTGTCCCTTTATATACTGGGCCTATGGCACCTGTCAGGTGCCCTTTCGTGGTGTTCCTGATCCTGCGCCATTGTTGCTGTGTTCCTGCATTCCTGTGTACCAGCTCGGCCCGTCTGACTATTCTGCTGTTCCTGCTCCGTGATTGACCCGGTTCCGGCTGACGTTCCTGCTTCGTTATTGACCCGGTTCTGGCTGACGTTCCTGCTCTGTGATTGACCCGGTTCCGGCTGACGTTCCTGCTTCGTGATTGACCCGGTTCTGGCTGATGTTCCTGCTCCGTGATTGGCCCGGTTCTGGCTGTTGTTCCTGCTCCGTGATTGTTTCTTGTGATCCTGTGAGACTTCGATCGCCTTCCGGCGACATTCTGAACTGTGCGGGTAGTATTGCCCTGACTGATCACGTCTCTGCTGCTGAGCTGTTGCCTCCGTTACCGAGCCAGTCTGAGTATACTTGCTGAGCTGTTGCCTCTGTTTCCGAGCCTGTCAGATACACTTGCTGTGCTTGTTGCCTCCGATATTGAGCCTGTCTCTGTACACTTGCCAAGCTTGCTGCAGTTCTATCCGAGCCATTCAACACTTGATGAGCTTGTTGCCTCCATCACCAAGCCTATCTGTTGACACTAGCAGAGCAGTACTCCAACTACGGTGCTCGTTCCTTGCAGTGGTTGCACCGCGTGGTGCTATTGGGCATACCGTTAGCTCTTGCAGTGTGTTGCTCTGTTTCGGCACCGGAAGGGTGTCTTGGCTCTGGTCTCCAATTGCTCACTGTGTTCTACTACCGTATCACACTAGGCAGTGCGTTGGCTCTTGGCTCTGGTCCCATTGGCACATGCAGTGTCTCCTCCATTGCAATACCTAAGGGGAGTCCCTGGCTCTGGTTCCATTAGCTCCAGCAGTGGCTCTCCTCCGTTTTTGCACCCTAGTGGTGTGATTAGCTCTAGCTCTAGTCAGTCCTTGCTGTACCATTGGGCACATAACTATACAGCTATCTGAGAGTGATTCAGTTCAGTCGCATACTGCACCTACCTATTGCATTACCACTGGGACTGTTTATATCCACTGGGCATTGGCTTATCACCACCACAGAGACTGATCAAATTGCTTTGGGCATTAACCCTTCTTCCTCTATTGAATCTGTTGAGTGCTATTTGCTCCTGCTATATTGGGCCTGTACTACAGCCATTAATTGTCTATACCTGCTATAACCTGTTCTGGCCCCCAGGGGCGCTGTTCCTTAATTTTACCTCTATAAAACTGTGTTTTATTTTTAACCTTGGTCTGAGTGGCAGAAAACCGTAACACATATACCTTTACAGGGACGGGTAAAGTACCCTGCAGGCTTTTTAAGTTGGTGACAGGTATAAGCCTGATTGCTGACATTTATTAAATGTGAGTTGATCTATTGTGTATATACACTCTGCCATCTTACCAACTCTGGTAATACATTATAGGCACCTCTCCTGCTTTATCTTTCTTTGCATAATCAGAATGTAATTTACAGATTTGTTTAGTACCCAATATAATTATATTTTATGCAGAGAAAATATTGATCTGATTTACAGCAGTATGGCTACCTTTGTTTCAAGCTCCTTCTAACTTCAAATTAGAAAAAGTGATTGTTTTGTTTTTATTATATTTGTATTGAGGACCATTGAATAAAAATCTAGAGATGACAATATCTCCTTCACAGTGTACAAAAGGAAGGATGACAAATATAGACATAGTATGAATGTAAGTAGTTGTGCCAGCAGCAAAGGTCATCTTTTTACAGTATAAGCATTAACCACTACTGTAACAAAAGAAAGCAGAACATCTCCTCTCTTTAAACTTCCCTACCCTGCTTATTCCTCTTCTTACCACCCCCTACAGAAGATGACCCACAAACATCTCAAAAATACATTTCCCTCCACCCAGAAGAACTCTACAGAACCTTATAACACATAGATGCCTCTGTGTTCGAGAGTGCACAACCTATAGAGGAGTAATTAACCCATGTGTCCCATATCCGAGAGAATTTCTGGGGTGACCCTCTATGTAGAAAAATCATTCTATATTGTGAGACATTATGAATTTCTAGATTAATCCAATTAATGAGACTAGGAGGTTCTTCTTACATCCAGGTCATAGGCACCGCTTTTCGCTCTATTACTAATAATTCCTTCAGAAGCAAACGTCCAGGTATATATAATCGAGGAACATGGAGAGAATACAAAGCTTGGGATCCAGGATCACCAGCTTCTGCAGAGCTAGTAATGCAATATCCACCAACAGAACACTATCAGCTTCTTTACTAACCACCCTAAAACCTCATCAAAACCTCATTGTTCACACAGAGCCACTACCTGGTGGGATCACTGCACTGAAAAGCACTTCTGTCTCTTACCAATCAATTAACCAGCAATTCATGTGACAGGAGGCACTTGCACCACATAGCACGTACTCCTACTCCATCCCAACTACTGCCTACCTTCCTCTACACCAGTGGTTCCCATCCCATGCACTCAGGGCCCACTAAAAGGTTTGATTAAAGATTTCCATTTGATGATCACATACAAGTTAATAAAACTCACTTAGCCTCTAATTAACTCATCTGTGGTCTAGTAAGGAATTATTTAAATCATGGCCTGTTAGTGGGCCCTGAGGGCATGGGTTGGGAACCTCTGCTCTAGACTATAAGCTCTCACAAGCAAGGCTCTCTGATCCTTTTGTTTCTATATCCATTTGTGCTGTTTGTATTAAGAAACATTTAAAAAGTATAGGCAATTGATTTTACATATTATGCTCTTGCTGAATATGTAAAGGAGAAAAGGAGGTTGACTTTAATAGCATCCTGTCTGTTGCCTGAAAGATTATCTTAAATTGCTCTCATCTGTCTCTTTTAGGTATGTCCATCCATCATTAATACAGGCCAAATGATTGATATTGCTTTTAAACATCAGTGTTACACAATCTCAATATTGGAATGTGCAAGTTCAATCCTTAGTGATTTCAATCTAAAGGTCTATAACTTTTGCTTTGTAATGTATAGTAATCGGATGTATCCTGTAACATTCTGTGAATTCATGACCACTGGCATCTGGCTATCTATCCTGACAGATGTCTTGTGACTGGTTGGTCTTGTGGCTGTAGTATAAGAAGTGTAATCTCACATCTCTCCACTCAACACACCAAACCTCCTCACAAATATTGGAAACCTACTGATACACCACTTTCCACTTTTTTTGAAACTCTCCTTTCCACACCATCTCTACCTGGCCAGAATCTGCTGCTTCACTGTACAATGACACCTTAACATCTACTTTGATATGGTAGCCCCTGTCATGTCATAGCACCCGTGACATACAAAGCCACAGCCATAGTATACAAGAAATGTATTACAAGAAATGCACCAAGTAGGGGTGGGCGAAAAGTGTGAAAAATTTCCTGCATGACTTTTGACGAAAACGTGCCAATATTTCGCTTTACCCCCGAAAAATTTTGCCTTTCCACCTATGCAAAAATTTCCTCCTTTTTATTATTATAACAAATTTTCCACATTTAACACATTTTTCGCCTATATTTCCTATAGGTACTACATTTCCCACTGTAATATTACATTTTCTGAAGTTTGAAGTTTAGAAATAAGTGGCTGAAAGTCAAAGTTGTGAGTCCTACAGCTTGAAAAATGTGTCAGAATGCAGAATGAATTTGTCCTTTGCCCACAACACTAACTTTCCTTCATAAAATACACAGGCACATATTCATGATGATGTCAAGAGATTACAAAAAAAAATCCTACAATGTGACAGATGTGTATTGTAGTGTTGTTAGTGGGGGACTGGCTGGTTGTAACGGTTTGTTTGACACACAGACACAGTAGGTTTGGATAAAACACAGGTTTATTGAAAAGTTGTAATAACAATAACCCTCACGGGTCCAGTAATATATCAGCAATATAGTACAGACACAGGACAGATTACAATGAAGTATGCCCACACGGGTCCAGTATATACAAGTAATACAGCATACAATATACTGACACAGGTCAGGCAGTTTTCGTGTGATACTCAAGTTGGACAGCACTGAATGGGTTACTATTAGGCCGGGAGGACTGACAGGCCCTAATAGCGCGAGGCCCTTTAAGAAGCTCAGTCTTGAAGAGAGAACACAATCTCAAGTAACGCCCAAGCAGTAACGGGACCAGAGCAACTTGTGGACTGCCGAGGCAGTAACGGAGACTAGAGCAACTTGTGGACTGCCATAGCAGTAACGAAGACCAGAGCAACTTGTAGACTGCTGTAGTAGTAACGGAGACCAGACAACTTGTGGACTGCCATAGCAGTGATGGAGACTAGAGAGACTTGCCCGGAGAGGCACCCAACTGGGGACTGCACGGATGAAAGGAACACACAGCAATGTCGCCTGGGCGACCTGATGCAACGGAGACTAGACTGCAGAGGGTGACTGTCCGGAGACAGCGAGGATCCTGTCACAACCCCAACCGGTGGCTGGATAAGGTGTAACAGGAGGGATACGCAACCACAGTGGCCCAGCCGGGCCGGGCTGGTACACAGAGCAGGAAAGTCAGCCAATCCGAGTCGGTACACAGCACAGGAACGAGATGCAGAATGGTCAGGCAGTCCGGGTCGGTACACAGGCAGGAACAAGATGCAGAGTCCTCTGGCAAGCTAGGTCGGTACACAGAGATCACACAAAATACAGGAACAAGTGCTGGTACGGAAACACCACAAAAGGGCACCGGGTAACTGATAAGGCCCAGTATTTAAGGACAAATACTGGGCGGGGACAAGTCACTTCAACCAATGAGCGAGATCAGTAGAGGAAACTGACAGAATGTCGCCAGTATAGCATGGACACCGTGATACTGGTATGTTTGTGATTTGTGCATGCATATGGTTTTTACTATTGTCAACTTTGCATCAAATCTCTATCCTCCTTCTTAGATTAGTGACACACATTACTGGTCGCTCAAAGCAGTGGTCCCAATTGAGGGTAGATGGTGGCAACTCTTCTTCACATCCCCCCTCCACCTCCTCATCTGTGCTGCTGTTAAAATATTTGTCCTGGCTTTGTCTGTCATGTGTGGTTTCTGCTACTACTACTACTACTACTACTGGAGCTAGATGTTGCTGTAATTCTAATGCCACTACTGCTATGTGTCAAAGGTGCAGCAATTACAGCAGCAGCCACACCAGAGGTACTCGTCATATCTAACACTGTGGATGTTAACCTGTTTTGCTGTTGCTGGGTACTCAAAACAGGTGTGTGTGACTGAGTGGGACTTGGACTTTGAAGAGACAATGATGCTGACGATGACTGATAGGGTGACTGTGTGCTTTTTGATATCTTTACTTGTCCAGGGTAAGACTTTCCAATGGCTTTCTCAAACACTTTATAGACAGACACTGTGCTCCTTAAAAGTGGTGGAAGATTCAGCCTTTGACATTCAGCTAACCTTATAGCCCTGTCATCATCCTCACTCTCAACTTAATCTGTATCTGAACAAGAGAAGGATACTAGAGGGATATATTCTAGATCTGTATCATCATCATCAGTCATCATAAGGTCATCAGCAGCAGCATCAACATCACCTGACCATTCTTGCCCACTACTACCCTTATAGTCCTCTAAGCTTTTAGGGGTCTCAAACAATTTCTTTTTACTTTTACTGTAACAAAATTCACTATTACTTTGAGGATGGGTGTTTTAGTGCTTGGTTCTCTCACTGTCAGCTACTACACCTTCCTCTATTACGCTACTGCCAGCATCATCAACACTTGAATGCGACTTGTTGTTGTCTTCATTGTTCTTCTTATAGGGTTCTATATTTCCACTGGCACTGGTGGTGCTGGAACTAGTTTTGCTGGGATCTTGACAAACTGCATCCTTCCTTGGAGTAGAGGGATCATCATCATTGACTGCACACTCTGCAACAACCATTGCTGCAGTCAGTTTCTGAACTACTCCTTTACTCTCACATCCCTGCACTGCTCCACCCCTCCCCCTTCCCCTTGTGCATTTGCTGGACATTAGACAACTACACTGTGTATTTTACTGTACGGTACGGTACACAACATAACTGATGGAGCTGTATGATGCCTTGCCTAAGTCCAGTCAGCTGTCTGTCGCTGTCACCTAAGACAGGTCAAAGACTATGCCTTTAAAGGCATTTAACTGAAAGCAAAGAAATAGTGCAATTAAAGATTTATAGTGTGTCATTAGTGATCATAAATAGAAAAATTAAGAAGCAGCTAGAATGTGACAAGGACATATGTGGAAATAAGAACAAAGAAAAGTAGCTCACAGCACTAACTCCCCATAATAATAATATTAATAATGCATATAGTTAATAAAGATAGAGAAAGTATAGATGGCAGCAAGGAGTGAGAGGGTTCTCCAGCCCCCCAAGAATTAGGCCAAAACCTCACCCAGTTTAATTCCTCCTACACAGTTAATTCTGTTCCAGTTAATGTTTCTGTTGCAGTTAATGTGTCTCAAACCACAAATTATCAGCACAAATCATTAGCACAAATCATTAGTACATGTTTGTTATAATTGTTTAATCATACACCTGACTATGGGCTCAATTCAATTGTCCCTGTTTTACCAAAAAAATGACAACAGCTTTTTTTAAAACACTGTAAGCCATTCAATTACCAGTGCTATGAAAAAATGCCAGCAAAAAAAAAAGTTAGAGACGTTATGGTCCATTGACAAATGAAACAAATGCCATAAGTTGCATTTCAGTTTGCTGCATTAGCCCAAAAGATCTGATAAGAGACTCACTTTAGAACAGAAAATTTAAGACCAAGTTTTTTCTGACTAAAGTCCCTTATCAGGCCTTTAGTTAGCCAAAGCAGCAATTTAAAGCAAAACCCCCCCAAAAAAAACCCTAAGTACCCAGTGGACGTATTGATATGGGATCCTAAGCCCCATGTCAATACATCAAAAGTACCTAAAAACTGTTCAGTGTTAGTAGAATTACCCCTATGAGTGCCAGTGGGAGATAATTACCCCTCTGGCACTCATAGAGTTAACCCGACTAAGTTAGAAATTCTCATCCCATAAAAGTTAAACACTTAGCATTAATCCTGATGTCCAGCAGAGTACTCAGCATCCTGGTCATCTACTGTCCATCTTCTTTCTTCTCTTCTTTCTTCTCTCTCTTGTATCTTCTTTCTTATCTTCTATCCTCTCTTCTTTGTTTTGTCTTCTTAGCCTAGATTCAGTAAAGTTCAAAGAGGTCTGAAATTGCCCTGTAGGAGCAGTGTCGAAGGCACACTGTCACGGTTTTTAAGAACTCTCAGACAATTTGGTAAGGTAAAAACAGCTTTATTAAGAATAATAAAGAACACAGGATCCCCTTCACAGGTCCAGATCTGGACAGTACCAAGGCACTTCCCAAATCTGACACAGGTCAGGGTACAGAAATAAGCAAAACAGGCAATAATATAATAGCAGGAATAGATGACTGGAACCAGGAACATAACCTCAACAGTACCACCTAGGAAGCGGCCCACAAGCTGAGGGTAGGTACTGCAGGGCAGAATCCCCAGGAGCTGGGGAAGAGAGAACAGGCAACTGGAACACTGAAGAGTGACAAGGTCCTGGTAACTGGAGAGCACACTGACTAACACTGGTCTGCCCTAGGTTAGCAGGCAGGATGACAGGAGGTAGGATTGACCAGATGGACAGGGAGAATCTCTGAGGACTGGACAATGAAGGGAACTCAGGCAGGCACAGGCACAGGGCCAGTCCAGAGGACCACAGGCAATACTGACAGGAACAGGCTCAATCTCAGGAAATATAGGTAACCGAAGGCAACACTGACAAGCACAGGCTCAATCTCAGGAGGTATAGGTAACCGAAGGCAACACTGACAGGCACTGGCTCAGGCTCAGGCAACTGGGGTAACCACAGACTAAATGGACAGGCACAGGCTCAGGCTCGGAAGACTGAGGAGAAGAAGTTCTACTGACATGCACTGGCTGGGCACTAGCCTAGAAGGCTAGAATAATGTGAGGTCACCAATAGAGCACAGCCACAGCCAGGATCGGAATAGCTAACGTAGTAAGTCAGACCTGGGAATGCACAGAGAGCGCTATTGAGCCACTGCCTAGATCGGTACCAGAGAATGCTAGTAAGCCAGAGCCTGGATCTGTACACAGAGAGAGATAGTTAGCCACAGCCTGGATCGGTACACAGAGAGTGGCAGTCAGCCACAGCCTGAATCGGTACACAGAGAGCGGTAGTCAGCCAAAGCCTGGATCGGTACACAGAGAGCGGTAGTCAGCCAAAGCCTGGATCGGTACACAGAGAGCGGTAGTCAGCCAGAGCCTGGATCGGTACACAGAGAGCGGTAGTCAGCCACAGCCTGGATCGGTACACAGAGAGTGGTAGTCAGCCATAGCCTGGATCGGTACACAGAAAGCGGTAGCCAGGCAGTCCGGGACGGCACAGAGACAGGAGCAAGGTCAGGCAAAACCGGATCATATACGGAGCAGGAATCACAGCAACAAATGCCAGGTCAGGAACACCACGAAAGGGTGCCAAAGGTTTGACAGGACTGAGCTTAAAAAGGCAAACACTGGGCGGAGCAGAACCCAGCAGCCAATAAGAACCCAGCAGGAAATAGGCAGGAAGTAGCAATGTCGACAGAACGTGAGATCACGGGCACCGTGATACACACCGATAGTATTCAGTAAAGTGTAAAAGACATCACATCACCAGCACACCGACAAAAACAGACTCACATCGACATCCATCCCACAGGTTTATGAATTTTCATTCATCACATTGACAATGGCCTATTTCTATATGGAAATTAAGCATAATGACTCATATCCATATGGAAATGCTGAATAATGAGATAGTTTTGTATGCAAGGGGGTGTGTTGATATGTTAATGTGACACTTTGACACATTCAGTAAATACCGATAGCAGCCTCTGCTGTAAGAGTTCACAGTCTCAACTTCACCTACCTGATATTGGTGAAGGTGGGCACTCCCTGTACTTTCCTATGCAGTAACAGCCCTCAAACAATCAGAAGCAGGGAGGGCTATGAACTGTTGTCGGTGTGGAAGGGATTTCCTCCCTCACGCATTACCAAGACTATGACAATTCTGTAGGGATGAAAAGAGAAGGGTTTCACCACCAAGGACAGCATTGAGTGCCACAGGGATGTGCATTGCTCACCCCTGTAGCACTCAAAGGTTTAAACAAAAATAGTACACCAAGCACTACACATTTATCCCCTTAGCTATGCATCATATATTATACATGTGCACTCCCAGGAGAAGAAGAATGGGGGGTCACACAGTATCTATTCGGATTCATAGCTACCACTTCCCCCCCAGCCTTGTTCCCATTCCCAGTGGTAGGCATAGAACCACATATACACTGCTTGGCCCCCATTCTTGTTCCCTTGACCACTGATAACCACAGATCCCCATGTACGCTGTCTGACCCTCTCCAGCTTTTTCCCCTTGCCCACTGCTAGCCACAAATAGTCATGGGCAAGAAGGCTGGGGGTGACAGGCAGTGTATGTGGGGCTAACACTCAATGCTATTGTTCTGTATGCTGCACAACATGTTAGAAATCCGACATACAGTGCCCTCTCCAACATACTAACTTCCCCCCCTTTCTAATTCAACATAGAGTGCTACCCTATGACATACTAACCCCCATTTATAATTCGACATATAGTGCTCCCTTCCGACATACTAACCCCCCTTTATAATTCAACATAGAGTGCTCCCCTCCGACATACTAACTTCCCCTTTCTAATTTGACATGGAGTGCTCTGCTCTGACATCTCTTCCCATCCTGTACTATGGGAAAAAGTATAACTTTATTTTGTACATATTTTGGATCATTATTTTAACAAAAGGGGAACAATTTTAATAACTGGAGGCATTTTTTTGGATTTTCATCCACACACTCATACATAGTTTAACCCTTTGAGCCCCAGAGAAGTGTTCACCACATTGATCTGCAATGATTTGCCACCCGTTTGGCACTCAAGGGGTTAAACTATGTATACGCCTGCGGGTTATTTGATGAAAACATTTATTTAGACTTTTTTGGTTTTCTTTACAGCTACAAGACAAGAAGATAGAAGAGAAGACAGAAGAGAAGAGAATACAGAATGGAGACAGAAGGAGAAGGACAGTGGATGACAGGAAAGGTTAACACAGATAAGCTAACTATTGGTGCTTGACAATATGTCAGGAACTGATAGTTAGCTTTTTCCTTCGAAGTTCTCAATATTGCTGCTATTCAGTGGAGTTTTGGCAACTTAATGCACAAAAAGGATGTTTCATCGCAAGACCATTTCTGCGGCCTAACGTCCGTTGTGCTTTTAGCTGGAGGGCAATTGACTACTTCCTTAGCACATTTTGCTAATAGGACGGAATCCAATTTTGCCCTACCACCTGTTTTACTGGGCTCAGTTGAATCAAGCCCTATATGCCTACAGAATCCCTGACTGTGCAAAACTTACTTAGAAGAATTTATTCTGTTTTGAAGGCAAAGGGTGGTCACACCAGATATACATTTTGTTCATTGATAAAAATAAACTATTAACATGTCTATTTTTGAAAGCATTCTTACGTTACAGCATTTTTTCACACCTGACTAAACCTTTTATATATACAGGAAAATGTATGGAACTGTGCCAGACATAGAAGTGCGTACTAATATATATATATATAGAATACAAATAGAAAAGGGCAGCACCCGTGGGTCTTTTTATTAAATCTTAAGGCACTTTATTAGTACAAAATATTCGTCTGACGAATATTTTGTACTAATAAAGTGCCTTAAGATTTAACAAAAAGACCCACGGGTGCTGCCCTTTTCTATTTGTATTCTGCATAATTTTTCAGGGAACGTGCACCTGGGCAATAACTTTGATTTAAAGATAGAGTGCTTTCCATCCTATCACTGTACTTTATATATATATATATATATATATATATATATATATATATATATATATACATATATATATATATATATATATATATATATATATATATACACACAAGTGGTACCAAACATACAACAATGATACTGCAAAATGAGGTAAAAATTAGTCCATGTGCTCACACATATATGTCAAAGTGACTACTCTGTAGTTCTTCACCCTTACTTGGTTTGTAGTCTATGTCCAACTATCTTGCAGTGATGTAAAGACCCTTTCCCGGCCTTTATGAGTGTATAGCCTCAGGTATTTTGAACACGATAGTCTTGTGTATGAGTATCTGACTTCTCTTTGTATACACTAGTGATGTACCTGTAGTTGCTACCTGCGGGCAAAGTCCAGTAAACTACTGTGTTGGCATGTGACCCTCTCATCCCTGAAGTTGTCAGACAGTGGATTGGCAGTTGATCCGGTAAGATAAAATGTAGAGCAGTATGAATGAATACTAGTTCCATTGAGCTGCATAAACATATGATGAACTTCAATCCTACGTGTTTATTTGACTTTACATATTCTGCACTTGCTAAGGGCCATGTCTGCAATAGAAACGTAGAGTTATTCTGGTGTACACCAAGTGCAACATGGAAGACAAATAACATTTCTCCAAATTCCATTGCATTAACCATTTGAGTGCAAGAGGTCAACAGATTGCAGTGCAATGGTTTGGACACTTTTCTGGCATGCAAAGGGTTAAATGAAAAGTTTAACCCATTGAATGCTAGTGAGGTCTCCGATGCATTGCTTGGAAATGCATCGGAGAACTCTCTAGCATTCAAGAGGTTAAAAGTTCAGTTTCAATTGATGGGGATTTTTAATTCTCCCATACAGGGTAGTTGTTCTGTCCTGGAATTGCTCCATTTTTCTTTTGAAAATACAGTCTTAACCCTTTGAGTGCAGAGGGGTACGCAACGCATTGCAAACCAATGCGTTGCGTACCACTCTGATATTCAAATGGTTAAGCAATGCAAAATCTTTTTAGACCAATGATAAGGTTATGAAGCCAACTATCGGGATAATAAAGCAATAGTCAGATGGCTGAGATCACAGATTCACACACCTTTTCAGGTTAAATCAGATTATGATAAACTACAAAGCAGAAATTAAAAAACCTTAAATATCATGGGGTGAACATGCACATACCAAAATTAAGATACATTAATTCTTTTAGTGCCACAGAGCTATCCAATGCATAGCAGTGCAATGTGTTGAATGCCTCTCTGGAACACAAAGGGTTAATGCAATATCAGTCAGCTGTCCTGGATTAATGCTAGATTAACCCCTTAACGACCAGCAGTTGCGGGGTGAGTGGTCCTTTAAGGACCAGATAGAGAATTTCGGCGTGCCGCCCCACGTGACTGATCACGTGTGCGGGCATGCCGAACTGAGGGACTGAAAGAGATCGCTCCGGTCTTGGAGCGATCAAATTCAGTCCCCGGTGCAGGAGCACGGTGAGTAATAGTACGTGACGTACCTGAACCATCACTGGTCCTTAAGTGCCGGACCAGCTTGACGGTCCGGGTACGTCACCGGACTCTAAGGGGTTAAGATTGAGATGAGCATACCAGTATAACGGCTCAATCCAACTGTTGGAGTTAAAAAATGCTGGTAGGGCAAAATGGATACCGACCGACAAAATAAAATGTCTTGGTCAGTATTCAAATGTCCTACCAGCATTAAACTCAACGGACGTTAAGCCACAAAACTGGTCTACGCATGTTAATTCTAAGTGTCATTTTAGCATTTTTACTTATGGGAATATGATTTTCTTGGCATAACTTCAAAACATTTAATATGCATGGGGGCATTTATATTTTAATAACCCTGCACACTACTGCATAATTTAACACTTTGAGCCCCAGAGAGGTATGCAACGAATTGCTTTGCGTGCCCCTCTGGCACTCAAGGGGTTAAACTATGTATTAATGTGCCGGATATGTATGCTTTTGACTTATACTTGTTTTTTTTTACAGCAAGAAGACAGAAGATAAGATAGAAGAGAAGAAAGGACAGAAGATAGAAGAGAAGAAAGAAGGACAGAAGAGAAGAAAGGACAGAAGATAGAAGAGAAGAAAGAAGGACAGAAGAGAAGAAAGGACAGAAGATAGAAGAGAAGAAAGAAGGAAAGAAGAGGACCAGGAAGCTGAGGACTCCGCTGGACATCAGGATTAATGGTAAGTGTTACTTGTAATGTGTTGCTTTTTTACTTAGTCAGGTTAACCCTATGAATGCCGGTGGGGTAATTATACCCCACTGGCACTCATAGGGTTAATGCTACTAATGTCTGACACATTTTTCATACTTTGGATGTATTGATATAGGACTTAGATTTTTTTTTCATTCAGGTTTCTGCGTCGGCTGTTTAAACAGCCGAGAAGGGACTCAAGTTAAAAAAAAAAATAGGTTTTAACTTACCTGCAATAACTTGAGTCCCTTATCAGCTTTTCATGGCTAAAGCAGACATTTGAATTGATATTTATGGTGTTTCCATCATTTTCAATGGATGAAAACACCTCTTAACTTTAACGCACAACGGGTCTATTTTTTGCCGGTATTTTTTCACAGCACAGACATTTGAATAGCTTACTGTGCTGGAAAAAATGCTGTTGGCAGAAAAAACAGCCGTCTCCAACATTTGGATCGAGCCCTTAAGCAGTGAAATGAATTGAGAAGATATCAACCAGATGGCCTGGATTAATGTGTGATTGACATTGTGTTATACATACCTGAAACATCTAGTTGAGAGTAAATTAAGAAAACCTTACAGAAAACAGAGGATACATTATTTGAGCTGTTTTTAACTCTGTTAAACTCTGGCTTCCCACTTGAGTTGGTATACTAGGCCATAAAACCCTCCCATTCTCTTAAAGGGATAGTAATGGTTCACAAAAACAACAGCTCCAATTATTCTTCATAGTATTTGAGCCATGGAGAGTGTTATTTCAATACTGTCAGAGTTGTAGTTCAAGAGTAATTGAATGATAAAGTATCTCCCCTCCTGCCCCTTTTACCTAGTGTAAGCCACCCCCTCAGAATCTGGTCCTGAGACCATACAGCAAGGGACAATCTTCTTACTGTGAGAACAATGAAAACCTTGCCCCGCTGACAGGTTTTTCTCTTATGATAATTGAAGATTGTGTCTCTCTGCCATCCACCTGGACACCATCTTGCTGCTCTGAGTTTAGCAGAGTTACATCAGTGAAAGGGGCAGGAGGGGGGATACTTTATCATTCAATTACTCTTGAACTATAATTCTGACAGTATTGAAATAACACTCTCCCAAATACTATAAAGATAAATTGGAGCTGCCGTTTGTGTGAAACATTACTATTCCTTTAATCCCCACTGTTGCCATGGAGTCAGAAATGCATAGATTGTAAAGAATTCTGAGACAATGTGGAAAAATAGTGGTTAAAGGTGGGTGTGGTTAGGATAGAGGGGCTTGGGGATAATCAGCCTTTAATTTTTTTACAGTTAACCCCTCAGGCGCACGCACATTTATAATGCTTGGCATAGCAAAAGAGCCACAAACTGTCTGGCACTGGGGGTCAGACGGTTTAAAGGATACTTGTGTGTAGTGTAGGTAAGTGCTTGGTGACACTAGGGGTACTGCAGTGGTCATGACCCTTTGCAGTGACAAGCATTTTCCCAGCCCTGGCAGTCCTGAACTGCTAAGCCTCGGAATTTCTCTCCAGTTGCAAAAGGAAGACTTGCAAAGGCTGTTCTTCTACATTGTAATGTCAGGCTTGCCTTTTTAAAGTTACATTTGGCCGTTTTAAACCTAGGTTATATTGCAAATCAGAGGTGTTCAAGTTCAGTCCTCAAGAGATACAAACAGTCCAGAATTTAAGGATTTCCTTGTTGGAGCACAGGTGGACTAATCAAAATGAATGAGCCACTGATTAACTCATCTGTGCTTAATCAGGGAAATCCTGAAATCCTGGCCTGTTGGAGACCCTTGAGGATCGAACTTGACAGTCCTATAGCAGTTAATATATGTTGGTACCAGTTTTTAAATAACAGATTGGTGTTGAAGTCCATGAAGAAGTCTGGTAAAACCTTTTGATAACGATATAAACTGCAATAAAATTCAGGCTTCATTAGTTATCCTGAATTACCAATACATAGCTTTTGTAACGTAATGGCAAGAGACAGAACAAGGCTTAACCCTTTGAGTGCCAGAGGGGTACGCAACGCATTGCTTTGAAATGCGTTGAGTACCCCTCTGGCACTCAAAGGGTTAAACACTATTGCCAAATGAAAGCTCTTTAGTCTGTAATGCAATATTGGCCTTATTCTGAGATTTAATGAAAATGAAAGTACCATTCATGCAGTATAACACAACTCTTTATGATTCATACTCTTCTAGAAACATATTTTAATTTTCTAATATAAAGCTTCTTTTTAAAGTATCTCACAATATTGGTAATATGCATTGTTTTTTAAACAAGTCATCTGGCGCATAAAGAACGAAGAGCAAAAATTCAGGGAATAAAATGCATTATGCATATAAACACAAATTAAATATATTAATGGAACAGAATATTGAGAAACTCTAATTCAGTTCTACTTAACATTTGCAGCTCTGTTTTAGTGCACCTGTAAGAAATAGCCACATAATTACCTTATCATAGTATGCTACTAAACATACCTTCCATTACAATGCATTATACTGTATGATTACTGGTGATTATGTTTGATTACAGAGCATACTACCACTTTATTATATGTTACACTTTGATTATAGCCATAAGGACATTGTTGGCAGTTGTAATATATATAGTTAATAGGTAGTCTGAAGCCAATTACATTTCATTTGAATATGTATTGAAACTGTAACTAACACTAAACAACTTTAGGTAAGCATGTGATACTTCCTTTTACAGTCTCTGGTTTATAAAGCATTGCAATATATTTCAGCGTATTAAAGGGATAGTAATACTTTGTTTTAACTTTATTTTATTTTGTAGGCATTAAAAAACATGAAGAATGATATAAGTCTTATCTCTCAAACCTTTATGGTTTAAGAGATATTCACAAACAAAGTACCCCGCCCCTGTTCAACCAGATCAGAAGGGAGGTGCCCAGGTAGACTGCAGAGAGGGACAATCTTCAATTAAGATAAGGGAAAAAGCTGAAAAACTTGTCAAGGGGGGGAAGGGCTTTCATTGTTTTCATACAAAGAAAATTGTCCCCTTCTGTTATCTGTCTGGTCATACAACCAGATTCACATCTGAGAAGAGATGGCTTACACTAGGTAAAAGGGGAGGGAGGGGAAACTTTGCTTGTGAATATCTCATAAACCATAAAGGTTTGAGAGATAAGACTTATATCATTCTTCATGTTTTTTTAATGCCTACAAAATAAAATAAAGTTAAAACGAAGTGTTACTATCCCTTTAAATAATTCTGTTTCAAAGTTTGTCTAGATGTATATGAGAATACTTTGGTAGTGAATGGTTGAGGAGTGATAGAAGAAAAATGAATGTTGTACACAGTGAGATACAATATATAGACTTTCTGTTACCCTTGTCCCAATCAAGTAAATATAGGTCAAAACCCTTGCATTAAAGACACAAAAGTCTGAATATCAAAATATATTAGTTAGTAACAATTACATAAAAACCAGATCGATAAAGGGTCAGCACTCAAAGATAGGTTACTAGTAAAAGAAGGTTTAATGAGTCAAATGTTTTCTGACTCTCATAGGACCTTCCTCAAGGCTAATCATATGCAAAACAAATCATTTTATAAGAAAATCTAACAACGTACTACCTTGTGCCTCATGGAGTAGCCCAACAAGAACTTTGTCCATAGTGGGGACATGTGGGGCCATTACTTATATCTTTGCCACCAGCCATTCATCACTAGGCAACCAGATCCAAACACCTGCAAAAAGGGAACAGTCAAACCCAATGTATATTACAGAAGGTAGAATGATACACAGACATAAAAAAGAAAAAAAACATAAAGAATTAAACAAAACAAAACACAATGTAGAGCATACATATGAAAATATATATCCCAGTATCAACTATGCAATGGAAGACCAAAAGAAATCTCATAAAACAATATATTTTAAGGTCTAAACAACCTACTAGAACTTAATAATAATTGTAATAAAACAAATCATAGTAATAATGAAAATATAATTTTCAGTAGAAAGCATATTAGTGTAAAAAGCCTATTCAAAGGGGCCAGGGATGCAGGGACGAGGAGAGAAAAAGGAAAGTCCAGTGGTAACAGTAAACAAAAGTCCAGTGTAGCAATTCAGCAGCACCAGCAGGTGTAAGACTATTTTAGCACAAGGGAAAAAAGAAAAGGACGTCCACAAGAGGACTCCTCTACCCGGGGAGGTAAACACAGATAGGCTTTTCTCTTTGTGGGAAATACTGTGTTCCATATGGACTAAAGAAAAAAAGATTTAATGGTAAGTTCATTAAAATCCTGTTTTCCCTTACAAAAAATATGGAACACCAGAACTATGTGGATATATCAAAGCATCTCAAAGATCCTGGGGAGAGAAAGGAGAAAAAAAACTCTTGATGTTCGGAACCATATGTGCCCATTAGTCAAACCACATTCTTATCATTCTCCTTTGGGTCTGGATTCAAATGTTTAGCACAAAGTACTCTTTTGTGTGCTTTTTCAAGGGTCTTTTTACTATGTTCAGCGTCAAAAATTGGTTTTGCAATTTTTTAGCTTCTATTTTGAACTGTTCAATAGTACTGCACAGTCTTCTAATGTGTAAATATTGTACAGTAGGAATGCCTTTCTTAAAAGGTGTGGGGTATTGGCTGCCGGCTCTCAAAAGATTGTTGGTTGCAGTCTAATTCCAGAATACTGATGTCTCAATCATATTATTTGGACTCCTATAAATCAGGATATCTAGGAGCGACATTTTCTCATTACTGATATTACCATGACCAAATGGTTAAGATTATTGTCTTTAATCTTATTCACAAACTCCTAGAATAAAGCAGGGGATTCAGTCAATATGAGTAAGATGTCATCGATGTAGCGTAGCCATAAATGTATGCAGCTCCTATATATTTCCATATCCTCATTAAATGCAAATTGCCATTCACACATCAACCTAAATATAGTTTGATGTCTGAAGGGGTGCATGTATCCCCTATTGCTATCCCCCTTATTTGGTGAAAATATTTGTTGTCAAAGACAAACTAGTTGTGAGTCAAGACAAATTTCAGCATTTCTAAGACAGCAGTAATATGTGCGTGAAATTGCATCCTCTAATCCTTTATTATGTATGATGATGGTATATAGTGATTCTACATCCAGATAGACAGATATTGAAGTTTGCCTAGACTAATATCATTTAATCTCTTAATAGCGTCAAGTGAATCTCTTATATATGACAGTAGGTTGTACACAAGTTTTCTTAAGAGGCTCCTGATCCCCGAGACCACTGGGCATTCTGGTGGTTATTCTTATGCACTTTGAGGATCGTATAGAATGTAGGTATTACAGGGTTCCTTACGAAGAGGAAGTCAAAATCATTCTTATGAATTAATGTATTCCCTAATGTCTTCTTTAAGATCATTTTGAGTTCTAATTTAAACTTTTTTGTGGGATCCATGTTTAATTTCTTATAGAACATAGTAGTATTTAGTTGTGTCATGCACTTTGTGATATTTGTAATCCCCATTACCACAATATTTTCCCCCTTGTCATGGTATCCTTTTAAAAGGTCACACGCAAAAGAGAGTTCAACCACTTTACACATTAACCATGTCGCCTGGATAAAAATGTCTCATGTTGCCTAATGAACGGCCGCATACCTTTAACCCTAGCACGGGAGTCACCTTCTGATAAGACCCAGCATTAACTCCTTCCCTAATAGAGAGGCCTGCAATGTGCTGATGGCCTCTTTTCCTTTCAAATGTGTCAACTGGTTCACAGAAATAGTTAAACTTTTTAATAGACCGCTGTAATGATTTTTTTTTTTTAAACAATGATGGTCCGGGGCAGCCTCTTCTTGGCACCCAGTAAGTTACGCAAGATACAAACTATCAAAGGTAAAGAGGCCATCAACACATCACAGCCTCTCTAGCAGGGAAAGAATTAATGCTGGCTTTTATCAGAAGGTGACTCCCCGTGTTAGGGTTAAAGGTATGCGGCCGTTCATTAGGCGACATGAGAATCTCACTCTGTCATGCAGTGCGAGATTCTCTTGTTGCCATTTTTATCCAGACAACATGGTTAATGTGTGAAGTGGTGCAACCTTTTAAAAGTGAAACCTTGTCATTAGGCTTTATGACTAGGGGTGGGTGAAAAGTATGAAAAATTTTGCGAAAACATGCTGATTTCTCTCTTTTCCCGTGAAAACGTTCGCCTTTCCGCCTATGCAAAAATTTCCTCCTTTTTGCTTATTTTAACAAATTTTCCGCCTATGTTAACACATTTTTCACCTATTTTAACACGTTTCGCCTATAGTTCCTATAGGTACTACATTTCCAACTGTAATATTACTTCTTCTCAGGGCTGAAGTTTAGAAATAAGTGGCTGAAAGTCAAAATTGTGAGTCTTACAGCAAAATATGGCTTGAAAAATGTGTTAGAATGCAGAATGCATTTGTCCTTTGCCCACAACACTTTCTTGCTTAAATGACACTGGCACATATTCATGATGATATGAAGTAATAAAACAAATAAAGTACAACTTGCAATATGGTAGATATGTATTTGTGGTGGTGGTGGGGGACTGGCATGGTGTGATTTGTGTACGTATTTTTACCATTGTCATTCTCTATCCTCTTTCTCAGATTATTGACACACATTACTTATCGGTCATAGCAGTGGTCCCATCTGTCCACCACCTCCTCATCTGTGCTGCTTTTAATATATTTGTCCTGGCTTTGTCTGTCATGTGTGGTTTCTGCTACTACTACTACTGGAGCTAGATGTTGATGTTATTCTACTGCCACTACTACTAGGTGTCAAAGGTGCAGCACCTATAGCAGCAGCACCAGAGGTACTCTTCATATCTAACACTGGGGATGTTAACCTGTGTTGCTGGGTACTCAAAACAGGTGTGTGTGGCTGAGTGGGACTTGGACTTTGAAGAAGCAATGATGCTGAGGATGACTAATAGGGTGACTGTGTGCTTTTTGACATCTGTACTTTACAGACTTTACAATGGCTATCTCAAACAGTTTATAGACAGGCACAGTGCTCCTTAAAATTGGCGGAAGAGACAGCCTTTGACTTTCTGCTAACCTTATAGCTCTGTCATCATCCTCACTCTCAATTTCATCTGTATCTGAACAAGAGAAGGATGCTTGAGGGATATTTTCTAGATCTGCATCATCATTAGGTCATCATCAGCATCAGCAGCATCACCTGACAGTTTTTGCCCACTACTACCCTTATATTCCTCTAAGCTTTTGGGGGTCTTAAACAATTTCTTTTTACTTTTACTATAATAATATTCACTACTACTTTGAGAACAGGTGTTTTGGTGTCTCACTGTCTGATGCAGCAGCGGTTCAGCTGCTACACCTTCCTCTATTATGCTGTTGCCAGCATCATCAACACTTAAATGTGACTTGTTGTCATCTTCAGTGTTCTTCTTATATGGTTCTATATTTCTACTGGAACTGGTGGTGCTGGACCTAGTTTTGCTGGGACTTTGACAAACTGAATCCTCCCTTGGTTTAAAGGGATCATCAACCATTGCTGCAGTAGGTTTTGGACTACTACTTTACTCTCTGATGTTTTTAAGAAGCTATGTAAGGATCTACAGCAAGTTGCTTCCACTGTATCTGTTTCAGAGGTTCTACCAGTGTGTAAGGAGGATGATGGTAGAATGCAGCGAATTAGAGATTTTAATTCATGGCTAGGGAAGTGGGGCCAAAAACACCTATTTGGCTTTGTTTCCCACACCAACCGTATTTGGTGTAACAAGGAATTGTACAAAAGGATTGTTTGCATCTTTCTCAAAAGGGAACAGAGGTTCTCAGCAAGCAATTCAGAAGTTTTGTTAACAGGTATTTAAACTAGTAGAGGAGGGCAATTGAATGATACAGGATAAAACCAATTGCCCCCACAACATTGCACAGATTATTTTTTTCAAGGTATGTCTGTGACACATAGGTGAAAAACCAGTAGACTTCAATCCATGTGTACAAATGCCCACAGTTTAGGGAATAAGATTTCTGAACTCATTGCAATAATAACTAGTGAAGATGTGGACTTAGTGGGAATTACCGAGACCTGGTACAATGAAAAAAATGACTGGGATGTAGAAATACCAGGGTACTCTCTATTTAGAAATGACAGGAAAGGCAGAAAAGGAGGAGGGGTTGCCATTTTTGTCAAAAACAGCTTAAAGGTTAATCTTATAAAGGGTATGGAAGAGAACACAGAGACTGTTTGGATAACTTTAGAATACAGGAATAAGATGTTCAATTGTATAGGTGTGATATATAGACCCCCAGGACAAACAGAGAAGTTGGATCAACTGCTAATCAAGGAAGTAACTAAGATGACCGTGAAAGGTGAGGTTATACTTATGGGGGACTTTAATCTTCCTGATGTGGACTGGAAAAACCAAGCAGCAGGTTCAGCCAGGAGTAGAGATATCCTAAATTCTTTACAAGGATTAGTCAATTAGTAGAAGAGCTGACTAGGAAGGAAGCCACACTAGATTTATTATTTACTAATGGAGACTTGGTATCAGATGTAGCTGTAGGAGAGTGTTTGGGCTCCAGTGATCATCATTCTGTGTGGTTTAATATAAAAACAGAGGCTGAGTTGCATCACACAAAAACAAAGGTTCTAGACTTTAGAAAGGCTGATTTTTCTAAAATAGAAACATTTTTATGTCAGTCTTTAACAACTTGGAGATATTTAGATGGAGTCCAGGAGAAATGGGATTATCTGAAATGTGTTTTACTAAATGTGACAGAGCATTGCATGAGACATGTCAGCAAGGGTAAAAGAAAAACACTGTGGTAATCAGCAGAAGTGGCAAAAATAGTAAAAAAAGAAGCATTTAAGAAATATAAGCAGACGCAGAAGGAAGAAGATAGGTTTCGGTACAAAACCAGGCTGAAGGAGGCCAAATGCATTACTAGATGTGCCAAAGCACAGACAGAGGAAAAAATTGCTCAGTCAATAAAAAAGGGGGATAAAACATTTTTTAGATTTATAAGTGAAAGGAGGAAAATGAAACAAGGAATAGTTAGACTGAAAACAAAAAATGGAAACTATGTTAATGAGAATAAAGGGCTAGCTGACTGTCTCAATGAATATTTCTGTTCAGTTTTTACAGAGGAAGATGAAGGGAAGGGACCTCTGTAAAAAAAACAAAATGGCAAGACATGGGAAACATGCATGTTTACAGAGGAAGAAGTTCTACTTCAACTTTCTAAGGTTAAAACAGATAAATCAATGGGACCAGATGGGATACACCCAAAGTTATTAAAAGAACTTAAGTGTGTTCTGGCAAAACCTTTAACAGAATTATTCAATCAGTCACTAACGACAGGAATAGTTCCAGAACTATTACCAGAACTGTAGTCTGGTAACAGACCAGTAAGTCTTACATCAGTAGTGGGAAAATTAATGGAGACTATGTTAAAGGAAAGAATTGTTGGATATCTGAATTTAAATGGCTTGCAAGATACCAAACAGCATGGGTTTACAGCAAGGAGAGCTTGTTAAACTAACCTCATAGATTTTTTTTTACTGGGTAACTAAAATAATAGACCAAGGGGGAGCAGTAGATATAGCTTATCTAGATTTCAGTAAAGCATTTGACACTGTCCCTCATAGAAGACTCATAAATAAACTGCAGTCTTTGGGCCTGGATGCAAAAATAGTTAAATGGATAAGGCAATGGCTAGTGATGAGCGAGCATGCTCGGCCGAAGCTCGGTTCGGCTCGAGCATCGCTCTGCTCGGCACATGGCGGTACTCGTACGAGTACCGCATGTGCTCGCCCGCCATGTTCGGGTCTCCTCCCCGCACGTTTCGCGGCTGCTGCGCAGCCAATAAACGTGCAGGGAGGCTCTGACATCAGTGTAATGCCAGCAGCGATGTTGGCTGCTGGCATTACACTGATTGGCTGGCCAGAACCCGTGATCGGGTGCTGTATAGCACCTGACCAGCGAGTTCGGCTCAGTCTTAGCCAGGGAGAGATGAGGATAGGAAGGGAAAGTCAGTGTAGGGAGAAGAAAAGCGAATTTGTAAAAAAAAAGACCCAAAAGTCCTTTTTAGGACTACTGTGTGTGGGGGCAGCAGTTTATTTTGTTTGGGGGGGCAGAGATATAAAAAAAAAAACTTCACATATTCTGTTCACTGTGCCTAGCCGCAGATTAGCAGCACATTCTGTTTAGTGTGCAAAGTTGCAGATTAGAGCACATTCTGTTCAGTGTGCAAAGTTGCAGATTAGCAGCACATTCATTTTAGTGTGCAAAGTTGCAGATTAGAGCACATTCTGTTCAGTGTGCAAAGTTGCAGATTAGCAGCACATTCTTTTTAGTGTGCAAAGTTTCAGATTAGCAGCACATTCTGTTTAGTGTGCAAAGTTTCAGATTAGCAGAACATTCTGTTTAGTGTGCAAAGTGTAAAATATCAAAGTCACATATTCCATTCACTGTGCGTAGCCGCAGTTAAGAAGCACATTCTGTTTAGTGTGCAAAGTTGCATATTAGGAGAACATTCTGTTAACTGTGCAAACTGTAAAATATCAAAGTCACATATTCCATTCACTGTGCGTAGCCGCAGTTAAGAAGCACATTCTGTTTAGTGTGCAAAGTTGCATATTAGGAGAACATTCTGTTAACTGTTCAAACTGTAAAATATCAAAGTCACATATTCCATTCACTGTGCCGAGCCGCAGTTAAGAAGCACATTCTGTTTAGTGTGCAAAGTTGCATATTAGGAGAACATTCTGTTAACTGTGCAAACTGTAAAATATCAAAGTCACATATTCCATTCACTGTGCGTAGCCGCAGTTAAGAAGCACATTCTGTTTAGTGTGCAAAGTTGCATATTAGGAGAACATTCTGTTAACTGTGCAAACTGTAAAATATCAAAGTCACATATTCCATTCACTGTGCCTAGCCGCAGTTAAGAAGCACATTCTGTTTAGTGTGCAAAGTTGCATATTAGGAGAACATTCTGTTAACTGTTCAAACTGTAAAATATCAAAGTCACATATTCCATTCACTGTGCCGAGCCGCAGTTAAGAAGCACATTCTTTTTAGTGTGCAAAGTTGCATATTAGGAGAACATTCTGTTAACTGTGCAAACTGTAAAATATCAAAGTCACATATTCCATTCACTGTGCGTAGCCGCAGTTAAGAAGCACATTCTGTTTAGTGTGCAAAGTTGCATATTAGGAGAACATTCTGTTAACTGTGCAAACTGTAAAATATCAAAGTCACATATTCCATTCACTGTGCGTAGTCGCAGTTAAGAAGCACATTCTGTTTAGTGTGCAAAGTTGCATATTAGGAGAACATTCTGTTAACTGTGCAAACTGTAAAATATCAAAGTCACATATTCCATTCACTGTGCCTAGCCGCAGATAAGAAGCACATTCTGTTTAGTGTGCAAAGTTGCGTATTAGGAGAACATTCTGTTAACTGTGCAAACTGTAAAATATCAAAGTCACATATTCCATTCACTGTGCGTAGCCGCAGTTAAGAAGCACATTCTGTTTAGTGTGCAAAGTTGCATATTAGGAGAACATTCTGTTAACTGTTCAAACTGTAAAATATCAAAGTCACATATTCCATTCACTGTGCCGAGCCGCAGTTAAGAAGCACATTCTGTTTAGTGTGCAAAGTTGCATATTAGGAGAACATTCTGTTAACTGTGCAAACTGTAAAATATCAAAGTCACATATTCCATTCACTGTGCGTAGCCGCAGATAAGAAGTACATTCTGTTTAGTGTGCAAAGTTGCATATTAGGAGAACATTCTGTTTACTGTGCAAAGTTGCAGATTTGCAGCACATATTCCGTGTAATATGAAGAAGGCGGGTAAAAAGGGACGGATAAGTGGACGTGATCCTGATAGTTCAGGGCGCTGGTCAGGACGCGTAGAAACTGTGCCTGGTGCCAGAGCACAAGACAGAAAGACATCCACCATACCTAGCTTCATGTCTCAGTTTACAGGGCGTCGCAGGACATCACTCTCGAGGTCCGACCACTGCGAACAGGTGGTCGGTTGGATGTCAGCTGATACTGCTTCCAGTCGGTTAAGCACCACCCTGTCTTCCACCAAGTCCACTCTCAGTAGCCAAGAGTCTGGTCAACATAATCCTCACCCTGATCATCCTTCCTCCCACCATAGAGGATCTGGTCAAAGAAGTGATCCCACACTGGGATATAGTGAGGAGCTAGTCTCATCACCAATCCTTCATTTGAACCTCTCTCCAAGCACGCTTGCAGAGGAACATGACATCTTGTGCCCTGATTCACAACCTCTAGAGGGTACCCAATCACAAGAAGATGACAGAGGTGAACGGCATTTAAGGTCAAAGGAAGTGGATGATGATGATGATGAGACACAGTTGCCATTAAATCAACCACTATTACTGTCTCAAGACCTTGATGAGGAGGATGATATACAGTTGTCAATGACTGAGTATGTGGTGGGATCAAGACATGAGGAGGATGATCAGAGTGAGGAAGTGGAGGAGGACTTGGTGGATGATGAGGTGACTGACCCCACCTGGGAAGGTGTAGAGCCGAGCGATGACAGCAGTCCTGAGGGTGAGCCATCTGCAGCACCGCAACAGGCTGGAAGAGGCAGTGGTGTGGCTACAGAAAGAAGGCGGACCGCACCAAACCGGCCCGCAAATGTTCCACGGAGCACCCCCTTGCGTAAATCTCCCTTGCCAAGGGGTAGGTGTTCCGCGGTATGGCGTTTTTTTAAGGAAAGTGCGGACGACAAAAGAATTGTAGTTTGCAACCTGTGCAACACCAGAATGAGCCGAGGCATGAACACTAGAAACCTCACCACCACCAGCATGATCCGACACATGGCATCCAAGCACCGTAATAAGTGGGAGGAACGCCCGGATCGCCAATCTGTGTCTGCAGGCCACACCACTGCCTCCTCTTCCCCTGTTTTCGGTGCCGGCCAATCGCCCATCGAAGGCGCAGGCCCGCATACCTCCCGCCCTGCACCTGTACCATCTGAAGCACCATCAGCGACCACATCCACTTCCCTGTCCCAGCACAGCGTCCAAATGTCGTTACCCCAGGCATTTGAGCGCAAGCGAAAATACCCAGCCACCCACCCACAGGCCATAGCACTAACCTCACACCTTTCCAAATTACTGGCCATCGAAATGCTGCCATTTAGGCTTGTGGAGACTGAGTCCTTCCGCAGCCTGATGGCAGCAGCTGTCCCTCGGTACGCAGTCCCCAGCCGCCACTACTTTTCCCGGTGTGCCGTCCCCGCCTTACACCACCATGTGTCCCGTAACATCACCCGTGCCCTGACCAACGCAGTTACTGGGAAGGTCCACTTAACGACTGACACATGGACAAGTGCTTGTGGCCAGGGACGCTACATTTCCCTGACGGCACACTGGGTGAATGTCGTGGAGGCTGGGAGCGACTCGGACCCTGGGATGGCACAGGTGCTACCCACGCCGAGGATTGCGGGCCCTACCTCCATCAGGGTTTCCGCCAGCACCTACGTTATTGGCTCCTCCTCCTCCGTTTCCACCTTCGAATTCTCTGCGCGCAGCGCCACTCACCCATCAGCCGGTAGCTGGAAGCAGTGTAGCACTGCAGTGGGGAAGCGTCAACAGGCCGTGCTGAAGCTGATCTGCCTTGGGGACAAACAGCACACGGCCTCAGAGCTGTTGCAGGGGATTAGTCACCAGACCGAGCAATGGCTCTCGCCACTCAACCTGCAACCAGGCATGGTTGTGTGTGATAATGGGCGTAACTTGGTGGCGGCTTTGGAGCTCGGCAAGCTCACACACGTACCATGCCTAGCGCATGTATTTAATTTAGTGGTTCAGCGATTTCTAAAAACCTACCCCAATTTGCATGATCTCTTGACGAAGGTGCACCGCTTGTGTGCACATTTCCGTAAGTCATCTACAGCTTCAGCCGGCCTGTTGAAGCTGCAGCAGCGCTTACAATTGCCAGCTCACCGGCTGCTGTGTGATGTGAGCACGCGCTGGAACTCCACCTTCCACATGTTGGCCGGCTTTGTGAGCAGCAGAGGGCAGCAGTGGAGTACCAGCTGTTACACGGTCGTCGCCTTTCCGTTCAACTTCCTGTAATCAGAAGTGAGGAGTGGGAATGGATGTCAGACCTCTGCGAGGTTTTACGCAATTTTGAGGAATCGACACAGATGGTGAGCGGCGATAACGCTATTATCAGTGTAACCATCCCACTTCTGTGTCTACTGAAACGCTTGCTGCTCACAATTAAAACCGACGCTTTGCATGTGGAAGAGGTGGAAATGCGGGAGGAAGAGCTTACACAAGGTGATAGCCAGAGCACCCTCACTTCATCTTCTCAGCGACAATTGGAGGAGGCGGAGGAGGAGGAGGAGGAAGACACGGTTGCCTCCGCTACAGAGGGTAGCCATGGAACTTTAGTTCCATCTCTTCAGCGTGGGTGGGCAGAAGAGGAGGAAGAGGATGAGGAGATTGAGAGTCATCCTCCTGGTGAGGACAGCGAAATCTTGCCTGTTGGTACTCTGGCACACATGGCTGACTTTATGTTAGGCTGCCTTTCCCGTGACCCACGCGTTATACGCATTTTAGACAACACGGATTACTGGGTGTTCACCCTTCTGGACCCCCGCTACAAAGAGAATTTCTCATCTCTCATTCCTCCGGTGGAGAGGACAAGCAAAATGGTGCAATACCAGAAGGTTCTTGTCGAAAAATTGCTCCAAAATTTTCCATCTGACAACACTGGCGGCAGAGTACGTGCTACCTTGGCCAACCGAGAAGGGGAGAAAAGGGGAGCACACAGCAGTTCCGACAAAGGCAGGGCAACACTCTCCAAGGCGTGGGACACCTTCATGACACCCCGCCAGCACCCTCACCCTGATGCGCAGCCTAGTGTCACAAGGAGGGAAAAGTTTTGGAAGATGGTGAAGGAGTACGTAGCAGACCGTGTCAGCGTCCTCAATGATCCCTCTGTGCCTTACAACTACTGGGTGTCCAAGCTGGACACGTGGTATGAACTGGCACTGTACGCCTTGGAGGTGCTGGCCTGCCCTGGCGCCAGCGTTCTGTCTGAGCGGGTATTTAGTGCTGCTGGTGGCATCATAACAGATAAGCGTATCCGCCTTTCCACCGAAAATGCTGATAGGTTGACACTTATAAAAATGAACAAGGCCTGGATTTCCCCTGACTTCTCCACTCCACTGGAGGAAAGCCCCGGGGGAACATAAAGTCACTTTATATATGTTATTTACAATGATGGGAATACTCTGTATTCCCATTCACCCCTTCCACCCAAAAAATGGGTATATGGTTGACTCTCTTCCATATACCCTGGGATATAATTTTTATATAGGGCCAGCTCACCAGCGGGCCCTGTGATATAATTTTTATATAGGGCCAGCTCACCAGCGGGCCCTGTTTGACAACTTTTGGTATAGGTCAGCTCACCAGCGGGCCTTCTTATATAATGTTTTATTGGGTCAGCTCTCTAGCGGGCCCTCTCATATAATGTTTTATAGCGTCAGCTCACTAGCGGGCCTTCGCATATAATGTTTAGGATGGTCAGCTCCGCAGCAGACCCTCACCCATAATGTTTTAGATGGTCGGCTCAGCGCACGTTTCCCTCTTAATCATGGCCCCAGTTCAGAAAAATCGAGGAAATTTTTGGGAGAATTTGCCTTTGCGCACGTTTCCCTCTTAATCATGGCCTCAGTTCAGAAAAATCAAGGAAATTTTTGGGAGAATTTGCCTCTGCGCACGTTTCCCTCTTAATCATGGCCTCAGTTCAGAAAAATCGAGGACATTTTTGGGAGAATTTGCCTCTGCGCACGTTTCCCTCTTAATCATGGCCCCAGTTCCGAAAAATCGATGAAATTTTTTGCAGAATTTGCAGATGATATACAAGTAAATATACAGCAAATACTGTTTGGTAACAATTTTTCGCCTAAAGTCGTTTTTATCTTCCTTTTTGTGTGTTTTACGGTCAGTCTGTAAAAATGGCGTACTACGGGCGAAAGATCGTTCCCAGCAGCGATGTTGGAGTCCAAGATGCATCCAGACATCCTCCCTATGCTGTCCCTGAACCATTTCTGTGGTGTTTCCATCATTTTCTGCCCTTTTCCTATGGACCAGGCACCCTCCCCTCATCAGAGCAGGGGGTGCCTGGTGTAATGCTCGAGTCCTCCCATTGACTTCAATGGGGCTCGGGTGCTCGGCCGAGCACTCGAGCCTCCGGGGGTGCTCGGTCAGAGCACCCGAACACCCGAGCATTGGGGTGCTCGCTCATCACTAGCAATGGCTGAGTGACAGGAGACAGAGGGTGGTAGTCAAGGGAGAATATTCGAACAAAAGGAGTATTACTAGTGGAGTACCTCAGGAATCTGTACTGGGACCCATTCTTTTTAATATTTTTATTAGTGAGATTGCAAAAGGTCTTCAAGGTAAGGTATGCCTTTTTGCAGATAATACCAAGATCTGCAATAGGGTAGACATTCCAGGGGGGAATAAGCCAAATGACAAATGATTTAGGTAAATTAGAAGAATGGTCAAGAGCGTGGCAGATGCAGTTTAACTCTGATAAATGTAAAATAATGCACTTGGGACATAAAAATCCAAAGGAAAAATATACTGTTAAGGGTACTGTACTGTCAGAGACAACAGAGGAAAGGGATTTGGGAGTAATTATCTCTAATGACTTAAAGGTAGGCAGGCAATGTAATAAAGCGATGGGGAATGCAAGCAGGGCACTGGGTTGTATAGCTAGGGGCATTATTAGCAGAAAAAGGGAAGTAGTCATGCCACTGTACAAATCTCTAGTTAGACCTCACCTAAAATATTGTGTACAGTACTGGAGACCCCATCTCCAGAAGGATATTGATACTCTAGAGAAAATTCAAAGAAGGGCTACTAAAATGGTGACTGGTTTACAGGAAAAGAAATATCAGGATAGACTAAAGGATCTGAACATGTATAGCTTGGAGGAGAGAAGAGAAAGAGGGGATATGATTGAAACATTCAAATACATGAAGGGATTCAACAAAGTGCAGGGTGGAAGTATATTTCAAAGGAATAAAACTATTAGGACAATAGACTATACTTCACTGAGAGGGTAGTAGATAAGTGGAATAGCCAACCAGCAGATTGGTAGAAGTTAATATAGTGACAGAATTTAAGCATGCATGAAATAGGCATAAGACTGTCCTTAACTTAAGAAAAGACCAAGAACCAAAAAAAGGTTTGAGGTTTTTACTGAAGGAAAATGGGCAGACTAGATGGGCTGAAATGGTTCTTATCTGCCGTCAAATTCTATGTTTCAAATTCTCTAACATCCCTACACTGCTCCACCCATCCCCCTTCCCCCTGTGCGTTTGCTGGACATTCTGCAATTACGCTGTTTTTTTTTACTGTACAGTGTACAACACAACTGATGGAGCTGTATGATGCCTTGTCTAAGCCCAGTCAGCTGTCTATCACTGTCACCTAAGATACTTTGTTTTTTATTCTTTTTTATTTATTTATTTTGTATTTATTTTATTTTTTAAGTTTTTCACCCTGTTGTCTTATCACAGTCTGTCCAAAAAAGATGATAACTGAAAAAGAAAATCAACAATCTCTTTCCCCAGGCTTCCCCACCCAGCACAGGGACAATAACAGCAAGATCAGCAGGCAAATAGGTTGCCTTTGTCTTGCCTGTCAGTCACATGGAATTTTGGAGTATTTTGGGGACAACCTCCTTCCTCCCTTCTTATCCTCTAGAGTGCCCCCAGACTCCCCTAATACAGAGAACAAATCTCCTACCTAAATGAGTTCCTAAACTAAGCTTCAATTCCCTTTATTTTCCTATCTCCTCTAGCTAAAAAACATGCTGCTCTTTCCTCTCATAAACACCGAATGGCTACTGTGAGAGCCTGAGAGCCTTTTATATGGCTGTAGTAAACTTTTGTGTGGTGTAGAAATATTTTCTTCCCATTGATTTCAATAGGCGGAAAAGGCGGGAAAAAAGCAGAAAAACGTCACTTTTCGCGGGAAATTTTTCACCAAGCGGTAAGTGCTATTATTCACCGATTTCAAGTTGAGGCGAAACATCCCTATTTATGACTAAAGTTTTAGTTGAGTAAAGTTTTTCTATAGACTTTCTTTCCTTCCAACTTAGAACATTAGAGGCCAACGCTTCTAGATCACTTGTGACAATTTCAATAAATATTTCAACGTGGTGCGATATATTAGTAGGAGGCACAAATCTTGAATTAGTCTTAAGGTCAGTAACTGGGCCTTTAAAAGCTGTTATATTAGTCTAGTTGGGGTGCTGCTACTGCCTCAGGTGCATCATTGCAATTAGTAGTGGCAAGTGGAATATGACCAATCATCACCCATATCACCTATTGAACACATTCCCTTGAAGCTGCCTAATCATCCTGCTTCTTAAACAAATGAGCAGCAGCAGAAAGAACAGCAGTGGCAAATGCCGCAATGACACTGTGGCATTTCCCAATGCCTAGTGGCCACTGGACATCATAACATGACTTGCTGGCACTAGTCCAGTTGGGAATATATTTTTTTTCTCAGGGCTTGTGAAGCTAACTAGCCTGAGTGCCAAAAATGATCACTGATTCCTTGGGGATTGTGATGTTAACAAGCCTGGGTGCGAAAAATTAGAACTGATTCCTCAGGGATTGTGATGCTAACAAACCTAAGTGCAAAAAATTATAACTGAGTCCTCAGAACTTGTGCATCTAATATTCCAAAGTCCTACACATCAATGTTTCCTCATGGATTGGGCCTAACATGACGAAGTCCTACAGATCAATGTTTTGTCAGGGTGTATGCCTAATACAAGTCTACTTCCCTCAAATCAATGTTTCCTCAGGCCTTGGACCTAAGTCTAAGTCCTACACATCAATGATTTCTCAGGGGGTGGCCTAACAAGACTAAGTCTTACAAATACGTGTTTCCTCTGGGCTTGTGCCTAACACAAGTCTAAGTCCTACAAATCAATGTTACCTCAAGACTTGGGCCTAACAAGACTAAGTCCTGAAAATTGATGTTTTCTTTGGGCTTGGGCCAAAGTCTAAGTCCTACACATCAATGTTTCTTCAGGGCTTGGGCCTAACAAGTGTAAGTCCTACAAAAGCAATGTTTTCTCATGGCTTGGGCTTAACAAGTCTAAGTCCTACAACAAATCAGTGTTTCCCCAGGGCTTGGGCCTCTTACAATAAGTCTATATCCTACAAATCAATGTTTAGTCAGAGCATTGGCCTCTAACAACAAGTCTAAATCTTACAAATTATGGCTTCTTCAGGGCTTGTGCCAAACAAGTGTAAGTCTTACAAATCAATCTTTCCTCAGGGCCTGTGCCTAACAACAAGTCTAAGTCCTTCAAATCATCCTCTATAAAGTACTCTGTTCTGTCAAATATTAATCTGCCGCAGTCACATCTTATGTCAGGGGTTCCCTGCCTCTGTCACTTTATGTACCAATTTGTTATTTATTTATTTTTATATTTTGTATTAACTGTCCCCCCAATACCAGTCAACAACCCCCAAAAAAGTTCCTGTTCAACTGATTCTTTCCCCACACTCCACCAACACAGGCACCCTCCTCAGACCCCTTTTATACCAGGTCTTTTTATTATTATTATTATTATTATTATTTACTGTCCCTCCCCAATACCAGTAACAACCCCCCAAAAAAAATTCCTGTTCAATTGATCCTTTCTCCACACTTCACCCCCTTTTATACGGTGCCTGTGAGAAATAAAATAGTATGTGATATGTATTGTGTGTAAATTCAATGTTCCTACTGATTTCAATGCAAGGAGCTAGGCGAAAAAAATTTAAAAAACACTTTTCAAAGGAAATTTTCGTCCAGGTGGGAAGTGCCATTATTTGCCAACTTTGATTTATTATTGCCCATCCCTACTTACATGTACACTTTTGTACTAGATGTGCACCAGCAGGGTTATTGGCTTAATCTAATACTCATATTTGGTATTTGGGAGTGCTGCTATTCCAATATTTAGAAAGGATATATATATAAATGTGGGAATAGACACTCCAGTACTTAGAACAATGGCCTGGATGCTCAAGTAAATTGAAACATTTCAGAAGTTATAACACAAAAAGTTTATGATAGCATCTCAGGCTCTGAAAGGACTTGCAATAAAAACATTATTCAGTTCATGAGTCACTGACTTATGACTCATGTATTGAATAATTTATATCTGCACAAATACACACACTAGCAAAAAAAAGATACTGCATTGCCCTTAAAATTCAGTCACACAGTCACTAATTCACATGCACGCGCTCACGCACGTGCACAGACACACACCATACCTCTCTCACGCACACACAGGTGCTCTCTATCACATGCAAACACAGTATCTCTCTTTCATACAAACAAACACGTTGTCTCTCTCACACACACACAGTTACCTTTTCCTGAATGGAAATGGGTAATGAAGGTTCTTATTCCCACTCCTGGTACTGAAATGTTTAATGAAGTGTCTCTGAACCATCAGGCACTCAAATAGGTAATGGTTTTAAAACCTCCAACTATAAATACCTTCTGACACTGAAATGGTATATTATGGGACATCTCCTGTTCAGATGGTTAATGATGAGGCTAATAGTGAGAGAAGCACCAGGACCCAAATGGTTGATGCTGTGACAATTGCCTCTGGCACTTGAATGGCATGCCTTCAGCTCACATAGTTAATGATGGACCCCCCCATTTTGGCACTCACATAGTTAGTTTTGAACCCCTCCATTTTGGCACTCACATATTTCATTGCCCCGGTGCTGACACTAGCATAATAAACAATTCTTCCTCCCATTCTGACACTCACATTGTCAATGGTGCACCCGCCACCCCTCTGGGATCTCTGACAGGGAGCAATGAAATGCGCAGAGGGACACGGATTAGTGGTGAAGAGACAGTGGAGAAAATATGAAGTAGTGAGAGTGCTGCAGTGATTTCTTTAGGGCCCCCCAGATTGTTGCACCCAGCCATATCTGTACTAAAACAGGCTGGAGACGGAGGCATGATACTACAGTACTGAGAAACTGCAACTACTGCAAACAAGGAAGTGCATGAGCATGCAGGTTTGCATATATCTATCTATCTATATATATATATATATATATATATATATATATATATATATATATATATATATATATACATTTCAGTGTATAAATTACAACCTTGACAAGAACCCCAGTGAGGGTAGAAAAGTCGGTTAATAAAGAACACATCTTTTGAATATATATTCATTTTGGGATAGAGGTGGCTATGAGGATGCTATATGTCCTGAGATGCAGAATAGGGTTGGAACTAAACTTTCACCACAAAATGACTAAATTGAGAAAAACATCACTTTTCAATTCAAAGTGCCATTTTTCTTTTTTTTCTGCCGTAGCCCCACATCCTTATTCTACTGCACTAAAACCATGCATATTGAACGCTGGCTTTGTCTTGCTGCCCTTATACTATATAACAACACATGCTGCCCCCCACATTATTCCACAGTAGCAAAAGAACTGCACATAGTGACTCCAAGTCTTGTCTCACTATACCAGTAGCCATAGAAACTCACATACGAATCCCCTCGGCCATGTTTCACTGCATCAATAACCATAGAACTGCACATACTAACCCCCTCAGCCTTGTCTCATGGTAGCCACAGAACCACACATACTTACCTCACACCCTTGTCCCACAATAGCCATAGAATTACACATACCAACCACCAGCCTTGTCTTTCTGGTTGTCAGGATATGTAATATGAGCCCTCCCAGCTGCTGCACAACTACAACTCCAGTTGGTTCCCGTTTTGCAAATGGTTGGTGGGAGATTATGGACATTGTAGTCTGGCAGCAGATGGAGTGCCTCAGATTGCACCAACACTGCTGTGACCCCCAGCCCTGTCACACAGTAGCCACAGACCCAAACATAATACCCCCAGCTCTATTAACATTTTGGAAACATTGTAAGCTATGAATGCTTTGACAGGGACAGGTTTTCTGATCTGTCATGTAAAAAAATGTACACAACCACATTTCAAGAAATTGTTAGAGTTGACATTTTGCATTAATTCTTTAAATAATGTAGGTATATTCTGGGACGGTGTTGAAGAGATGCAGTGGAGACAATAACTTTAACAGTATAAACAAAATAAGGATGTATTGATACAAATTAACATTTGGATAAACACTGTGTGTGTCAAAATCAATTTTATCCTTCTAGAATAATGGACTTTTGTTCAATTAGCTAGGAAAAAGGATCCTCCTTCTGCCACTTGCACCAAAGAGCAAGCAATTTTGGAGTGTATGGACATTTCAGGTTATTTTGTTCCTTAGCACCTTGTTCCTATCCATGTATTAAAAAAAGTGCAGGGGAACTCAGCATAAAATGTGTGCATTTTTCTGGACATGCTATAGAGTAGGTATTTGAGGTTTGCTCACCTTAAAGTCTTAAAGATGGTGGCATGCATGTACCAGCATTCAATAAATGATCCTATGTGTGTCTACATTGCTTGTACATACCCTAATGAGCAGGAAGATGATTTTAGGCTACATAGGATGCAAAATTTTTTTGTAAAGTTGATACCTTTATTGGCTAACTAAACAGATTTAAAATGCAAGCTTTCAAGACTTCTTAGGTCTCTTCCTCAGGCATGTTATACAGATAAATATGAAAACTTCTCTCTTAAATACAAGTACACATTACATTGTTTATAATAGAAATCAGATAAGAACGTTAGTCCAGATACCAATTCCTTGATCAGTCAATGGTAGAGGATGTGATTTAAATAGCATTCTTCCTCTGGGTCCAGGTATTTATGATTCCAGAGGGACTGTCGTAAAAGTTAATTGTCACTTACCACCCCCAGGTTGAAGCTCTGCGCAAAATATCAAGAGAACTTCAAGCAACCTTACACACAGATGAAAGACTTAAGAACATATTTCCACAGCCTCCCTTACTCTCCTTCAGACAGCCTCCCAGTTTAAAGCAACTGATGGTAAGGAGTGCCCTGAACAAAAACACAAAAAATGGCACATTACTCTGCCTAAAAAGTAGGTGTAAAACCTGTGCACACATTTATACCACAGACAAGATACCCATACCAAACACCCAGTTACACCATAAGATCAATGGTAATTTCACCTGCAAATCATCCAATGTAATATACCTTATCATGTGTGCAAAATGCCCAACAGCTTTTTATGTGGGGGAAACAGGACAGAAATTACATAAGAGGTTTAATTCCCACAGATCCAGCATTAACAACAAAAAGACAGAGACACCAGTGGGAGAACATTTTTGCCAAAGTGGGCACAGTATCAGGGATATTAAATTGACTGTACTAATGGGACAATTTCGCAATCAGAGGGACAGAAAGTTATGGGAGGTAAAATTAATGTTACAATTTGACTCTTTGACCTATGGCATGAACAGGGACAGGGAATTCCTGTCACAGTACTTAATGGTGAATTAACTTTTACGACAGTCCCTCTGGAATCATAAATACCTGGACCCAGAGGAAGAATGCTATTTAAATCACATCCTCTACCATTGACTGATCAAGGAATTGGTATCTGGACTAACGTTCTTATCTGATTTCTATTATAAACAATGTAATGTGTACTTGTATTTAAGAGAGAAGTTTTCATATTTATCTTTATAACATGCCTGAGGAAGAGACCTAAGAAGTCTTGAAAGCTTGCATTTTAAATCTGTTTAGTTAGCCAATAAAGGTATCAACTTTACAAAAAAATTTTGCATCCTGTATTTCTACGGCTAACACGGTACCAACTCTCATCTATTATTAATTTAGGCTACATATACACACATAAAATGTGTTAGGCTGGGGATTTCATACATTTCCTGCAATGAGGATTATGAAATAAGAAGGAATTGAGAAAACCAACTGTACTACAGGGGACAAATACACTCTTCATAAAATGAAAATGTTAAACCACCGAATGCCAGAGGGGTCTCCGGTGCATTAGATACCTCTGTAACATTGAAAAAGTTAAAGGCCCAATTTAAACCAATGGGCATTGGTTAATAAATCCACTACTCTTTGTTGATTTGGTCATTATAAAGTGACACCTAATGCAACTTTGCCTTTTACAAATGTAGCATAACTTAGTGTATCATTTTTAGTTATCTCTTAATTCCGCAGCTATAAAAATTATATATAAAGTCTATATATGTCACTATATAAAGCATCCTTCTGGCATGTCATGGTGCTTCATATTGTTCTATAACAAGCTGCATAAGTTCTGTATTTCCATGTTATATTATCTGGAATCTGATAGCATGTCATGAGCTACAGTTTTCATGAGCTATTTGGTTTGTAAGAACATGACTGTAAAAAAGCAAGCAAACATCATGACTAGTCAGGATTGTTATATTTAAAATACATATAAAAATATGAGTGGAGAGTCAGTTAACAGTGCTAACTGGGGTGAGACTGAAATGTTAATTCAACCAAATATTTTTCTGTCTGCATATACAGTTTAAAAATCACAAACTCTTGATCAGGGGACATGCTAGATTCCCAAAATACCCAAATCTTAGGTTATTGTGATTTATTTTTAGTACACTGTGCAGATCCTTTGTAACTTTACCATAACCTGCCCCAAACTGTTAACAAATTCAATGGCTTTAAGAATGAAACCTGGAACTTTAGCCCTCTCAAGCAATATCAAATAACTCCCCTTCTATAGATCAGCTAGTCCCAACAAAATTATGTGGTTGGATATCAAATTTAGAGTTACATATTCCATAATGAATCCCTAATGAACTCATTCCAAATAGATATGTTCTGTTCTATTATTTAAACCATTCAAGTGATCTATGGGCATCCATGAAATACAAAACAATCAAAAGGTTAACGCTTTGAGTGTCAGAGTGATATTGTTGGGAAACCGTAAGGAAGTGTTGAAAAACAGTTGTTTATATATTGTGTCAAAAAATGACTGTTTATTAAATATAGAATGTAATAATGGGCGTTTGCTATAAAATAGGCCTGGATTAAATTCTAGATAAATCAAACAACAGAAAGAAAAAGGAAACAAACAATTATTTTTGGAGCTTTTTTCTTATCTTTTTGGGGTGATCAGTTCCCAACAGAACAATCATAGAGCAATGTACCAATTTGTCAGTTCATTACAACCAACTGGCACAATGTCAAACAAAGGTTTACAGCACACATTACATTACTGATTCATCTTAGTTGTGTTGAAGCTTCAATACAAACTTTACAATTTAAAAGTTCATACCATTTGGGGATCTGTGAGTGGCTGTTCTAGAGTAGGCATGGGTGAAAAGTCAGAGCAATTTCCTGCCAGACTTTTCACGAAAAAACAAAGATTTTTCACTTTTTTTGCAAAAGGTTTTGCCCATAGACAATACATAAAATAGTCTCCATTTTGCCACTTCCAATAAATTTCCTCCCAAAACTTTGCAATATTTCACCTATGTTTTCTATGACTGCAACATTTCCCACCACTATATTACTTCTTCTGAGGGTTGAAGTGGAGAAATGAATAACTGAAAGTAAAAGTTGTGAGTGCTATAGCAACATATGACTTGAAAAAATTGCTAACAGGCTGAGTGCCTTTGTCCTTTGCCCACAACACTAACTTCCTGCTTAAGAACACTGGCACATCTATCCTGTGCCTTGGGATATTCCATCAGAATGCAATACATTAAATCAATTCTTTAAAGCCTCTGTTTTCAACAAAAGAAAAGGACAGCATGTCAAGTAACAACATTTTGGCAAGTTTACTATTAGTGATGAGCGAGCACCCCAATGCTCGGGTGTTCGGGTGCTCTGACCGAGCGCCCCCGGAGGCTCGAGTGCTCGGCCGAGCACCCGAGCCCCATTGAAGTCAATGGGAGGACTCGAGCATTACACCAGGCACCCCCTGCTCTGATGAGGGGAGGGTGCCTGGTCCATAGGAAAAGGGAAGAAAAGGATGGAAACACCACAGAAATGGTTCAGGGACAGCATAGGGAGGATGTCTGGATGCATCTTGGACTCCAACATCGCTGCTGGGAACGATCTTTCGCCCGTAGTACGCCATTTTTACAGACTGACCGTAAAACACACAAAAAGGAAAATAAAAACGACTTTAGGCGAAAAATTGTTACCAAACAATATTTGCTGTATATTTACTTGTATATCATCTGCAAATTCTCCCAAAAATTTCCTTGATTTTCTGAAGTGAGGCCATGATTAAGAGGGAAACGTGCGCAGAGGCAAATTATCTCAAAAATTTCCTTGATTTTCTGAAGTGAGGCCATGATTAAGAGGGAAACGTGCGCAGAGGCAAATTATCTCAAAAATTTCCTTGATTTTCTGAAGTGAGGCCATGATTAAGAGGGAAACGTGCGCAGAGGCAAATTCTCCCAAAAATTTCCTTGATTTTATTGAACTGAGGCCATGATTAAGAGGGAAACGTGCGCAAAGGCAAATTCTCTCAAAAATTTCCTCGATTTTTCTGAACTGGGGCCATGATTAAGAGGGAAACGTGCGCTGAGCTGACCATCTAAAACATTATGGGTGAGGGTCTGCTGCAGAGCTGACCATCCTAAACATTATATGCGAAGGCCCGCTAGTGAGCTGACGCTATAAAACATTATATGAGAGGGCCCGCTAGAGAGCTGACCCAATAAAACATTATATGAGAAGGCCCGCTGGTGAGCTGACCTATATAAAAATTGTCAAACAGGGCCCGCTGGTGAGCTGGCCCTATATAAAAATTATATCACAGGGCCCGCTGGTGAGCTGGCCCTATATAAAAATTATAGCACAGGGCATATGGAAGAGAAGGAGGAGGATGAGAAGATTAAGAGTCAACCATATACCCGTTTTTTGGGTGGAAGGGGTGAATGGGAATACAGAGTATTCCCATCATTGTAAATAACATATATAAAGTGAGTTCATGTTCCCCCGGGGCTTTCCTCCAGTGGAGTGGAGAAGTCAGGGGAAATCCAGGCCTTGTTCATTTTTATAAGTGTCAACCTATCAGCATTTTCGGTGGAAAGGCGGATACGCTTATCTGTTATGATGCCACCAGCAGCACTAAATACCCGCTCAGACAGAACGCTGGCGGCAGGGCAGGCCAGCACCTCCAAGGCGTAGAGTGCCAGTTCATACCACGTGTCCAGCTTGGACACCCAGTAGTTGTAAGGCACAGAGGGATCATTGAGGACGCTGACACGGTCTGCTACGTACTCCTTCACCATCTTCCAAAACTTTTCCCTCCTTGTGACACTAGGCTGCGCATCAGGGTGAGGGTGCTGGCGGGGTGTCATGAAGGTGTCCCACGCCTTGGAGAGTGTTGCCCTGCCTTTGTCGGAACTGCTGTGTGCTCCCCTTTTCTCCCCTTCTCGGTTGGCCAAGGTAGCACGTACTCTGCCGCCAGCGTTGTCAGATGGAAAATTTTGGAGCAATTTTTCGACAAGAACCTTCTGGTATTGCACCATTTTGCTTGTCCTCTCCACCGGAGGAATGAGAGATGAGAAATTCTCTTTGTAGCGGGGGTCCAGAAGGGTGAACACCCAGTAATCCGTGTTGTCTAAAATGCGTACAACGCGTGGGTCACGGGAAAGGCAGCCTAACATAAAGTCAGCCATGTGTGCCAGAGTACCAACAGGCAAGATTTCGCTGTCCTCACCAGGAGGATGACTCTCAATATCCTCATCCTCTTCCTCCTCTTCTGCCCACCCACGCTGAAGAGATGGAACTAAAGTTCCATGGCTACCCTCTGTAGCGGAGGCAACCGTGTCTTCCTCCTCCTCCTCCTCCTACTCCGCCTCCTCCAATTGTCGCTGAGAAGACGAAGTGAGGGTGCTCTGGCTATCACCTTGTGTAAGCTCTTCCTCCCCCATTTCCACCTCTTCCACATGCAAAGCGTCGGTTTTAATTGTGAGCAGCGAGCGTTTCAGTAGACACAGAAGTGGGATGGTTACACTGATAATAGCGTTATCGCCGCTCACCATCTGTGTCGATTCCTCAAAATTGCGTAAAACCTCGCAGAGGTCTGACATCCATTCCCACTCCTCACTTCTGATTACAGGAAGTTGAACGGAGAGGCGACGACCGTGTAACAGCTGGTACTCCACTACTGCCCTCTGCTGCTCACAAAGCCGGGCCAACATGTGGAAGGTGGAGTTCCAGCGCGTGCTCACGTCACACAGCAGCCGGTGAGCTGGCAATTGTAAGCGCTGCTGCAGCTTCAACAGGCCGGCCGAAGCTGTAGATGACTTACGGAAATGTGCACACACGCGGCGCACCTTGGTCAAGAGATCATGCACATTGGGGTAGGTTTTTAGAAATCGCTGAACCACTAAATTAAATACATGCGCTAGGCATGGTACGTGTGTGAGCTTGCCGAGCTCCAAAGCCGCCACGAAGTTACGCCCATTATCACACACAACCATGCCTGGTTGCAGGTTGAGTGGCGAGAGCCACTGCTCGGTCTGGTGACTAATCCCCTGCAACAGCTCTGAGGCCGTGTGCTGTTTGTCCCCAAGGCAGATCAGCTTCAGCACGGCCTGTTGACGCTTCCCCACTGCAGTGCTACACTGCTTCCAGCTACTGGCTGATGGGGGAGTGGCGCTGCGTGTAGAGAATTCGGAGGTGGAAACGGAGGAGGAGGAGCCAATAACGTAGGTGCTGGCGGAAACCCTGATGGAGGTAGGGCCCGCAATCCTCGGCGTGGGTAGCACCCGTGCCATCCCAGGGTCCGAGTCGCTCCCAGCCTCCACGACATTCACCCAGTGTGCCGTCAGGGAAATGTAGCATCCCTGGCCACAAGCACTTGTCCATGTGTCAGTCGTTAAGTGGACCTTCCCAGTAACTGCGTTGGTCAGGGCACGGGTGATGTTACGGGACACATGGTGGTGTAATGTGGGGATGGCACACCGGGAAAAGTAGTGGCGGCTGGGGACCGCGTACCGAGGGACAGCTGCTGCCATCAGGCTGCGGAAGGACTCAGTGTCCACAAGCCTAAATGGCAGCATTTCGATGGCCAGTAATTTGGAAAGGTGTGAGGTTAGTGCTATGGCCTGTGGGTGGGTGGCTGGGTATTTTCTCTTGCGCTCAAATGCCTGGGGTAACGACATTTGGACGCTGCGCTGGGACAGGGAAGTGGATGTGGTCGCTGATGGTGCTTCAGATGGTACAGGTGCAGGGCGGGAGGTATGCGGGCCTGCGCCTTCGACAGGCGATTGGCCGGCACCGAAAACAGGGGAAGAGGAGGCAGTGGTGTGGCCTGCAGACACAGATGGGCGATCCAGGCGTTCCTCCCACTTATTACGGTGCTTGGATGCCATGTGTCGGATCATGCTGGTGGTGGTGAGGTTTCTAGTGTTCATGCCTCGGCTCATTCTGGTGTGGCACAGGTTGCAAACTACAATTCTTTTGTCGTCCGCACTTTCCTTAAAAAAACGCCATACCGTGGAACACCTACCCTTTGGCAAGGTAGATTTACGCAAGGGGGTGCTCCGTGGAACATTTGCGGGCCGGTTTGGTGCAGTCCGCCTTCTTTCTGTAGCCACACCACTGCCTCTTCCAGCCTGTTGCGGTGCTGCAGATGGCTCACCCTCAGGACTGCTGTCATCGCTCGGCTCTACACCTTCCCAGGTGGGGTCAGTCACCTCATCGTCCACCAAGTCCTCCTCCACTTCCTCACTCTGATCATCCTCCTCATGTCTTGATCCCACCACATACTCAGTCATTGACAACTGTATAACATTCTCCTCAACAAGGTCTTGAGACGGTAATAGTGGTTGATTTAATGGCAACTGTGTCTCATCATCATCATCATCATCCACTACTTCCTTTGACCTTAAATGCCGTTCACATCTGTCATCTTCTTGTGATTGGGTACCCTCTAGAGGTTGTGAATCAGGGCACAAGATGTCATGTTCCTCTGCAAGCGTGCTTGGAGAGAGGGTCAAATGAAGGATTGGTGATGAGACGAGCTCCTCACTATATCCCAGTGTGGGATCACTTCTTTGACCAGACCGTGTATGGTGGGAGGAAGGATGATCAGAGTGAGGATTATGTTGACCAGACTCTTGGCTACTGAGAGTGGACTTGGTGGAAGACAGGGTGGTGCTTAACCGACTGGAAGCAGTATCAGCTGACATCCAACCGACCACCTGTTCGCAGTGGTCGGACCTCGAGAGTGATGTCCTGCGACGCCCTGTGAAATGAGACATGAAGCTAGGTATGGTGGATGTCTTTCTTTCTTGTGCTCTGGCACCAGGCACAGTTTCTCCGCGTCCTGACCCGCGCCCTGAACTATCAGGATCACGTCCACTTCCCCGTCCCTTTTTACCCGCCTTCTTCATCTTACACGGAATATGTGACTTTGATATTTTAGTTTGAAAACTTAACAGTATTTCTTCCTATTCTGCAACTGTGCAGAGTACACAGAATAGGCTGATAAACGGCGGTGACGCACACTGAATATAATATGTGACTTCGATATTTTAGTTTGAAAACTTAACAGTATTTCTTCCTATTCTGCAACTGTGCAGAGTACACAGAATAGGCTGCTAAACTGCGGTGACGCACACTGAATGGAATATGTGACTTTGATATTTTAGTTTGAAAACTTAACAGTATTTCTTCCTATTCTGCAACTGTGCAGAGTACACAGAATAGGCTGCTAAACTGCGGTGACGCACACTGAATGGAATATGTGACTTTGATATTTTAGTTTGAAAACTTAACAGTATTTCTTCCTATTCTGCAACTGTGCAGAGTACACAGAATAGGCTGCTAAACTGCGGTGACGCACACTGAATATAATATCTGACTTCGATATTTTAGTTTGAAAACTTAACAGTATTTCTTCCTATTCTGCAACTGTGCCCAGTACACAGAATAGGCTGCTAAACTGCGGTGACGCACACTGAATGGAATATGTGACTTTGATATTTTAGTTTGAAAACTTAACAGTATTTCTTCCTATTCTGCAACTGTGCAGAGTACACAGAATAGGCTGCTAAACTGCGGTGACGCACACTGAATGGAATATGTGACTTTGATATTTTAGTTTGAAAACTTAACAGTATTTCTTCCTATTCTGCAACTGTGCAGAGTACACAGAATAGGCTGCTAAACTGCGGTGACGCACACTGAATGGAATATGTGACTTTGATATTTTAGTTTGAAAACTTAACAGTATTTCTTCCTATTCTGCAACTGTGCAGAGTACACAGAATAGGCTGCTAAACTGCGGTGACGCACACTGAATATAATATCTGACTTCGATATTTTAGTTTGAAAACTTAACAGTATTTCTTCCTATTCTGCAACTGTGCCCAGTACACAGAATAGGCTGCTAAACTGCGGTGACGCACACTGAATGGAATATGTGACTTTGATATTTTAGTTTGAAAACTTAACAGTATTTCTTCCTATTCTGCAACTGTGCAGAGTACACAGAATAGGCTGCTAAACTGCGGTGACGCACACTGAATGGAATATGTGACTTTGATATTTTAGTTTGAAAACTTAACAGTATTTCTTCCTATTCTGCAACTGTGCAGAGTACACAGAATAGGCTGCTAAACTGCGGTGACGCACACTGAATATAATATGTGACTTTGATATTTTAGTTTGAAAACTTAACAGTATTTCTTCCTATTCTGCAACTGTGCACAGTACACAGAATAGGCTGCTAAACTGCGGTGACGCACACTGAATATAATATGTGACTTTGATATTTTAGTTTGAAAACTTAACAGTATTTCTTCCTATTCTGCAACTGTGCAGAGTACACAGAATAGGCTGCTAAACTGCGGCGAAGCACACTGAATGGAATATGTGACTTTGATATTTTAGTTTGAAGACTTAACAGTATTTCTTCCTATTCTGCAACTCTGCACATTACACAGAATGTGCTGCTAAACTGCGGCGAAGCACACTGAATGGAATATGTGACTTTGATATTTTAGTTTGAAGACTTAACAGTATTTCTTCCTATTCTGCAACTCTGCACAGTACACAGGATGTGCTGCTAAACTGCGGCGAAGCACACTGAATGGAATATGTAACTTTGATATTTTAGTTTGAAGACTTAACAGAATGTGCTCTAATCTGCAACTTTGCACACTAAACAGAATGTGCTCTAATCTGCAACTTTGCACACTAAACAGAATGTGCTCTAATCTGCAACTTTGCACACTAAACAGAATGTGCTCTAATCTGCAACTTTGCACACTAAACAGAATATATGTTTTTTTTTTTTTTTCCCCCCCACACAAAATAACCTGCTGCCCCCACACACAGTAGTCCTAAAAAGGACTTTTGGTTCTTTTTTTTTCACAATCGCTTTTTTTCTCCCTACACTGACTTTCCCTTCCTATCCTCATCTCTCCCTGGCTAAGACTGAGCCGAACTCGCTGGTCAGGTGCTATACAGCACCCGACCACGGGTTCTGGCCAGCCAATCAGTGTAATGCCAGCAGCCAACATGGCTGCTGGCATTACACTGATGTCAGAGCCTCCCTGCACGTTTATTGGCTGCGCAGCAGCCGCAAAACGTGCGGGGAGGAGATCCGAACATGGCGGGCGAGCACATGCGGTACTCGTACGAGTACCGCCATGTGCCGAGCAGAGCGATGCTCGAGCCGATCCGAGCATCGGCCGAGCATGCTCGCTCAACACTATTTACTATTCCAAAGGAATACTTTTGAATTATTTTTGTACAGGTTGGTGGTAGTGGTATGAGTATGCACTTTATGACTCTTGTCATCTCCAAAAACAAACTCAGAGTCAAACTCCACTGCAACAGGAGCAGAAAATGCTGCTACCAGTGCTTTCCCTGCTGACACCAGTGCTGTGCCTTCTATATCCTTCCAGCATCCTTCTCTTGTTCAGATACAGATGAAGTTGAGAGTGAGGATGATGACATGGCTATAAGGTTAGCAGAAAGTCAAAGGCTGAATCTTCTACCACTGTGCCTGTTTATAAACTGTATGAGAAAACCATTGGAATGTCTGACCCTGTACAAGCACAGATGTCAAAAAGCACACAGTCACCCTATCAGTGATCATCAGCATCATTGCCTCTTCAAAATCCAAGTCCCACTCAGCCACACACACCTGTTTTGAGTACCCAGCAACACAGGTTAACATCCACAATTTTAGATATGACGAGTGCGTCTGTTGCTGCTGCTATACGTAATTCATCTTTGACACCTAGTAGTAATGGCAGTAGAACTGCATCAACATCTAGTCCCAGTAGTAGTAGTAGTAGCAGCACCACCTCAGGAACCCCTCATTCCATGAAGTCCACAGCATGGAGATACTTCACTCAGGATCCTCAAGCTAAGCATGTTGCTATCTGTTGTCTGTGCAAAAAAGCATGTGAGTAGGGGGAAGCAGGCTCACACCTAGGCACCTCCCCTATGATATCCCACCTGAAGCACAACTTCACGTCTGACACTATCAGCAGGTCAAAGCTGCCACAACTAGCAGCAGCAGAAACACTTTAAAACGTTCCCAGGGCTCTAGGGCAGAAAAAAAAAGAAGCAAAGTTATTTATATGTCAGAAAGTGTGCTACTGCCAGTGCCAACAGTTAGTTCAGTCCAAATAACACCTATGGCTCTTGCTGCAGAGGAGTATGATGACTCTGGCTTTGCTGTAGGAGATGGCAAGAGTCATAGACTGCCCACACATGCTGCATCTACCACCACCACTTCCACTAGTCATGTTGTTAAAGCAATAAAGTTTCAGGCTTCTTCTTTCATGTCCTGCCAACCCACACTGACTGCGTTCCTAGGAAGGAGTCAAAAAGTTCATAAAAACAATCCCAAAGTACACATGTAGAATGGCAAGGTTGCCAAGATGTTGGCAATGGACATGCTACCATATTCTTTTGTAGAAAACTGAGGTTTCAGAGAACTGATGTCATGTATAGCTCCACGCTGGAATATCCCAAGCCACAGTTATTTTTCCAAGACGGCTGTGCCTGAGTTGTACAAGCAGGTGGTTAGTGTGGTGGGCAAAGGGCTGAAAAGTGCATATGGCAAGAAAATCCACCTAACAACAGATATCTGGACAAGTTAGCAGAGCACAGACTATATGACTGTGACTGCTCACTGGGTTTCCCTCCCAGTACCAAGAGTGAAAAACACTAGCTTACAGTATCAGGTGAAAGTCAGTAATCATGCTGCTGGTTGTGGCACTGTGATTAAAAGGTAGCAGCAGCAGGATAGCCCATACCATTGTCACACCACCTTGTGCATGGAGAAGAGCTAAAAATACAGTTTATGGAGAAGGGTTATTCAGAGGTGGAAATAGATAAAGCTTTCAAAAGAGCGGAAAGTTTGGATCTTAATAAGATCTTAATCCGCAAAAATAATAAGACCATGGTAAAGAAAAACTATCATAAATATGATCAAATGCAATTTGTAACTGGATATAATGTGTTTTCTAAGCATATTAAGAGTATTAACAGCAAAAATTGGGGAATCCTTAGACAAGATCCTCTTTTGGTAGATGGATTGGACGAAGTGGCCAATATTATATATAGGAAAGGAAAGAATTTGAGGAACTTAATTGCACCTAGTAGACCTAAAATCCCCAAAAAAGGTTTAATAACTAAATCGGTACTGGTGTCATCAGGTAACAAAAAGGGGAATTATAGAATTATAGGTGCAATAATATAAGATGTGGCACTTGTAAATATATGGAACATCGGGAGAAACGTTTTACCATAGGTCAGGGGAAAACAGCAGATATACGCCAATTTATAAATTGTGGTACACGTTACTTGGTTTACAGATTAACCTGTGGATGTGAAAAGTACTATGTAGGTAGGACAACGAGAACCCTACGAGAAAGAATAGGGGAGCACCGCAGGAACATTATTAAAGGGGTTTTGGATCATAGTGTCTCAAGACACTTCAAACTATGCAGTCAAGGTAATATTAACAATTTAAAAGTTTTAGGTCTGCAAAGTATAGAAAGCTCGGTCCCGCAGAGATTTAAAACCCTTTGTAAAAGAGAGGTGTATTGGATTTTTCCTCAATACGCTGAACCTTAAAGGGTTTAATGAGGAGATCGAGCTGGCTACCTTCCTATAAATATGTTTGGTTTTATATCAATGCAGAATTATTTTGGTAATTTTAAAAATATTCTATAATAACAATTGCCCTCTCTCCCCCTTGTATTTCCGTTTAATTGTTTTAATAATTTAATATATTATTGTGTTTTTGGGTAAGACCTATTATGATGTTTGGGACAACTTAATAAACTATGGAAAATTAAGATAAATAAAAAGAAACCAAATTTTATTTTATAATTTTAATATCTAAAATAAATGGGAGTTAGATTAGGTAATAGGGTTTTAAAAGAGTTTGTTTTTTTCTCCCCTTTTGTGTCTGAATGCTTTTTGATTGATGAGATATATTTGTATATAATGATTATTGAATGGGAATTTGTAGTGTAGAGAATGTGTTGTAGGAGGAAGGGATGTCTCTGAGCTGCTGGGGTCGATTGATGTTTCTCTTTCTCTCTCTTTTTTCTCATAGAGAATGCCCACATGTGTTAGGATGAGAGTGGGAGAGGTTTGACATGTGGGCACTGGGTTCTGTGGAAAGTTGGGGGTGTGCATCTTTCGATCCAATGTATAGTTCAAAGACAGTTGAAAGTTTGTTTGTCGTGTGACCTGGTTCCGGTGTTTGGAACGCAAGATGGTTCCATGGTACCGGAAGTATTTTCGTCAGTACGACAGGTGGAAGTGGAAGTTTAGGAAAAGAATAGTTCCAAAATAAGAACTTTACAGTGCCGTGAAACTATAAATGTTTGGATTATCAGGTATGTGTTTAAATCCCCTGACGAAGCAATATAGAATTGTGAAATGCGTTGGGTTGGTAGATTAACTACTTGATGTACTAATATCTATATTTCATTTTTTACTTGTTGGTTGCAACATGTTTTATATTATATTATAATGAAAAGAAATCACTCCTTTTAATTATAATTTGATTCCCTGGATACTTGCTTGGATACCTCAGGTCAATTTAAGTTTGACTCAGTAATCAGATTCCTTAAAGATACTCCTTTGTACAAACGATCGGAGCACTAAATGTAAAGGGATCAAAGAGAGGTAAGCAGTAATTCGAAGAGGAGGAGAAGTTCGATTCCTTGGAAACTGACCAGGGCTGGAGGTCTGATCCAGCCGAAGTGTGTATTTTAGAGGCAGGAAAAGCCTCTGAAAAAAGTGAATACCCATATTGAAGGGGGGCAAGGGTTATAAGGATTGCTTGTATTGAAGTTGAATGCGTATAACGCTTAGAGGGACTGTGCGCTGTTCTTCTTTTTATCGTTTTTGGTATATCTGGTTTCTTGAGTGGAATACTGGGAAAATAGGGCTTACTCCAACGACCCATAAGAAAGGCTGCAAGTCCCAAGTGGATCCAAGGAAGAGAAAATTGTAGATGGACACTTATAGAGACGTTGTACCTTGCCTTATTCCAGTAGCTAAATAAGGATCCGGCTGCAGGAGATATATCCTTCTATTGAATTACGGAATCATTTAAAGTTGTCATACTCTGTTTTTTAATCAAAATTATACAGCTTTGTGACTAGGGAGATTTGGAGAGCTTGATCACTTGTTTGGAATCGTGCATGTACCTGCTTTGCCCATGTACAAATTTAGTTGGGACCAGATTCCTGGCAGAATCCAAAATCCTTAAAGAGATGCATACTATTGCCCACAAAATCTGTGCCCATTTTAGTTGCTCCTACAGTGCATACAACGCTATTTATTTGTAGAAAGGACTGTGGGACAAAGAAAAAGAACAAGAGGAGTCTCCTGTGTTGAATCTGAGAAAAAAATGACCTCCACCAGTACACCACAGCGAGTTATACTCACAAAAGAAATAGCTGTGAAACTACTTATGTATTAAACAGCAAATACACGTTAGTGCATTTACAGGGTTTTTATGATTATATTTTTAGTTTTTTAATAAATATTTTATTATATTTGAGCTGTTTCTTTGCAATCTGTTTTCCTGTTAGTTGATTTGATCCAGTCATCACTGAGCCACCAGAGTGGAGACTTGGTATATTTCTCCGACTGTGCGATTGTCTGCTGTTATGTGCTGACCTGGATCTATGTGAGTACCCATCATTATATCTCAATTACTGTCTTCATACTGTGCTTCACTATTGGGCGCCTTTCTTCTTTGTTTTCTGCAATTTATTCGTAACAACTTGCCCCATCACCAGCTGAAAATGGAGGTCCTTACCAGGTGGAATTCCACCATGTACATGCTAGAGCATTTGTATAAGTAGAATAAGGCTTTAGAGAATACACCATGCAAAACTGGAAGGCTTTGGAGGAAGCCTCTTTGTCACCTGGCCAATGGCAACTAATGTGCGATGTATGTGAGCTACTGAAACCCATTGAGGAGGCAAACATGCTGGTGAGTCGCACAGGGGCAGGAACTAGTGAAATTCTACCACTGATATTTTTTTGCATAAAAAAATGAGGAGCGTGGCTGAGGATTCTTACCAGAGTGACAATACAGACATGCACCAGCTGGTAAAGGACATGTTAGCGTGCTTGAACAAAACACTTGCATAGTGTCCATTAAAAGCAATGAGGAATACATTCTTGCCACTTTGCTGGACCCCCACTTCAAACACAACATTTCTGACTTTCTGTCAAAGGACTATCAGTGGTTTGTCACAACAAGGAGTCATGGTGATCAGCAGCAACTCTGTAAGGAATCGCATTCTGTCAAGGAATATTGAGAAATGCTTATTGATCAAGTGGAGGGTTTGCATTGTGGAGGATGAGAGGAAGAAAGTGAGGGCACATCAACCATCTAGACAGTATAGTGGAAAGGAAGGCAACAAAGCATTTCAACCTGCAAAAGCAGCTACATCATCAACCAGAATATCCCATTTGGAAAACAGAGCAATTCATGGGTCTCAGCAGGGGTGGTGACACATCTCTTTGGGACTTGCTCCCTAAGTATGGGTTGGTCACTGACACAAAGGAACACTGTGTAGCTCCTAGAAGTGGTCCACCTGCATGTGAGATGGTTACTGAATACTTGCAGGATAGCTATGTTTTAGGCAGAATCAATAACCCCATGGACTACTGGCAAACAAAGCAGTGTGTGTGGCCAGCATTGACACGTACTGCAGTGGAAACCCTCAGTTTTCCTTTAGCAAGTGTTGAGTCTGAGAGGGTTTTCAGTGCAGCTAGTTATATTGTCAATTACCGCAGGACACAGCTATCAAGCAGCAATGTTGGGAGACTAACATTCTTAAAAATTAACCAACATCTCATACCATCTGAGTATCAGGTAACATTAACTACACATGACAGACAAAGCCAGGACAAATATAATAACAGCAGCACAGATGAGGGGGTGTGAAGAAGGGTTGCCACTATCTACCCCACTTGGGACCACTGCTATGACAGATAAGTAATGTCTGTCAATCTGAGAAGGAGGATAGCATATGACAATACTAAAAATACATGCACAAATCACACCATGCCAGTCCCTCACCACCATCACAATAAACATCTGCCACATTGTAGGTTGTACTTGGTGGTGGTGATGGTGGAACTTTTTGTGGCACTTTGAAAAACTGCATCCTCCTCGGGGAGAAAGGGATCAGCATTATTTATTGCCCCCACTACAGAAACCATGACTGCAGTCAGTCCCTGCACTGCCCCTAAAGCTTTCACCCTACCCGTTATGCATTTACTGGACATTACTTAACTACTGTGTGTGTGTGTTTACTTTAAAGTACACAATAGAACTGATTGTGTGTCGTGTCTTATCTTGGATATCTACAAAATACTTTATCTCTAAGTCTATTTTAATTAACTGTCCCCCCAATCCCTGTCACTGTCAACAACAAAAAAACAAGCACATACTTTTATTCAATGGCTTTTTTCCCCAGATTTCTCTAGGACAGAGATAACAGAAAGATCAGGAAGGAACTTAGATCACATCTGCCTGAGTTTACTTGGTCAAAATGTTGTGGTATTTGGGGTAATCCTCCTTTGCTGACTTCTCACATTGCAGACTCCCCTAGGATAGATATAACAGCCAGAGAAGAAAGAAAATTGGATCACCTCTGCCTATAATTTTCCAAATTACCTTTTCTCCCTTCTCACACCCCCATATTCCCCTGATAGATATAACAGCCAGATCAAAAAGGAACTTGAATCACATCTGCCTGTGTCTACTCGATCACACAAAATGTTAGGGTATTTGGGGTAAAATAACTTTACTACCTTTACATACCCCCAGACTCCTGTAGGACAGAGATAACAGCCATATCAGGAAAAAACTTGGAACACAGTTGCCTGTGTCTTCCCAGTCAGTCAAACTGAATTTTGGTTTATTTGGGGCCAAACTACTTTCTCCCTTCCTGTCCCCAAGGCACCCCTAATACCACATACAGATTTCCTGACTACAAGACTCTCTAAACTAAGTTTCAACTCTCTATTAGCTTGCCTTCTTTAGCTCAAAAATGTGCCGATTCCTCTTCCTTTCTCAAACACAGAATGGTATGCTGTGAGAACTTGACACCCTTTTATATGCCTACAGGAAAAGAAGGTAAACTTGCCATGTTGTGGGGAAAAATTATGTCTTTCCATTAAAAGACAAGAAGCTTCCAAGAACACAAGAAGCTAGGCCAAACGCACCTCAAACGTAATACAGAACTCAACCATCACAATGTCTAATTGTATAGCAGTATACACCAAACATTCTCAGAGTGACAATGTCATATTCACAAACGTGGGAACAAGAATGATAAGCATGCAGAAATACCAGTGGAAAAAAGTCAGGAATGGGTATAATATGCTACTGCAGTGTTTTCCTAAGTGCGGCCACCAACATGGACAGATTGTCCTATCAGTGGGCCATGCCATCATGGGCCGGTTGTTGAATTCAGAGTATCTCACCTAACTGGCCCACAATATTTTGAGGTTACCAATTGAAGAGTTGAAGAATTTTGAGCGTGCTTCACAATAGTTCATTAGTAGCTTTACTTTCAAAATTTATATAAATGAACAAAAGAAAAAAGGACATTGCTAATAAAGTTTATATTTCATCTCAAACTGGGAACTATGACAATATTATTATGTTTCTATACCACAGATTTTGATCACAACACATTTGAGCACTGATTACACTTTATTAGCAATGTCCTTTTTTCTTTTGTTCACTTTTAGAATGTTTAGCAGTCAGCTATGAGTTTTATGAGCGAGTGAATGGATGCAAAAACATAAATGTATATAGAAGTCCCCTAAAAATTCAAGATCCACAAGTCAAATTTTAGGAGACTAGGTTCTCAGCTTCTTGTAGGTTTATCTAACCCTAGATTTTTGTTCTTTCAGCAGCATTGCAAAGGAATAGAAATAAGTGATACCAGTCACAGCCAGTGCACAGTAGGTATTACTTCAGAAAGTTCCACATTTAACTATCCCAAGACCTAAAAGATTATTTAAAACTACACACTATTAATTACTGAGGAGAATATATGTCAGCTCTATAAAGGGATGCAGTTATCAATGAGGAAGCTGCATAAGCCCAACGGGCAAATGTCTGACATGCCATCCTTAAAGGAATAGTATATTATAGTATTTTGAATTTAAATATTCAATATACGCATATTATGATCAGCTAAATAGCCTATACTTTTTATCACTTTTTTTCTTCACCAGTTTTTAAATGTTTTAAGTCCCTGACATTGAATGACCTGAACCTCAGGTTCCAGAGTTTTCAGGTTGATAGATCATCAAAGCAGGATGTAATATAATGTTACACTTTGTCTGCAGCATTAACCGTTTTGGTGCCAGAGGGGTACGCAATGCATTACGTTAATTGTTCTGTGGGGGTGGGGGTTGTATTTTTTTTACATTGTATCTTTTTTTATTATTACTAGAGCTGCTTTAAAGGGATAGTAATGTTTCAAAATAAAAGCAGCTCCAATTAATCTTCATAGTATTTGGGACACGGAGAGTGTTATTTCAATACTGTCAGAGTTGTAGTTCAAGAGTAATTGAATGATAAAGTATCCACCTCCCGCCCCTTTTACCTAGTTTAAGCCACCTCCCCTCAGATGTGGAATCTGGTCTTAATACCAGGCGGGTCACAGCAAGGGACTATATTCTTACTGTGAGTATAAGGAAAACCCTGCCCCCCTTGACAGGTTTTTCAGGTTTTTCCCTTATGCTAAATGAAGATTGTCCCTCTCTGCAAGCCATCTGAACACCACCTTTCTGTTCTGAGGTGAGCAGTGTTACATGAGTAAAAGAGGCAGGAGGGGGATACTTTATCAATTACTCTTGAACTACAACTCTGACAGTATTGAAATAACACTCTCCATGGCCCAAATACTATGAAGATTAACTGGAGTGCTTTTATTTTGAAACATTACTATCCCTTTAATGTTGCCTAAAAGAAAATGCTCTGGAAACAGATCCAGGTAGATTAATGTCAAAAACATTTACATGTAAAAATTATTTGGGAACTAAAAAAAAATTAAGAGAATTTGGCTGTACATATTGTTTTACTTTACATACTGTGATCTGCAAGTATATAATGATGGGGTACTATTCATGTAATAAATTGCTTAGAAATGGGCTGAAAACGTCTTTGACACCCAAGGGGGATTACATCTGTTTTTGGTAATATCGCCCTTGACAAACTGTCGCATTTTGCTAAGCTGTCATTACTTTGTCGCATTGACATGGTTTGTACTTAGATTCACTATAAAAGTCTGGTTGTTTTTTATTTTCTGTTTAATAATACACTCCAAATTCTTAATAGCTTTTAAAGTATGCATTAGCCGAAATCTCATGAGTAGTCTGCAATATCTTTTTATTTATATAAAAAAGACGTTAAGAGCATAACAGTGGAAAGAAGTCATTTGAAATTCTTTTTTGAAGCATCACTCTGATTTGATTCCCAGCATGAGATGTTTTGCTGATGCATCTGACACTAGGATTTCACATTTCTAGCTCATTATACTAAATGCAAAACAAATCTAAGTATAACAAAAAGGCAGGGCATCATTCAAAAACTTTGTTCCGTTCAGACAAATGCAGATATTATTACATTTCATGAGTACTCATTTATTTGTCCCACTGACAAATGTTGGGAACCTTAACCCCTTAACGACCGGCGGTCCTGGGACGTTTCCGTCCCATAAGGACCGGATAGAACCACGTGGACGCGCCGGTAAAGTGACCTGTCGCGTGTATCGGCGCGTCACTATGGGGCCTGATACAGATCGCTCCGATGTTGGAGCGGTCAATTTCAGGCCCTATTTTTACTTATATCGCTCGCGGTAGAGAGCTGTAAGTAAAAAGTACGTGACGTACTATGACCGTCATCGGTCCTTGAGTATTTCCAGGACCGTGGCGGTCATAGTACGTCACATGTCGTTAAGGGGTTAAAGTGGAACTACCACCTTATAAAAAGTTGCTGCCCATTTATTAAGTATATGGTGAATAGCTTCTTAATAGTGTTATTATCTTCCAGAAGTACCGCGTTTTGAAGTAATCCTTTTTCTTCAGAGACTGACTACCAGGCTTCTTGCTTTAGAGCTGCCTTCACCGTCAGTCCCTTCCGGGGCCTTTCAGGTCCATACAATGCCTCCTAGAGGAGAGCAGTAGGGACAGCGCAGGTGTGCAGACGTCTCTGAGCAAGATGTCTGCGTCCAAGCTTGGCTGCCAGTCTCTGACAAAACAGGATTACTTCTAAACACGGTAGTTATGGAAGATAATAGCAGTATTAAGAAGCTAGTCGCCATATACCTAATTATTGGGTGACGTCTTTTTATTCGGTGGTAGTTCCGCTTTAAACAAAGACAATAAAATATTATCAGAATTGATATCCACAAGAAAGCACATCAAAGTAGTAACTATGCATTTGTATTACAGAGATAAACATACAGAACCGAAACATTCATTTTTGATAAATAGAACTGATATTGATGACTGTGAAGAAATGGAGTAATTCAGAAGAATGCTAATTATAGTCTAGGGGAAAATAACTGTTCCCTGAATTCCCATTGAGTTAAATAGTGCTTTTAACCCCTTGAACAGTAGAATTCAAGTGGAAACCAATCCCTTTTAAATCATTTACATTTTTTCCTGTCTACATGGCACAGTTGTTTTGCCCTTAAAGCCATAGTACGCATTGCGCTATGTTTAGATGTAAAAAGATCCCCCTCCTGCTCTTTCTAGCAGCCTCCCCTTGGAGCTGCAATCTAATCGTGGGACAGGACAGATGCAGCAAGGGACAAACTTCAGTTAGTAAGTATAAGGAGAACCCTGCACCCTTGATTAAGGAGGACAGGATTTTCCTTTGCTTACTGAAGTTTGTCCTTCGCCATTCTCCATCCATCCACCAGTTAGAGGAAGTGTGACATGGCCAGAAGGGGAGGGAGGAGGGATCTTTTTACATGTAATATCTTTTGAACTACATAAAAATATGTTATTAAATATAGCGCATTGTGTTCGTTTTACAATAGAGAAGACTCGGAGATCTACTTTATCTATTATCTACTATCCCTTTAAATATCACAAGGGGCTTATGCACGAAGGTGTGATAAAGATGAGATAACTTTTCCATTGATATGCCTTTTCTAAATCCTGTGTTATTCTATGGGGCCTATGTGCTAAGATTTCTCCCGCTTTAGAAATCTTAGTGCATAGGTTTCATAGAATTACAAAGGACTGGGGGTTTATGCACTGAGGCATGATAAAGAGGTGATAAAGCAGAGATAACTTTTCCATTGATATCACAGCTCCAGTTCCTATGTTATTTTGTGGTTGGCTTGACCTGAATTTGTAGGAGGGGCTTTAGGCCAATATAAGCAGGCAGCATCCTCTCCCAATGGGACTCACTACGTCAATGGTGAGCGCCTATATCACATTCGTCACCCTAGCGTGACCACTTCTGGTTCACTAGTGACCTGGTTCAGTATCAAGCTTCATCATCTAAGCTTGAACTCTATGTTTAGAGCCTACAATTTTATACCTGATTCCCATTTTAGGTGCTCTAATCCGGTAGAGGCTCAGCATCCTTACCGCCTCTTTTAAATTTAGTTCACTCGATCATTTCTGCCATTTTTGCTCTTACAGCCCATTCAGGTATGTCCCATCTATTATTGCCCACATGTATAGTTTAACTATACTACCAGGCCTAGTTGTTAGCTAGTTATTATATATAATTAAAAAGCACATCGATCAGTGTCCCATACATACGACCAGCCACACTCATTTCTGGTTGATCTCATCATTAGTTTAACCCTTATTCCTGTTCATTCTCTGACCTTTTAAGACATACCTGGGACTGTAGCCACAATCACGTACATCAGCCTGCCTTCATTACAGGTTCATCATGACCGCCAGAATTTCAGCGCTAAACTGACTCTACCTATAGCTACAGACAGACATCTCCCATACTCAGTTCATCCAGGTATCAGGTATACTAGTTATGTTGTGCACTGCCCACCCCTAACAGTCACCACCACCACCAGCCATTAATATTATATCTCCTTAAATGTACTCAGATTCAGTTGGTCTTCATTCTATAACACGGAGCAGCACATCTAGACTTTCAGATATTATCATCATATATCCCCCCACCTCACTTTCAGCTAGCATATATAATTCATTAGTTCCGTTCCAGCCAGGTTGGAATTACATTTTCTACTATAGACTTCTCACCATACCATCAGGTACGCAAACCAGTTTTCGGCTAGCTAATTATTTTACCAGACTATTTTCTATTAACATACTCTATTTTAGTTATTTTAAGTCCATATGAAGTTCTCACACTATCAAGCATCTATTATACATTGTTGTCCCTGCATTTAAGCTTAGATCCCATTCAGTTCGCTACTCTTCCTACATCGTATCCCCAAGTACGTTTCAGCTCCATTTTTCATTCCATAAGACCCATTATCCAAACAATTTATTCTGATGTTTTTCAGCAGACTATTCAGCTGCAACCTCTCTTTAGGTAAGTCTCTCACACTTCGCCTATTCAATCACCTTCAACACAAATTAGTACGTAAAAAAAAGTCCTCTCCTTTTATCAGCGGCTAATTTCAGCTACTGTCACTATCAGGTATGTAATTGTTCATTAATCGGTATGGTCACCACTAGTGATGAGCGAGCACCCCAATGCTCGGATGTTCGGGTGCTCTGACCGAGCACCCCCTGAGGCTCGAGTGCTCGGCCGAGCACCCGAGCCCCATTGAAGTCAATGGGAAGACTCGAGCATTACACCAGGCACCCCCTGCTCTGATGAGGGGAGGGTGCCTGGTCCATAGGAAAAGGGCAGAAAAAGATGGAAACACTACAGAAATGGTTCAGGGACAGCATAGGGAGGATGTCTGGATGCACCTTGGACTCCAACATCGCTGCTGGGAACGATCTTTCGCCCGTAGTACGCCATTTTTACAGACTGACCGTAAAACACACAAAAAGGAAAATAAAAACGACTTTAGGCGAAAAAATTGTTACCAAACAGTATTTGCTGTATATTTACTTGTATATCATCTGCAAATTCTCCCAAAAATTTCATCGATTTTCTGAAGTGAGGCCATGATTAAGAGGGAAACGTGCGCAGAGGCAAATTATCCCAAAAATTTCCTTGATTTTCAGAACTGAGGCCATGATTAAGAGGGAAACGTGCGCAGAGGCAAATTCTCCCAAAAATGTCCTTGATTTTCAGAACTGAGGCCATGATTAAGAGGGAAACGTGCGCAGAGGCAAATTATCCCAAAAATTTCCTTGATTTTCAGAACTGAGGCCATGATTAAGAGGGAAACGTGCGCAGAGGCAAATTCTCCCAAAAATTTCCTTGATTTTCAGAACTGAGGCCATGATTAAGAGGGAAACGTGCGCAGAGGCAAATTCTCCCAAAAATTTCCTTGATTTTCAGAACTGAGGCCATGATTAAGAGGGAAACGTGCGCTGAGCTGACCATCTAAAACATTATGGGTGAGGGTCTGCTGCAGAGCTGACCATCCTAAACATTATATGCGAAGGCCCGCTAGTGAGCTGACGCTATAAAACATTATATGAGAGGGCCCGCTAGAGAGCTGACCCAATAAAACATTATATGAGAAGGCCCGCTGGTGAGCTGACCTATATAAAAATTGTCAAACAGGGCCCGCTGGTGAGCTGACCCTATATAAAAATTATATCACAGGGCCCGCTGGTGAGCTGGCCCTATATAAAAATTATAGCACAGGGCATATGGAAGAGGAGGAGGAGGATGAGAAGATTAAGAGTCAACCATATACCCGTTTTTTGGGTGGAAGGGGTGAATGGGAATACAGAGTATTCCCATCATTGTAAATAACATATATAAAGTGAGTTTATGTTCCCCCGGGGCTTTCCTCCAGTGGAGTGGAGAAGTCAGGGGAAATCCAGGCCTTGTTCATTTTTATAAGTGTCAACCTATCAGCATTGTCGGTGGAAAGGCGGATACGCTTATCTGTTATGATGCCACCAGCAGCACTAAATACCCGCTCAGACAGAACGCTGGCGGCAGGGCAGGCCAGCACCTCCAAGGCGTAGAGTGCCAGTTCATACCACGTGTCCAGCTTGGACACCCAGTAGTTGTAAGGCACAGAGGGATCATTGAGGACGCTGACACGGTCTGCTACGTACTCCTTCACCATCTTCCAAAACTTTTCCCTCCTTGTGACACTAGGCTGCGCATCAGGGTGAGGGTGCTGGCGGGGTGTCATGAAGGTGTCCCACGCCTTGGAGAGTGTTGCCCTGCCTTTCTCGGAACTGCTGTGTGCTCCCCTTTTCTCCCCTTCTCTGTTGGCCAAGGTAGCACGTACTCTGCCGCCAGCGTTGTCAGATGGAAAATTTTGGAGCAATTTTTCGACAAGAACCTTCTGGTATTGCACCATTTTGCTTGTCCTCTCCACCGGAGGAATGAGAGATGAGAAATTCTCTTTGTAGCGGGGGTCCAGAAGGGTGAACACCCAGTAATCCGTGTTGTTTAAAATGCATATAACGCGTGGGTCACGGGAAAGGCAGCCTAACATAAAGTCAGCCATGTGTGCCAGAGTACCAACAGTCAAGATTTCGCTGTCCTCACCAGGAGGATGACTCTCAATATCCTCATCCTCTTCCTCCTCTTCTGCCCACCCACGCTGAAGAGATGGAACTAAAGTTCCATGGCTACCCTCTGTAGCGGAGGCAACCGTGTCTTCCTCCTCCTCCTCCTCCTCCTCCTCCGCCTCCTCCAATTGTCGCTGAGAAGACGAAGTGAGGGTGCTCTGGCTATCACCTTGTGTAAGCTCTTCCTCCCCCATTTCCACCTCTTCCACATGCAAAGCGTCGGTTTTAATTGTGAGCAGCGAGCGTTTCAGTAGACACAGAAGTGGGATGGTTACACTGATAATAGCGTTATCGCCGCTCACCATCTGTGTCGATTCCTCAAAATTGCGTAAAACCTCGCAGAGGTCTGACATCCATTCCCACTCCTCACTTCTGATTACAGGAAGTTGAACGGAGAGGCGACGACCGTGTAACAGCTGGTACTCCACTACTGCCCTCTGCTGCTCACAAAGCCGGGCCAACATGTGGAAGGTGGAGTTCCAGCGCGTGCTCACGTCACACAGCAGCCGGTGAGCTGGCAATTGTAAGCGCTGCTGCAGCTTCAACAGGCCGGCCGAAGCTGTAGATGACTTACGGAAATGTGCACACACGCGGCGCACCTTGGTCAAGAGATCATGCACATTGGGGTAGGTTTTTAGAAATCGCTGCACCACTAAATTAAATACATGCGCTAGGCATGGTACGTGTGTGAGCTTGCCGAGCTCCAAAGCCGCCACCAAGTTACGCCCATTATCACACACAACCATGCCTGGTTGCAGGTTGAGTGGCGAGAGCCACTGCTCGGTCTGGTGACTAATCCCCTGCAACAGCTCTGAGGCCGTGTGCTGTTTGTCCCCAAGGCAGATCAGCTTCAGCACGGCCTGTTGACGCTTCCCCACTGCAGTGCTACACTGCTTCCAGCTACTGGCTGATGGGGGAGTGGCGGTGTGTGTAGAGAATTCGGAGGTGGAAACGGAGGAGGAGGAGCCAATAACGTAGGTGCTGGTGGAAACCCTGATGGAGGTAGGGCCCGCAATCCTCGGCGTGGGTAGCACCCGTGCCATCCCAGGGTCCGAGTCGCTCCCAGCCTCCACGACATTCACCCAGTGTGCCGTCAGGGAAATGTAGCGTCCCTGGCCACAAGCACTTGTCCATGTGTCAGTCGTTAAGTGGACCTTCCAGTAACTGCGTTGGTCAGGGCACGGGTGATGTTACGGGACACATGGTGGTGTAATGCGGGGATGGCACACCGGGAAAAGTAGTGGCGGCTGGGGACCGCGTACCGAGGGACAGCTGCTGCCATCAGGCTGCGGAAGGACTCAGTGTCCACAAGCCTAAATGGCAGCATTTCGATGGCCAGTAATTTTGAAAGGTGTGAGGTTAGTGCTATGGCCTGTGGGTGGGTGGCTGGGTACTTTCTCTTGCGCTCAAATGCCTGGGGTAACGACATTTGGACGCTGTGCTGGGACAGGGAAGTGGATGTGGTCGCTGATGGTGCTTCAGATGGTACAGGTGCAGGGCGGGAGGTATGCGGGCCTGCGCCTTCGACAGGCGATTGGCCGGCACCGAAAACAGGGGAAGAGGAGGCAGTGGTGTGGCCTGCAGACACAGATGGGCGATCCAGGCGTTCCTCCCACTTACTACGGTGCTTGGATGCCATGTGTCGGATCATGCTGGTGGTGGTGAGGTTTCTAGTGTTCATGCCTCGGCTCATTCTGGTGTGGCACAGGTTGCAAACTACAATTCTTTTGTCGTCCGCACTTTCCTTAAAAAAACGCCATACCGCGGAACACCTACCCCTTGGCAAGGTAGATTTACGCAAGGGGGTGCTCCGTGGAACATTTGCGGGCCGGTTTGGTGCGGTCCGCCTTCTTTCTGTAGCCACACCACTGCCTCTTCCAGCCTGTTGCGGTGCTGCAGATGGCTCACCCTCAGGACTGCTGTCATCGCTCGGCTCTACACCTTCCCAGGTGGGGTCAGTCACCTCATCGTCCACCAAGTCCTCCTCCACTTCCTCACTCTGATCATCCTCCTCAAGTCTTGATCCCACCACATACTCAGTCATTGACAACTGTATAACATTCTCCTCAACAAGGTCTTGAGACGGAAATAGTGGTTGATTTAATGGCAACTGTGTCTCATCATCATCATCATCATCATCCACTACTTCCTTTGACCTTAAATGCCGTTCACATCTGTCATCTTCTTGTGATTGGGTAGCCTCTAGAGGTTGTGAATCAGGGCACAAGATGTCATGTTCCTCTGCAAGCGTGCTTGGAGAGAGGGTCAAATGAAGGATTGGTGATGAGACGAGCTCATCACTATATCCCAGTGTGGGATCACTTCTTTGACCAGACCGTGTATGGTGGGAGGAAGGATGATCAGAGTGAGGATTATGTTGACCAGACTCTTGGCTACTGAGAGTGGACTTGGTGGAAGACAGGGTGGTGCTTAACCGACTGGAAGCAGTATCAGCTGTCATCCAACCGACCACCTGTTCGCACTGGTCGGACCTCGAGAGTGATGTCCTGCGACGCCCTGTGAAATCAGACATGAAGCTAGGTATGGTGGATGTCTTTCTTTCTTGTGCTCTGGCACCAGGCACAGTTTCTCCGCGTCCTGACCCGCGCCCTGAACTTTCAGGATCACGTCCACTTCCCCGTCCCTTTTTACCCGCCTTCTTCATCTTACACGATATATATGACTTTAATATATATGAGTTTGAAAACTTAACAGTATTTCTTACTATTCTGCAACTCTGCAGAGTACACAGAATAGGCTGCTAAACTGCGGTGACACACACTGAATGGAATAAGTGACTTTAATATTTGAGTTTGAAAAATTAACAGTATTTCTTACTATTCTGCAACTCTGCAGAGTACACAGAATAGGCTGCTAAACTGCGGTGACACACACTGAATGGAATATGTGACTTTAATATTTGAGTTTGAAAACTTAACAGTATTTCTTACTATTCTGCAACTCTGCAGAGTACACAGAATAGGCTGTTAAACGGCGTTGAAACACACTGAATGGAATATGTGACTTTAATATTTGAGTTTGAAAACTTAACAGTATTTCTTATAATTCTGGAACTGTACAGAGTACACAGAATAGGCTGTTAAACGGCGTTGAAACACACTGAATGGAATATGTGACTTTAATATTTGAGTTTGAAAACTTAACAGTATTTCTTATAATTCTGGAACTGTACAGAGTACACAGAATAGGCTGTTAAACGGCGGTGAAAGACACTGAATGGAATATGTGACTTTAATATTTGAGTTTGAAAAATTAACAGTATTTCTTACTATTCTGCAACTCTGCAGAGTACACAGAATAGGCTGCTAAACTGCGGTGACACACACTGAATGGAATATGTGACTTTAATATTTGAGTTTGAAAACTTAACAGTATTTCTTACTATTCTGCAACTCTGCAGAGTACACAGAATAGGCTGTTAAACGGCGTTGAAACACACTGAATGGAATATGTGACTTTAATATTTGAGTTTGAAAACTTAACAGTATTTCTTATAATTCTGGAACTGTACAGAGTACACAGAATAGGCTGTTAAACGGCGTTGAAACACACTGAATGGAATATGTGACTTTAATATTTGAGTTTGAAAACTTAACAGTATTTCTTATAATTCTGGAACTGTACAGAGTACACAGAATAGGCTGTTAAACGGCGGTGAAAGACACTGAATGGAATATGTGACTTTAATATTTGAGTTTGAAAAATTAACAGTATTTCTTACTATTCTGCAACTCTGCAGAGTACACAGAATAGGCTGCTAAACTGCGGTGACACACACTGAATGGAATATGTGACTTTAATATTTGAGTTTGAAAACTTAACAGTATTTCTTACTATTCTGCAACTCTGCAGAGTACACAGAATAGGCTGTTAAACGGCGTTGAAACACACTGAATGGAATATGTGACTTTAATATTTGAGTTTGAAAACTTAACAGTATTTCTTATAATTCTGGAACTGTACAGAGTACACAGAATAGGCTGTTAAACGGCGGTGAAAGACACTGAATGTAATATGTGACTTTAATATTTGAGTTTGAAAACTTAACAGTATTTCTTATAATTCTGGAACTGTACAGAGTACACAGAATAGGCTGTTAAACGGCGGTGAAAGACACTGAATGGAATATGTGACTTTAATATTTGAGTTTGAAAACTTAACAGTATTTCTTATAATTCTGCAACTGTACAGAGTACACAGAATAGGCTGTTAAACGGCGGTGAAAGACACTGAATGGAATATGTGACTTTAATATTTGAGTTTGAAAAATTAACAGTATTTCTTATAATTCTGGAACTGTACAGAGTACACAGAATAGGCTGTTAAACGGCGGTGAAAGACACTGAATGGAATATGTGACTTTAATATTTGAGTTTGAAAACTTAACAGTATTTCTTATAATTCTGGAACTGTACAGAGTACACAGAATAGGCTGTTAAACGGCGGTGAAAGACACTGAATGGAATATGTGACTTTAATATTTGAGTTTGAAAACTTAACAGTATTTCTTATAATTCTGCAACTGTACAGAGTACACAGAATAGGCTGTTAAACGGCGGTGAAAGACACTGAATGGAATATGTGACTTTAATATTTGAGTTTGAAAACTTAACAGTATTTCTTATAATTCTGCAACTCTGCAGAGTACACAGAATAGGCTGTTAAACGGCGGTGAAAGACACTGAATGGAATATGTGACTTTGATATTTTAGTTTGAAGACTTAACAGTATTTCTTCCTATTCTGCAACTCTGCACAGTACACAGAATGTGCTGCTACACTGCGGCGAAGCACACTGAATGGAATATGTGACTTTGATATTTTAGTTTGAAGACTTAACAGTATTTCTTCCTATTCTGCAACTCTGCACAGTACACAGAATGTGCTGCTAAACTGCGGCGAAGCACACTGAATGGAATATGTGACTTTGATATTTTAGTTTGAAGACTTAACAGTATTTCTTCCTATTCTGCAACTCTGCACAGTACACAGAATGTGCTGCTACACTGCGGCGAAGCACACTGAATGGAATATGTGACTTTGATATTTTAGTTTGAAGACTTAACAGTATTTCTTCCTATTCTGCAACTCTGCACAGTACACAGAATGTGCTGCTACACTGCGGCGAAGCACACTGAATGGAATATGTGACTTTGATATTTTAGTTTGAAGACTTAACAGTATTTCTTCCTATTCTGCAACTCTGCACAGTACACAGAATGTGCTGCTAAACTGCGGCGAAGCACACTGAATGGAATATGTGACTTTGATATTTTAGTTTGAAGACTTAACAGTATTTCTTCCTATTCTGCAACTCTGCACAGTACACAGAATGTGCTGCTACACTGCGGCGAAGCACACTGAATGGAATATGTGACTTTGATATTTTAGTTTGAAGACTTAACAGTATTTCTTCCTATTCTGCAACTCTGCACAGTACACAGAATGTGCTGCTACACTGCGGCGAAGCACACTGAATGGAATATGTGACTTTGATATTTTAGTTTGAAGACTTAACAGTATTTCTTCCTATTCTGCAACTCTGCACAGTACACAGAATGTGCTGCTAAACTGCGGCGAAGCACACTGAATGGAATATGTGACTTTGATATTTGAGTTTGAAGACTTAACAGTATTTCTTCCTATTCTGCAACTCTGCACAGTACACAGAATGTGCTGCTAAACTGCGGCGAAGCACACTGAATGGAATATGTGACTTTGATATTTTAGTTTGAAGACTTAACAGTATTTCTTCCTATTCTGCAACTCTGCACAGTACTCAGAATGTGCTGCTAAACTGCGGCGACGCACACTGAATGGAATACGTGACTTTGATATTTTAGTTTGAAGACTTAACAGAATGTGCTCTAATCTGCAACTTTGCACACTAAACAGAATGTGCTCTAATCTGCAACTTTGCACACTAAACAGAATGTGCTCTAATCTGCAACTTTGCACACTAAACAGAATGTGCTCTAATCTGCAACTGTGCACACTAAACAGAATGTGCTCTAATCTGCAACTTTGCACACTAAACAGAATATATATATATATTTTTTTTTTTTTTTGTTTTTTTCCCCCCACACCAAATAACCTGCTGCCCCCACACACAGTAGTCCTAAAAAGGACTTTTGGTTCTTTTTTTTTCACAATTTTTGTTTTTTTCCTCCCTACACTGCCTTTCCCTTCCTATCCTCAGCTCTCCCTGGCTCAGACTGAGCCGAACTCGATGGTCAGGTGCTATACAGCACCTGACCACGGGTTCTGGCCAGCCAATCAGTGTAATGCCAGCAGCCAACATGGCTGCTGGCATTACACCGATGTCAGAGCCTCCCTGCACGTTTATTGGCTGCGCAGCAGCCGCAAAACGTGCGGGGAGGAGACCCGAACATGGCGGGCGAGCACATGCGGTACTCGTACGAGTACCGCCATGTGCCGAGCAGAGCGATGCTCGAGCCGATCCGAGCATCGGCCGAGCATGCTCGCTCAACACTAGTCACCACCTCACTCTTCACCTATCTCTTTACAACTACATGTTGCATGGCACCTAGTTTTTTTTCCCTCTATTACTCCAATACCAATATCCTGTACTCCTTACCTCCACTGATGGGCCAGTATAAGTAGCCAAGTAACATCATCCATACCTATCTGTAGAGGCTGTGGACAATCAGTAGCATCCTGTTTGCAGAAGATAAGCATTCCTACCTACTTTTCACTCACAGGCTTTCCACCTTTTTGCATGTTCCACATTTGTCAAGAGCTCCTTTACCTCTTCTCAGAGGCGGGGATCTTTTACCGTCCTGATAGCAGTAGTAAACCTCTAAATTGTTGCTACAGATAGTAGTTCATCATCCCCCCCACCCCACTTAGATGGTTCCTTTCCAGAGGTTTATGTACCTTATTCCTATACTATTTGCAGGCCACTTGGTTCCCTTCTACAGTCCTATCAGTTCCCTTCTTCCCTTCTTTCTGCAGCATTATTTTCTGCCTCTAGACAAACCAGGCCCTACCTTTTCACAAAGCAGAAGGTCACGTATGTCTTACCTCTTCACAGAGTCAGTAGGTTTCCCATGCCTTACCTCTTCGCAGAGGCCTCAGGTCCTCATACCTTACTTCTTTGCAGAGGCTGCAGGTCTCCATGCCTAAGGTTCTCACACAAGCATCATAGTCTGCCCATCCAACTCCCTTGAGTGCTTAAAATTGGTCTCATCTGTCAGAACCCCAAATTGTCTTCTCCCTCATAACATAAGAGTACCAAAAGGTTTCTTGTTTAGGGCCCTTTACCCGCCTCCCCCCTTCTCAGTCTGGCGAATCAATCCCGTTGGTCTAGCCACCCGTAATTTCACCTCGAAAAAAGACTAATCACAGATGTCTCAGCCCCTCACTCATCAGTCTCACCCAGCAACAATCCACTTATACCCTCAGAAGAATATACCCTGAAATGCACCTCTACAGACCACTCTCATCCTCCAAGGTGGTCCTAATTGCTGGATTCGATTAATTCGCTGATGCTTTGTATTGGATCCTAGTCAATCACAGAAGATGCTAGTCAGTAATACACTACCTAGATGTTTTTCTGATAGCCGGGCCATCTACTGGCCCACCTTCAATTCTCCCTAGGCTTTTATCCATGTTTCATGATCTCTCCATCCCCATAGCTATGGACAAGACTTGGGGCTCCGACTCGTCATATACTTTCACAAGTGTTTAAATGATCTTTTCTAAATCCTGTGTTATTCTTTTTTGGCCTCTAATCAGGATCACCATGTCAAGTCTACCTCCGGGGGCAGAGTACTCAGGGAGCACCACACAGGTTATAATCCACCATTATCTGGTTTGTACACTGGAATCCCTGAGTACAAGTGGATATCTTGACCTGAATTTGTGGTAGGGGCTGTAGGCTGATATAAGCAGACAAAGCTTTTCCCACTGGGGCTCCCTATTTTAATGGTCCCTCCAGTTACACTTTCCCATACCTCTAATCAGGTTCCCCACATCAAGTCTACTTCCCGGGGCAGAGTACTTGGGGACACCACACAGTTTATTTTCCACCATTATCTGGTTCATACTCTGGAAGCCTTGAGTACAAATAGAGCTTATGCTCTAAGATCTCCAATGTTGGATAAATATTAGTGCATTGGCTTCATAAAATAACATAGGACTTAGAGAAGTGATCTTACTGAAAAATTCATGTCCACTTTATCACCACTTTATCACCCCTTAGTGCAGCTCCTCCCTGGAATATTGCTCTCACTGGAGATCCAATTTATCAGGAGAGAAGCAGTACAAGAAATGATAAAATGAAGGTGACTCCTACAGTGTTGTATAATCTACAATACTAGTGATGAGCGAGCATGCTCGGCCGAAGCTCGGTTCGGCTCGAGCATCGCTCTGCTCGGCACATGGCGGTACTCGTACGAGTACCGCATGTGCTCGCCCGCCATGTTCGGGTCTCCTCCCCGCACGTTTCGCGGCTGCTGCGCAGCCAATAAACGTGCGGGGAGGCTCTGACATCAGTGTAATGCCAGCAGCCATGTTGGCTGCTGGCATTACACTGATTGGCTGGCCAGAACCGTGATCGGGTGCTGTATAGCACCAGACCAGCGAGTTCGGCTCAGTCTTAGCCAGGGAGAGATGAGGACAGGAAGGGAAAGTCAGTGTAGGGAGAAGAAAAGTGTTTTTGAACAAAAAAAAGACCCAAAAGTCCTTTTTAGGACTACTGTGTGTGGGGGCAGCAGATATATTTTATTTTGGGGGGCAGAGTTTAAAAAAAAAAGTCACATATTCCGTTCACTGTGCCTAGCCGCAGATTAGCAGCACATTCTGTTTAGTGTGCAAAGTTGGAGATTAGCAGCACATTCTTTTTAGTGTGCAAAGTTGCAGATTAGCAGCACATTCTGTTTAGTGTGCAAAGTTGCAGATTAGCAGCACATTCTGTTCAGTGTGCAAAGTTGCAGATTAGCAGCACATTCTTTTTAGTGTGCAAAGTTGCAGATTATCAGCACATTCTGTTTAGTGTGCAAAGTGTAAAAAATAAAAGTAACTTATTCCGTTCACTGATCCTAGCCGCAGATAAGCAGCACATTCTGTTTAGTGTGCAAAGTTGCAGATTAGCAGAACATTCTGTTTAGTGTGCAAAGTGTAAAAACTAAAAGTCACATATTCCATTCACTGTGCCTAGCCGCAGATAAGCAGCATATTCTGTTTAGTGTGCAAAGTTGCAGATTATCAGCACATTCAGTTTAGTGTGCAAAGTGTAAAAAATAAAAGTCACTTATTCCGTTCACTGTGCCTAGTCGCAGATAAGCAGCACATTCTGTTTAGTGTGCAAAGTTGCAGATTAGCAGAACATTCTGTTTAGTGTGCAAAGTGTAAAAACTAAAAGTCACATATTCCATTCACTGTGTCTAGCCGCAGATAAGCAGCATATTCTGTTTAGTGTGCAAAGTTGCAGATTATCAGCACATTCAGTTTAGTGTGCAAAGTGTAAAAACTAAAAGTCACATATTCCATTCACTGTGCCTAGCCGCAGATAAGCAGCATATTCTGTTTAGTGTGCAAAGTTGCAGATTATCAGCACATTCAGTTTAGTGTGCAAAGTGTAAAAACTAAAAGTCACATATTCCATTCACTGTGCCTAGCCGCAGATAAGCAGCATATTCTGTTTAGTGTGCAAAGTTGCAGATTATCAGCACATTCAGTTTAGTGTGCAAAGTGTAAAAACTAAAAGTCACATATTCCATTCACTGTGCCTAGCCGCAGATAAGCAGCATATTCTGTTTAGTGTGCAAAGTTGCAGATTATCAGCACATTCAGTTTAGTGTGCAAAGTGTAAAAACTAAAAGTCACATATTCCATTCACTGTGCCTAGCCGCAGATAAGCAGCATATTCTTTTTAGTGTGCAAAGTTGCAGATTATCAGCACATTCTGTTTAGTGTGCAAAGTGTTAAAAATAAAAGTCACTTATTCCGTTCACTGATCCTAGCCGCAGATAAGCAGCACATTCTGTTTAGTGTGCAAAGTTGCAGATTAGCAGAACATTCTGTTTAGTGTGCAAAGTGTAAAAACTAAAAGTCACATATTCCATTCACTGTGCCTAGCTGCAGATAAGCAGCATATTCTGTTTAGTGTGCAAAGTTGCAGATTACCAGCACATTCAGTTTAGTGTGCAAAGTGTAAAAACTAAAAGTCACATATTCCATTCACTGTGCCTAGCCGCAGATAAGCAGCATATTCTTTTTAGTGTGCAAAGTTGCAGATTAGCAGCACATTCTGTTTAGTGTGCAAAGTGTTAAAAATAAAAGTCACTTATTCCGTTCACTGATCCTAGCCGCAGATAAGCAGCACATTCTGTTTAGTGTGCAAAGTTGCAGATAAGCAGAACATTCTGTTTAGTGTGCAAAGTGTAAAAACTAAAAGTGACATATTCCATTCACTGTGCCTTGCCGCAGATAAGCAGCATATTCTGTTTAGTGTGCAAAGTTGCAGATTATCAGCACATTCAGTTTAGTGTGCAAAGTGTAAAAACTAAAAGTCACATATTCCATTCACTGTGCCTAGCCGCAGATAAGCAGCATATTCTTTTTAGTGTGCAAAGTTGCAGATTATCAGCACATTCTGTTTAGTGTGCAAAGTGTAAAAAATAAAAGTCACTTATTCCGTTCACTGTGCCTAGCCGCAGATAAGCAGCACATTCTGTTTAGTGTGCAAAGTTGCAGATTAGCAGAACATTCTGTTTAGTGTGCAAAGTGTAAAAACTAAAAGTCACATATTCCATTCACTGTGTCTAGCCGCAGATAAGCAGCATATTCTGTTTAGTGTGCAAAGTTGCAGATTATCAGCACATTCAGTTTAGTGTGCAAAGTGTAAAAACTAAAAGTCACATATTCCATTCACTGTGCCTAGCCGCAGATAAGCAGCATATTCTGTTTAGTGTGCAAAGTTGCAGATTATCAGCACATTCAGTTTAGTGTGCAAAGTGTAAAAACTAAAAGTCACATATTCCATTCACTGTGCCTAGCCGCAGATAAGCAGCATATTCTGTTTAGTGTGCAAAGTTGCAGATTATCAGCACATTCAGTTTAGTGTGCAAAGTGTAAAAACTAAAAGTCACATATTCCATTCACTGTGCCTAGCCGCAGATAAGCAGCATATTCTGTTTAGTGTGCAAAGTTGCAGATTATCAGCACATTCAGTTTAGTGTGCAAAGTGTAAAAACTAAAAGTCACATATTCCATTCACTGTGCCTAGCCTCAGATAAGCAGCATATTCTTTTTAGTGTGCAAAGTTGCAGATTATCAGCACATTCTGTTTAGTGTGCAAAGTGTTAAAAATAAAAGTCACTTATTCCGTTCACTGATCCTAGCCGCAGATAAGCAGCACATTCTGTTTAGTGTGCAAAGTTGCAGATTAGCAGAACATTCTGTTTAGTGTGCAAAGTGTAAAAACTAAAAGTGACATATTCCATTCACTGTGCCTAGCCGCAGATAAGCAGCATATTCTGTTTAGTGTGCAAAGTTGCAGATTATCAGCACATTCAGTTTAGTGTGCAAAGTGTAAAAAATAAAAGTCACTTATTCCGTTCACTGATCCTAGCCGCAGATAAGCAGCATATTCTGTTTAGTGTGCAAAGTTGCAGATTATCAGCACATTCAGTTTAGTGTGCAAAGTGTAAAAACTAAAAGTCACATATTCCATTCACTGTGCCTAGCCGCAGATAAGCAGCATATTCTTTTTAGTGTGCAAAGTTGCAGATTATCAGCACATTCTGTTTAGTGTGCAAAGTGTAAAAAATAAAAGTCACTTATTCCGTTCACTGATCCTAGCCGCAGATAAGCAGCACATTCTGTTTAGTGTGCAAAGTTGCAGATTATCAGCACATTCAGTTTAGTGTGCAAAGTGTAAAAACTAAAAGTCACATATTCCATTCACTGTGCCTAGCCGCAGATAAGCAGCATATTCTGTTTAGTGTGCAAAGTTGCAGATTATCAGCACATTCTGTTTAGTGTGCAAAGTGTTAAAAATAAAAGTCACATATTCTGTTCACTGTGCCTAGCCGCAGATAAGCAGCACATTCTGTTTCGTGTGCAATTTTGCAGATTTGCAGCACATATTCCGTGTAATATGAAGAAGGCGGGTAAAAAGGGACGGGGAAGTGGACGTGATCCTGATAGTTCAGGTCGCAGGTCAGGACGCGTAGAAACTGTGCCTGGTGCCAGAGCACAAGAAAGAAAGACATTCACCATACCTAGCTTCATGTCTCAGTTTACAGGGCGTCGCAGGACATCACTCTCGAGGTCAGACCACTGCGAACAGGTGGTCGGTTGGATTTCAGGTGATACTGCTTCCAGTCGGTTAAGCACCACCCTGTCTTCCACCAAGTCCACTCTCAGTAGCCAAGAGTCTGGTCAACATAATCCTCACCCTGATCATCCTTCCTCCCACCATAGAGGGTCTGGTCAAAGAAGTGATCCCACACTGGGATATAGTGAGGAGCTCGTCTCATCACCAATCCTTAATTTGAACCTCTCTCCAAGCACGCTTGCAGAGGAACATGAAATCTTGTGCCCTGATTCACAACCTCTAGAGGGTACCCAATCACAAGAAGATGACAGAGGGGAACGGCATTTAAGGTCAAAGGAAGTGGATGATGATGATGATGAGACACAGTTGCCATCAAATCAACCACTTTTACTGTCTCAAGACCTTGATGAGGAGGATGATATACAGTTGTCAATGACTGAGTATGTGGTGGGATCAAGAAATGAGGAGGATGATCAGAGTGAGGAAGTGGAGGAGGACTTGGTGGACGATGAGGTGACTGACCCCACCTGGGAAGGTGGAGATCCGAGCGATGACAGCAGTCCTGAGGGTGAGCCATCTGCAGCACCGCAACAGGCTGGAAGAGGCAGTGGTGTGGCTACAGAAAGAAGGCGGACCGCACCAAACCGGCCCGCAAATGTTCCACGGAGCACCCCCTTGCGTAAATCTCCCTTGCCAAGGGCTAGGTGTTCCGCGGTATGGCGTTTTTTTAAGGAAAGTGCGGACGACAAAAGAATTGTAGTTTGCAACCTGTGCGACACCAGAATGAGCCGAGGCATGAACACTAGAAACCTCACCACCACCAGCATGATCCGACACATGGCATCCAAGCACCGTAATAAGTGGGAGGAACGCCCGGATCGCCAATCTGTGTCTGCAGGCCACACCACTGCCTCCTCTTCCCCTGTTTTCGGTGCCGGACAATCGCCTGTCGAAGGCGTAGGCCCGCATACCTCCCGCCCTGCACCTGTACCATCTGAAGCACCATCAGCGACCACATCCACTTCCCTGTCCCAGCGCAGCGTCCAAATGTCGTTACCCCAGGCATTTGAGCGCAAGCGAAAATACCCAGCCACCCACCCACAGGCCATAGCACTAACCTCACACCTTTCCAAATTACTGGCCATCGAAATGCTGCCATTTAGGCTTGTGGAGACTGAGTCCTTCCGCAGCCTGATGGCAGCAGCTGTCCCTCGGTACGCAGTCCCCAGCCGCCACTACTGTTCCCGGTGTGCCGTCCCCGCCTTACACCACCATGTGTCCCGTAACATCACCCGTGCCCTGACCAACGCAGTTACTGGGAAGGTCCATTTAACGACTGACACATGGACAAGTGCTTGTGGCCAGGGACGCTACATTTCCCTGACGGCACACTGGGTAAATGTCGTGGAGGCTGGGAGCGACTCGGACCCTGGGATGGCACAGGTGCTACCCACGCCGAGGATTGCGGGCCCTACCTCCATCAGGGTTTCCGCCAGCACCTACATTATTGGCTCCTCCTCCTCCGTTTCCACCTCTGAAATCTCTGCGCGCAGCGCCACTCACCCATCAGCCGGTAGCTGGAAGCAGTGTAGCACTGCAGTGGGGAAGCGTCAACAGGCCGTGCTGAAGCTGATCTGCCTTGGGGACAAACAGCACACGGCCTCAGAGCTGTTGCAGGGGATTAGTCACCAGACCGAGCAGTGGCTCTCGCCACTCAACCTGCAACCAGGCATGGTTGTGTGTGATAATGGGCGTAACTTGGTGGCGGCTTTGGAGCTCGGCAAACTCACACACGTACCATGCCTAGCGCATGTATTTAATTTAGTGGTTCAGCGATTTCTAAAAACCTACCCCAATTTGCATGATCTCTTGACCAAGTGCGCCGCGTGTGTGCACATTTCCGTAAGTCATCAACAGCTTCAGCCGGCCTGTTGAAGCTGCAGCAGCGCTTACAATTGCCAGCTCACCGGCTGCTGTGTGACGTGAGCAGGCGCTGGAACTCCACCTTCCACATGTTGGCCCGGCTTTGTGAGCAACAGAGGGCAGTAGTGGAGTACCAGCTGTTACACGGTCGTCGCCTCTCCGTTCAACTTCCTGTAATCAGAAGTGAGGAGTGGGAATGGATGTCAGACCTCTGTGAGGTTTTACGCAATTTTGAGGAATCGACACAGATGGTGAGCGGCGATAACGCTATTATCAGTGTAACCATCCCACTTCTGTGTCTACTGAAACGCTCGCTGCTCACAATTAAAACCGACGCTTTGCATGTGGAAGAGGTGGAAATGCGGGAGGAAGAGCTTACACAAGGTGATAGCCAGAGCACCCTCACTTCGTCTTCTCAGTGACAATTGGAGGAGGCGGAGGAGGAGGAGGAGGAAGACACGGTTGCCTCCGCTACAGAGGGTAGCCATGGAACTTTAGTTCCATCTCTTCAGCGTGGGTGGGCAGAAGAGGAGGAAGAGGATGAGGAGATTGAGAGTCATCCTCCTGGTGAGGACAGCGAAATCTTGCCTGTTGGTACTCTGGCACACATGGCTGACTTTATGTTAGGCTGCCTTTCCCGTGACCCACGCGTTATACGCATTTTAGACAACACGGATTACTGGGTGTTCACCCTTCTGGACCCCCGCTACAAAGAGAATTTCTCATCTCTCATTCCTCCGGTGGAGAGGACAAGCAAAATGGTGCAATACCAGAAGGTTCTTGTTGAAAAATTGCTCCAAAATTTTCCATCTGACAACGCTGGCGGCAGAGTACGTGCTACCTTGGCCAACAGAGAAGGGGAGAAAAGGGGAGCACACAGCAATTCCGACAAAGGCAGGGCAACACTCTCCAAGGCGTGGGACACTTTCATGACACCCCGCCAGCACCCTCACCCTGATGCGCAGCCTAGTGTCACAAGGAGGGAAAAGTTTTGGAAGATGGTGAAGGAGTACGTAGCAGACCGTGTCAGCGTCCTCAATGATCCCTCTGTGCCTTACAACTACTGGGTGTCCAAGCTGGACACGTGGTATGAACTGGCACTCTACGCCTTGGAGGTGCTGGCCTGCCCTGCCGCCAGCGTTCTGTCTGAGCGGGTATTTAGTGCTGCTGGTGGCATCATAACAGATAAGCGTATCCACCTTTCCACCGAAAATGCTGATAGGTTGACACTTATAAAAATGAACAAGGCCTGGATTTCCCCTGACTTCTCCACTCCACTGGAGGAAAGCCCCGGGTGAACATAAAGTCACTTTATATATGTTATTTACAATGATGAGAATACTCTGTATTCCCATTCACCCCTTCCACCCAAAAAATGGGTATATGGTTGACTCTCTTCCATATACCCTGGGATATAATTTTTATATAGGGCCAGCTCACCAGTGGGCCCTGTGATATAATTTTTATATAGGGCCAGCTCACCAGCGGGCGCTGTTTGACAATTTTTGTATAGGTCAGCTCACCAGCGGGCCTTCTCATATAATATTTTATTGGGTCAGCTCTCTAGCGGGCCCTCTCATATAATGTTTTATAGCGTCAGCTCACTAGCGGGCCTTCGCATATAATGTTTAGGATGGTCAGCTCCGCAGCAGACCCTCACCCATAATGTTTTAGATGGTCGGCTCAGCGCACGTTTCCCTCTTAATCATGGCCCCAGTTCAGAAAAATCGAGGAAATTTTTGGGAGAATTTGCCTCTGCGCACGTTTCCCTCTTAATCATGGCCCCAGTTCAGAAAAATCGAGGAAATTTTTTGCAGAATTTGCCTCTGCGCACGTTTCCCTCTTAATCATGGCCCCAGTTCCGAAAAATCGAGGACATTTTTTGCAGAATTTGCCTCTGCGCACGTTTCCCTCTTAATCATGGCCCCAGTTCCGAAAAATCGATGAAATTTTTTGCAGAATTTGCAGATGATATACAAGTAAATATACAGCAAATACTGTTTGGTAACAATTTTTCGCCTAAAATCGTTTTTATCTTCCTTTTTGTGTGTTTTACGGTCAGTCTGTAAAAATGGCGTACTACGGGCGAAAGATCGTTCCCAGCAGCGACGTTGGAGTCCAAGATGCATCCAGACATCCTCCCTATGCTGTCCCTGAACCATTTCTGTGGTGTTTCCATCATTTTCTGCCCTTTTCCTATGGACCAGGCACCCTCCCCTCATCACAGCAGGGGGTGCCTGGTGTAATGCTCGAGTCCTCCCATTGACTTCAATGGGGCTCGGGTGCTCGGCCGAGCACTCGAGCCTCCGGGGGCGCTCGGTCAGAGCACCCGAACACCCGAGCATTGGGGTGCTCGATCATCACTATACAATACCTATGTCAATCTATGAAGCCAATGCTCAAAATGTATCTAACTTGAGAAATCTTAGGTAATTAGTTCCACAGAATAACATAGTTGTTAGAGAGTTTATCACATTGTAGAAGTTATCTCCACATTTAGGGGTGGGTGAAAAGTCAGATAAATTTCCTGCATGACTGCATGACTTTTCTCGTAAAACCATTGAATTCTCGATTTTTTCGCGAAAGTTTCCTCCTTTTTGCCACTGCAACATTTTTCTCTTTTTCACCACTGACAACAAATGTTTTCTATGCCCTCTCCTCCACACTAATCCCTATCCTATTACAGATTCTTAACTCCTTCTTTGCCACTGCTACATTTAGTGATGACTTCAAATGTAAGCTATCCTTCTTCTCAGATTACATTACTTAAATTCCGAAATCTCATTGCTAGTGGTGGTGGTGAAGCCCATCCTCATCCCTGTCTCCCATTCCTTCTCAGTTTCTGCTAAGAAGGCCATCAATGTCTCTTCCACATCAGCTTCTCCAGCATCATCATTACAACCCCACTAGTCCCTACATACTTCGGCTGCTGCTCTATTATAGACATATCACTGCTGCTTGGAGGAGGTGACATGTAATGTGACAGAGGGTCCCCTAATTTCACACTTAGTATTTCTTTTTGACCTGAAGAAGTCAGACTGGCAGCAGTAGCAGCAGGCATAGGCAGCTCATCTGTGCTCCTGCTGGTGGTGGTGGTATTAATTGTGCGCCTGATCTACCGCAAAACAGTTCTGTCCTCTTAGTCTTCAGGATCCTTTTCCACTTGGACACTTTAGTTAAGGGAAAGGGAGGACTCCCAGGGTCAGAGGAATGTTGTGAGCTCCCTTGACTGCTAGTCTGGACGTTCTCAGATGTTTCACCTACCACTCCGGCTGCTACCACTCAAACTGCTACTACTACTAACACCAACCACATGAAGTTCAGCCTCAGAGTCTTCCTCCTCACAGTCACTAGTAATATAAGGATATTGTTGATTACCCCCTCCTTCACTCCTAACGCTAACAAGCTGCTGCATCTTAGTAATAGTAGTACTAGCACTGGCGAGACTTCTTGGGGATGGCAAGTGTGACTTGCTGTCACACTTGGCATCATCTTCTCCCCCCCTCAGGAGTATTACAAGACACACTAGCAGCAGGTTCAGCACTGGTGGTAACAGGGGCAGCACATCTGACAGCAGGCACAGCACTAGTGGCAGCAGGGGCACCATGTCTGACAGCAGGCACAGTACTGCTGGCAGCAGGTTCAGCAATGGTAGCAGGCACAGCACTGGTGGCAGCAGGGTCAGTACATCAGACAGCAGGCACAGCAATCGTGGTAGCAGTATCATGGGCAGCACATCTGACAGCAGGCCCAGCAGCAGTGGCAGAAGAGGCATCACATCTGGCAGCAGGTACAGAATTAGTGGTAGTAGAGGCAGTACATCTGGAAGCAGGTACAGAAATGGTGGCAGCAGGTGCAGCACATCTCGCAGCAGGCACAGTCAGCTGACCTGTCCTGCTCTCATTAATACTACCCTTCTCTTTCTCCCTTGCCAATAATTTCTCCAAGATCCCTAGGGGGTGATAACAGTCACTATGAGCCTCTCTTGCCTCTGTAGCTGCTTCTATTCTGTATCACTTCCACAAATATGTCACGTTTTTATAGTGACAAGTCAAAAACCATGTAAATCAATGGACTGAAACATTCTAGCCACTGAAAAATTGGTGGGAAATTTTGGCCAATGGGCAAAAAATGCAAACATTTTAATCGTTGTTCTAAAATCAGATTTTCCAGTGAAAAAGTGGACAATTACTTGGTTTTCAGGGGATTTTTCGCGGGAACACGGCTACAACTTTCACCCACCCCTAATACTGAAGATGTTTCATATAATCTTTGTTAATATAAAGTGAAAATATGGTGAAATGAATGTCAGGTATAAATGTTCCGCTTCACAGAATAAAGATATGGTGAACAACTTAATAAATAAATAAATAAATAATATTAATAAATACAGAGATAATAAAATAAATACATTAGGTGACAGCTGAATGGGAGCCTGAGACAACAGATGACATTGAGAATTTTGTGAGAAATAAGGCAAGACATAACACTATCAGTTGTGTACTGTAAAGAGTAAAAACACACACAGTAGTTGAGTAATGTCCAGCAAATGCAGAAGAGGGAGGGGGGAAAGGTAGTGGGAGTAAAGTGGTAGTTCGAAAACTGACTGCAGCAATGGTTGCTGCAACATGTGCAATAAATGATGATGATCCCTCTCCTCCTGGGGTGGATACAGTTTGTCAAGGCCCCACCAATCGCACCACACCAGTCTCCCACTACTACTACCATAAACATTTGCCACATTGTAGGTTGTACTTTTTTTTTCTTTTTTTTAACTTCACATCATCATATGTGCTGGTGTCACTTAAGCAAGAAGTAAGTGTTGTGGGCAAAGGACAAATGCAGTCTGCATGCTAACACATTTTTCAAGGTATATGTTGCATTAGGACTCACAACTTTGACTTTCAGCTACTTATTTCTCTACTACAGCCTGCAGAAAAAGTAATATTGTGCTAAAAAAAGGTGTTGGAATTGGAGAAAAATGTGTTGGAATAGAAGAAAAATGTGACGAATAAGAAAAAAAATGTGTTGGAATAGGCAAAAAATTTGCTGGAATAGGTGAAAAGGAGGACATTTTTGCATTGGATAAACCGAGAAAACTTGCAAAAAGAGAGAAAAATTAATAATTTTCTTCCCGAAAAGTCATGCAGGAAATTTTTCTCACTCTTTGTCCACCCCTAGTTTCAACCCTCCTAGAAAAGTTCATTCTTATGTGTTAAATGTTATTAAAATGTATAAAGATTTATTTTAGAATATATTTATATAAAATATATGAATGATATGGCATGTTATGTTACATGTAATACTGTAACTTTTTAATTACTATAATATATCAATTTTATCCTCTTTGTTGGTTAACGTATGTTTTTTATATATTGCAGGTACTTACTTTCGATGATAGTGCTAGTACAGTCGCAAGTTATTATATAAATTGGAAGTGTTTAGACTATGTATATTTTTATATATAAATGCTTTGGTTTATATTGAAGGAAAATATGGAATAACTAGTATAAAAGCCTGTGTACATGGGCCAAAGTGCCACCCAGAGGCTTGGGCTGCTGCCCCGGAGTTGGGAGTGGAGACAGGTGGCGGGCCGTTCGGAGCGCCCAGCTCCAGATCAGCCGTGCTGCCATCTTGTTTCTTCTCTCACATTGGGACTAGAGGCAGGTGTGTTAGGGCAGTCTCTCCTGTGCATAACTGCATAGTTCGGGCAGTCTCTACTGTGCATGACTGCATCGGACAAACATCTTAACATTTGATTATATAGTACTAGTTGAACAGCCCGTTACACGGGCCACAGTGCCTCTGGCAGCCGGTCGCGGGATGCTCCTTCGGAGGTCCCAGCTCTGTTTCAGCCGCGGCGCGGGCAGTCTGTACTGCGCATGACTGCCGCACGCACAGCAGTGTCTACTGCACATGTCAGGCGTTACACACAACTTAGCGAATTATTATATAGGATATACATGATGTTTTGTTTTTCAAATTAACCATTTGAGTTCCAGAGGGGTACACATGCATTGCTTTGCAATGCGTTGCATACTCCTCAGGTGCTCAAAGGGTTAACTGTGTGAGAGTGACAGTTACATTTATGTTACTCAGATACACTTGAATAGTAAGCTTAAATAGAAACCAAAGACAAGTTGTTTAATATATGTTTTTTATATATTGCAGATTGCATACTTCTACTAGTAAACCTCATTGTATTTAAGAGAATTCTCCTTCATTAAGTCAATGAATCTTCATAAAAAAATTCAACATTTTAACTGATATTAATGAGGACTAATAAATATTACATTTTCAGAAACAATCCACTTTTAATAATGCCTAATGATTTGTATTCATTTAAAATGCTTAAGAATATAGATGGTAATGTCAGAAACAATATATCAGACATGCAACAACCAGTTCTCAGTCCTCAGAGCACAGTTCTTGGCATTTGTTGAGTTAAAAGTGTTATTAATAGTTTCAAATCCAAATACTATGACATATCTCAAAAGTTTCCTAAGCATGCTTCCACACTGAAACCAGAATCCGCTAAGCCATAAAAGAAAGATGCTACAGAAACAGAATTTAAACAATAGCCCACAAAATTGGTGATTAAGTGACTGCTCAGTTACAAACTAGTGAGATGGGAGCAATTACTTTTTTCTAGTAGAAGTTAATGGTGCAAGTAGTTTACAACATCAGATCCTGATATGTGTGCAATCGATTTGGTTATTCTTTCTAAAAGAAAAGAAGCTCCAATTTTTAGGAGGTAAATTCATTCTAACACATTGTCTCTAATGCATTAAAGGTCAAAGAGGGCTTACAATGGTGAAGTCCTGTTGGAGGAGTGTTGAAGGCAAATCAAAGGTATGCACTGCACATCCCTGTCATACTCAAAGGGTTAAAAGTACACCAAGCAGTGCACGAGCCTCCCCTCAGCTCTGTATCATATTTCACACACACAGACACGTTGTGCACTCCCAAGGGAACAAGGCTGGGGGGCAGACAGCATGCATGGGGATTTATGGTTACCACCTGCCCTCCTGTAAGAATGTAAGCTTGCTGAAGCCTATCTCTGGGTGGGAGGAGCCACCCAGAGATTAGCAGGAAGCTATATGATCTGAGATAGGCAAGTAAGGAACCCAGAATGCAGGGAAACAATAGATAGGCCAAGGGTAGATTTCTTGATATAATGCAAGTCCAGTGTAACAAGCCAGAGGTCAGGGCAGGCTGAGATAATGGAAGTCCGGTGTAACAAGCCAGAGGTCAGGGCAGGCTGAGATAATGCAAGTCCAGTGTAACAAGCCAGAGGTCAGGGCAGGCTGAGATAATGCAAGTCCAGTGTAACAAGCCAGAGGTCAGGGCAGGCTGAGGTAATGCAAGTCCAGTGTAACAAGCCAGAGGTCAGGGCAGGCTGAGATAATGCAAGTCCAGTGTAACAAGCCAGAGGTCAGGGCAGGCTGAGATAATGCAAGTCCAGTGTAACAAGCCAGAGGTCAGGGCAGGCTGAGATAATGCAAGTCCAGTGTAAAAAGCCAGAGGTCAGGGCAGGCTGAGATAATGCAAGTCCAGTGTAACAAGCCAGAGGTCAGGGCAGGCTGAGATAATGCAAGTCCAGTGTAAAAAGCCAGAGGTCAGTACCTGAGAACCAATTCAAGGTCAAGGAGGAAGGCCTGTAGAGTGTAAGCTTGGTTGAAGATGCAGGCTGGACAGGAGGACCCTGGGGTGCAGGCTGGACTGGAGGACCCAGAGATGCAGGCTGGACTGATGGAGGATCCTGGGATGCAGGCTGGACTGGAGGCCTCAGAGATGCAGGCTGGACTGATGGAGGACCCTGGGGTGCTGGCTGGACTGGAGGACCCAGGGATGCAGGCTGGACTGATGGCTGGCCTGGGAGACTCAAACCAGGCTGGAAGATGCAGAGCCTAAACGCAGGCTGGAAGCGAGGAACGCTGGGAGGCGAACTGCGGTAGCAGACCGCCCGGGACTCAAGCGACAACTGAGAGCTGAGTCCCGGTTGCCGCCAGTTTAAATGGACGCCAGGCGCCCAGTGAATGACGTTGGTGCGACGACCGACGTCAGTTCGCGCTACTGCGCATGCGCGGAAACGCGCATGCGCCCAGCCGTCCTGAAGCCAGTAAAGCTACTGGCAAGGACGGCGGGGTATGTGACACCTCCCAGCATTGTAGAAAAGAAAAAGGGAGAAGAACAGGGGATGCCCCTGTTCAAATCAAAACAGCTTAATGTTGGACCACCACCACCCTCAAGGTGTATATTCACAAAAATATCAGCTGGAGACTAGCATATCCTAGTTCCAACAAACGGACACAGCTGGGATAATAACTGCCCCCAGCAGCAGTGTTCATACATCAATGCAGGGCAATTAATGGCTGTTCTATTTGTACACTCACTCTCCCAAGTGTTATAAATATCCAAAAAAGAAAATGAAAGAGAGCGTCCAATAGGACTGCAATGTAACCAGCAGTATTGTTATGAATTAACAAAAAGAAACTCACATGTAATAATGGTCAGACCACTGTTAACAGAGAGTCTGACAAACAAGCCAATGCAGATCTCAACTACATCTCTGTTCGGTTAATGTTCTCAGTGTAGAAGATCCAATTAGACACAGGTGGAGGCGTTCAATAAAGATTTATTTATTAAAATTTTAATGAAAAATGTATGAAAGCTTAACGCGTATGCATTTCGCTGTGTACAAACCAATTTATCAAAGCTAACACGTAGGAATAGGGGAACAATTTTCACCACAAACCAAAATTGGTGAAAAATGTAACTTCCTTCCTAGGGACAAATTTTCTGCCAAAAATGTGGTTTTCCCACTTTTTTACCCTAGCTAATTGCATTGAAATCAATCGGAAGACTGAACTTCCTGCAGGCATATAAAAGGGTGTCATTCTGCGTTTGTGAAGAGGGAGCAGCACATTTCGAGCTAGAGAAGATAGGCAGATAAAATGGAGTTGAAGCTTAGTTTAGGTCTTTTAGGTAGGAGATTTGTTCTCTGTATTAGGGGAGTCTGGGGGCACACTGGTGGAGAAGAAGTGAGAAAGGACCCAAAATTCAGTGTGACTGGCTGGCAAGACACAAGCAGCTGTGATCCAAGCTCCTGCCAGATCAAGTTGTTATTATCTCTGGGCTGGAAGAGTCTGGGGTGTGAGAAGGAAGCAAAAGAGGTTGACCCCAAATAGCCCAACATTATGTCTGATTTGGTTTGAAAAACATACCAATCTGTGGTACAAGCAATATCCTTGCTGCTCTTGCTGTTATTATCGCTTTGTTGGATGTGTCTGGGATTGTGGGAAGGGAGCAAAGGAGGTTGACCCCAAATAGCCCAAGACTCTGTCTGCCTGATTTGAATTGAAAGACATACACAGCTGCAGTCCAGATAATTCCCTTGCTGATTTTGTTGTTATTATCTCTGTGTTGGATGTGTCTGTGGATGTGAAAAGGGAGGAAAGTAGTTTGACTCCAAATAGCCCAACATTCTGTCTGACGAATTTGAAAGGCACAGGCAGCTGTGGTCCAAGCAATTTCCTTGCTGATCTTGCTGTTATTATGTCTGTTTTTGATGTGTCTGGGGGTGTGAGAAGAGAGAAAATTAAGTTGACTGCCAAATACCCCAATATTCCGTCTGACTGATTTGATTTGAAAGACAGAGGCAGCTGTGATCCAAGCAATTTCCTTGCTGATCATACTGTTATTGTCTCTGTGTTTGGAAGTCTAGGGAAAGAAGTTGTTAATTTTATTTTTAGTTATATTATATTTTACAGACTGTTATAAGATAGGGTGGACAACTTTAAATAAATAAATATATTAGGTGACAGACAGCTGACTGGGACTCTAACGTGAGCTGTGTGACTGAGGCAGAATTGATAGGTAGCAGACGAGATTGAGAATTTTGTTGAGGGCTAAGTCAAGACATCACACTCCATCAGTTGTGTTGTATACTTTAGAGTAAAAACACACACAGAAGTTGAGTATTGTACAGCAAACGCACAAGGGGAAAGCTGGACCAGTGCTGGGACATGGGAGTAAAGTAATAGTTCAAAAACTGATTGCAACCATGGTTGCTGCAGCATGTGCCATAAATGATGAGGATCCATCTTCTCCCGAGGAGAATGCAGTTTGTCAAGGTCCCAACAAAAGTTCCACCACCAGTGCCAGCACTATATAAAAAAAATGCTGAACTCTCATGGTGGATGACAAGAGGTGAGAGTTTCTGAATGAGTCAGTTCACCTCAGAAGGACAAATACACTCCGGCATCAAGCTGGCTTCAGACGGTTACTGCCAGATTGCCTCAACAACCTTTACTCTCATCCTCTGATGGTTTCCTCCTCCTGACATTTTTGACACAGTGATTCCTCCTGTAATCGGGAACAATGGTGAAGTATTTCATAGTAATTAGTGTACTGAGGAATTCGTGGGACCAGGTATTTGCTGCTTTTTTGTCAGTGCTATCCAAACCCTTACAGCAAACATGTCCTATCTGAAAACATTCTGCACTGCGAGGTAACATCTGACCATAAGCTGCTGACCAGAAGACTTTTGACCAAGACAAATAGACTGCCATGTTGGGCAGAAAGCTTCTTCTTCACAAATGTGGCCGATGCTGTGTATGTTACAGATGATTCGGTTATTGACCCTTTCAGCAGGATCCTCACAACTTTCACCTGGAACATCAACCATTCCACAATCATGTCTGTAGAAGAGCTCTGTGTATACTGTGAAAATCCAGAGAACAGCAACTCAACAGAGATCAAGCAAGAGTCTTGGGTGTCCTCAAAGGTGTTTGGGTTTACTAGACCTATTCAGGGGTTCGTCTGGCTTGGTTTAAAAGTAATGTGACCAAGGCAATTAAAGGCTTTGAATTTATTTTGGTCAGAATGCATGGAAACACACCTCCCAGAACATTGGTAGACACTGCAAAGGAGGCAACAGAAATGGAAAAAGAAACCACACTGGCTTCAAAGGAGAAAGCAAAGGAATTGACCGGCAACTCAGCTACCACAAAGAAGCAGCAGTTTTTGTGATGGTGTGCTGGTCTCTGTGGTAAGTATGGTCCACTGCATCTCAGGCACAAGAAGATGGAGCAGCGGTGCTGGGTTCATTTACCACCTGAACCAAAAGTCACTTTCTTCACTTCTATTTTTAAATCAGTGGCTTAGTTCAATTGCATTTGAAATCTTCAAACTTGAATGTGAACATAGAAAAAACAAAATAGCTCTTTTCTAATTTTTATGATTAAAAGTATAATCTCTTAAAAAAAAACAACACTGAAGAAGACAACAAGTCGCATTCTAGTATTGGTGATGGCAATGGCATAATGCAGGAAGGTGCAGCTGCTAAACAAACTGATGTATCTGACAGTGAGACAAACAAGCACCAAAACACCTGTCCTCAAAGTAGCAGAGAACTTTGTGAAATTAAAAGTAAAATGACATAGTTTGACACCTCTAAAAATTTTAGAGAAATATACGGGTAGTAGGTAAGATGTGGTGGGCGATGCTGAGGATGACCTAATGATGAGTGACGATGATGATGATTTAGATCTAGAATATATCCCTCCAGCATCCTCTTCTTCAGATAAAGATGTAGTTGAGAATGAGAGAGATGATAACATGGCCAGAAAGTTAGCAGAAAAGAGCAATGTGTCTGTCTATAAACTGTTTGGAAACTCTGACCCTGGACAAGCAAAGATGGCAGAAAGTACACAGTCATCCTATCAGGCATCATCAGCATCATCGCCACATCCAAGTCTAAGTCCCACTCAGCCACACACATTTGTGTTGTGTACCAGCAGCAACAAAAGGAACACACGTAATTAACATCCACATCCTTAGCTATGATGCTGCTGCTTGTAGTGCTGCACCTTGGACGCCTAGTAGTAGTAGCAGTAGAACTGACTGAACATCTAGTCAGTAGTCGTATACACCCATCAGGAACCCCTCAGTCCATGAAGTTCACAGTATGGAGATACTTCACTCAGGATCCAAAAGCTAAGCAGGTTGTTATCTGTGAGCATGTGAACAGGGGAAAAACAGGCTCACACCTACACATCTCCACTGTGAGTTCACGCCTGAAGCACAACCACAGGTCTCACATGGAGACACACTATCAGCAGGTCAGTGGGGCCACAACTAGCAGAAGCACTCCAAAAGTCCCCAGAGCTCTGGGACAGATAAGAGAATTAGTGATATGATTGATGTGTCAGAGAGTGTGCCAAAGAGAACCTGCTTCAGAGGACTATGATGACTCTGGGTTTGCTGTAGTAGATGGCAAGAGTCATAGACTGCTCACACATGCTGTTTCTATCTTAACCACCTCCACTAGTCGTGTTGTTAAAGCAATAAAGTTACAGGTTCTTCTGCCACATCCTGCCAACCCACACTGACTGAGTTCCTCAGGAGTCAAAAACTTCACAAAAACAATCCCATAGTGTGGCTGTGGAATGGCAATGTTGCAAATATGTTGGCAGTGGACATGCTGCTGTATTCTTTTGCAGAAAACCGGGGTTTCAGAGAACTGATGTTGTGTAGCTCCACGCTGTCATATCCCAAGCCGCAGTTATTTTTCCAGGACTGCTGCAAGCAAAACCTTGACAGTACCACCCCTCAATGACCCCCCAAGCGGGGCAGGACCAGGTTTATGGGGAAAGCATGCATGGAAAGCACGGAGGAGGGCGGGGGCATGCACGTCTGCAGCTGGAACCCATGAACGCTCTTCTGGATCGTAACCCTTCCAATGGACCAAATATTGAAGATTTCCTCTGAACCTGTGAGAGTCAACTATGGATCAGGCCTCGTACTCCTCGTGGCTGTCAACAGGCACCGAATGGGGTCGAGGAGTGACTGTAGTGAAAAGATTACATACCAGAGGTTTCAACAGCGAAACATGGAACACATTGTATATCTGCATATTGGGAGGAAGGTCTAGGGCATAGGGCATAGCCTGGAGCTCCTGGGACTGTTGTGAGCATCGCAACGACTCTTGGACCTGCACCCATTTGGAACAGATTCGCTGGAGATGATCCTCCAATGCCAGGATCCCCTGGGGAGCGAACTAATCTGGAATCATGGAGGGTTGATACCCATAATTCACCATGAAAGGGGAGAGCCGGATAGAAGTCGAGACAGCACTGTTATGAGCAAACTCCACCCAAGGTAGGAGGTCCGACCAATTTTTCTGATGGCCTAAGATGTAATCTCACAGGAATTGCTCCAAGGCCTGATTAGCCCTTTCCGCTGCCCCATTCGATTGCGGGTGATAGGCCGAGATGATCCTCCAATGCCAGGATCCCCTGGGGAGCGAACTAATCTGGAATCATGGAGGGTTGATACCCATAATTCACCATGAAAGGGGAGAGCCGGATAGAAGTCGAGACAGCACTGTTATGAGCAAACTCCACCCAAGGTAGGAGGTCCGACCAATTTTTCTGATGGCCTAAGATGTAATCTCACAGGAATTGCTCCAAGGCCTGATTAGCCCTTTCCGCTGCCCCATTCGATTGCGGGTGATAGGCCGAGAAGAAGGAAAGTTGGATACCTAGTTGTGCACAGAAGGACCTTCAGAATTTCCAGAAAAACTGGCTACCCCAGTCAGAAACTATAACTTTGGGAACCCTGTGTAGCTGATAGACCTCTTTGACAAAGACTGTAGCCAACTCTTTAGCAGATGGAAGTTTTTTTAATGGTATGCAATGAATTATCTTAGAAAATCGGTCAACGACCATGAGGATGACAGTGTGACCATTAGACAAAGGAAGGTTGACTATGAAGTTCATGGCAAGGTGTTACCATGGCTTCTTCCAATTGGGTATGGGATGAAGAAGGCCCACTGGAAGGTGACAGGGTGATTTGGTCTGTGCACAGACTGGATAGGATGAGACAAAGGCAGCAGCATCTTTGCTGAGTTCTGGCCACCAGAAGAGATGGGAAACCGACCAGAGGAGCGGATTCTTTTCAGGATGACCTGCTTATTTAGTCTTATGGTAGGTTGCAAGCACCTTAGTATGGAGGTCAGTAGGTACAAAACAGTGCCCAGAGGGGGTCTCAGCAGGTGCATCTACTTGAGTGGCCCATATTGCTGGTACGTATGGTGGCCAGTACTTTGTCCTGAGGAATAATAGGACAAGGAGGACTCTCCTCTTTAGTACCCGAGAGCTCTCTGGATAGGGTATCTGCCCAGACATTTTTAGTACCTGGAAGGAATGAGACCACATAATTAAAAAGAGACAAAAATAAGGCCCATCTGGACTGTCTTGGAGACAAGCCCTGGTCTACCTGGTCCAGCCTGAAAAAAATATTCGGTAGACTGCCTGCATCTCCTGAGTTCGTGGTTCTTGTGTACTTTTAGGGACCAGGAACCAGACAGGACACAAAAAGGTAAAATACAATACACCTTTATTAGTGCAACAAAAACAGAAGCATGAGCCAAGAGCATAAACCAAAAGACAAGCCAGGGTCAGGAACCAAGTCAGGTATTCAGCCAAGCCAGAGACAGGAAACCAGAAGTCTGCAATGTCAGGAACAAGACAAGAGTCAGAAGCACAGAAGTCAGTGATGTCTGGAACAAGCCAAGGGTCTGGAACACAGCAAACAGGAGAGCAGGAAAATCAGCAGCATCCAGAAGCAACAGGTTAGCAAACAAACACAAGGACAATGTGGAAGTGAGCCAAGATGCTATAAATACCATGAGAGGGTTGGCTGATAACAGTCAGGAGAGTAATCAGAGAGGTCAGCTGATAGCCTGAGCCAGAAACTCAGAAGACTGCAGCATTATTTATTTATATATGCATGTGGCATGCAAAGTTTTAATAAAATAGTACACCAAGCACTACACAATTATCCCCTTAGCTATGCATCATATATTATACATGTTGTGCAGTCCCAGGGGAACAAGACGGAGGGTCGCGCAGCCTCTATGTGGATTTGTGGCTACCACTTTCCCCCCAGCCTTGTGCCCAGTGGTAGAAATAGAACCCCATATACACTACTTGGTCCCTCAGAGTTGTTCCCATGTCTGGTAACCACAGACACCAATGTACACTGTCTGACCCTCTCCAGTATTTTCCCCTTGATGTGTCAGGGAGGAAATCCCTTCCAAAACAACAGCAGGTCACAGCCCACCCTACTTGTAATTGTTTGAGGGCTGTTACTGCATAGGAAAGTACACAGAGATCCCAACTGCACCAACCTCAGGAAGGTGAAGTTGAGACTGTAAACTCAAACAGCAGAGGCTGTTATCAGAGTTTAGTGAATGTGTTGAAGTGTCACATTAACATCTCAACACCCCCCTTGCATACAAAACTGTCTCATTATTCAGCATTTCCATATGGAAATGAGTAATTATGCTTCATTTCCATATGGAAATAGGACATTGTCGATGTGATGAAGGAAAATTCATAAACCTGTCAGATGGATTTCGATGTGGGTATATTTTTGTCGGAGTGCCGGTGATGTGATGTTGTAGACTCTTTAGTGAATACTATTGATGTGCCTTCGACACTGCTCAGACAGGACATCAACATTTTCAGGTCTCTTTTAATCTAGGCCAATGCTTCAAAATGATTCAGCCTCTTTTTTAGAGGTGAAAGAGATACATTCACAGCCATAAAAATATACAAGAGTGTTACTAGACCACCAGTATCAGTGCATCCACCAGAATACTAATATGACTTAAAACCCTTTAATTTAAATAATGTATATTTCAATTCCAGGCAAAATGGTCAAACCAATTTGGATCTTAATATTACTCCTGACTTTCTCAATAAACTACTAAATAAATGGGTATTCTAAGAGAATATAAAGGTCCCTCAGATAAAAACAAATAAACAGTTTTTAACCCACCTTATACCATGGGGTAAAAATGCCACAACTAGGCAGAGTGAATATCCACAAGGTGGACGTCAAACCAATGAAACATTGCAAATAATTATTAGAATGGTATAAATATGTATATAAAAACAAATACACTACCATTCAAACATTTGGGGTAATTTAGAAATGTCTTTATTTTCCATCAAATTAGTTGAAAAGTGAATAGGAAATACAATCAAGATGTGACAAGGTCAGAAATAATTATTTTTAATTTAAATAAAAATCATGTCTATCAAATTTGCAGGAATTACAGCCTTGCAGACCCCATGCTTCTTGAAGCACTTCTCACAATTTGGATTGGCTTAATGGGCACTTCTTAATTAGCATATGGTCAAGCTGCTCCCATAACAGAAACAAGGAGATTTCTAAGTGACCCCACTTTTGAATGGGGTGTACATTTGTCTCAGATAACATACCAGCAAGAAGTACACTAGCAGCAAATACCATAATGTCTCTGCTGATGCTGGTGATACCCATTCCGTACTGCATCTTATTTTTTTAATTCCCTCCTTTCTCTGTCACTCTCTCTTTCCCCTACTTAGCTTCCTCTTTCACCTCTACCTAATCTATGCCAAACAGCTTGGTGGGAAGTTCTGGGTCTTTATATTATGAGAGCAGAAATTCTTTCTACCATAGAAAATGTATGTGGGAAATCTATGGTGTTAATGAAATTATATGGGTTTCTTTTAACATGTACCTGCAATTTGCAATATGTGGGCCATTCTACACGAAATTTGAGAACTCAAATAGCACAATGGTTAAACAACAGGGAATGCTATTGGGTCTTTAGACTTTCCACTCTTTTACCTTTTGGGTTGAATGAGGTTTTGAAATCACCTCATATTTGAAGTTTTATTTTTTGTTTTTTTCTGCTTTTTTTAACTGCTAGAGTTACTTTTTTATTATAAATACATGAGTAGTTTTATTTTAATTTTTGTTTACTGGTAGGGTATATATGTGTTCTTTTGTACTAAGTTTTCATGTAGTTACATACACACTGTCAGAGTTATATCTGGGAAGGGCAGTTTTGATTCTTTTTGTACTATAGGTAGGTTTTATACTATTAGATTTTAGGTCCACGTGCATTAGGTGGTTCATTATTGTTCTTTAATTTATTTTTACTTTTTTTCCACAAGTACACAATGTTTATACTTTAATTATATCATTGACATCTTCTGTGTAGGTTGGTACTTTATTATACTGTTGGGGCATGTTTTACTTAACTACACTTTTTTATATATTTTTGAGTGAGTTCTCTTTTCCAGTTGTTGTACTGGATCGACATGTGCCGGGCGATTGTGCATATATCTTTCGATGTTTGACATCTCCTTCTGGCACCTGGAGGGTTAGTTATTGATGATTTTACCCTGAATTTAAAAACCCAGTCAAATTATTGGCTGGATTTTGACACTGATAATGTAGCTACACTTTAGTAATTTAGCATCTGTGGGTGTATTTTATCCACCATTCCAGAGTGAAGTCTTTTTAGAAACTGCTATTGTTTATATGGGTTCAGCATTCATACTACATTACTTATCCTTTTTCTTATTTTAATTATATTTTATTTTCATTTTATTTTATTTTTTCGCATTATATACAGTATATATCTAAAATAATCTTAAATACAGATTTATTATAGTATAACTAGAATAATATTAATTACATAATCCAATATCTAAGCAGAGTATATATTAAGAAATGCTTGCAACAATTACATCATTACATAGCAATTAATCTTGATTATCAGTTTTATCTTTCTTAATACATTAGATCAATATTGTCCTGAAGTACTCTTGCATCAGTATAATTTAACCAATAATCACTATCAATCTGGTACAACCAATAACTACCACTGCACCAGTCTAGCACACCCAATAATTGCTAAGGTACTAATATAGCATGATCAATAATCATTAAAGGGATAGTAATGTTTCATAATAAAAGCAGCTCTAATTAATCATCATAGTATTTGGACTTTGGAGAGTGTTCTTTCAATTCTGTCAGAGTTGTAGTTCCAGAGTAATACAATGACAAAGTGTCCCCCTCCCGCCCCTTTTACTGATGTCACACTGTTCAGCCACAGCAGAAGGGAGGTGCCCAGTTAGACTGCAGAGAGGGACAATCTTCAATTAAGATAAGGGAAAAACCTGAAAAGCTTGTCAAGGGGGGCAGGGATTTCATTGTTTTCACAGGAATAAGAGTGTCCCGTTCTGTTATCTGTCTGGTCTATAGACTGCATTCCACATTTGAGAAGAGATGGCTTACACTAAGTAAAAGGGACGGGAGGGGGAACTTTGCTTGTGAATATCTCATAAACCAAAAAGGTTTGAGAGATAAGACTTATATCATTCTTCATGTTTTTTAATGCCTACAAAATAAAATAAAGTTAAAATGAAGTATTACTATCCCTTTAAGCTACTAATCTAGTACAACCAATACTTATTATGATGTTAAGCAATTACAAAAAGCAATTGTGGTTTGCCACCCTTCTTTAAAACTAAGGATATTAAATCCATAACATCAGAAGGTGTGTGATTCTTCCTTAAAACTAAGGTCTGCAGTTATATTCTGACATAAGTGCCTATAAGCTCATGTTTTGACATAAGTGTGGTAAGCTCATAGATATATATTTATCTGAAGTAAAAAAATATATTTGGTTGGCAGTAGCCACAGTGGAAAATGTCAGAATACTCTTACTAAAATCTTTTAACTATGTGGTGCCAGCAAACAGTTTATCTGTCAGATTGTCATTCAGTCAGCCACAATAAAGGTGCAGCCAGCTCCTGTAGGAATTTGGATCACCTGCATGACTGTTACTATCACTTATCAGTTAAAAAGTGTGCATTTTTTTACTTTCTTTCACAATTCTCACACACAGAGAAACAAGTTGGCTGCTGCCGAGACTCCTAAAAGTCAACTCCAGCTCCACTCTCTTTGCCTATCTCCTCTAGCATCAAAATTCTGCTGCTTTATCTCTCTCGCTCCCAAGCACAGGCTGACAAGAAGCAGAAAGCTGACAGCTCTTTTATACTAGCACAGCAGGACTACATGAGGAGAACTCTTTAAGTGGGAGAGGAATCCATTCTTATCATTGTTTTTAATGCAATGATAAAGGTGAAAATCTTTCTGTAATGTGTGAAGTACTTTTTTCTTGTTTGGCTATGAGGTGAAACATTTCTCCATTCCCTACTAGTTATATTACTTTAAATTGAAGAAACAACCCCAAAATGTTTGCTATTCTTAAACAGAATTTCAGTGAACTGACTTATTCATGTATTGCATTGTCATGACACACATTTTACTCCGATTTTTACATGGAGATTTGCAGAAAATGAACTAGTAATGAAATATAGGAAAAGCTAGATGAGATATAAAAGCACAAAGTACATTTCAAATTCCTGAAGTTACAAAAATGTAATATCGTCTAAACAATCAATATTAACTGAATCCTTCTCTGCAGATGTTAGCTCACTTCAAAAGGCACATATTTTCAATTTCCAACATACTATGTAAAATTGTTTTCAAGCCACTGTTATTCTCTATAGAAAAAAATATCAATACGATTCAAGGTATGGATCTTCAGAACACTTCAGTAAGGTTAAAAGGATAGTAATGTTTCACATAAAAAGCATCCCCAATTAACCTTCATAGTATTTGGGCCATGGAGAGTGCTATTTCAATACTGTCAGAGTTGTGGTACAAGCGTAATTGAAGGATAAATTCCCCCCCGCCCCTTTTACCTAGTGTAAATCACCGCCTCTGAATGTGGAATCTGGTTGCTAGACCAGGCAGATAACAGCAGGGGACAATCTTCTTCCTATGAGAACAATGAAAGCCCTGCCCCCCACCCTTGATAAGTTTTTCAGGTTTTTCCCTTATCTTAATTGAAGAGTGTCACTCTCTGCAATCTACCTGGACACCTCCCTTCTGCTATGAGGTGAGCAGCGTTACATCAGTAAAAGGGGCGGGAGGGGGATACCTTATCATTGAATTACTCTTAAACTACAACTCTGACAAAGTTGAAATAACACTCTCCAAGGTCAAAATACTATGATGATTAATTAGAGCTGCTTTTATTATGAAACATTACTATCCCTTTAACAACATTTGCAGCAGCTCTGATACTGGTACAGCTCAACTCCGCCCTGCCCTTTACCCTGGAGGTTGATGCATCTGACACAAGAGTAGGCGCCCTCCTGTCTCAATGCTAGGCTCCAGGGAAAGCTGTGCTATCTTGTGTAACGGTTTGTTTGACTCACAGACACAGGGTTAGGATAAAAAACACAGTTTTATTAAGTACAATTGTACACAAAGAACCCTCACAGGTCCTGTAATATAAAACTTATAGTACAGATGCACGACAGGTTAATTAGGCCCACACAGGTCCAGCACAATATACATATATATAGGAGACAAACAGTTTATGCTGACACGGGTCGGGCAGATGATAAGGTTTCCAGGTACCAGCAATGCAGGAGTTAACGTTCATCAAGAAAGTAAAACAGTCCCATATGTGCAGGTAGTAAGCTGATACTTGAACACTTGTTTGACTCACAGACACAGGGTTAGGATAAAAAATAGTGTTGAGCGAGCATGCTCGGCCGATGCTCGGATCGGCTCGAGCATCGCTCTGCTCGGCACATGGCGGTACTCGTACGAGTACCGCATGTGCTCTCCCGCCATGTTCGGGTCTCCTCCCGCACGTTTTGCGGCTGCTGCGCAGCCAATAAACGTGCAGGGAGGCTCTGACATCGGTGTAATGCCAGCAGCCATGTTGGCTGCTGGCATTACACTGGTTGGCTGGCCAGAACCCGTGGTCGGGTGCTGTATAGCACCTGACCATCGAGTTCGGCTCAGTCTTAGCCAGGGAGAGCTGAGGATAGGAAGGGAAAGGCAGTGTAGGGAGGAAAACAAGCAAAATTGTGAAAAAAAAGAACCAAAAGTCCTTTTTAGGACTACTGTGTGTGGGGGCAGCAGGTTATTTTGTGTGGGGGGAAAAAAAAAAAAAAAATATATATTCTGTTTAGTGTGCACAGTTGCAGATTAGAGCACATTCTGTTTAGTGTGCAAAGTTGCAGATTAGAGCACATTCTGTTTAGTGTGCAAAGTTGCAGATTAGAGCACATTCTGTTAAGTCTTCAAACTAAAATATCAAAGTCACATATTCCATTCAGTGTGCGTCGCCGCAGTTTAGCAGCACATTCTGTGTACTGTGCAGAGTTGCAGAATAGGAAGAAATACTGTTAAGTCTTCAAACTAAAATATCAAAGTCACATATTCCATTCAGTGTGCTTCGCCGCAGTTTAGCAGCACATTCTGTGTACTGTGCAGAGTTGCAGAATAGGAAGAAATACTGTTAAGTCTTCAAACTAAAATATCAAAGTCACATATTCCATTCAGTGTGCTTCGCCGCAGTTTAGCAGCACATTCTGTGTAGTGTGCAGAGTTGCAGAATAGGAAGAAATACTGTTAAGTCTTCAAACTAAAATATCAAAGTCACATATTCCATTCAGTGTGCTTCGCCGCAGTGTAGCAGCACATTCTGTGTACTGTGCAGAGTTGCAGAATAGGAAGAAATACTGTTAAGTCTTCAAACTCAAATATCAAAGTCACATATTCCATTCAGTGTGCTTCGCCGCAGTGTAGCAGCACATTCTGTGTACTGTGCAGAGTTGCAGAATAGGAAGAAATACTGTTAAGTCTTCAAACTAAAATATCAAAGTCACATATTCCATTCAGTGTGCTTCGCCGCAGTGTAGCAGCACATTCTGTGTACTGTGCAGAGTTGCAGACTAGGAAGAAATACTGTTAAGTTTTCAAACTAAAATATTAAAGTCACATATTCCATTCAGTGTGTGTCACCGCCGTTTAGCAGCCTATTCTGTGTACTCTGCACCGTTGCAGAATAGTAAGAAATACTGTTAAGTTTTAAAACTCAAATATTAAAGTCACATATTCCATTCAGTGTGTGTCACCGCCGTTTAGCAGCCTATTCTGTGTACTCTGCACAGTTGCAGACTAGGAAGAAATACTGTTAAGTTTTCAAACTCAAATATTAAAGTCACATATTCCATTCAGTGTGTGTCACCGCCGTTTAGCAGCCTATTCTGTGTACTCTGCACCGTTGCAGACTAGGAAGAAATACTGTTAAGTTTTCAAACTCAAATATTAAAGTCACATATTCCATTCAGTGTGTGCCACCGCCGTTTAGCAGCCTATTCTATGTACTCTGCACCGTTGCAGACTAGGAAGAAATACTGTTAAGTTTTCAAACTCAAATATTAAAGTCACATTTTCCATTCAGTGTGTGTCACCGCAGTTTAGCAGCCTATTCTGTGTACTCTGCACCGTTGCAGACTAGGAAGAAATACTGTTAAGTTTTCAAACTCAAATATTAAAGTCACATATTCCATTCAGTGTGTGTCACCGCCGTTTAGCAGCCTATTCTGTGTACTCTGCACCGTTGCAGACTAGGAAGAAATACTGTTAAGTTTTCAAACTCAAATATTAAAGTCACATATTCCATTCAGTGTGTGTCACCGCAGTTTAGCAGCCTATTCTGTGTACTCTGCACCGTTGCAGACTAGGAAGAAATACTGTTAAGTTTTCAAACTCAAATATTAAAGTCACATATTCCATTCAGTGTGTGTCACCGCCGTTTAGCAGCCTATTCTGTGTACTCTGCACAGTTGCAGAATAGTAAGAAATACTGTTAAGTTTTCAAACTCAAATATTAAAGTCACATATTCCGTGTAAGATGAAGAAGGCGGGTAAAAAGGGACGGGGAAGTGGACGTGATCCTGATAGTTCAGGGCACGGGTTAGGACGCGGAGAAACTGTGCCTGGTGCCAGAGCACAAGAAAGAAAGACATCCACCATACCTAGCTTCATGTCTAATTTTACAGGGCGTCGCAGGACATCACTCTCGAGGTCCGACCACTGCGAACAGGTGGTCGGTTGGATGACAGCTGATACTGCTTCCAGTCGGTTAAGCACCACCCTGTCTTCCACCAAGTCCACTCTCAGTAGCCAAGAGTCTGGTCAACATAATCCTCACTCTGATCATCCTTCCTCCCACCATACACGGTCTGGTCAAAGAAGTGATCCCACACTGGGATATAGTGAGGAGCTCGTCTCATCACCAATCCTTCATTTGACCCTCTCTCCAAGCACGCTTGCAGAGGAACATGACATCTTGTGCCCTGATTCACAACCTCTAGAGGCTACCCAATCACAAGAAGATGACAGATGTGAACGGCATTTAAGGTCAAAGGAAGTAGTGGATGATGATGATGATGATGAGACACAGTTGCCATTAAATCAACCACTATTTCCGTCTCAAGACCTTGTTGAGGAGAATGTTATACAGTTGTCAATGACTGAGTATGTGGTGGGATCAAGACTTGAGGAGGATGATCAGAGTGAGGAAGTGGAGGAGGACTTGGTGGACGATGAGGTGACTGACCCCACCTGGGAAGATGTAGAGCCAGGCGATGACAGCAGTCCTGAGGGTGAGCCATCTGCAGCACCGCAACAGGCTGGAAGAGGCAGTGGTGTGGCTACAGAAAGAAGGCGGACCGCACCAAACCGGCCCGCAAATGTTCCACGGAGCACCCCCTTGCGTAAATCTACCTTGCCAAAGGGTAGGTGTTCCGCGGTATGGCGTTTTTTTAAGGAAAGTGCGGACGACAAAAGAATTGTAGTTTGCAACCTGTGCCACACCAGAATGAGCCGAGGCATGAACACTAGAAACCTCACCACCACCAGCATGATCCGACACATGGCATCCAAGCACTGTAGAAAGTGGGAGGAACGCCTGGATCGCCCATCTGTGTCTGCAGGCCACACCACTGCCTCATCTTCCCCTGTTTTCGGTGCCGGCCAATCGCCTGTCGAAGGCGCAGGCCCGCATACCTCCCGCCCTGCACCTGTAGCATCTGAAGCACCATCAGCGACCACATCCACTTCCCTGTCCCAGCGCAGCGTCCAAATGTCGTTACCCCAGGCATTTGAGCGCAAGAGAAAGTACCCAGCCACCCACCCACAGGCCATAGCACTAACCTCACACCTTTCCAAATTACTGGCCATCGAAATGCTGCCATTTAGGCTTGTGGACACTGAGTCCTTCCGCAGCCTGATGGCAGCAGCTGTCCCTCGGTACGCGGTCCCCAGCCGCCACTACTTTTCCCGGTGTGCCATCCCCGCATTACACCACCATGTGTCCCGTAACATCACCCGTGCCCTGACCAACGCAGTTACTGGGAAGGTCCACTTAACGACTGACACATGGACAAGTGCTTGTGGCCAGGGACGCTACATTTCCCTGACGGCACACTGGGTGAATGTCGTGGAGGCTGGGAGCGACTCGGACCCTGGGATGGCACGGGTGCTACCCACGCCGAGGATTGCGGGCCCTACCTCCATCAGGGTTTCTGCCAGCACCTACGTTATTGGCTCCTCCTCCTCCGTTTCCACCTCCGAATTCTCTACACGCAGCGCCACTCCCCCATCAGCCAGTAGCTGGAAGCAGTGTAGCACTGCAGTGGGGAAGCGTCAACAGGCCGTGCTGAAGCTGATCTGCCTTGGGGACAAACAGCACACGGCCTCAGAGCTGTTGCAGGGGATTAGTCACCAGACCGAGCAGTGGCTCTCGCCACTCAACCTGCAACCAGGCATGGTTGTGTGTGATAATGGGCGTAACTTGGTGGCGGCTTTGGAGCTCGGCAAGCTCACACACGTACCATGCCTAGCGCATGTATTTAATTTAGTGGTGCAGCGATTTCTAAAAACCTACCCCAATGTGCATGATCTCTTGACCAAGGTGCGCCGCGTGTGTGCACATTTCCGTAAGTCATCTACAGCTTCGGCCGGCCTGTTGAAGCTGCAGCAGCGCTTACAATTGCCAGCTCACCGGCTGCTGTGTGACGTGAGCACGCGCTGGAACTCCACCTTCCACATGTTGGCCCGGCTTTGTGAGCAGCAGAGGGCAGTAGTGGAGTACCAGCTGTTACACGGTCGTTGCCTCTCCGTTCAACTTCCTGTAATCAGAAGTTAGGAGTGGGAATGGATGTCAGACCTCTGCGAGGTTTTACGCAATTTTCAGGAATCGACACAGATGGTGAGCGGCGATAACGCTATTATCAGTGTCACCATCCCACTTCTGTGTCTACTGAAACGCTCGCTGCTCACAATTAAAACCGACGCTTTGCATGTGGAAGAGGTGGAAATGGGGGAGGAAGAGCTTACACAAGGTGATAGCCAGAGCACCCTCACTTCGTCTTCTCAGCGACAATTGGAGGAGGCGGAGGAGGAGGAGGAGGAGGAAGACACGGTTGCCTCCGCTACAGAGGGTAGCCATGGAACTTTAGTTCCATCTCTTCAGCGTGGGTGGGCAGAAGAGGAGGAAGAGGATGAGGATATTGAGAGTCATCCTCCTGGTGAGGACAGCGAAATCTTGACTGTTGGAACTCTGGCACACATGGCTGACTTTATGTTAGGCTGCCTTTCCCGTGACCCACGCGTTATACGCATTTTAAACAACACGGATTACTGGGTGTTCACCCTTCTGGACCCCCGCTACAAAGAAAATTTCTCATCTCTCATTCCTCCGGTGGAGAGGACAAGCAAAATGGTGCAATACCAGAAGGTTCTTGTTGAAAAATTGCTCCAAAATTTTCCATCTGACAACGCTGGCGGCAGAGTACGTGCTACCTTGGCCAACCGAGAAGGGGAGAAAAGGGGAGCACACAGCAGTTCCGACAAAGGCAGGGCAACACTCTCCAAGGCGTGGGACACCTTCATGACACCCCGCCAGCACCCTCACCCTGATGCGCAGCCTAGTGTCACAAGGAGGGAAAAGTTTTGGAAGATGGTGAAGGAGTACGTAGCAGACCGTGTCAGCGTCCTCAATGATCCCTCTGTGCCTTACAACTACTGGGTGTCCAAGCTGGACACGTGGTATGAACTGTCACTCTACGCCTTGGAGGTGCTGGCCTGCCCTGCCGCCAGCGTTCTGTCTGAGCGGGTATTTAGTGCTGCTGGTGGCATCATAACAGATAAGCGTATCCGCCTTTCCACCGACAATGCTGATAGGTTGACACTTATAAAAATGAACAAGGCCTGGATTTCCCCTGACTTCTACACTCCACTGGAGGAAAGCCCCGGGGGAACATAAACTCACTTTATATATGTTATTTACAATGATGGGAATACTCTGTATTCCCATTCACCCCTTCCACCCAAAAAACGGGTATATGGTTGACTCTTAATCTTCTCATCCTCCTCCTCCTCTTCCATATGCCCTGTGATATAATTTTTATATAGGGCCAGCTCACCAGCGGGCCCTGTGATATAATTTTTATATAGGGCCAGCTCACCAGCGGGCCCTGTGATATAATTTTTATATAGGGCCAGCTCACCAGCGGGCCCTGTTTGACAATTTTTATATAGGTCAGCTCACCAGCGGGCCTTCTCATATAATGTTTTATTGGGTCAGCTCTCTAGCGGGCCCTCTCATATAATGTTTTATAGCGTCAGCTCACTAGCGGGCCTTCGCATATAATGTTTAGGATGGTCAGCTCTGCAGCAGACCCTCACCCATAATGTTTTAGATGGTCAGCTCAGCGCACGTTTCCCTCTTAATCATGGCCTCAGTTCTGAAAATCAAGGAAATTTTTGGGAGAATTTGCCTCTGCGCACGTTTCCCTCTTAATCATGGCCTCAGTTCTGAAAATCAAGGAAATTTTTGGGAGAATTTTAGTGTTGAGCGAGCATGCTCGGCCGATGCTCGGATCGGCTCGAGCATCGCTCTGCTAGGCACATGGCGGTACTCGTACGAGTACCGCATGTGCTCACCCGCCATGTTCGGGTCTCCTCCCCGCACGTTTTGCGGCTGCTGCACAGCCAATAAACGTGCAGGTAGGCTCTGACATCGGTGTAATGCCAGCAGCCATGTTGGCTGCTGGCATTACACTGATCGGCTGGCCAGAACCCGTGGTCGGGTGCTGTATAGCACCTGACCATCGAGTTCGGCTCAGTCTGAGCCAGGGAGAGCTGAGGATAGGAAGGGAAAGGCAGTGTAGGGAGGAAAAAAACAAAAATTGTGAAAAAAAAAGAACCAAAAGTCCTTTTTAGGACTACTGTGTGTGGGGGCAGCAGGTTATTTTGTGTGGGGGGAAAAAAACAAAAAAAAAAAAAAAAAATATTCTGTTTAGTGTGAAAAGTTGCAGATTAGAGCACATTCTGTTTAGTGTGCACAGTTGCAGATTAGAGCACATTCTGTTTAGTGTGCAAAGTTGCAGATTAGAGCACATTCAGTTTAGTGTGCAAAGTTGCAGATTAGAGCACATTCTGTTTAGTGTGCAAAGTTGCAGATTAGAGCACATTCTGTTAAGTCTTCAAACTAAAATATCAAAGTCACATATTCCATTCAGTGTGCGTCGCCGCAGTTTAGCAGCACATTCTGTGTACTGTGCAGAGTTGCAGAATAGGAAGAAATACTGTTAAGTCTTCAAACTAAAATATCAAAGTCACATATTCCATTCAGTGTGCTTCGCCGCAGTTTAGCAGCACATTCTGTGTACTGTGCAGAGTTGCAGAATAGGAAGAAATACTGTTAAGTCTTCAAACTAAAATATCAAAGTCACATATTCCATTCAGTGTGCTTCGCCGCAGTTTAGCAGCACATTCTGTGTACTGTGCAGAGTTGCAGAATAGGAAGAAATACTGTTAAGTCTTCAAACTAAAATATCAAAGTCACATATTCCATTCAGTGTGCTTCGCCGCAGTTTAGCAGCACATTCTGTGTAGTGTGCAGAGTTGCAGAATAGTAAGAAATACTGTTAAGTTTTCAAACTAAAATATCAAAGTCACATATTCCATTCAGTGTGCTTCGCCGCAGTTTAGCAGCACATTCTGTGTAGTGTGCAGAGTTGCAGAATAGTAAGAAATACTGTTAAGTTTTCAAACTCAAATATTACAGTCACATATTCCATTCAGTGTGTGTCACCGCCGTTTAGCAGCCTATTCTGTGTACTCTGCACAGTTGCAGAATAGTAAGAAATACTGTTAAGTTTTCAAACTCAAATATCAAAGTCACATATTCCATTCAGTGTGTTTCACCGCCGCTTAGCAGCCTATTCTGTGTACTCTGCACAGTTGCAGAATAGTAAGAAATACTGTTAAGTTTTCAAACTCAAATATTAAAGTCACATATTCCATTCAGTGTGTTTCACCGCCGTTTAGCAGCCTATTCTGTGTACTCTGCACAGTTGCAGAATAGTAAGAAATACTGTTAAGTTTTCAAACTCAAATATTAAAGTCACATATTCCATTCAGTGTGTTTCACCGCCGTTTAGCAGCCTATTCTGTGTACTCTGCACAGTTGCAGAATAGTAAGAAATACTGTTAAGTTTTCAAACTCAAATATCAAAGTCACATATTCCATTCAGTGTGTTTCACCGCCGTTTAGCAGCCTATTCTGTGTACTCTGCAGAGTTGCAGAATAGTAAGAAATACTGTTAAGTTTTCAAACTCAAATATCAAAGTCACATATTCCATTCAGTGTGTTTCACCACCGTTTAGCAGCCTATTCTGTGTACTCTGCAGAGTTGCAGAATAGTAAGAAATACTGTTAAGTTTTCAAACTCAAATATTAAAGTCACATATTCCATTCAGTGTGTTTCACCGCCGTTTAGCAGCCTATTCTGTGTACTCTGCAGAGTTGCAGAATAGTAAGAAATACTGTTAAGTTTTCAAACTCAAATATTAAAGTCACATATTCCATTCAGTGTGTTTCACCGCCGTTTAGCAGCCTATTCTGTGTACTCTGCACAGTTGCAGAATAATAAGAAATACTGTTAAGTTTTCAAACTCAAATATTAAAGTCACATATTCCATTCAGTGTGTTTCACCGCCGTTTAGCAGCCTATTCTGTGTACTCTGCACAGTTGCAGAATAGTAAGAAATAGTGTTAAGTTTTCAAACTCAAATATCAAAGTCACATATTCCATTCAGTGTGTTTCACCGCCGTTTAGCAGCCTATTCTGTGTACTCTGCAGAGTTGCAGAATAGTAAGAAATACTGTTAAGTTTTCAAACTCAAATATTAAAGTCACATATTCCATTCAGTGTGTGTCACCGCCGTTTAGCAGCCTATTCTGTGTACTCTGCACAGTTGCAGAATAGTAAGAAATACTGTTAAGTTTTCAAACTCAAATATTAAAGTCACATATTCCATTCAGTGTGTTTCACCGCCGTTTAGCAGCCTATTCTGTGTACTCTGCACAGTTGCAGAATAGTAAGAAATACTGTTAAGTTTTCAAACTCAAATATCAAAGTCACATATTCCATTCAGTGTGTTTCACCGCCGTTTAGCAGCCTATTCTGTGTACTCTGCAGAGTTGCAGAATAGTAAGAAATACTGTTAAGTTTTCAAACTCAAATATCAAAGTCACATATTCCATTCAGTGTGTTTCACCACCGTTTAGCAGCCTATTCTGTGTACTCTGCAGAGTTGCAGAATAGTAAGAAATACTGTTAAGTTTTCAAACTCAAATATTAAAGTCACATATTCCATTCAGTGTGTTTCACCGCCGTTTAGCAGCCTATTCTGTGTACTCTGCAGAGTTGCAGAATAGTAAGAAATACTGTTAAGTTTTCAAACTCAAATATTAAAGTCACATATTCCATTCAGTGTGTTTCACCGCCGTTTAGCAGCCTATTCTGTGTACTCTGCACAGTTGCAGAATAATAAGAAATACTGTTAAGTTTTCAAACTCAAATATTAAAGTCACATATTCCATTCAGTGTGTTTCACCGCCGTTTAGCAGCCTATTCTGTGTACTCTGCACAGTTGCAGAATAGTAAGAAATAGTGTTAAGTTTTCAAACTCAAATATCAAAGTCACATATTCCATTCAGTGTGTTTCACCGCCGTTTAGCAGCCTATTCTGTGTACTCTGCAGAGTTGCAGAATAGTAAGAAATACTGTTAAGTTTTCAAACTCAAATATTAAAGTCACATATTCCATTCAGTGTGTGTCACCGCCGTTTAGCAGCCTATTCTGTGTACTCTGCACAGTTGCAGAATAGTAAGAAATAGTGTTAAGTTTTCAAACTCAAATATCAAAGTCACATATTCCATTCAGTGTGTTTCACCGCCGTTTAGCAGCCTATTCTGTGTACTCTGCAGAGTTGCAGAATAGTAAGAAATACTGTTAAGTTTTCAAACTCAAATATTAAAGTCACATATTCCATTCAGTGTGTTTCACCGCCGTTTAGCAGCCTATTCTGTGTACTCTGTAGAGTTGCAGAATAGTAAGAAATAGTGTTAAGTTTTCAAACTCAAATATCAAAGTCACATATTCCATTCAGTGTGTTTCACCGCCGTTTAGCAGCCTATTCTGTGTACTCTGCAGAGTTGCAGAATAGTAAGAAATACTGTTAAGTTTTCAAACTCAAATATTAAAGTCACATATTCCATTCAGTGTGTATCACCGCCGTTTAGCAGCCTATTCTGTGTACTCTGCACAGTTGCAGAATAGTAAGAAATACTGTTAAGTTTTCAAACTCAAATATCAAAGTCACATATTCCATTCAGTGTGTTTCACCGCCGTTTAGCAGCCTATTCTGTGTACTCTGCAGAGTTGCAGAATAGTAAGAAATACTGTTAAGTTTTCAAACTCAAATATTAAAGTCACATATTCCATTCAGTGTGTTTCACCGCCGTTTAGCAGCCTATTCTGTGTACTCTGCACAGTTGCAGAATAGTAAGAAATAGTGTTAAGTTTTCAAACTCAAATATCAAAGTCACATATTCCATTCAGTGTGTTTCACCGCCGTTTAGCAGCCTATTCTGTGTACTCTGTAGAGTTGCAGAATAGTAAGAAATAGTGTTAAGTTTTCAAACTCAAATATCAAAGTCACATATTCCATTCAGTGTGTTTCACCGCCGTTTAGCAGCCTATTCTGTGTACTCTGCAGAGTTGCAGAATAGTAAGAAATACTGTTAACTTTTCAAACTCAAATATTAAAGTCACATATTCCATTCAGTGTGTATCACCGCCGTTTAGCAGCCTATTCTGTGTTCTCTGCACAGTTGCAGAATAGTAAGAAATACTGTTAAGTTTTCAAACTCAAATATCAAAGTCACATATTCCATTCAGTGTGTTTCACCGCCGTTTAGCAGCCTATTCTGTGTACTCTGCAGAGTTGCAGAATAGTAAAAAATACTGTTAAGTTTTCAAACTCAAATATTAAAGTCACATATTCCATTCAGTGTGTTTCACCGCCGTTTAGCAGCCTATTCTGTGTACTCTGCACAGTTGCAGAATAGTAAGAAATAGTGTTAAGTTTTCAAACTCAAATATTAAAGTCACATATTCCATTCAGTGTGTTTCACCGCCGTTTAGCAGCCTATTCTGTGTACTCTGCACAGTTGCAGAATAGTAAGAAATACTGTTAAGTTTTCAAACTCAAATATTAAAGTCACATATTCCATTCAGTGTGTTTCACCGCCGTTTAGCAGCCTATTCTGTGTACTCTGCACAGTTGCAGAATAGTAAGAAATACTGTTAAGTTTTCAAACTCAAATATCAAAGTCACATATTCCATTCAGTGTGTTTCACCGCCGTTTAGCAGCCTATTCTGTGTACTCTGCAGAGTTGCAGAATAGTAAGAAATACTGTTAAGTTTTCAAACTCAAATATTAAAGTCACATATTCCATTCAGTGTGTTTCACCGCCGTTTAGCAGCCTATTCTGTGTACTCTGCACAGTTGCAGAATAGTAAGAAATACTGTTAAGTTTTCAAACTCAAATATTAAAGTCACATATTCCATTCAGTGTGTATCACCGCCGTTTAGCAGCCTATTCTGTGTACTCTGCACAGTTGCAGAATAGTAAGAAATACTGTTAAGTTTTCAAACTCAAATATTAAAGTCACATATTCCATTCAGTGTGTATCACCGCCGTTTAGCAGCCTATTCTGTGTACTCTGCACAGTTGCAGAATAGTAAGAAATACTGTTAAGTTTTCAAACTCAAATATCAAAGTCACATATTCCATTCAGTGTGTTTCACCGCCGTTTAGCAGCCTATTCTGTGTACTCTGCAGAGTTGCAGAATAGTTAGAAATACTGTTAAGTTTTCAAACTCAAATATTAAAGTCACATATTCCATTCAGTGTGTGTCACCGCCGTTTAGCAGCCTATTCTGTGTACTCTGCACAGTTGCAGAATAGTAAGAAATACTGTTAAGTTTTCAAACTCAAATATCAAAGTCACATATTCCATTCAGTGTGTTTCACCGCCGTTTAGCAGCCTATTCTGTGTACTCTGTAGAGTTGCAGAATAGTAAGAAATACTGTTAAGTTTTCAAACTCAAATATTAAAGTCACATATTCCATTCAGTGTGTGTCACCTCCGTTTAGCAGCCTATTCTGTGTACTCTGCACAGTTGCAGAATAGTAAGAAATACTGTTAAGTTTTCAAACTCAAATATCAAAGTCACATATTCCATTCAGTGTGTTTCACCACCGTTTAGCAGCCTATTCTGTGTACTCTGCAGAGTTGCAGAATAGTAAGAAATACTGTTAAGTTTTCAAACTCAAATATTAAAGTCACATATTCCATTCAGTGTGTTTCACCGCCGTTTAGCAGCCTATTCTGTGTACTCTGCAGAGTTGCAGAATAGTAAGAAATACTGTTAAGTTTTCAAACTCAAATATTAAAGTCACATATTCCATTCAGTGTGTATCACCGCCGTTTAGCAGCCTATTCTGTGTACTCTGCACAGTTGCAGAATAGTAAGAAATACTGTTAAGTTTTCAAACTCAAATATCAAAGTCACATATTCCATTCAGTGTGTTTCACCGCCGTTTAGCAGCCTATTCTGTGTACTCTGTAGAGTTGCAGAATAGTAAGAAATAGTGTTAAGTTTTCAAACTCAAATATCAAAGTCACATATTCCATTCAGTGTGTTTCACCGCCGTTTAGCAGCCTATTCTGTGTACTCTGCAGAGTTGCAGAATAGTAAGAAATACTGTTAAGTTTTCAAACTCAAATATCAAAGTCACATATTCCATTCAGTGTGTTTCACCGCCGTTTAGCAGCCTATTCTGTGTACTCTGCAGAGTTGCAGAATAGTAAGAAATACTGTTAACTTTTCAAACTCAAATAGTAAAGTCACATATTCCATTCAGTGTGTATCACCGCCGTTTAGCAGCCTATTCTGTGTTCTCTGCACAGTTGCAGAATAGTAAGAAATACTGTTAAGTTTTCAAACTCAAATATCAAAGTCACATATTCCATTCAGTGTGTTTCACCGCCGTTTAGCAGCCTATTCTGTGTACTCTGCAGAGTTGCAGAATAGTAAAAAATACTGTTAAGTTTTCAAACTCAAATATTAAAGTCACATATTCCATTCAGTGTGTTTCACCGCCGTTTAGCAGCCTATTCTGTGTACTCTGCACAGTTGCAGAATAGTAAGAAATAGTGTTAAGTTTTCAAACTCAAATATTAAAGTCACATATTCCATTCAGTGTGTTTCACCGCCGTTTAGCAGCCTATTCTGTGTACTCTGCACAGTTGCAGAATAGTAAGAAATACTGTTAAGTTTTCAAACTCAAATATTAAAGTCACATATTCCATTCAGTGTGTTTCACCGCCGTTTAGCAGCCTATTCTGTGTACTCTGCACAGTTGCAGAATAGTAAGAAATACTGTTAAGTTTTCAAACTCAAATATCAAAGTCACATATTCCATTCAGTGTGTTTCACCGCCGTTTAGCAGCCTATTCTGTGTACTCTGCAGAGTTGCAGAATAGTAAGAAATACTGTTAAGTTTTCAAACTCAAATATTAAAGTCACATATTCCATTCAGTGTGTTTCACCGCCGTTTAGCAGCCTATTCTGTGTACTCTGCACAGTTGCAGAATAGTAAGAAATACTGTTAAGTTTTCAAACTCAAATATTAAAGTCACATATTCCATTCAGTGTGTATCACCGCCGTTTAGCAGCCTATTCTGTGTACTCTGCACAGTTGCAGAATAGTAAGAAATACTGTTAAGTTTTCAAACTCAAATATTAAAGTCACATATTCCATTCAGTGTGTATCACCGCCGTTTAGCAGCCTATTCTGTGTACTCTGCACAGTTGCAGAATAGTAAGAAATACTGTTAAGTTTTCAAACTCAAATATCAAAGTCACATATTCCATTCAGTGTGTTTCACCGCCGTTTAGCAGCCTATTCTGTGTACTCTGCAGAGTTGCAGAATAGTAAGAAATACTGTTAAGTTTTCAAACTCAAATATTAAAGTCACATATTCCATTCAGTGTGTGTCACCGCCGTTTAGCAGCCTATTCTGTGTACTCTGCACAGTTGCAGAATAGTAAGAAATACTGTTAAGTTTTCAAACTCAAATATCAAAGTCACATATTCCATTCAGTGTGTTTCACCGCCGTTTAGCAGCCTATTCTGTGTACTCTGTAGAGTTGCAGAATAGTAAGAAATACTGTTAAGTTTTCAAACTCAAATATTAAAGTCACATATTCCATTCAGTGTGTGTCACCTCCGTTTAGCAGCCTATTCTGTGTACTCTGCACAGTTGCAGAATAGTAAGAAATACTGTTAAGTTTTCAAACTCAAATATCAAAGTCACATATTCCATTCAGTGTGTTTCACCACCGTTTAGCAGCCTATTCTGTGTACTCTGCAGAGTTGCAGAATAGTAAGAAATACTGTTAAGTTTTCAAACTCAAATATTAAAGTCACATATTCCATTCAGTGTGTTTCACCGCCGTTTAGCAGCCTATTCTGTGTACTCTGCAGAGTTGCAGAATAGTAAGAAATACTGTTAAGTTTTCAAACTCAAATATTAAAGTCACATATTCCATTCAGTGTGTATCACCGCCGTTTAGCAGCCTATTCTGTGTACTCTGCACAGTTGCAGAATAGTAAGAAATACTGTTAAGTTTTCAAACTCAAATATCAAAGTCACATATTCCATTCAGTGTGTTTCACCGCCGTTTAGCAGCCTATTCTGTGTACTCTGTAGAGTTGCAGAATAGTAAGAAATAGTGTTAAGTTTTCAAACTCAAATATCAAAGTCACATATTCCATTCAGTGTGTTTCACCGCCGTTTAGCAGCCTATTCTGTGTACTCTGCAGAGTTGCAGAATAGTAAGAAATACTGTTAAGTTTTCAAACTCAAATATTAAAGTCACATATTCCATTCAGTGTGTGTCACCGCCGTTTAGCAGCCTATTCTGTGTACTCTGCACAGTTGCAGAATAGTAAGAAATACTGTTAAGTTTTCAAACTCAAATATCAAAGTCACATATTCCATTCAGTGTGTTTCACCGCCGTTTAGCAGCCTATTCTGTGTACTCTGTAGAGTTGCAGAATAGTAAGAAATAGTGTTAAGTTTTCAAACTCAAATATCAAAGTCACATATTCCATTCAGTGTGTTTCACCGCCGTTTAGCAGCCTATTCTGTGTACTCTGCAGAGTTGCAGAATAGTAAGAAATACTGTTAAGTTTTCAAACTCAAATATTAAAGTCACATATTCCATTCAGTGTGTGTCACCGCCGTTTAGCAGCCTATTCTGTGTACTCTGCAGAGTTGCAGAATAGTAAGAAATACTGTTAAGTTTTCAAACTCAAATATTAAAGTCACATATTCCATTCAGTGTGTATCACCGCCGTTTAGCAGCCTATTCTGTGTACTCTGCAGAGTTGCAGAATAGTAAGAAATACTGTTAAGTTTTCAAACTCAAATATTAAAGTCACATATTCCATTCAGTGTGTATCACCGCCGTTTAGCAGCCTATTCTGTGTACTCTGCACAGTTGCAGAATAGTAAGAAATACTGTTAAGTTTTCAAACTCAAATATCAAAGTCACATATTCCATTCAGTGTGTTTCACCGCCGTTTAGCAGCCTATTCTGTGTACTCTGCAGAGTTGCAGAATAGTAAGAAATACTGTTAAGTTTTCAAACTCAAATATTAAAGTCACATATTCCATTCAGTGTGTTTCACCGCCGTTTAGCAGCCTATTCTGTGTACTCTGCACAGTTGCAGAATAGTAAGAAATAGTGTTAAGTTTTCAAACTCAAATATCAAAGTCACATATTCCATTCAGTGTGTTTCACCGCCGTTTAGCAGCCTATTCTGTGTACTCTGTAGAGTTGCAGAATAGTAAGAAATAGTGTTAAGTTTTCAAACTCAAATATCAAAGTCACATATTCCATTCAGTGTGTTTCACCGCCGTTTAGCAGCCTATTCTGTGTACTCTGCAGAGTTGCAGAATAGTAAGAAATACTGTTAAGTTTTCAAACTCAAATATTAAAGTCACATATTCCATTCAGTGTGTATCACCGCCGTTTAGCAGCCTATTCTGTGTTCTCTGCACAGTTGCAGAATAGTAAGAAATACTGTTAAGTTTTCAAACTCAAATATCAAAGTCACATATTCCATTCAGTGTGTTTCACCGCCGTTTAGCAGCCTATTCTGTGTACTCTGCAGAGTTGCAGAATAGTAAGAAATACTGTTAAGTTTTCAAACTCAAATATTAAAGTCACATATTCCATTCAGTGTGTTTCACCGCCGTTTAGCAGCCTATTCTGTGTACTCTGCACAGTTGCAGAATAGTAAGAAATAGTGTTAAGTTTTCAAACTCAAATATCAAAGTCACATATTCCATTCAGTGTGTTTCACCGCCGTTTAGCAGCCTATTCTGTGTACTCTGTAGAGTTGCAGAATAGTAAGAAATAGTGTTAAGTTTTCAAACTCAAATATCAAAGTCACATATTCCATTCAGTGTGTTTCACCGCCGTTTAGCAGCCTATTCTGTGTACTCTGCAGAGTTGCAGAATAGTAAGAAATACTGTTAAGTTTTCAAACTCAAATATTAAAGTCACATATTCCATTCAGTGTGTATCACCGCCGTTTAGCAGCCTATTCTGTGTACTCTGCAGAGTTGCAGAATAGTAAGAAATACTGTTAAGTTTTCAAACTCAAATATTAAAGTCACATATTCTGTGTAAGATGAAGAAGGCGGGTAAAAAGGGACGGGGAAGTGGACGTGATCCTGAAAGTTCAGGGCGCGGGTCAGGACGCGGAGAAACTGTGCCTGGTGCCGGAGCACAAGAAAGAAAGACATCCACCATACCTAGCTTCATGTGTAATTTTACAGGGCGTCGCAGGACATCACTCTCGAGGTCCGACCACTGCGAACAGGTGGTCGGTTGGATGACAGCTGATACTGCTTCCAGTCGGTTAAGCACCACCCTGTCTTCCACCAAGTCCACTCTCAGTAGCCAAGAGTCTGGTCAAAATAATCCTCACTCTGATCATCCTTCCTCCCACCATACACGGTCTGGTCAAAGAAGTGATCCCACACTGGGATATAGTGAGGAGCTCGTCTCATCACCAATCCTTCATTTGACCCTCTCTCCAAGCACGCTTGCAGAGGAACATGACATCTTGTGCCCTGATTCACAACCTCTAGAGGCTACCCAATCACAAGAAGATGACAGATGTGAACGGCATTTAAGGTCAAAGGAAGTAGTGGATGATGATGATGATGATGAGACACAGTTGCCATTAAATCAACCACTATTTCCGTCTCAAGACCTTGTTGAGGAGAATGTTATACAGTTGTCAATGACTGAGTATGTGGTGGGATCAAGACTTGAGGAGGATGATCAGAGTGAGGAAGTGAAGGAGGACTTGGTGGACGATGAGGTGACTGACCCCACCTGGGAAGGTGTAGAGCCGAGCGATGACAGCAGTCCTGAGGGTGAGCCATCTGCAGCACCGCAACAGGCTGGAAGAGGCAGTGGTGTGGCTACAGAAAGAAGGCGGACCGCACCAAACCGGCCCGCAAGTGTTCCGCGGAGCACCCCCTTGCGTAAATCTACCTTGCCAAAGGGTAGGTGTTCCGCGGTATGGCGTTTTTTTAAGGAAAGTGCGGACGACAAAAGAATTGTAGTTTGCAACCTGTGCCACACCAGAATGAGCCGAGGCATGAACACTAGAAACCTCACCACCACCAGCATGATCCGACACATGGCATCCAAGCACCGTAGTAAGTGGGAGGAACGCCTGGATCGCCCATCTGTGTCTGCAGGCCACACCACTGCCTCCTCTTCCCCTGTTTTCGGTGCCGGCCAATCGCCTGTCGAAGGCGCAGGCCCGCATACCTCCCGCCCTGCACCTGTACCATCTGAAGCACCATCAGCGACTACATCCACTTCCCTGTCCCAGCACAGCGTCCAAATGTCGTTACCCCAGGCATTTGAGCGCAAGAGAAAGTACCCAGCCACCCACCCACAGGCCATAGCTCTAACCTCACACCTTTCCAAATTACTGGCCATCGAAATGCTGCCATTTAGGCTTGTGGACACTGAGTCCTTCCGCAGCCTGATGGCAGCAGCTGTCCCTCGGTACGCGGTCCCCAGCCGCCACTACTTTTCCCGGTGTGCCATCCCCGCATTACACCACCATGTGTCCCGTAACATCACCCGTGCCCTGACCAACGCAGTTACTGGGAAGGTCCACTTAACGACTGACACATGGACAAGTGCTTGTGGCCAGGGACGCTACATTTCCCTGACGGCACACTGGGTGAATGTCGTGGAGGCTGGGAGCGACTCGGACCCTGGGATGGCACGGGTGCTACCCACGCCGAGGATTGCGGGCCCTACCTCCATCAGGGTTTCCACCAGCACCTACGTTATTGGCTCCTCCTCCTCCGTTTCCACCTCCGAATTCTCTACACGCAGCGCCACTCCCCCATCAGCCAGTAGCTGGAAGCAGTGTAGCACTGCAGTGGGGAAGCGTCAACAGGCCGTGCTGAAGCTGATCTGCCTTGGGGACAAACAGCACACGGCCTCAGAGCTGTTGCAGGGGATTAGTCACCAGACCGAGCAGTGGCTCTCGCCACTCAACCTGCAACCAGGCATGGTTGTGTGTGATAATGGGCGTAACTTGGTGGCGGCTTTGGAGCTCGGCAAGCTCACACACGTACCATGCCTAGCACATGTATTTAATTTAGTGGTGCAGCGATTTCTAAAAACCTACCCCAATGTGCATGATCTCTTGACCAAGGTGCGCCGCGTGTGTGCACATTTCCGTAAGTCATCTACAGCTTCGGCCGGCCTGTTGAAGCTGCAGCAGCGCTTACAATTGCCAGCTCACCGGCTGCTGTGTGACGTGAGCACGCGCTGGAACTCCACCTTCCACATGTTGGCCCGGCTTTGTGAGCAGCAGAGGGCAGTAGTGGAGTACCAGCTGTTACACGGTCGTCGCCTCTCCGTTCAACTTCCTGTAATCAGAAGTGAGGAGTGGGAATGGATGTCAGACCTCTGCGAGGTTTCACGCAATTTTGAGGAATCAACACAGATGGTGAGCGGCGATAACGCTATTATCAGTGTAACCATCCCACTTCTGTGTCTACTGAAACGCTCGCTGCTCACAATTAAAACCGACGCTTTGCATGTGGAAGAGGTGGAAATGGGGGAGGAAGAGCTTACACAAGGTGATAGCCAGAGCACCCTCACTTCGTCTTCTCAGCGACAATTGGAGGAGGCGGAGGAGGAGGAGGAGGAGGAGGAGGAAGACACGGTTGCCTCCGCTACAGAGGGTAGCCATGGAACTTTAGTTCCATCTCTTCAGCGTGGGTGGGCAGAAGAGGAGGAAGAGGATGAGGATATTGAGAGTCATCCTCCTGGTGAGGACAGCGAAATCTTGACTGTTGGTACTCTGGCACACATGGCTGACTTTATGTTAGGCTGCCTTTCCCGTGACCCACGCGTTATACGCATTTTAAACAACACGGATTACTGGGTGTTCACCCTTCTGGACCCCCGCTACAAAGAGAATTTCTCATCTCTCATTCCTCCGGTGGAGAGGACAAGCAAAATGGTGCAATACCAGAAGGTTCTTGTTGAAAAATTGCTCCAAAATTTTCCATCTGACAACGCTGGCGGCAGAGTACGTGCTACCTTGGCCAACAGAGAAGGGGAGAAAAGGGGAGCACACAGCAGTTCCGAGAAAGGCAGGGCAACACTCTCCAAGGCGTGGGACACCTTCATGACACCCCGCCAGCACCCTCACCCTGATGCGCAGCCTAGTGTCACAAGGAGGGAAAAGTTTTGGAAGATGGTGAAGGAGTACGTAGCAGACCGTGTCAGCGTCCTCAATGATCCCTCTGTGCCTTACAACTACTGGGTGTCCAAGCTGGACACGTGGTATGAACTGGCACTCTACGCCTTGGAGGTGCTGGCCTGCCCTGCCGCCAGCGTTCTGTCTGAGCGGGTATTTAGTGCTGCTGGTGGCATCATAACAGATAAGCGTATCCGCCTTTCCACCGACAATGCTGATAGGTTGACACTTATAAAAATGAACAAGGCCTGGATTTCCCCTGACTTCTCCACTCCACTGGAGGAAAACCCCGGGGGAACATAAACTCACTTTATATATGTTATTTACAATGATGTGAATACTCTGTATTCCCATTCACCCCTTCCACCCAAAAAACGGGTATATGGTTGACTCTTAATCTTCTCATCCTCCTCCTCCTCTTCCATATGCCCTGTGCTATAATTTTTATATAGGGCCAGCTCACCAGTGGGCCCTGTGATATAATTTTTATATAGGGCCAGCTCACCAGCGGGCCCTGTTTGACAATTTTTATATAGGTCAGCTCACCAGCGGGCCTTCTTATATAATGTTTTATTGGGTCAGCTCTCTAGCGGGCCCTCTCATATAATGTTTTATAGCGTCAGCTCACTAGCGGGCCTTCGCATATAATGTTTAGGATGGTCAGCTCTGCAGCAGACCCTCACCCATAATGTTTTAGATGGTCAGCTCAGCGTACGTTTCCCTCTTAATCATGGCCTCAGTTCAATAAAATCAAGGAAATTTTTGGGAGAATTTGCCTCTGCGCACGTTTCCCTCTTAATCATGGCCTCAATTCTGAAAATCAAGGAAATTTTTGGGAGAATTTGCCTCTGCGCACGTTTCCCTCTTAATCATGGCCTCAGTTCTGAAAATCAAGGAAATTTTTGGGAGAATTTGCCTCTGCGCACGTTTCCCTCTTAATCATGGCCTCAGTTCTTAAAATCAAGGAAATTTTTGGGAGAATTTGCCTCTGCGCACGTTTCCCTCTTAATCATGGCCTCAGTTCTGAAAATCAAGGAAATTTTTGGGAGAATTTGCCTCTGCGCACGTTTCCCTCTTAATCATGGCCTCAGTTCTGAAAATCAAGGAAATTTTTGGGAGAATTTGCAGATGATATACAAGTAAATATACAGCAAATACTGTTTGGTAACAATTTTTCGCCTAAAGTCGTTTTTATTTTCCTTTTTGTGTGTTTTATGGTCAGTCTGTAAAAATGGCGTACTACGGGCGAAAGATCGTTCCCAGCAGCGATGTTGGAGTCCAAGATGCATCCAGACATCCTCCCTATGCTGTCCCTGAACCATTTCTGTGGTGTTTCCATCCTTTTCTGCCCTTTTCCTATGGACCAGGCACCCTCCCCTCATCAGAGCAGGGGGTGCCTGGTGTAATGCTCGAGTCCTCCCATTGACTTCAATGGGGCTCGGGTGCTCGGCCGAGCACTCGAGCCTCAGGGGGTGCTCGGTCAGAGCACCCGAACACCCGAGCATTGGGGTGCTCGCTCATCACTAGAGAATTTGCCTCTGCGCACGTTTCCCTCTTAATCATGGCCTCAGTTCTGAAAATCAAGGAAATTTTTGGGAGAATTTGCCTCTGCGCACGTTTCCCTCTTAATCATGGCCTCAGTTCTGAAAATCAAGGAAATTTTTGGGAGAATTTGCCTCTGCGCACGTTTCCCTCTTAATCATGGCCTCAGTTCTGAAAATCAAGGAAATTTTTGGGAGAATTTGCCTCTGCGCACGTTTCCCTCTTAATCATGGCCTCAGTTCTGAAAATCAAGGAAATTTTTGGGAGAATTTGCAGATGATATACAAGTAAATATACAGCAAATATTGTTTGGTAACAATTTTTCGCCTAAAGTCGTTTTTATTTTCCTTTTTGTGTGTTTTATGGTCAGTCTGTAAAAATGGCGTACTACGGGCGAAAGATCGTTCCCAGCAGCGATGTTGGAGTCCAAGATGCATCCAGACATCCTCCCTATGCTGTCCCTGAACCATTTCTGTGGTGTTTCCATCCTTTTCTGCCCTTTTCCTATGGACCAGGCACCCTCCCCTCATCAGAGCAGGGGGTGCCTGGTGTAATACTCGAGTCCTCCCATTGACTTCAATGGGGCTCGGGTGCTCGGCCGAGCACTCGAGCCTCAGGGGGTGCTCGGTCAGAGCACCCGAACACCCGAGCATTGGGGTGCTCGCTCATCACTAATAAAAAACACAGTTTTATTAAGTACAATTACACACAAAGAACCCTCACAGGTCCTGTAATATACAACTTATAGTACAGACGCACGACAGGTTAATTAGGCCCACACAGGTCCAGCACAATATATATATATATAGGAGAAAAACAGTTTATGCTGACACGGGTCGGGCAGATGATAAGGTTTCCAGGTACCAGCAATGCAGGAGTTAACGTTCATCAAGAAAGTAAAACAGTCCCATATGTGCAGGTAATAAGCTGATACTTGAACACAGCAAAGACTGAGTTCACAGCGAGTACCAGCCCACTGAAGTAAACAGGAGCGCTACCGGTGCTGACACGGCGGCAACACTTGCAACCGTTTTTGACAGGGTGGAGCGTAACCAATGGCAATTTACCGGTGCAATCACGGAGGCAACACTTGCAACCGGTTTTGACAGAGTGGAGTGTAACCAATGGCAATGTATAGGTGCTAACACGGAGGCAACACTAGCAATCGGTTTTGACAGAGTGGAGCGAACCAATGGCAGTGTACTGGTGGAATCACAGAGACAACACTTGCAACCGGTTTTGACGGAGTGGAGCGTAACCACTGGCAATATACCGGTGCTATCACGGAGGCAACACTAGCAACCGGTTTTGACAGAGTGGAGCGTAATCAATGGCAATATACCGGTGCAATCACAGAGGCAACACTTGCAACTGGTTGTGACAGAGTGGAGCATAACCAATGGCAATATACCGGTGCTATCACGGAGGCAACGCTTGCAACTGGTTTTGACAGAGTGGAGCGTAACCAATGGCAATATACCGGTGCTATCACGGAGGCAACACTAGCAACTGGTTTTGACACAGTGGAGCGTAACCAGTGGCAATGTACCAGTGCAATCATGGAGGCAACACTAGCAACCAGTTATGCAGAATGGAGGACTAGGCCAGAGGCGCTCTGTAGAGCCAAATCGGAATACTAGGCAAGCCTGCGGGTGCAATGGTGCCAAACAAGGTAAGGCACCAGAAGTCAGAATGTCAACGAGGCGACCAGGACCACAACGGGAAACTGGCGAGTCGGAATCCAGGAGCAGGAACGTCAGCCAGGCCGGGTCAGTATACAGGAGCAGAAGCGTCAGCCAAGCCGGGTCAGGATACAGGAGCAGGAACGTAAGCCAATCCGGGTCGGTACACGGTAGCAGGAACGTCAGCCAGGCTGGGTCGATACACAGGAACGATCACTGGAGAATAGTCAGGCAGTCCGGGTCGGTACACAGGCGCAGGAACAGGAGAGTAGTCCGGCAAGCCAAGTCGGTACACTGGAAACCTCAATAACAAATGTAGCACTGGCACAGAAACACCACAAAAGGGCAATGTGTGGGTGCAGGAGCCCAGTATATAAAGGCTATGCTACACACACAGGGCAACCAATGAGGACCTCACATTGGATAACTGACAGAAAAATATAAACAAGGAATCACGGGCACCGTGATACCTTGTGGCTACTTCTCCAGGAAGTTGTATAAGGCAGAAAGGGTCTATGACATAGGAGACTGGAAGTTATTGTCAATTATACTGGTGCTTAAGGAATGGAGTTACCTCCTAGAAGGAACCAGTCCCCCGATCCTGATCCTCACGGATCATAAGAATTTGACATACTTGTCTGAAGCAAAACGAATGTCAGCCAAATCAGGCCAGATAAGCTCAGTTTTTGTCTAGATTCCACTTCATGGTTTCCTATCTTCACGGTTCTAAAAACATCAGGGCTGATTCCCTATCTCGCTAATATTGCTCTGACTCCAGGGAAGAGTCTCCCCCTACTCTGATCATTACGGCCAATTGTATTCTTGCCACAATTTGAACCAGCATTACCTCTCCTTTGGGAGAGGAAATTTGGTGGCTCAAGCTTCTGCCTCAGCAGAGAAACCCAGAGGGATGTGTTTTGTGCCAGTCCAGTTGTGCACCAGACTCCTGGAGACCTATCATATGTCCAAAGCTGCTGGCCATATGGGGAGAGATCAATTGATATGGTCTATATCTCATTTGTTTTGGTGGCCTAGCTTAAGAATGGACTGTTCTGCCTTTGTGGCAACTTGTACTACCTGTGCCTAATGCAAGTCCCCACAAAGCCTGCCTGTGGGGCTCCTCAAACCTATCACTAATGGGGAGCGTCAATGGTCCCATCTGAACATAAATTTCATGGTGGAGCTTCCAGCATCACTGGGCTACACGGTTATTCTTATGATTGTGGACAGGTTTTCAAAACTGGCCCACTTTGTACCACTCAAAAGTCTGCCTTCTGCTCAAGATTTGGCCAAGATTTTCTCTAAAGAAGTTTTCCGACTCCATGGTATACCTAAGGTGATTGTATCCTATAGAACAATTTCTCCGTTGTTACATTAATGAAAACCACGACAATTGGGTCTTCATTTATGATCAATTATGGGTTTCAACCCTCTGCACTTCCTGAGATTTTTGAAGCACAAGCTATTCCAGCTCTGGATGAGCATTTACGAGCTCTCCGTTCCTCTTGGCTATGAGTACAGAATACTCTATGTGGCTCTATGCAACAGCAAAAGTGGCAAGCTGACTGTAGGTAATTACCTGCACCAACCTTCCAGGTGGGCGAGAGGGTATGGCTGTCATCCCATAATCTTAACCTGCAGGTGCCATGTAGGAAGCTGGCTCCTCATTTTGTTGGTCCCTTTCGAGTCATTTGGAGAACCAACCCTGTGGCATACGCGTTTGAGCTTCCGGCCACTATGCGAATTCACAATATCTTTCATGTGTCATTGCTTAAACCGTTTATTTGAATCTGTTATACTTCAACCACTGTTCGCCCAGCCCCCATTCAGGTGGGAGACCATGACGAATATGAAGACCAGACCATTTTGTATTCTCAGAGAGTTAGGGGGCAACTTCAATATCTGGTACACTGGAGGGGCTATGGCTCATGGATTTCCTCTAAGGAGGTGCATTCCCCCATTCTTGTCCAGAATTTTCATTCTCGTTTCCGTAACAGATCTAGCTCCTGTCCACGGGGGAAGGGGGATGAGGGGAGGGTACTGTCACAGTGTGCCATGCTGTGGCTGCTCGAGCCTTATCTCTTGCGGCATTGGCCGCAGCTGTTGGTCCGGTGGCTCGGCCTCATCCTTGCCCCTTGTGGCTTTTGGCAGCTCGGCCGCTGCCGGGTGACGTCACTATTGGGCGCACGTCCAGGAGCATGGATGTGCGCACCATTTAAAGGGATACTGGCCAATACCTTGGGGAAGGTCTTTAAAGACTTGCTGGACACAGGGCTCATTTGCCCTTTCATTGGTGTCCAGTGCAGTTCATTAGCTTGTTGCATTTCCTGTGTATCACCTTGCTTGTCTGACTACCCGTTCTGGTGCTGACCTGTGGCTCTGTCTGACAACCCATTCTGTGTATGACCTTGGTTTAGTCAGATAACCAATCTGGTGCAGACCTGCGGCTCTGGCTGACTACCTGCTCCATGTATGACCCCTGGCTTGTCTGACTATCCGTTCTGGTGTTGACCTGTGGCTCTCTCTGACTATCCACTCTGTGTATGACCCTGGCTTAGTCTGATAACCAATCTGGTGTGGACCTGCGGCTCTGGCTGACTACCCATTGCATACTGACCCCTGGCTTGTATGATCATCCATTCTGGTGCAGACCTGTGGACCTGTCTTATTACCCCCACCTTGAGGCTTTCAGTTGGAATCAGATCTCCAATCTGGTGCGGACCTGTGGCTTTGGTAGACTCTAGCTTTACTGACTGCAAACGTGTGTCAGTAATCTCCCTTGTTGCCTTCCATTGTGGGAGACGGCCTTTCCCTTACTGACTGCATGCATGAGTCAGTCTCCTTCTTGCTTACATCCTTGGGGAGACTGTTTGGTTCAACTCAGGGCCTACCTGACATATGAGACAACCATTGGCTTCAGCCTAGTCTCTGCAGGCTGGGAACTTGGAGACAGCCTCCTATTTCTGATAGAGGCTCAGCCCCTTTGATTACCATCTGCTCCTTCTGGAGACTCGCTGTTTTATTCTGCTATTTATTATCATTTCTAATAAAGGTGAATTACTGTACCGTCTGACTCCTGTTTTCCTTGTAACGCTGACACAGAAGCATCATCAAGACTTGTTATGAATCTTGAGAAACAAATAATCCAGTCTTGTATAAATGGGATGTGGAGTGGAATAAAAAGAATAATCCCTCATAGAGAGGTCTAACCTGGAATCGAATAAATATTGGTCACACAATACTTTACCTATTTTTGCTGTACTATGAAATATTCTGGAGTATTGTCTACATTTGAGAAACATGGTGTGTTACATAGTAATGTGAGATTCCTGCTCTATCACAATATGCACTTTATGGTCTCTACACTCTGCTAAAAACACACTACATTTTTGCATTGAGTTGAGTCATTAAATGAAAGTATTTTGAGTGGTACCTCAGAAGACATTGTTTGACAGTAGGTCAGTTAGTGGACACTGTAAAAATGCAATCTCTGGCAAGTAAACAAGTAAAGAAGAAAAAGAGGGCTAGAAAGGGGAAAGTGTTAGTGAGAACAGGGCAGAGACAGGAAATGAGGAGGAATATGCGACATCCGCAGTAAGGACTCAGGCAAACAAACAGGAATATCAACCATACTGAGTATGAGAAGTAGCAACTGTATAGATTAACCTAGTGGTAAATTTTATGGGTTGTTCACTAACTAAACACACACATGAATCTCATGGTGCATAAGTAACCTAACCTAAATATAGCCTATCAGTAAAGCATAGAAAGTCACTATAAAACTTAAACCCAACTGGTCCTGTGTAAGGAGATCAAAATAAAACAGGTCAACAGACAAGAGTCCATGTAAAACAGTACCTGTTAATGGGCAAGTTTATACCTGATTAGGTAGAACGAAGAGTGGAACGTCATCTTCACGGCAAGCCAAATGTTTCATTGAGTTGTTAGATCTCAGCATAAGCTTTAGCAGAGAGGTGCAGAGCCGGGGTGATTGGCTCAAACCTTCATTGTTTTGAAGGCGAAGTGAAGCAAAGTCAAAAGTTCACATAGTATGGGAATTTCCTTCACGGTGCATACCAAATGGACAGTGCCTTCATGTGAGACAATGAGGGCAAATGGGAACCCCTATTTATAGATGATATGATTATCTTGTAGAACATCAGTGAACGGCTTGAAGAGTCTCTGCAATTGCAGAGTAAAGGCTGAGAAAATATTATCATAGAAGAAAGAGAAGATAGACAGAAATTGGGTAATACCCCACAGAGAACAAGATCAGTTCAAAACTGTATTGAATGTAGCCACTAATATAGAAAGACTAACTAATCATGCCATAAAACATATATTTTTATTATATTCTCTTCAAAATAAAAACCATCTTAAAATCAAGTCAGTTGTAATGGTTTGTACGACAGTCAGACACAGTAGGTTAGAATAAAACACAGTTTTATTAAAAGACACAATGAAAATACCCTTAACGGGCTGTAGCGTATCACAGTGGAATAGACAGGAAAACATAGGTCATAGGCATATGCCCACACAGGCCCAGTATACAATGTTGGATGGTACAGATACTGTTACAGGTCAGGCATAGCAAGGCAACTCAGCACAGCATGGGTTAAAGTCCAATGATATAATCAGTCTCTGATGTGGTGTGTTCAGTAACGCCCAGTAAGATGGATAACAGCTATCAGAAGACTGTGGTGCGAGAATGGAGACAAGCACCTAGATCTGCAGAGCAGAGCTGAGACTTATACCCTCTGCCGTAGCAGTAACGGAGGCCACACAATACTCTGCAAGAGCTGAACGGACTTGAGCCATGGGCACCCGACTGGTGCAGTAACGGAGGCAACAGTACTCTGCACAAGCTTAGTTAAGTTGAGCCAATGGCACCTGACTGGTGCCATCACAGAGGCAACAGTACTCTGCGAGAGCAGGTAGAAATGAGCCAATGGCACCCTGTCGGTGCAGTAACGTTGGCACGTTCAGCCAATAACTGTCTTCTCACAGCTCCTTTTGTCTCTACAGCTCTGTCACGTATCAAACCTTTTTCTCTCATTGCTCCGTATCTATGGAATGCTCTACCATCCAACCTGCACCACTGCACCTCTCTGATAACACTTCAAATCTCACTTGAAAATGCACCCCTTGGATAAAATCGCAGCATGCTAGAAGGCACTGATGTTGTACAATGAACGCTCTTATAAATTATTTACATTACTGATGTCCTCTATCATCATCAGAACTAGCACTGTATTCAGCACTTGACCCTAATGTACTCTGTATGTCTCCTATTACCACTTTAGATTGTAAGCTTTCGGGCAGGGACCTCGCACCCAATGTTTCACTCTACAAAGCACCTGTAACCCTGTATTGTTTAAACCCTGAAATTGTAAAGCGCTGCATACACTTGTGGCGCTATAAAATAAACATATTCATTTATTCATTCATTCATTCTGCAAGAGCTGAACGGAACGCCACCACGGACACACTGCCGGAGCAGTAACGAAGGCAACAATAGCTCTGCAGGAGTTAACGGAAGGCTCAGCAGTAACGGAGGCAACAGTGGCTCTCTGTCAGGCAGGAAGTCAGAATGTCGCCCAGGCGACACGATGAGCAGGAACTGGAGAGCTGGGCCGAATCTCGGAGCAGGAACGTCAGCCAGGCCGTGTCGAATCACGGAGTAGGAACGTCAGACAAGCCGGGTCGGGTCACGGAGCAGGAACGTCAGCCAGGCCAGGTCGATTCATGGAGCAGGAACCAGAAGCGGAGTAGTCAGATGGGCCAAGTCGGTCCACGGGAACACAGCAACACAAGTAAGCACTGGTATAGGAACACCACAAAAGGGCCCCAGAGAGATGCCAGAGGCCCAGTATAAAAAGGCCATACTGGGCTGGTCAAACCAAGCTCAGCCAATGGGAGCGCAACACACAGAGACTGACAGGAAAAAGCACGGGCACCGTGATATCAGTCCTGACATAATTTGACAGACTGTAAAAATGTCACTAAATAGAGTGACTGCAAGACTTATATATATTCATATTATTAGTGACTGTGAGGAGTAAGACTCTGGGGCTGAACTTGATGTGATTGGTGTTAGTAGTAGTAACAGTAATGGTGAAGCAGCCGGTGGTACTAGTGTTAGGGGATTGGTAGGTGAAGCATTTGAGAGCATCCAGACTAGCGGTCAAGGAAGCCCACACTAGTCATCTGGCCCTGGAAGTCCCACTCCCTTCACTACAGTGTCCAAGTGGAACATGATCGTGAAGAGGCCAGAACTGTTGGAGCATAGCAGGTACAGAAATAATACCACCACCACCACCAAGAGCACAGATAAGCCACGCTGCTACTGCTGCCAGTCTGCCTTCTTCACTTCACCAAGAAATGGTATGTGTGACATTAAGGGCCCCTCTGTCACATTGCTCATTACCTCCTCCAAACAGCAGTGAGATGACTGTAATAGAGCAGCAGCACATAGGGACTAGTGATGGTGGAGAAGCTGAGGTGGAAGAGACATTGATGGGAGACAGGGATGAGGATGGGCATCACCACCACCAGCAGCAGTGATATTTTGTAATTTGCAACTGCTCTAATTCCTGCTGCTGCTGAGTTGCAAGGGCAGCAGGATGCTGAGGAGCAAGCTAGTGTGCCACAGAGGACCATGGACACAGTGGGAATGGGGTCAACAAATGATGCGGGACTAGGACAGGTTCCACGTGCCAGCAGCAATACCTCTGTTCATAGTTGCAGTGCTCATTCTGAGACAATAGCAGCAACAGCAACCCCCATCCCTAATAGTAACTGCTATCTGTATGAGCAAGTTTAATAATAATAAAAGGAGGAGCTGGACAAATTGTTATGTGTCCAGTGAGCCTGAGGAGTAGGAAATGACCACTACCACCAGCATGAATGGCTCAGGATTCCCTGGTTCCCCAGACCCAATGATGGTCAGTCCCTCCTATATCACCCCTAGGGATCTTGGGAAAATTTGTCTCATGGAATGAAGAAGAGGACACTAGTCGTGAGAGCAGGACAGGACAGTTACCTGTGCCTGCTGCAGTGCTGAGCCTGCTGTCAGTGTGTCTTGTAATTCTCAGGAGGGGGGAAATGATGCCAAGTGTGACAGCAGGGGTCCCTATGTCACACTTGCCATCCCCAAGCAGTTCTGTCACTAGTATTACTACTAAGAAAGTCCAGCAGCTTGTACAGAGTGTTAGGAGTGAGGGAGGGGATGATCATATTACTAGTGAGGAGGAAGACTCAAGGACTGAAATTGATGTGGTTGGTATTAATAGTGATGGTGAAGCAGCTGGTGGGATTTGTGTTAGGGGAGTGGTATGGTAAGTAATGCAGAACATCCAGACTAGTGGTCAAGGGAGCCTACATCCCCATAAACCTGGGTGTCCCCTTCCCCAGTACCCATGCTAATATCTACGTGGAACATTATTCTGAAGAAGCCAGAACTGGTGGCTAGCAGCAATAATGCCACCAACACCTGGATAACAGATCAACTTCCTTTGCCCTTGTCCAGAACCCAGCACTTACTGCCTCAGATGCATCACTGGAGCTAGTTGTGGCAAGTGGAACCTTCATCATCCATCAACTATGTTACTGCTGTTGTTGATCCCATTCCTTTTCAGCTGCCTAATCATCCTGCTGCTTAAACAACTCAGCAGCAGCAGTAGCAAGAACAGCAGTTGCAAATTCTGCATCTATATCAGGGCATTTGACAATAGCCTGTGACCACTGGCCAGCAGGACATCACCTGCTGGCACTAGTCTAGTGGGCATTTTTTTTTTCTCAGGGCTTGTGCTTGTGCTTTAAAAAACAAACAAAAAAAACAAGAAAACATAGTCCTACAAAAGAAAATAAACAATTTTTGGGGGTTTGTTTCTAACAATCTAAGTCCTACAAATGTTTCCTTAGGGCTTGTGCCAATCAAGACTAAGTCTCCTCAATACCAGTCGAGAAGCCCCCCAAAACAAATTCCCTGTTCAACTGATTCATTCCACAGACTCCACCCTCCAATACAGGCACCCTCCTCAGACCCCTTTTATACCATGTCCTATGGGTTTTTTTATTTGTATTTATGATTTATTTTGTATTAACTGCCCCCCAATCCCAGTAAACAAACCCTCCCCAAAAAACATTCCCTGTTCAATAAATTATTTTTCCACATTCCACCAACACAGGCAACCTCATGATGCCACCATCAAATAACTCAAGTGGAATCATGTATTCAACTTTACAGTTAACACTTTTACCTACTGGCTAGTAGCCAAAGTAAGGATACACTATCAATTGAAACAGTGCCACAGAATCATTCTCAGAATTCACTTCCAAGCAACCTTTGGTAGCATAGACTTCAGGTACGTCTAGCTGATCCTTCACCTCTGCAAAGAGTGTCCTAATTTTGAATCCGGTTCTGTTCATCATATTGTTCATCCTTATAACTTGCACTGGCCAAAGCTAATAATCTTTAAGATGTTACCTAAATCTTGAGACAAGAAGACCAAAATATGAGAGAGCATATTCACTAAGAAGTGATAAAGAGGTGATAAAGTGAAGAAGACTTCTCCAGTGGCATCACTTATCCAGTTTCTATATTATTCTATGGAGCCTATGCACTAAGTCATCTCAACTTTATCACTTCTTTATCACCACTTAGTGAATTTCCCCCAGGTGTTGATGACCCATGCTTTCTACTTCCAATGCTTCAAATATAAACTAGACTCTAATATGGAGAGGCTGCAAAATCCACCTTCTGCATCAGTCACCACCACTACTCGATGACATTCCCTATTTGCAGCTAATACCAAAGCTGAGACTGAATGAAATAAACTTTTAGAGGTTCCATTGCCCAAAAACGTTTCTTGAAAACCATCTGAGTGAAGAGTAGTGTTGAGCGAGCGTGCTCGGCCGATGCTCGGATCGGCTCGAGCATCGCTCTGCTCGGCACATGGCGGTACTCGTCGAGTACCGCCATGTGCTCGCCCGCCATGTTCGGGTGGCGGGGATCTGTGCCGGAAGAGGCACAGATCCGAAGACGCTCCGCTGGACCACCAGGGACTGGAGGTACGGGGGCATTGCGGAGATGAAGGGGGCATTGCGGAGATGAAGGGGGACATTGTGGAAGAGGGGCATAGACTCTATGCCCCTCTTCCACAATGTCCCCCTTCATCTCCGCTATGCCCGTCTTCCACAATGTCCCCCTTCATCTCCGCTATGCCCCTCTTCCACAATGTGCCCCTTCATCTCCGCTATGCCCCTCTTCCACAATGTCCCCCTTCATCTCCTCTATGGCATAGAGGAGATGAAGGGGGACATTGTGGAAGAGGGGCATAGCGGAGATGAAGGGGCACATTGTGGAAGAGGGGCATAGCGGAGATGAAGGGGGACATTGTGGAAGACGGGCATAGCGGAGATGAAGGGGGCATAGCGGAGATGAAGGGGGACATTGCGGAGATGAAGGGGGCATTTGGAGATGAAGGGGGCATAGCGGAGATGAAGGGGGGCATTGACCAGGCACCCTCCCCTCATCAGAGCAGGGGGTGCCTGGTGAAATGCTCGTGTCGCCCCATGCTTTTCAATGGGGCTCGGGTGCTCGGCCGAGCACTCGAGCCTCAGGGGGTGCTCGGTCAGAGCACCCGAGCACCCGAGCATCGGGGTGCTCGCTCAACACTAGTGAAGAGGTTTTCTCAATTAGTTCATCCTTCACTACTGGTCAGTGCACACTTTTGCATCTCATTTGGCCCATGTTGCTTCATAATTTCACTTGAAAGCAGAAGCCTTGGACTGGGCATCTCTCTGGTTGAGGAGATTGCTCTTCTCCTAAATGACTCGGATGCCTTCATCAATGCCTGCTGGGCTTTGCTTGATGCTCCCAATAACAAAGTCTCAGCTGAGACAGCCCTCACTCAAGAAGAAGGGACTTGTTAAGCTTTTTCCTTTATGTGGACCTCCATATGATAGAAAGATGACAGCTAGGGAGTGAATGGTCTCAAAGATGTAGGTTGCCTCTGTCTCCCAATCAGACTCATGCTCAAGTCATTTCAGAGACTCCTTATGAAAAAACATTGGAATAAGGCTACCTAACTTAGTTTTCAGAAAGTGAACACAGATGCACAATATGGGCCTCTGTCTATATTGATATTTGAAGGGCCATCTTGTTCTAGAATGCCTCAGATTTCCTGAAAAATGTATATACCTGTTACTCCTCTATGAACCCTTTAACCCTTTATTGGATTGGCCACTGGGGTCTTTTTATAGGCATCACTTCCCCTTCCTGATGCCTTTTTTTTGTCTCTTGTTTGTTGTTTGACTTGGCTACTATTTTGTTTTGACTTCGGATGTGACCTCTGCCTGTTTTTGACTATTCTTTTTGTTTTGTCCTTAGGTACCTTGCCAAGGATTCTCCGCTGCCGACCCGGACCGTCTGACCACACTGTGCTTCTCTTCTCCCAATATTGCCTGATTCCTCTATACTCTTGCTGAGTATTCGAGCCACCACGTTTACCATTTGCGGTCAGCCCCACCCGCCAGGTGCTCTACCAAGCCTACGGAGCGGGCATTCTCTCTTGTCAGCCATCGCTGACAGCATCAGTAAGGCCCTGCGCTCGCAACCTCCACCCTCGCTCATCATTGTTGGATGCATTGCTCACTAGCTCCTTTGCGGGCTCTCAGCTTCCTTCCTGTCTGACCGTTGTTACGGTCACTTGAGAGCTGACGCCAGCTATCTGGACCTTCTTGAGTCCCTCTTCATGGCCCTGGCAGCTGTGCAAGTGAACTCCCTTATCCTACCCTGTTTTGCTGCTGATTTTGGCCAGGTGAAGTAGAAGCAAGGGAGTCTCATTTCTGGCCTAGTTAGAGGCCCTCTCTGCTTCTTTTTGCCCAACACAGCTGTAGGTACAGCCTTCAGTGTCTTGGGGTTTTGGACTCTGGGGGGCACCTTCATCTCTACCCCTTCTGTTCTATGGTCTGGACAAGGGTAGGGCTCTTCATTGACTGCTCCCAGGGTTTCCAGCTTTATCAGCTGCTCCTGTCTTACTGGTTTCCTCAGGCATACTGGGTCTCTAGCGCTGGTAGATCTCTCTCCTAATCTTCCTAGGGAAGTCAAGGGGTTCCTGGTTGGAGGTCTGGCTCCTTTTTTGAGCCTTCTACCGGTTCCAGGGGGTCTGCCTATTGGGATCCTGTGCTTCTCTGTCTCTCTGGGGGGCCCACGGTGATTTCTATCCTGAGGGGTGTTTATCCTGGTCCCGGCAAAACTGGAGTCAGACATCTGGCTTCGCTGCCAGCACCTATACTCCAGCTGCGGCAAGAACACCTCAACAGGGCTCCTCCGTTCACTAACTTCGGACTCCATCCTACGCACCCTAGCCTCTGTATACTGTGGGTACCCAGAGATATCAGTCTGCTTCATACAGAAAGCTAACAATACCTTAGTTACAGGAGGATTCCTTTGTGCCAAGTCTATGACCAATTCTCTGTTTTCCTGTCAAGTTTTGATCCCTATCTGAATCATCTGGGTAGACCATTTTATGGTTATACATGCTTGCATTGACTCTGCGGTCACAGGGATTTCTGTTGACCAGGATTGGGTTACTCAGTCAGGGATTTTTGTTACGGTTTTGACATGTCTTTAAGCAGTTAAGTCTGTGCATATAGGTTGTTATGAGTAGGAATTATTTCCTTGGGAGTCATGACTATCACCTCCATAAAGAGATGTTACACTCTGTATATACAAAGGAAGCAACAATGGCAGGCTATGGGCAAACAGACAAATCCACAGAATTTTCTCCATCATTTACTTGGCTTTTTGAGTGACTGGAAAAGGTTATGGTGAATAAAGCACCTGGGCCAGATGGCATACACCCAAGGGTACTTAAGAAACTTATTTCAGTAATATAAAGACTGTTACATTTAATATTTAATACTTCTGTTTAATTAGCCATAGTTCCCTGTGATTGGAGGAAAGCTGATGTTGCACCATTGTTCAGAAAGGGGGCAAAATCTAAACCAGGGAATTATAGACCTGTGAACTTGACTTCCATAGTGGGTAAGATATGAGAAGGGTTTCTAACTGACAGTATTCAGAACTGTCTGAAGAGCAACAATATTGTTAGTAGGAGCCAGCATGGTTTTATGAAGAATATATCATGTCAAACTAATTTACTTGCATTTTATGAAAGGGTGCATGTGGTACATATGGTGGAGACTTCACACATTGAAACCAGGGTTAGGCAAACTTTGTTTCACCAGCTGTTTAAGATTATAACTCTCGTTATCCCCAACCAGCCAACAGCTGAATAGGAATGATGGGAGTTGCAATCTCAGACACTTGGATTGGCAATGGGTGTCTACTCCTGGTGTAGAGTGTTCCAATTAATGGCAAATGCTAACTATAAAAAGTTTCAAAACTGATGTGTGGTACCTGATAAAAATACAATTAAATAAGATACATAAACTAAAAAATAGGAAAATAAATAATATTGAGTTAAGACTGAGTGCATTTTAATCTACATTGCCTTTAAATTGTTTTATATCAGAAACAACAAAAGAGATCAAGTGCAAGGTTCCACCATATAGCAAGAAATCTAGATCAATTTTGAAACTTTATTGAAAAAGTATGTTTCAAAATGTATGCATTTTAAAAACAAAAAATGTTTAGAAATATCAGATTTTTACTCTCAATAAGTTTAATCTAAATACAAATAAGGCATTATGTCATAAACAAAAATATGTACTTATTTATGTATAATAATTCATGCCAACCAAATGTCTAATAATGTTTAAGTAGGAGCTCATTACAAAGTAATTAGACTATAATTTCTGTACCAGACAGATTGATGATAGTATTAAAATTCTTTCCTTTATGTTTCTGTTCTAACATAATTGTAATGAGGCAATTTACATATTTTCACCCACAAAATGTGGCTGGCATTCACATATAATTTGACTCTCCTTTCCAAGTAAGTAGCAAAAATGTAACAAAAAAGTTAATTTGATATTATATTAATATCCATATTCTTGAATATTATAAATATTGCCCATAAGAAATAATAATGCATCATGCTCTTGTTTTTGTTTTCCTTCAGTACTAAGCAAATGGCCACCAGCTGTCTTGGATCATGCATAAAAGCTCTTGTGTATAATTGCATTGTAACCAAGCCAAAGTGTAGACAGGAGTAAATCTCCTGATCAAATGTGTTTACAATTATTTCTTTAATTACATCTACTGATAATCCCATATATATAAAATCCATAAAAATTTTATTTTGCTAACCTCAATAAATTTCCTGTCAGAACTTTGCCATTTTCAACCTATACTCAAGAACAATTATTCCTGCAATAATACTGCACGGGAGTGGGGAGGGGCAGTTGTGTGGTTACCAGTGCAGTGGACAAGGCTGAGGGTCCAGATTCTGTGGATCTATGGCTTCCTAGCAGTGTAGTGGGATACTGGAGGGTTAGTATGTGTAGTACTATGGCTACTAATGCAGTGAACAAGGATTAGGGGTCAATCATTGTGATTTTATGGGATTACTGCCAAAGGTAAAAAGTCGCTTTTGTATGTTTTCCTTTTTTTGCAAATGGGCCAAAATCCCATTTTTACCAGTGGAAAATGTTTGTTTCCTAGAGTGCAGTTGTTTTGCCACATAATTGCTCCACTGTTGTATTTATACATAAACCTTTATGTTCTTATTACCCTTCCCATTGCCTCATAAAAGTGCTCATTCTTACTAAGGGCCTAATTTAGGCAATCAATGGGGAATTTTCATATGTGCATTGTGGTGCAGTTGGTTTTCCCCAGAATTGTTCCACTCTAGCTTTCTGAATTGGGTCCACAGGGCCTTATTCATCAAGCTACAGAGTTGAAAATCAATTGACCCTAGGGATAGAATGAAAATCCCCATTGATTCTAACCCATTTCATGCGATAGTGGTTTCTAACCCATTGCAAATAAATTGGAGACTTCTTTAGCATTCAAGGTGTTAATATGCCCCATTTAAATGAATGGAACTTCTGTTGTACAGATTGTTTGCTCAAGAATGCCACCATTTTAGCTTGATGAATATTAGAGTTGTACACAGTGAGAAAAATTGTTTCATCCAATTCATTAGTCATGTCTGATAAAATCTGTTCAAAGCTATTTTCAATGGGGAAGGCCTCTGTCACCTTCTCTGGACTAACATTTGAATGAGATTTATTCAAATAAATTACATAAAACTTGGCCCACTCTTACACCCCTCAGGACATTCCCCCACACAAATCCAAAGTCATGCTTGAGGGGAACTTAATTTTAGATACAAAGAGATGCAATGCATTAATGATTTTGTACCTTTTTTGGTAAGACAAGATTTTTTAGTACTAGTAGTAGTGAACAAACCAGAGAGTCAATATACTATGAACACGCATAATTATAAAATAACTAATTAGAGGTGGAAAACAAGAAAAATAGGGCTGGCCTGGTGATGCCCAAACAAACTTCAAGTACAAAAGAAAAAAGGCTCCTTATGTACACTCAATCAAATAATACAATAAGTTTCTTATATATGTGTCCCAGAATCACCAACATTTCAATTCCATTCTATCATGGTGTTCACCAGAGTACATGAACAAATAATAAAAGTAAATATAAATCAAGGCCTGTATTTTATTTTATTATTTTTACATGTTCACAATTGCATTGATGTCTGAGAAAATGGAAGCATCCACAACTTTGACTTTGTTAGAAGTACTCTATAGGGGTCATGGCTGGTGGTGGAAAACAATAGTGTTACCACTGCAATACCACCATCAGAAGCACCATTAGACCAGTTTTCAGACGCATACAGCAGCATGGTATGTGGGCTAAAAATTGCCTATTTACTGAGGAAGTACTCAAAAAAAAAAAAAAACAAGATGTTTGAGTTCAAGGAAGCAACATCATTTTTGACTTTGTTAGAAGAACAATATGTTGGTCAATAGGTGATAAAGATGAGCTTGAATTGCAGCACCAATGTCTGTTATACTACTACAGTGATGATAATTAAGTGGGTGGCAGAATTACCTTTAAGAAGGACATCTGCTCCTCTGAGCAAGGGAGAGCTGAGAGTGATAAGAGATGAGAATGCCCATTACTGAGAAAACTCTCTAGTTTCAGATGTTGATGGATCAGCATAAAAGTAGATCCTGGCTAGATAACAGCTTTATGGTCTTATTAGTATAGGCAATCAGTAGTAGAAGGCAGTGGAAATTTCTTGAGGTAGGCTAGAAGAATATAAAATTAGTAGGGAAGAAACGGTGGACAATGCTGCTGATGATGACCTAATTACTGATGATGATGAAGATCTACACTATATCCCTTCAGTATCCTGCTTTTATTCAGATACAGATGAAACTGAGAGTGGGAGAGATTATGTTATGGTGAAAAAGTTAGCTGAAAGGTAAAGGCTCAAGTTTTTACGACTGAAAAGGATCATTGTGCCTGTCTATAAATTGTTTCAAGAAAACAATTTGAAAGTCTGACCCTGGGCAGGCAAAGATACAAAAAAAATACACAATCATTAGCATAATCAAGCCCTACTCAGCCAAACATTACCAGTGTACAGTCACAAGCAACAACATAGGTTATCAACATGCACAGCCTTGGCTATGATGAGTGTCTCTGCTGCTCTTGGAAGTGCAACACGTGTGACATCTAGTAGTAGTACAATTGCAGCAACATCTAGCCTCAGTAGAAGTAGCAACCCCTCAGGAACCTTGCAATCTGTGAAGTAAATATTATTGAGATACTTCAATAATGATCCAAAAGCTATACATGTTACTACCTATTGTCTGTGTAAGAAGCATGTGAGCAGCTAGGCACCTTCTCAGTGAGATCCCACCTTAAGCTGCAGACATACTCTTACAGGGGCTCTGGGGGTACATAACAGAAGTGGTGTTGATGTGTCAAGGAGTGTGCCAAGATTATCTGCTCAGGCTGCAGAGGAGTATGACTCTGAGATAGTTTTTGAAGATGACAAGATTCATAGAGTGCCCACACATACATCCCTCATCCCCACCTCCTCCACAAGTAATGTTGTTAAAACAATAAAGTTACACAGTTCTTCCACTTTGTACTGCACACAAAGGTAATGCAAATGCTTGCCTGTGGAATAATAAAATTGTCAAAATGTTTGCTGTTGACATGCTGCCTGTTTATTTTATTGAAAACAGAGACTTTAAAGAACCAATGCCATGTGTTGCATCCTGCTGGAATATCCCATGCTGCAGTTATTTTTCAAGGATGGCTGTGTCAGTGTTACTTAAAGGGATAGTAATACTTCATTTTAACTTTATTTTATTTTGTAGGCATTAAAAAAACATGAAGAATGATATAAGTCTTATCTCTGAAACCTTTATGGTTCAAGAGATATTCACAAACAAAGTATCCCCCCCCTGTTCAACCAGATCAGAAGGGAGATGCCCAGGTAGACTGCAGAGAGGGACAATCTTCAATTAAGATAATGGAAAAAGCTGAAAAACTTGTCAAGGGGGGAAGGGCTTTCATTGTTTTCATACAAAGAAAATTGTCCCCTTCTGTTATCTGTACTGTCATACAACCAGACTCACATCTGAGAAGAGATTGTTTACACTAGGAAAAAGGGGCGGGGAGGGGAACTTTGCTTGTGAATATCTCATAAACCATAAAGGTTTGAGAGATAAGACTTATATCATTCTTCATGTTTTTTTAATGCCTACAAAATAAAATAAAGTTAAAACGAAGTGTTACTATCCCTTTAAGCAGTAAGTTGATGTTGTGGGCACAGGACAAAGGCACTCAGTCCATTAACAATTTTTCAAGGCATATGTTGCTGTAAAACAATATTTACTTTCAGCTATTTATTTCTCCACTTCAACCCTCAGAAGAAGTTATATTTTGGCTGGAAATCTTGCAGTCATAGAAATCATAGGCAAAAAAAGGTCTAGTTGGAAATTTATGGGTAATGGTGAAAAGGCAGACATTTTATATATATTTTAATGTTGGGAATTTTCATGAAAAATGGGAAATTGTTGTTTTTTTCCACAAAATTTCCCATGGGAAATGTTTCTGAGGGGGTTTCCCTGTCCAACTCCTGTACCTCACTTTTCTTGTGCATTCCCTTCTTGTACTGTATCTCACAGACTCTATGGACAAGCTTATACTTCCAAGCTGCCAGGTTGTCACTGGGGTGTCCATGATGGCCCCCATGCAATCTTTCAGATTCTTTATCAGCCTCTTAACCAGTGTAGTAACCTTTGGATATAATAATGTGTTGCAGGGTAAAACATCACTGTTTTCTATTAAATCCCTTCATTTTCTGGAACAGGTAGGTGAATAAGGGGATAATTTAGCTTAGGCTGGCAGTGACTTAGCTTAAATTTCTGTGGCATCCCGATTGGCTTGAGGAATTACAATTACTTCCCCATTAATGAGTATTTTTCTAATGCCAGTAGGCAGGACACCCCAATGTTCTGCTCAAAGGACATGGAGAGAAGTGCTGTCTGCTACTCCAGGATCCTCTCTAATATATTCAATGTGGAATTCCACACGGTGACACCATCTTTGTGTTGTGGTAGACCTGCCTCCTCCTGCTTCTCTCTTACCTATTGGCTTGAGAGTGCACTGCGGTAGAAGTGCCTGGCAATGTATTGACAGAGATCAATGAGGTTTGACAGCCTACAATGCCCATCAACTGGAAGATCTTTCCACGAGGTGCAGTATATGGGCTTAACCTTTGAAGCTCACACAATTTGCCTCTTCTCTCCCTTCCCCCTGCGTGTTGCTGTATACAGACCACCTGGTCCTTCTGTACAATTCCTTGACCATTTAGCTTCCTGGCTCCCTCATTTCATGTCCTCTGACGGCCCCACTCTCATCCTGGGACACTTCAACATCCCTGATGATAACGATAACACCCCCCCGCCATCAAACTCCTTTCTTTAACAGCCTCCTTTGGCCTATCACAATGGACCTGCACTCCCACACACAGTGATGGTCACTCTCTTGACTTGGTCTTCACTAACCTCTGCTCGGTCTCTAATTTTTCTAATGCTCCCTATCCCCTCTCTGACCACCACCTCTTCACTGGAAACCTCATCATACCATGTAAATCCATCCCCTCCACCGGGCTCAAGAGCATGCAGAGAAATCTGCATACGCTTGACCTGCAACAATTTTCTACTTCCCTGCAACCTCTTCTCAACCCCATCCTCACACTTGCTTGCCCAGAACAAACTACTGCTCTCTACAACAGCACTCTCACAATAGCCCTTGACAAAGCTGCACCTGCAACTCCACAACACCCCCGCACAACCCCACTACAACCCTGGCACACAAGACAAATGCGATACCTCCAAAGGTGCTCACGCACTGCTGAAAGGCACTGGAGGAAATCGCACTCCACAGCTGACTTCATACACTACAAATTCTTTCTACATTCTTATAGCTCTGCACTCTCCCTGGCCAAACAGTCATACTTCTCCTCTCTAATTTCTAATCTTTCTTCAAACCCAAAACGCCTTTTCTCAACCATCAAGTCACTTCTACGCCCACCAAGGCAAACCCCTGCCACCAACTTCTCCACCCAAGATCTCACCACCCACTTCAAGGACAAGATCGACTCCATCAGACATGACATCTCATCACTTCCACTCCCACCCAGCCAGCCTAGCCCCCCCACCCCCCCACACTCACTCACTAAGCTCCTTCTCAACAGTCACAGAGGATGAAGTTTCCCTTCTCTTCACTCGCTCAAACCTAACCACATGCCCTCTTGACCCAATCCCATCTCAATTCACTCAAGAACTTTCACCTCTACTAACGCCACCCCTTACTCACTTATTCAGCCTCTCTCTATCAACTGGCACCTTCCCTGGATCCAAACTCACTGTCAAACTACCGGCCCATTTCCCTACTCCCGTTTGCCTCCAAACTCCTTGAGCGTCTCGCATATAACCAGCTCACTAAATTCCTCTGCTCCCATTCCCTGCTAGACCCCTTGCAATCTGGATTCCATCCTCATCACTCCACCGAGACTGCCCTCACTAAAGTGGCCAATGACTTGCTCTCTGCCAAGTCAAAAAGCCACTACTCCCTACTCATTCTCTTGGACCTGTCAGCTGCCTTTGACACAGTAGATCACCCACTCCTTCTCCAAGCCCTCCACTCTCTAGGTCTCTGTTACACTGCCCTCTCTTGGTTTTCATCATATCTCAGCAACCGCTCCTTCAGTGAGTCCTACTCTGGCTCTACCTCCCCACCCCTCCCACTGTCTGTTGGAGTGCCTTAAGTCTCAGTCCTGGGCCCCTTGCTCTTCTCAATTTACACTGCATCCCTGGGTAAACTAATAAACTCCTTTGGGTTTCACCATCATCTCTATGCTGATGATACTCAAATCTATCTTTCCTCCCCAGACTTCTCCCCCTCCCTCCTGTCCCAGGTATCTGACTGTCTGTCCGCTGTGTCTTCCTGGATGTCCTCCCGTCAACTCAAACTTAACCTTAGCAAAACCGAACTAATTATCTTCCATCCCTCTCCTAACAGTCCTACTCCAGATATTACCCTCACTGTCAACAACACTATCATCACACCAACCCCTACAGCATGTTGCCTGGGGGTCACATTTGACTCCGCCCTATCATTTATTCCTCACATCCAGTCAATCTCCAAATCATGCTGCCTCCACCTCCACAACATCTCGAGAATCTGACCCTTCCTTAACGAAGACACTACTAAAATTCTAATCCAAACACTCATCATGTCCCATCTTGACTACTGTAACTCACTACTAACTGGCCTTCCTCTTGCCCGCCTAACCCCTCTACAGTCCATAATGAACTCTGCAGCATGACTAATCTACCTAACCAACTGCTTCTCCAACACCAGTCCCCTCTGCCAATCCCTACACTGGCTCCCATTAGCACACAGAATTAAATTCAAAATCCTGGTGCTCACCTATAGAGCCCTTACTAACACCTCACCCCCCTATATCTCATCTCTCATTTCCAAATATACTCCCACTCGCCATCTTCGTTCAGCACAAGATCTTCTCCTCTCCACATCTCTCATTACATCCTCCCACTCCTGCCTACAGGACTTCTCCCGTGCTGCACCCGAGCTCTGGAATTCCCTCCCCCGCCCCATCAGACTCTCCCCTAGCCTTCAGATCTTCAGACGGTCTCTGCAAACTCACCTCTTCAGGGAAGCCTATCAACTACCTCCATAAATATTATCAGCAAGAACCAACCATTCCCTGGACCACTACACTCACTAGCACTTCTCTCCCACTCACTGACCAGCAGCTCATGTGGCAGGAGGCACTTACAGCCAATAGCACTTACACCTTCTGTGTCTTACCCACCTTCCTCTAGACTGTAAGCTCTCGCGAGCAGGGCCCTCTGATCCTTCTGTTCTCCACATATGATTTGTACTATTTAATATCTCTGTATGTCTATCCCCTATTGTAAAGTGCTGCGGAATAAGTTGGCACTATATAAATAAAGATTATTATTATTATTAACAGTACAAACTCACAATGTCCTGTCTTTGACTTCTTTCACCATGTGTGCTTTTCTTCTCCATCAGTCACCAGTCATCCCATTTCAAACAATGTGCCCACCTGTCACCCAACCTATTGTGTGCTAATCTGTGTTGTTCATCCAAAACCTTAGCATGGAGGAGAAAGAGTGAAAGTAAAACATGCTGTGCTCTAGGAGCACTCCATATGTCAGAAGTGAAGTGGACACTCTATCCAGCAGCCTTTGACAGCTCGTCCTTCAACACCAGCACACAAGTGGTACAGTGAAGGGACTACGTTGCTGCTGATGGTGATCCTGGAAGGGAGGCAGTAGCTGCTGTTTCAACATACCCCTTGAATGGAAAGCTCCAGAGTGTTCAAGGGAGGGCTTGTGCTAATGTAATTGCCTGAGAAGTCTCTGAGAACTGGTCTGAGCCTTAGACGAGGACTAGGCTTCTTAATTTCTTTTGCCCTGGCTGCTTCTCCTGCTGCCAGTGGTGACAGTTTGGACTCAAAGCAAAGCTGTACTGTGGTGTGTAGACAGATGTTAGGTCATACCATAACTGGAAAAACAAAGTAACAGTAGTGCAATCCAACCTAAGCCCCTAATTATCACCTAATAATGTAAAAGCAAAAATAATAACAAAAGAAAACGAGTGATATGAGAAAAGCAGCAGACAAAATAGTCTCACAAAACTATCAATAACTAAGAACAACTTCAGGTAATCTGAGCTTATTCTCTGATAACCTGGTAAATAAATACTATTGTAAATTCATAAAATAGCATCAAAATATATATAGAACTTATCCTTCAGAGGAAAAACAGGTCCAACAAATATCTTTGCTGGACACTTCCAAGATCAATCAGTTAAGGAGGTACAATACCATATACTACAGAATCTCATATTGTTCCAAACTCTGAAGACATCTAAAACACATATTTTAGAATAGAGACTCTTGGACCAATAATATGAGAGAGGAAAAGAAGACACCACTGAGAAGTATATGCCATCACCATACACTCCCAGTTCTACTCACATATAATCTTTAAAATCCAATCATGTATTTAACCACCTCAGAACTGTTCTCATCATCTGGAAAACACTGTATTCTACAGATCAAATCAATCCTCCCAAAAATGCAAAGACACACAAGAGCATAGTATGTCTGATACCACCAGCTCCCTAGTCCCCACAGAACTATTTACAATATAGACTCATGGGCAAGCAAAGGTATTCAAATATACAGACCCTCAAATAATATAATATAGTAAAACACTGGGATTCATGGGACCAGACAACCAAAAATCACATGTGTATTACTAAAAATAATTAAAAACACATATAAGCAGTGTTTAAAGGCTTCAATTCCCAAACCTAATCTTTGTAAATGGGGCAATTGATGTTGCTACCAGTCCTGTAACATAAAACAATGGGTAGTAGTATCAGTCACTCAGCAAGGTCCAACCAAGGTATTTTGTAATATACTTACTTCACCAGGGGATAGCTTAAAACAGAGTATCCACAAATATAACTAACCTCTTCTTAATCCTCATTTGTCACTTTATGATTAATACTGCTTTTTAATAATACATTTCAGGTATATCTCAGCATCGAGACCCAAAGGTTTCAAATTCTTAATCTCAGATTTATAATTGGTTTCTATTTGCAAGTTTTTACCTGATTCATAACCTCTCCAGTCTTCCTTGATATTACCTATTACTCTAAATTATAACTGGGTATGGTTGCAGTTATGAATACTTTTTTTAAATGTTCTGAGATACTCTGTAGCTTTGACTGCTTTTCTATTTTTCTTATATATTTCTTATATTCTCATTAATTCTTACATTAAAGGGATAGTAATGTTTCATAATAAAAGCAGCTCTAATTAATCATCATAGTATTTGGACTTTGGAGAGTGTTATTTCAATTCTGTCAGAGTTGTAGTTCCAGAGTAATTCAATGACAAAGTGTCCCCCTCCCGCCCCTTTTACTGATGTCACACTGTTCAGCTAGATCAGAAGGGAAGTGCCCAGGTAGACTGCAGAGAGGGACAATCTTCAATTAAGATAAGGGAAAAACCTGAAAAGCTTGTCAAGGGGGGCAGGGATTTCATTGTTTTCATAGGAAGAAGATTGTCCCCTTCTGTTATCTGGCTGGTCTATAGACTGCATTCCACATCTGAGAAGAGATGGCTTACACTAGGCAAAAGGGGTGGGAGGGGGAAACTTTGCTTGTGAATATCTCTTAAACCATAAAGGTTTGAGAGATAAGACTTATATCATTCTTCATGTTTTTTTAATGCCTACAAAATAAAATAAAGTTAAAACAAAGTATTACTATCCCTTTAAGTAGTATTCTGGCATGTTCCACATAGAGATTACACAAGCACTCATAAATAAACAGCAAAAGTGGTCTTATATGTCATGAACTCCCAAATTTCAAATTCCATTCCAGTAGAGTTCAATTAAAATGATTTCCTATTTGTATCCTTATAATAGCTTGTGCTACATGGTTTACATTTTCCACATCTAAAAAGAACACTCCTTACTAACTTACATTTTATATTGAGGCTTTATTGTACATAACTCATGGTTTCTCTGAGAGGATCTTTCTCATAGCTCAATATTTCAATAGGACTGGCCAGAACCTATTTATGATACTCTTTACACTTAGGTGGTCCTCATTATAATGGGTGATGAAGGGACTTCTTTTAACCTCCCCCTGTATTTTATTTCTGTTAATTAAACTGATATTCCCAATGATTGATACAGATTCTGTATTATTTTTAAGTGTATCTATGTATTTTTTCACTGGAAAGGCCTTTTCCATTTGCCAACCTGGTGAATATACATGCTCTACTGTGAACAGATTCTCCTAGCCTTAATAAATTGATCTTAGAGATGTTCTTTGACTAGGGTTTAAAGGGATAGTAATCTCCCCCCAAAAATATTTTGCATTTTGTAGGTATTAAAAAGTTGACTTGAATACAAAAAAAGTATCTCTCAAACCGCTATGGTTTGAGAGATATCTGTATTCAAAGTTTGATGTTTCCTGCTGTCAGCTGTAAAGCTGTCAGCAGGAGATCCTTGTTGGCTGACACGGAAGCTCTGCAGCAGATCCAAAATCGCATTTTTTAAAAAGAATTACTTCATTGGAATGGTCTACAACGTGTGCTTGCAAACCAGGCACATGTTGTAGACCATTCTAATGAAATAATTCGCCCGACAAGGATCTCCTGCTGACAGCTTTACAGCTGACAGCAGGAAACATCAAACTTTGAATGCAGATATCTCTCAAACCATAGCGGTTTGAGAGATACTTTTTTTGCATTCAAGTCAACTTTTTAATACCTACAAAATGCAAAATATTTTTTGGGGACATTACTATGCCTTTAAAATGGCAAATACTAAGGGAAATACAGTTGTTACAGTTGGTGGGGTTTTTAAAAATCTTATTTTCTAAAACACCATTTTCAATATAAATAGTGAGACCCAAAATCTGGCATCAGTATTACTCATTTTAATCATAAATTATACATTGTAACTGTTGTTACTTTCCCCTACAAAACTCTACAATTACTCTTTTTGCCCCTCCCATATTATGAGACAGCCATCATTATACTGACTCCATCCCCTGGTTCAATACATGGTATAATACTTTGTTCCTTCCACAAGCCCATTAAAAGGTTTTTGTATCTTGTTGTGAAACACATTCCCCAATGCTTGTCCCTAATATTTGTAAATAAAATTGGTTTTCCAGCCAAACCAACAATTATTAAAAATATTTTCCAATTCTTCCAATAGAAATTCTACAGACACTTTTGGTAACATGCCATCCTTCTCTAAAAAAATATATTGCCCCTGTTATGCCATCTGAAGGTCTGATAACTGTTTAAAGTGAAGTGATATCACAGGTTGCAAGTAAAAATATTTTTCCATTCAGAATGTGATAGACATTTAATAATCTCCCCAGTATCCTTCAAATATGAAGGAAGATGTTGTACATATGCCTGTAAAAAAAAAATCTATAACCAAGATGACAAAGATTTAATCCCAGGCGCAATAGGTCTACCTGGTAGGTCAATATGGGATTTATGTTTTTTCGGTACTGTGTAACATATACCCAAATCTTTCCCTTTAATCAATAACTTTACTAAGGCATCCTGCATAGTTTTAGTGGGATATCTTCTCAGTTTCATATACATGGAAATTTCACTAAGTAGTCTATTCATTTCTGTAACACACATATTTTTATCCTTGACACTAAAAATGGCAGCAGTAAGGCACTGGAGTGGTTTGGACAGTGCACTTGAAAGTGGACAATACAGATAATCTGCTATGGACTGGATGGACAGACAATTTTTATTTGGGCACTGCAGAATGATGTTCTAACACTGGTGGGAGACTCCAAGACTCTAGCTGCTGCTAAACTAAGAGTACTTAAAAACATTTTCTTTAAAAGTACTAGTAAGGCTTGTACAATAAAAGTTCAGCATTCTACTGTAGTCCCACTAAGAGGAACATTCCTTTTGTCCCCTTCTCTAATCCATTCTAATACAGACTCCAGCACTAAAAGAAAGTTAACCAGGAGAACTGTATGAAGAACTATAGTTAAAGAAAAGTAATACATTGTTTTTTTTTTTTTCAAATAATGCAAGGAGATGAGATGATCTCGTTGAATATGGCATTGCTTCTGGCTCTAAATTGAAAGTAAGGAAAAAATGCTGCATCCAGAATACATTAGTCTGAGGAGCCATTGCCAACAAAGTCAGGATTGGCCAGAGTGCACTGACCACATATGGTACTGTGGTGGAGAGAAATCAAATGCAGGGTATCAGGGTGCATCTTCAGACATCCCTTCCCACTGAATACGTTAAGCTCGGGCAAGGAATATTCATTGTACTAAGTCTGCTATCCTGACATAATGTGTTCATAGCAGAGTGGCCAAAGGCCAAAGTGAGAGCAGTAACTGTTTAGTTACTAGGGGGATGGTTTTACATTGCTGAGTTAAGCATCAAGACTTTGTTGCTGTTGTGCCTGTTGCTTAATATGGGAGCATATGTCATAATCATTGTGATATTTCCCAGTCATTTCCCTATTTCACAATGTTTCCTTACACACACTGTGCACATTGCAGTTGCTGATGAAAGGAACAGTTATTTCCTGCTCTCAAGTTGAAAATAGTATTCCATCATATCCATGATTTTAGAGGAAATTCAGGAGGAGAAGCATTATAGGCCAACTTATTTTGTCTAGATCAGGTGTAGCCAACCCTGATCCTCCAGAGCTACCAACAGTACCTGAATAAGTGAACTAATTAAAGTGACTTAACCACTGATTAGTCCAGCTGAGTTTCGGTTTGGCTATTCTGAAAACATGGATTATTGGTAGCTCTTGGAGAGCAGGGTTGTCTACCCTTGCTCTAGATGCACCTGAAATTGTGTGGTGTCTTGTTATAGTTTTGCTGCTGCCTCAGAAACACTAGGACTAGTGGCAAATTTAAGTATTGTTGTTGGAGAATTGCTGAGGCCTTCATCTTGCAGTGGATTGACAAAGGCTGAAGATGATGACAATTATATATATTATCATTTTGAGGCAAATTTAAGCTTGCATTATTCCCAGATTATTGTCAAACATTAATCAGTGGCTATAGCAGTGGTCTCAACAATGGTACATGGCAGCAGGCTAGCATCCCTTCAGATGCCTTGTCCTTTTACTCATCTTCAATGCTGTTGTTAATAGTACGTGTGCTATGGGTTTGCCTGTTGGAAGCTGATAGTAGATTATGTGATACACGGAGGGTGATTTTATTTTACTTCCCATCTGATGCAGTGACTCCTTTGAAAGAATATTTGACCCCCGAGTTAGTGTGTGGTCTCAGTGAGTGGAGCCATTGCTTATGCAGAACTGACTAAAGGGAGCTGGCTAGGAGAAGTGCCTACTGCTGAATGTCATTATTGGAGGATGGTTATCATACTGGAGGAAATGCAACACTACACTCTGTGAAAGAGAGTGATTTGGAGCAGGACACTGTTGGAGGGAATTATATTCTGTTATGATTTGGGATTCTGTAAGTATTTTTAATCATTGCGTGGGTACAATAAAATTTGGTACTTTAATTTAAGATGATGCTTGTATTTTTCTTCTACATTTCTGTTATTTTCAGTAAAAGTAGAATACTAGAACAAGGTGGTAATGGTCTAAAGTTAGAGGGTGGAAAATTTAGAAGAAATGTGTAGTAAGTGCTACTTTTTTCAGAAAGGGTGATAGACTCAAGGTACAGTCTTCCGGCAGAGGTGGTAGAGACTAATGCTGTAAGAGATTTAAAGATTCCTAGGATAGCTGTTTTGATTCTGTTTGCTAGGAAAATGGGCAGACAAATTGGGCAAGTTTATTCTTGTCTGCCATGAAACTCAAAATCTGTTAATGTAAGCGAGTTCTCCAACACATTGCAAAGCAAATGTTGGAGACATTCCTCGCATTAAAGTGGTTAAAGCCCTATTCAATACGATTTTATTTGTTCCCTATAGTTCAATTGATTGCACCCAAATTCCTCTACTTTTACTTTAGGAATAAAGCCCTTAGATCAGATTAGTCAAAATTTGGACTTCTAGCTGTTGGTGACTACAAATTCCGTTATCTACAACCACCCAACTGCTAGCTGTGAATGATGGGAGTTGAACTCACCAACAGCTGAAGTTTAACATTTTGACCACTCCTGCCCTCCTACATTACAAAATCATAGATAATGTGCATAGTAATCGAATAAGAGATACAGTGCAGACAGTCAGGTATAATAACATGAAAATATAGCTGTCCCATTTTAGTTTTTATATTTGAAAAACTAAACCAAACCAAACCAAAACCGAACCCTCCCCCCCATCTCTTTATCCTAACCATATCTCTAACAAAACTAAGCCCTCCCACCCTCCCTCATTCCCTGGGAGATGAGCACAACACCCCCCACGTCAAACGTCACCAAATGTGGCAGAAAACAGCGTAGGCGTCACTTAGCAGGTAAACATATAAATAGATAAGTAAATAAGCAGCCAGATACTAATAATATAATAATATATAATAATTATGTATCACATACCCCTCATTGGAAGAGTATTCTAGAGTTACAGTTAGAGATCCATAGAAATTTATTCGGGGTTCCCCTATGCAGGTAAAGTCCCTTATAATGAGGACGATTATGGGTCACTAAGGTCATGCCTGGGGGGATCTTCTGACATCCACGATTGTGCCACCACCTTTCGTGGCATAATCAGCAGTTCCCTAATTAGTACAGTGTGAAAATTTGAGTGAAGTTGATTGGGGAGAATAGAAAATACACATGTCTTTGGGGAGAGCGACACGTCCCACTGCACTACAGCTGATATAGTACGGAACACGTCCACCCAAAACCTTCAGACTGGTGGACATTCCCACAGGAGGTGTAAGAAAGCTGTGCCTGCCCCCCCCCCCACCTCCTGCAACGATCAATATCCACCCTGCCCATCTTAAAAAGACGCACAGGAGTGTAATAGGATCTGTACAAAATCTTGAGCTGGATCAGCTGGTGCCTGGACATAGTAGCTACCAATTCTGGACTTCTCAGAGCCATTTCCCGTTCATAATTCTCAAGGGCACCTACATCAGCCTCCAAGAATGCCATACATTTAAATACTTCCCATCTGAAAAGATGAGATAAACATAAAAAAATAATAAAAATATTAAATAGCAGATACAATAAAGTGAATTGCAGTAATCCCCACTTTAAAGAGAAGTATTACTATATCCAAGATGATTGAAACCTTTAAACCCTTCAAGACCAGAGAGAGGTGCAACATGTTGCTAAGAATTACATTTTCACCTCTAACCTAAACCGGTGAATAATGGCACTTCCCGCTTTGCGAAACATTTCCAGTGAAAAGGGCAGTTTTTTGCTTTTTTTGTCTACATCATTCCATTGAAATCAAAGGGAACATTGAATTTACAGACAAAACATAGCAAATGTTATTTTATTCCCAATGCCATAGTATAAAAAAGGTTTGAAGGTGCTTATGTTGGAGGAGAGTGGGACAAGAATCAGTTGAACAGGGAATGTGTTTTTGGGGGGATTGTTTACTGGGATTGGGGGGGGCAGCTAATAAAAAAATAAAAACTATATACAATGAAAAAAACACATAAGACATGGTATAAAAAGGCTCTGAGGAGGGTACCTATGTTGGTAGGTGGAGTCTGGGGAAAGAATCAGTTGAACAGGGAATTTGTTATTTTTTGGGGTGTTGTTGTCTGGTATTGGGGTGACAGTTAATAAAAAAATAAATACATAAAATAAAATAAGACATTTGTATGTAATGTGATTGAGAAAGGGATCCCCAGATGTAAGCTGCCACTGAGGTAGACGGATACTTGACATGACAGAAAATTTTGTAGAGGATGATTTGTAAGATTTGTTGTTAGAGGCCCAAGCACTAAGAAAACATTGCTTGGTAGGATTTAGACATATTAGCCCTGAAGAAACATTGATTTTTAGGCCTTAGAATTATTATTCTAGCCCCAAGCCCTGAAGAAACATTGACTTGTAGGATGTAAGCTTGCTTGGCACAAGCTGTAAGGAAACATTGATTTGTAGGACTTAGGCTTATTAGAAACACGCCTCCAAATATTTTTTTTTTTTTTTTTTTGTAGGCCTATGTTGTTTTTTTTCTGTTTGCTTTTTAAAGCAAAAGCCCTGAGGAAAAAAAATGCCCTACTGGCCATTGTCAAATGTCCTGATGTAGATGCAGAATTTGCCACTGCTGTTCTTGCTGCTGCTGAGTTTTTTAAGCAGCAGTATGATTTGGCATCTCAAAGGGAATGGGATCAACAACAACAGTGATATGGTTGATGGATGATGAAGATTCCACTTGCCACAGCTAGATCCAGTGATGCGCCTGAGGCAGTAGCAGCACCATAACTAGCCCCACCACTTCATGTGCATGTGGAGAAAAGAAGTTGGACAATAATTCTTCTCCACCTTCCCCTCCTCCAAAATCATGGGTGTGTTGTTACTAGTATATAAATTTTCTCTTGAAAGTAGGAACTGTGCAGGAACATCATGATACCAGAAACGTACTGCTGCTGTCACTATGCCACTTGTCCGCTCCCCGCTAAGGACATATGACAACTTTCTGACAGTTTAATAGTATTGATGAACCCTCCTTGCCACCAACTTAGCATATTCTGCAGAATGGAATCTCCTCAGATGTCACTTGATGCCCTTCTTGCGAGTCTCCTCCACCACACTACCATGTGTGGTCAGTGCACCACATAGTGTGCAAGGGGTGGACATGAACTGCCACAACCTAACATCTGCAGAGTGGCTATCAATTGGCAAGGGAGTTAACAATGAATGAGGTGGATTGGCAGAAGATGTAGTTACCCTAGAGGAAGAGGGTGATGACGAGCTAGTTGTTTCATTCGTCATGGAACCTCCAGCCTCTGCCTGGATTTATCTATTCTTCCTCCTCTTTGATCTCTGACTCACCTCTTGTTGCCTTTCTGGAGAGTCAGGAGGTACTGCAACAGTGGTGATCGATTTCTGTGGTGGGTGTTTGGCTTTAACATGCTTGACATAAAGGTCATGGTGTCTGTGCTTCATTTTTGTTGTCATGGCGAATGTGCCAAGGCTTGTTCCCTCCTTTTCCTTTCTCACTGAATTGTGCACAGTGCTGTTGGTGATGACTGCACTGTGCCCGCCCCAAGAGAAATATAGTCCCAAACCCAAACCCACTTTAGGGGGGGAGGGAAAAACTGGAAAAGAATGGCCTCTTTCTTTTTCTCCTCCACAACCACCTTCACAGTCTGGGGAAGAAGATGATGTTGATGCTGCTGCTGCTGCTGCTGCTACTGCATCAGAATCAGCACTGCAACTAGGACAAGGAGTATTGCTGCTGCTGGCAAGTGGAACCTGTCCTAGTGCAGCATCACTTGTTGACCCCATTCCCACTGTGTCCATGGTGGTCTGGGACACACACTAGCCTGATTCTCAGCATCCTGCTGCCAATGCAACTCAACAGCAGCAAGAATTAGAGCAGTTGCAAATTTCAAAAGCTCACTGCTGGTGGTGGTGAGTGATGCCCATCCTCATCCCTGTCTCCCATTCATTCTCAGTTTGGGCTAAAAAGGCCATAAATGTCTCTTCCACCCTAGCTTCTACAACATCATCATTACCATCTCCACCAGCAGTCCCTCCATGCTGCTGCTCTATTACAGACATCTCACTGCTGGTTGGAGGAGGTGACTAGATATTTGACAGAGGATCCCCTAATATCACACTTTCTATTTCTTGGTGTCCTGAAGAAGGCAGACTGGCAGCACTAGCAGTAGGCACAGGCAACTGATCTGTGCTCCTGGTGGTGGTGTTATTATTGCTTCTAGGCAACAAATCTGCCTTCTTCAGGGTCATGTTCCACCTGGACAATGCCGAGAGGAGAACAAGACTCACAGGTTCAGGGGAATGGTGTGGGCTGTATTGACTACTAGTCTGGATGCTCTCACTTGCTTCCCCTTCCACTGCCCTAACACTAGTCCCAACAGCTTTTGAGTAAAACACCTTTCAACAGTAGGAGTACCCTTGTCTTACTCATGGGGATAAACCCTACAACACACACACATATATATATATATTTGTTTTACATTTTAAGTATTACTATCCTTTTAAGATCACTTTTATTTTTTTAGTAATTGTGGTATATCATACATTTATGGTGGGATGACTCTTTCAAATTATTTATAATAGGATAAAGTGGAAAAATTATGGTACAAGTCACCAGCACAGTAGGGGATTAATACAAATTGCCATTGATCTATAGGGACACTAACATTTTATTTTAGATCCCTAAAATATTATCCTAAACTTGTAATTTAATGTATGTGTAAAAGGGGCTTGTAAGCCTAGTTACACAATACTAACTCTTTCATATAGAAAAGGTGTTCGTTGCATTGCTTCTTAGTGTTGTGGATACCCATTTATCAGCAGAGAGTATATAGATATGCTTTATTATGAGGGGTCCTCTATTAGAAACCTGCAGTGGAAGCCAATTGTCAGACCTCCAGCCTCTGGTGACTGCAACACTCATCATTCCCAACTAGCCAATGGCTGATTGAGGATGATGAGCACTATAATCCATAACATTTGGATGTCTGACAATTAATTACCTGTATTCTTAAGTATTATAGTAATTGCTATGGCTTATGTTCAAATATGATGCATGGTAATTTTATCTCTCTACCATTTTTTTATAAAGTAGCTGTTTTTCATATTACCTGCAGATGTTATATCCAATTGGTGACAGCTAATTACAGGTCTGACCACAATTCACTGAATTGCCTATTTCTGTGAACCCCTGAGCGATCAATCTAGATGAGAAAAGCATATTATTACTTAAGGCAGTGTAATTAGCTCTACTATTATGCATGAGTTGTAATTTACTGTCCTCTTTTAAAACAAAATAATAAAGAGAAAGAAAGTTAGAAAGCAGCAATAAAAAACAGTATAATTAAGTGAAATAAAACAAGGTCATATTACTTGGTATTAACTTAGAAACATATGCAATCTGTTCTGAGTAGGCAATACAGCTCCTCTTGCTTTGTGACACATCTATTACACTGAAGGACAGCTAGATGCCTTCTTGATGGTTGGTGATGCCAATTAGTTCTGCTTCTGTCTCACTACTCAGGAGTCTGAGCACTCTGCAAAGCATGACTGAGATCATAATCTATCTCTTCGATTAACAAGATATGTCAATTAAGCAAAATGATATAAAAATATGTGTTAACAAAGGGTCCTGTTTTTATAAAATAAATACACAAAGTAAAATAAAATTTTTAAGTATGTAAAAAGGATAAGTATTTTTTTCTCTCAAACGCTGCTTTGGTTTATACCAATTAATATTTTACCTAGTTGAAGTCATGTATTTTAATTGAAAAAACTATGAATCATAAAATATCAGGGCAAAACACCGAGGCTGGTGTAAACTAAGGAAAAGTGGTGCAATTCTGGAGCAAACCAAGTGCACTATAGTGACTAATTAAAAATAAGCCAATTTCTGGTTGTTTTAAATTTAAAGTTATTGCTTACAATGCATTGGAGACCTCTCAAAATGATGAAGGGAATTTGTATGTGTTCCCTACAGTGCAGTTGGTTTGCACCTGAATTGTTAATCTACTCTTAGTACATGAGCGTCACTGCTCATCGTATACTCACTTCCCCTTCTTCTGTGTCAGTAAGCTTTCCTTGTTTCAATTGGAGTATTGGTGTTTGAGGCATGCACTCAATTCCTAATGTTTATCTTATAGTTGGAGATCACTGTTGTATGAGGTTAGGATTGCAACTCACGCCGGCACTTAAGAAACTTTTAATATGATATTACCATGATACTAACAATTCATTGGAGATGACTTATGTGAGCATGATAGTTCTGCTTTAAATTCAGTGAGAATTAAGGCAATGTATATGGTGCACTGTGGTATATATAGATGGTTTGTTCCATCACTCCAGTTCATGGTATTACACTGCCTCAAAGCTTTTGTGTTTTAGTAACATGGACACGGACAATTATTCTCTAAGACGTGTTCACTTACCATAATAATTTTTATTGATGCAAGAATACAGAGAGAACATGAGCAAATTTACCTTGGCCAGTCTTGGCCACTGAATTGGCTATTCAGTAATAGAAATGAGAGGCTTTATCAAGGTATAGTCTGGGACTTACGGATTTTATCTCTGATCACATTCAGCTGGCCATGGCTGGCTGTGTTGACTGGATTTGTGGTCCAACAATAGATGAAGAATAACATTTAGCCACTCCTGAGTAGGAAAGTGGGAAAGGGCATGAACATGGGGATGAAAAGAGAGACACAATAACAGATGATGGTATGATGAAAACAGTGTGGGAGAAGGTTAGCACAGGGACTATATGGAAGATGGAAGAACATTAATGGCATGCGAGATGGGTGGACAATAGGGTAGAAGTTGGGACCCGAAAGCAGTGGGGTTGAGGTAAAGACATAATGGGTGATAGGGTGGTGGAGACAGTGAAGAGGATGAGGAGCAGAAAACAGGATAGAAATTGGGGGATAGAGGCTTCAAGAAATATGGGAGCAGAGACTATTTGGGAGATAAAGCAAAAATGGCACTGGAACTAGGTTTGAATAACAGAGGTCCTTAAGATAATACTGACTGAAAACAGAGACGATACCCTAAAACAAGAAAGCTGTTTAAAAGTATCCTGGTATCTGCAAGATATGCATGAATTGCTGCTGATGAGATAGGAACATTTGAAAGAAGTCCCAGAAGACAAGGTGTCATGATTTTCCAGGTTTTTCTGCTTTTCTTACCAGGTTTTATGTTTCTTTTGTCTTTCTTTTTATATCTCCGCCCTACCTTGTTCATGCCCTTGTTTTAGGCCTATATCAAGCACTGATGCCCTTGTGCCAGTGTGTGATCAAAGCGTTTTGAGTCCTTGCGATAGAGTTTCCAGTGTTTCCTGTTATCGACCCAGCTTTCCTCGACTTTGTTTCCGTCTCCTGATTTGGCTCCAACTCCTGTATGGATCTAACCCCTGCCTGTTTTGCGACTCTTCTCTTGCCTGCTGATTCGGTACTGTGTTGTCTGACTGGTTATGACCCTGGCTTGTTTGACTCTTTTTCTGTCTTATCGTGTATGCCCACCTGTTGCTGATCCGGCCTGTCGACTATTCTTGCTCCGAACTAGCAAGATCCCCGGTGCCCAGTGTACTGACTCCGATGTCATCAACTATCTTAAAGTTCCGACTCCCTTTTTCAGTAAACCTCCGACTCCATTGTGTACCGGCATTGTCCACTACCGTTTGCTCGACTCCTTGTAGTATGGTATTCTACAAACTCCAGCAGTTCAGTCTCAGTATTCAACATAGGCTTTCATACTTCAGGTAGGTTAACTAAGCTATTTCCAGACTCAGTGAGTAGTTGTCTGTGTCCTAGAGGGTCATCCCTCATCAGGCTTTGCGGCCTGCACAGGTTCCCAGCTTCAGCTGCAGCAAGATCTCCTACGAACATCCTCCGACTGCTAGCAACGCTCACAAAACCTCAAACCCTAGCTTTTTGGTTCACTGGGGCCTATCCTGTAATTATCCTGTACTGTTGTCAGGTCTTTCTTATCTATATTAAGTCAGCAGTCTTCTATATCTTTGTGGAACTTCATTTCCACAGGGGGTGTCAGACTGCTTAAATTGTGCACTTCGATAGATCATTACACAAGGTCAGATGTTGTAAAAAGGGTATTAGGTGAGCGCTATAAGTTATGTCATATAGTGATTATAATTAAGTGCAAAGAATGATAGAAACCTAAAAGATAAATATAAAGCAACTCCAAACCTCCATTGGAAACAGAGCATATCAATGTGAATACTGAAATAGGTGAGTGCTAAAAGAAAGCAAATAGAATATATAACGTAAGTGACACAATAAGACATGTCATAAGTCTTCTAAGCCCTGGGTTGATCGTTATCTCCCGGGCTAATGCCAAGTGTGAGTTCTTTATTACATTACCATTATTGTTCACTTCTTAAGACCATCTCCTCTGATTTGATCCTGTTAGGCTGAGTGAGGGCAGCCCCATTAACTACACCACATGCTACTACAGCTTGTCTGATTCCATAGTCGGCCAAGCGTCCATCAACAATTGTGAGTTCATTTCATTCAGAATACAAGTTCTGTGTGTTCTTTGTTTTTTTCCACATGTTCTTTGTGAATTTACATCTTTTGGATATTTCAGGTTTACCCAAATTGTGAATATAACCTATTTGCACATTTGCTGAGAATTCCATTTCTATAGTTATTCAATATTAATGTAAGTATGGATTATTATTTTTGAATATTAATATTCTGTATTTTGTATCTGTATTTAAATTTAGAATGTGTCTTATATGTTTCATTTATTTTTTCACTTGGTTTCTTTTAGCGCTCACCTATTTTAATTTTCACAAGGTCGGATGTTGAGAAAAACATGTGAATATACTTTAGTTAATATATTAATAATGCAATACTGCTTATGCAGATACAGATAAAACATGTGTTCTTAGTTGAGTGTTAGTTTCTAGAGATTCCATTTTTACTTTTGAACAAGTATATGCTTTACAAACCATGGACTTGAGTATATTCAAGCTGAATTTGGCTCTTGGTGCGACTGTTTGCTATTCTACAGTAAGACATAGATTTTTCTTTGCATTAAGTAGTTTGTCTCACAAGTAAGCCTTATTATGACCCAAAGAGCTAATGTTTCAGGTCATTCGAGAGAAGCTGAAAAACACTGCCAAATGGCCTGCAGAATGAGGCTGAAACATAAAAACAAAACTTCATCAATTAAATATCAGACTGATCAATTGATCGATTTTTAAAGCCTAATTGTTCCATGAACACTTTTTTTTACTATTTTTTTTGTAGTCTTAAAGATTTTATTAAGTTCATAAAGAGAAAAGGTACAACAAATAATAAAGAGTACATAGTACACAAATTATAAAACAGTGAACAATGATAATCAGAACATTAATTACTATGCACAATGAGTTATGACAGTATAGTGGAAACTGAATTACATAGCTTGCCAGATAAGTACTAAGTTGGCCCAAGCCATATACTCGGACAAGTAAGTTAATATCTTGTACAGTAAGTTGAGGGAAGGAGAGTGAAGTGCCACAATTGCATTCATCAAAAGGAGATAGAAGGTTGAATAAATTAACGAGAGTGTGGAATAGCCTGAACTGGTAAGAGAGGGACGAGGCCAAGAAAGAAAGAAAAAGAATGGGAATGAAGAAAGTAAGAGAAAAGAAAGAAGGAGAGTAGGAGCGGTAAGGGGGGGAGGGGAAACTGATGGTGGAGCACAGAAGACCCAGAATTCAAGGTGAACATCAGTTCCAAAATGTAAAACCCCCTCAAGATAGTGTAGAGGGGAGACGTCTAACAGAAGCTAAAACACGTAAGTCGCTCAACAATGGGGCAACAATAAAGACAAAATGAGGGGGACTCTGTGGAAGGAAAGTAAGTATATATGTAACAACGGGATTTACTAGTTAATTTTTAAATACCGTATTACCAAGTATGTTTTACAAATGTACAAAAGCTTGATTTCCTCTTTTGACAAAAATATGTCTGAAAATGTCCCAGTTGGCTATTATGTTATCACTCGAACAACATTTTACAATTGTGTTCAATGCAGCATTTTGATAAGTTAAAAAAATAGCTCAAGAAAAGGCTTCCAGCTGACTATTTGGCTCTACTGTAATCAACCCCTATATGTAATGTTAAATGTGATTTTGCTTCTTCTGCCCTTTGTTCATGCCCATTGGTATTTTAACAGAATAGCAAAAATGGTTCTACACTTTTTTTGAAATTCCCAAGGTGCCATTCTGCTTACTCCTATTTATGTACCTTTTTGCCTCTGGTAATTTGCCCTCATATAATGATGCTTCTGTGAGAGATATATTTTAAAAACTCTTACCTCTGTATCAGTGTATATATATATATATATATATATATATATATATATATATATATGTTTTGATCTCAGGTAAATACATTGGTTTTAGAGCTTCTAGTTTTAATTAAGTCATCTATGATAATATGAATTATTACAAGTATTAAACTTTTGAGTACCAGAGAGGTATCCAACACATGGCATTGCAATGTGTTAAATACCGTTATGCTATGCAAAGAGTTAATCAGTTAAAAAAGATCAGAGAGGTGGTTTGTCCAACTAACACCCAATTACTTCATAAGCAGTACCAAAAAGCAAACACACAATGATTTATTATGATGAATAAAGACTGTGAAGTTTCTAAAAACAGAAGTTTTTGGGGGCAAACATGCTGATTTAAATCAAATCCATGTTCCTATGAATATTAGTGAATCTTCTCTTTATGACACAACTATGACAGCAGAACATTAATGACTGAAATAATTTGAATTATATAGTGATACTATCCTTCAGAAACATTAGACAGGCCTGTCCCATTTTAACTCCAGAGGTCCATTATTAATTTTCAAAGTCTTCTCTCCCTGAAAGAAATATGAATCATAACCAACCATCATGACCACAGCTTACAGCATAGGAATGTTGACATCTAATTATCAGCTTCTGTTGTCATGTTGTAACCTCTACAAGTTCTATTTTTACTCCCATGCTTTACTGGCATAATGAGAGAGAGAGGGAGAGAAAAAGGGAGAGAGGGGAAGAGAGAGAGTATTCTTTAACTCTTTAAACTATAGTATTCACTAAACATTATTTTGTAGTGTCATCGTAATCTGAATGGTATAAAATCACGACCAGTCTCCTTTATACTTTAGTTCTTCATAGGAAAACCCCTGTTGTTTAGGATGATGCAGTGGAAAGAAAATGATTACAAATAAACTAAGACTAGAGTAGCATAATAATGCAAATTAAGCTAAAAAACAACAGCATTTTCAAATGAAATTGGACAAAAATATAATAACGTATCCAGTGAACATGACAGAGAATATTTCCTATGTAGAAGGCACCATGGACTTTCTCGTGTCTGACCAACAGTTAGGGCAATAAGTTCAAAAGAATAGTGCATACAAATTCCAACTGATTTAAGTTTACACATTGAAAGATAAAAATGTTTCTTAACCCTTGAGGGAACTCCAGAGAAAAAAAAAGATTATTTCCACTTTTCATTGTATTGAAATCAATGACAATAATGTAATTTTCTCCAATACAAAGAGTTTTCCCTATGTCCGACATGCAGCCCAGTATAGAAGGGAGTGTGAGTTAACTCAATTTTGAAGCTGTGAATGTGAAGGAATAAAAGTATAGTCAAGTTGATACCTTTATTGGCTAACTAAGCAGATTTAGAATGTAAGCTTCCAAGAC